>CABEGB010001269.1:0-631440 GCA_901521435.1 Crematogaster levior | reverse complement strand
ACGCCAACTGAGCGCGAGTCAGCGCGAGTGCGCAAAGCGATCTGCCGCCAGTGCTCGGCGGCGGTTTACGGGGCCCGAGGACGTTTATCCTATTGTCGAGAGAGACCTCGTGGTCTCCTGCACCGCCATTCGGTTGTGCAGGTGGCGCGAGTAGAGACCACGAGGTCTCGGCTTGCCGAATCAACAGAAAGGAGCGTGGGCCGCCGCAGGTGCAGCGAGTTCGAAAGGATCGTCTTCACGCTCACAAAACGCGCGCTTTTCAAACTAAAACTGGGTTCGCTGTTCTTTGTTGAATATTAACACGCTGAATATATTAATGCGGTGGTATCAAACACTCTATACTTCTTTTAAAACTAAAAATTTTTATAAGATTCGAAAAATAAATTGTGAAATTTTTAAAGAAACACTTAAAATATCGTTATTATTATAAATATTTAAGAAAATAATCCTCTGCGCGTTATTAAATTTTTAATTAAATAAACTTTAATAAAAGTTCTGAAATTAAGTTAAAATTCGAGATTAAATTATATATTTGTAAAGAATAAATTTATCAAATGATAAATAGAAATCTCTGTGTAACTGAAGTATCAACATAAAATTAAAAATTTTAATTTTGATATTGAATGTACAAAACGAATGCGCGATATACAAAAGCTTTCAATGGATTTTGTTGATGGAACGTGTGCCATGTGGATTATCACAGGTTCGGGGTGGTTCAAAACTATTAGAGACTACTAATATAGGCCCACTAATTAAGCGATTAATTACGACTAACCGCGCCACTTGCTCTGTCATGGTTAACTGCATCACATGTTCCCTGCCTACGACCGTGATCTGAGTGCGCGCCAATTAATCGCCATTTGCAAACACCGTTGATATAGTTCTACCAATTACACACGATCTTCACGGAAACAATCATAACAATAATGGTAGGTAAACTAGCATTAGCATGAGTTCAGTTCATGAGAAATCCAAATACCATGATAAATTATTAAAACTCAATAAATAAAACCAAAATTGCGTTTCTGCCGTACCACGTTTGTAGAAAGCTGACTGGTTAACGAATGCACCTTCTCCTGAGCGTCCAGTAAGTTCATGGACGCAATTTTCTCTCAATTGTGTGCCTGCTTTTTCCTGTAGCCAAAGCATACTCGTGGTGGACACCAAGGACACCGAAGAACCAGAACTTTGAAACAAATTTAAAATTCTTTCTTCTTATTATATGTATCTTTTTAAATTTAATTTAATTTAGAATCAATTTTCGAGAAAATTTTTGATTGAGATTGTCTCAACTTCGAAAACTTAAATCAATTATATTGTTTACATAAATTTATATACACACGAGTAATAGATTTAGATTTTTAAAGTTTTTCTGATTTCTAAAATATAATTTGCGTTGTTTTATTTCTCTCTCTCTGCCTCTCCAATTATATATTATTCCTTTTTATATTGTAATGCATACTACAAACATACCAATTATAATCGTAAGATTTCCATATAATATCAAAAAGGCAGTGCAATTGATTGATCTTATCTTTTCAAAAGTACAATTGTAATATGTTGAAATCGATATCTTTATTTTCAAAAATGTACATATATTCTGTGTTTCACGATGATGTTAACACTTTACTGTCGTCGTCCCAGTACGTGCTGGTACAAGTTTTCCATGGCCGCCGTGAGGTGTGCGTAGGAAGGCGACGCTGGCTGGGACTAATGCTGGCTGGGCATCCTGATCCCACGGGAAATTACCCGTATGGCTCGACTCCGACTCCCCATTCCAACCTTCCTCACTCCACCGACGATGAAGCACCGCTTCCCCGTGCCAACATCGACGGATGCTTTTCTCGCTCTTGGTAGACCTGTGAACATAAGCGCGGACGGTTCTGTAGACTCTCGTGACATTCTAAATTCTCTTGCTCTCTATCAAACTAAAGTCCAATATCTTTTCATTAGGGATATTTTATCGATACTAATGATAAAGACACACACTAATCAATGTATAAAGTTAAAATATAATAGTAAGTATACTCTGTTAACTTTTAATAAAAACAATGCGAATACTGTAAAAATATTTATATTTATATTGTTAAGATAGTTTGTAGATCTACTTTTTGTTTTTATTGTTACTTTATTAAATAAGCACGTTCTTGCTTTTTCAAATCTGTAATTAATAAACCTTTCGTTCTTTTTATTTTGATGTGTTTCAAGTCTAAAATATTTTAACTAACTTAAAAGTAGTGAATTGAAATATAATTTAGATATTAATCAAGCTACAGATTAAATCATTTTTCAGCCGGGAGAGTTGTGATGGATGACGACTTACAATGGCTTGAGAAAGGGTCAAGAATACGTGTGCTGTTAGAACCAACAGAAGAGGGTTTCTTGAGTGTCTTGATAGTAACGAACACACGCTTGTCTGTGTGCAACCATTGGATCCCGAAGGTACCCCACTTAAAAGATAAGCTTACTTCACTCGACAAAAGTCATAATCATTTCGAAACAGTGCAGCATCGCGCACACTCAATTTGGTGGGAATCGAACGAGAGCTATCGACATCACCCGGTTCAAAAATCATTATCATCATTTTCAATAAGCCATTTCGTTTAATCGAATAAACGGGATTACCTCCAAGAAAGCTGCGTAATACAACGATGACGAGTATAGAAAATGAATATAGGAATATATATAGGTGGAAACATAGCTCTCTGATTGCTCGTTCAGAATATTTACGAAGCGCATCACCAAGTGTACATGCTGCAGAAGCAACAATGACCGAACTTTGCAACAATAGGCAATGAATTCAATTCACGCACAAATAACTAACACAATATATCTCGAATAGGGAATATTCGGTGAATTATATTTGATTGTAAGTGTGAGTTCTGCAATCTTTTTAGAAAATATAAAATCTTAAGAATTGAACTATATGTATATGCTTGAGAACAATCGGGACAATCCAAATTTCATTATTTTGTGAGATATTTTGATTCTAAACTCCAAATGTTTTATTAAATCTATGGTTTCTAAGTTTCTCTTGAATCTAGATTTTTAGATGAGGATCAAAGAACCTATAATTTCCAACATTTTAGATTTATGCTTTTTCTCGCAGATTAAAAATTTGAGATGTCGAGAATCGGAAAGAAAAATAAACAGGACTTCTTTTAACTTCAGAAATTAAAAATTTTTGTTCTACGTTAAAATTCAAAAATTTTGAAAATTCTAAGCCTAATTTCTAAAATACAATGACAATGTGAAGAATCTTCTAACTCCATTGATTGGCTCAAAAATCGAGTTTTTCTTGTGTGGTCTCAGGAAAAAGCAACTCTTGAGTGTGTACATGTGTTTTTGCATAAATTGTTCATGTTTCACGTTTATACTTATGCATGGAAAAACGGCTCGCAGAGTGTATATTTTCGCACTACCTTGAAAATACCCTTTGTCCCGGATGGCTAAAATGGTCAATCAAATTTTCCTTCTGCGTTATTTCACAGTCGGGCCGTTTAATCAAAGAATAAGTGAGAGAAAAAGAAATAGCTGAGAAAAAGAAAAACCGTTGATCGAGAGACTGAAGACGCTGCATCTAAGTATGCAATTATATATCAAACCATCAATCATATATCTCAACCATTAATATTAAATCTAAATTTTAAAAACATAATTAAAAACGTTTTCTCTAATTATAAATATTAATTGAATTCAAGAATTAATATATATTTAATCTAATTATAAAATTTTATCTAATTATTTTAATAAAAATTTTTATATTAGTTGAATTTTTAGATTTTAAGTATTATAAAATTTTTCCATAATAAACAAAAATAAATATATTAGTATTTATTAAAATAAAATATATCAATGGTCCGAGAATCTTTTAAGAATACAGTCAAGAAAATGGAAATTAATGAAGGAAGTGTATAATACAATGAAATTTCACCGATGGAGTTGTCTGTTTCAGTCTGGGCGGCAAGCCGGAGATCCCAGAACTCTTGGTGCATTAGAAGACGGCATGTGTTAACCAAGGAGATGCAGCCCAATGATTCCACGCTAATCCGCTTCACACAAACCCATACCTAAAAGAAACCATGTTCCAAAAATTAAAAATTAATAATAAGATATATATATCCTTTTCATGTGTACATATATATATATATATATATATATATATATAAAATAATATAAAAACACACTTTTTAATATCGAAATATGTGTTACCTATATTCAATGATAGATAAAAGATGCGTTTTTCTAGAGTAAAAATGCATCTCTTTGTGCTTTTGTGTATATGTTTACTATAATAATTTTATAATTAGAGTAAATTTAATTATATATTTGTGTAATGAATGTATTTTTTAAATTTAACATATTAAAGGATTATAATATCTTAAAGGACTATAATATATTTATTCAAACTAGACCTTGAGACCGTCCACTGGGCGTATAAGTATTGTTTTTCGTGTCTCATCCAGAAGTGGTATAGGGACCGTTATGCGTACCATAGTAACCCTTGAAGATCAGGTGCGGCATACTACTGTGTCACTGAGACTGCCGTCAGATGGTTTTCAATACCAGAGCGAAAAATGACGTGTTTCAGTTGGTCCAACGCCAGCCTTCTTTCACGATGATGAGCAGACAAAAAAAGAGCGGTGAATTCTCACTGCTTCGGCAAGCTCTGTGAGCCCAGCATGAGACGATCTCGAACTGACTGGGTGAGAGTTGACTAGCACTGGGACCGGTGAGACTGTAACTTGTAGTGATGACCTTGATTTGATCCCGAGGAATCGCTTGCAATTCCGTAGTGCATGTCTGTGTACCGCCGGACACCTTGACCTATATTAAACAAAGGATTTAATCAAACTTAATTTCTCTATTTGACTATTTTGATTAGCAGATTTAATTATACATGAGCTAAACTAAAAACACTAAAAGTTAAGAGTAAAATTTATAAAACACTTTAGAAATTTATAGAACCTATGAATTTTCCTTATTTCCAAAATAAAAGGGTTTAAAATATATTAAAATCTATTTTCTATATTTTTCTACCCATAGATTTTAAAATTCCATGCCTTTGAAATGCTCAACATTTAAAATCTATAAACCTAATTCCATAATTTAAGGATTTATGATTCTAGCTCAGAGTGATCAAAGATCTCAGCAATGCTTCTTCTGATTGTAAGTGATTTTAATAATTATACTTTTTATCCCTGGTCCCTCGGCACAGCGCTAACTTGAGTTGTTCTATGTGTCCTCCTGCTGCCATTTTTGACGCCATTAGGACGAACTAGTGCCTGCACTGTGGCTCTTAACGTAGCCGAACCCGGTACCCACGAACTTTGCTACTGTTGCTGGTTGACGCCCTGACGAAACTTTTTGCGGTTTTTCACCATTGGCATATTCGGCCATGGTCTGTTTCGATGTTTATCCTGCTTTAAAATTAAATTACATTCACATCGACATATTATTGTCAAAATCACTAATAATTAAAATAAGTATTGTTATGTAAATAATAATTAATCGGGATAAAAGTTACTTTTTAGTTTTGATTTAGAGATCACGTCTGCATTCCCATTTCTTTTTAAATAATACAAATCTCAATTTACGATAAAAATATGAACTGAAGAACTTAAAGATTCCAATATTTCTTTGGATCTTACCTGTGATCTTTGAGGGACTGGCCAAGTGGTGCGCCCCTGTCTCTTTCTTGCGGCGCCCGCTTCGATGTGTGTATTTCTTCCATTGCTGGCTGTTGGAGCTAATACTGCTGCCAGAGCCGTTTTTAAAACCTTGTTGTTGTTGTTGCTGTTGCTGTTGTTGTTGCTGATGTTTGAAAGACCGAGCTCTCGGTTTGTTGAGAGCTGTCGGATTTCACGTGCGGATGGTGACCTCCGGGATGCCCACGCGAGCCCACCAATGGTAAACCAAATAGACTGTTACCCAGTTGTTTCTTCTTTGGGGTGGCTGATCCTCCGCCACCCCCACAATCACAATCACACCTCCTCCGCCTGGGCACTCTCTGTAAAAATGTTTGTGTTTGTAAATGTTGATATTTAAATTATATATATATTTTTAACTTAGAAAATTCATTATTTTATCAAATTGCTCAGTCATTTTTAAATAAAAGTCTTCAGGGAAATTACTTTACATTTTACATTAAAAATATTAAAATGAAATAAAATGTTATATTAAAAGATATGTTAAACAAAATTTACAATATAATATAAAGCAATTTTGGGGGAGAGTTTGAAATAACATTATTGTTGTCTTTACAATTAATTAGATGTTAAAAAGTATTTAAAAATAAGACCCCGATATCTAGGATACAACCAGGATCAAAGGTACCTCTGGTGAGACTAGAGGTACTACTCCCGAGCTTAGCAAAAGCCAGAACCCCCAAGCATCCGTCCATGGCGCTATCATGACGACGCTACGACGATTTTCCATTGTTTTCAATTTCTAAATCGTATTTCCTTAGAAAGATCTCTGTTTATATAAATGCAATATTACAAACATGAAAAACACAATATATAACTTTTGCATTTTCATCAAAGATATGCAAAAGGCGAAATGAAGCGTAAATTATTAAAAATAAAAATTTAGAAATACAAAAATACAATAATCTGCCTAAGATTAGATAATTGAGATTTGAAAACATTCTAAGAATTCTGTAATTCATCCTTTATAAACAATGGTGAATTTTTAGAAAAATGCAGAATAAAGAATAGGAAATCTTGGTCACCGAAATGTTTATCAAGGCGAAACGAGGGTGTGTGTATCCTTCCATCTTTTCCACTGCAATTGTGGGTGACTCAATAGGTAGAAGCAGAAAGGCTCTTTGACTTTAGACGAGGATCGTAAACGTACGCATTGGTGGAAAGATATAAACGTAGGACAAAGGATCCAAACGCGTTTTTACCAGCTGGTCTTTGCAAAGGAAACACGCACTGGTTTATTCTTCTTTTTATTAAAAATTGTTTATTTACTTAAAGAAAGAAATAAAAATTCAACTATTTCTTCTCAGTATAATGTTAAATTTTTAATTAAAAAATATTTTAATTTACAAGACAGGATTTTAGTTATACAATACATTTATATATGTAAATATTTTTTAAATTCTTGAATTCATCACTTTTCATTTTTAATAATTTTATTTCAATTTGTTTGAATTTATATTCTTTTATTTTTTCAATATATACAACATTTGTCTTTCCACTAATTTTAAAAACTAAAAAAAAATTTTTAATATTTTTATTTTAATCAATTTTTTTTTTTTATTTTTTTTTATTTTTCTTCTACATTTATGTTTATATGGTTATTAGCATTTAATTCTTCTCTTTTCTTATTAATTTGATAGGTTTTTCTACACATTTTGTTATTTCTATTTTCTAATTCTATATTTTTCTCTTGTATTTGTTTATTATTTTCCGAACTTATCATATGTTTGTCTTTATCTTAATCTTTTTAATCTTGTGTCATTTTTAAATCAAAAGCGCATTAGATACCAATCTCAATCAACCTTGTCGACAGGAAACAGCAAACATCTGCATCGCGTCTTTGAGGTACGCGGAACCGAGCGCGATAACCAAATAAGTGCGCCCTTCCGAGTAGATGCTTTCCTTGGAAACCTTTCATATAAGGCCCAAAGTTTATTTTCCAAATTCACAACGAAAACATCCCATTTTTACGATTTCAAAGCAAGCGTACCATGAAGACAATGATGCCCTGAGTGATGACCACCAGCCTGATATCGATTCGTCGTCTCGAGAATTTTCTTTCTAGACAAAAGACAATTTCTCTTCTTCAACAGCATTATTTATCATTCTTGTCCAAAATTATATTCTCTCTCTCTCTCTCTCTCTCAGTATTCAGAGAAATTATAACAAGTACAATTTGTGGAGAGTATTTTCCAGCATCATTTAATTCAAATTTAGAAAATTAATTATAAAATTAATATAGTATAGAGATAAGTGATTGTGAAAAAGAATTCTTCTGATATCTTTTCAGTTGAATTTTATATATATAATAAAAAGTATTTTACTTCTTCTTCAGGTTATTTTCATTCTCATTTTATTTGAAAGGAGAAATACTCACCATTTTTGTTTCTCCAATAATGAAATTCTGTAAATTCTGCTTTATCTTTCCTCATTATATGACAAACTTTCTTCTATTGCAATTTTATTTTTATCATTTGCTTTCACTTATTAATTGTTTTCTTTCTTCTTTCCTATAGTAATTCTTGAACTGTTTTTACAGCATTAAAATGTTTTAGGTTGCAATATAAAAACATATCTAAAAGTAAAAATTTCTTCCGTTCTATAGTATATATTTATTAATAAATCAACTCTCTTAACATAAAGTAATATCTTAAATAATATTTTGCAAGATTTTTATGTTTAATAAGACCCTCATGCACATCAATTTTAATTTATTACACTTAGATGGAAATTACTGATGCTAATTAGCATTCCTTGGTGCAAATAATATATATAATTGATCGACAATCGGTATGCCCTGAAATTATCCAAACCGCAGTCACGAATTAATATATTGAAATATGTATATATATATATATATATATATAGAGAGAGCACACATACATACACACGTGTATGTATGTGTGTGCACGCGCGTTTATACAGTTTCCTAAGAAGAAATCAAGGATATTTTCTCTGTCAATGAGACTCCGATTTTCTCCTACTATACTTCAAATCTTATTTCAAATTCTAACACGTATTAATTGATCTCATGACAGTATTTATAGTTCAAATACTCTCTACGTCAGCGTCAAATTTTTGGAATGAGTTTATAAACAATTTAATTTAATTTAAACTTAAATTCATATAAATTTATATTATTTATATTTATGATTCACATATTTCATTTTAAAAATATCAGTTTTATTCAATAATTAAAAATGAAAATAAAAACTTCTAAGTATATATCTCTTTTTCTGGTCATTGCCTCTAAGTACTACCATATGCCTGACTTTAAAACCATTAATTAATCTTTTTACTGAACAAGATAGTTTTCTTTTTATTTGATATATCATACCGGGTTATTTTTCACCGCCGTTTTTCGTCATCTTCACTTTTTATGAAGACATATTCACATTATTCCGATTAAGACAATTTACGTTCACTATGATTTTCACCTCCGGAAAAATATGAAAAGTAGAAAAATACCCCAACGCCTGAATTACTGTCTGAACAACGTAATAATATATTACTGAACGTTTTCTGCGCTACTAACGGAGGTATTCGCCTCCGAATATCATTGCACTCGCTTGCTCTAGGTGCCATTAATCTGTCGCGATAAGAATCTAAAAATTTTTATATTTGAGGATCAAACGTAATATAAATTCCAAAATTTGTTACCATTAATACAAGCACCCACATATATATATTCTTGATACATATTTCTTAAAAATAATGAATTATTCATATTATTATTAAAGAGAAGAATGCGCATAATTTTTCAACTATCGTTAAAAATGTATGAAACGTATCGTATAAAAATGTTATTTTTAATTATTTAATTCAAAAGTTATTATAATATATATTGAGACATATTTAAATTGCATTTATATAAATTGAAATCACAAATACATTAAATATTTTTATAAACCCTTGCCCTGGAAAAAGAAATTTTAAAGAGATTTTCATGTATAAAGGTAAATTCCTGATGCCATTCCACGAGGAGGAGATAACAAATATATTGAAAATTTTTCAAAACCAGTGTTGAAAACTGTAAAGCCCTCTTTGTATATAATCTATGTGCGCGCCGCAAGCACTTCTTGTCATGAAAGAAAGGTCCCAAATAGATCAAATGCCATTGGATGATGATGATGATGATGATGGATGATGATGATGAAGATGATTATTATTATTACATATTATTATTATTCCACAAAAGCGAAAGAGAACTATCTTTTTCCTTAAGTAAAGGCTTGTAATATACCTAAATATTAAATTAAAACATAAGGTTAAATTATTACAGTAAAAATTGAAAGGAATATTTATTAATCTTTATTCGAAATTATCAGCATGGTGTTTTGTGAGCTTATTTTACCTGCTAATGTTTAATCGACTTCTGATTTTATGCCCGGAAAGGGCAAAAGAGAAGCGCATTACTTTGGTCAGCGATAAAGACCATGCGAGTTGGATTCTCTCACGCTCCCATTTTTCTTTCTTATCCAGCGGCCTGGTGCTGGCTGTTATACTGAGCACCGATAACTTTCGCCCGAAATGGGCCTATAAGGTGCGCGACACTGACAAGTCGATATCCAATACCAGCGGACTAGAGAGGATTATCCAGTATATCTAATTTTTGTTATCATCCCCCGAAGAAAAAGTTACCGCTCATAACTCCCTTTACTATATCGTATGTTAGGAAAATAAATGTTAAAAGAGAGACACGAAGGAAATTTCAGGATGCTATTGCATCAGAGGGGAGAAAAAGTGTAAAAAGTCCATGGAATGAAATTATTAATTGAAATAAAATAAAATTATATAATAATAAACAAGGAGAAAAGGAATAAATCATTGTAGATATCTATATCTACAAAGTTAAACAAATAAAAACAAATAAATTTTATTTAGAAAAATATCTTATTAAAGATAAAAATTGGGACAATAGACATGCAACTAAACAAATGTCTGCCTATTTGAAATCTTCAAGAAAAATGAGTAAATAAAAACAGATTAAATATATTATTTCGGTGTACAAACGCTACAGCAGGGGAGGGTAAAGCTATAAATATTTAATTAACGACCACAAGCTTCTGACGGCCACAATGAGATCACAACTAGCTGCAAGTAGCCCATCGAACTAAAATTAAGGGAGAGGCAGAAAGGACAGATATTTCATTATACAATCACCATTAAAAGGATCGTCTTTGGCGAATAATACGATAGACTTCAAAGTTATTAAATGGTTGATTGCAGCAGCCACACGTATACATAGATTCATACTAATAGTCGGTTTTAACGGAAGGAAAAATTGAATGGAACCTATTCTGATAAAGATGATCATTATTCATCGAAGTATCTTTTTAAAGATTATCTACCCTGATTATTCCTTGAAGAAAACATATAAACATACATTTAAAAATTTCTCCTAAAAAGCTAAATATTTTCCGGCAGAATTATTTTATTTAATGTAAGCTGTGCATTTTTGATCAAATTATTTTTCTTTAATTAAGATATAATTAAACGCAATGCAATTTTTGTACAATAATCTTGATCAATAAATTTGTAAGCCTGAATGTTGCAGGTATTTTTGTAACATCAAAAGTTGCTTCTTAGCGTTAGATTTTTCCGAGAAAAAGAGAGGCGGTGAGAAACAAAGAAGCAAAAAGCGGGGAAAGAAGTATTATTTTGCTCGACAAACATCGACTGGTCTGGACGATCGTCTTGCCGTGACCTGGCCGCTTAACTGCGCGTATGGTAACTAATTTCTCTCCTTCTCTCGCGCATTTCTTCTTCCTCTCTGAAGATTTTCCCTTTGATGTTTAACTCAAAACAGGGAGTGGATTTGAAATTTTAAAGAGTTTCATAAACAATGCAAATCAAATAAAATAACAAAATTAAAATTACACACATCATGCTACCATAAAGGAGAATTAGGCGTTGAATTACCAAAATGCGAGTCAAATCCATGAGGGTTATTTTTCCTTATTAAGAATAGGATGTTTTATTTTGAGTTCTGAGCTTTTAAAAAGATTTGAATACGTTATAAAAGAAAGTTGAGCGTAACCAATCTTCAACATTTTTAAAATGAAAGCAAGTCCTATTCTCTTCTGAATTTAAAACATAAAATTAAGTTTTAGATATAATTTTACTTTTAAAAGATAAAAATTTTTATAATTCCTTGAATTCTTTATATAAATCAATTCTAGGTATAAGGGTTATACCTTTTATAAACTATGTTTTTATAATCAATGTTGTAATATACTAATATAATAATATAATAATATAATAATATAATAATATAATAATCATGTAATGTAATCATGTATCTTTTTGCTATTAATTCTTTTAAACTAATTTCAGATTATTAAATAAGACTTTCATAAGAAAAACTACTATAGATAATAATAAAGCGAAGAAACCTAGAAGCTTAAAAATAGTGATCATGGTGACCCGCGAATGAAAACATTGTTCTTCTTTTCTGATAATGTGGGATACCCAGTACAATGGCGATGCACGATGCAAACAGCTGACGTGCACACATACGTTCATCGCTTTAGACTCAATTGTTCTGTGTAAGTTTTTCAAGACTTCACGTTTGAAAAATACATCACTGTCCCTCTGCATAACCATTTGAGTTAATTAAAAGATGAAATTGATATTGACTGCTAATATTGTCAAAAACTCAAACTTGCTTCAGATATAGAAAATAGAATATAGATATAGAAAAATGGGAATGATTATTGATAAGGCTTTTTAAATAAACATTATTGTTTATCCTCGTCGAGAAAAGTGTCTTCTATTTAATCAAAATTTAAATGTTTCCCCAAAAATTTTTAATTTTGATTAGATCACACTTTTTATCTAAAAAGAGTTACCACTCTTATTGGAATAGTAAATTATTATGGTAATGTTAGATAATTCTAAGTAAATAATCACGAATATCAATATATGATTGATCTGTCTCTTCGAACGAGTAAGAGCAAACACGTTACGATGTCTCCAATTATCATATTAATGGTTCCCTATAATTATCTTTGACTGGCCAACATCATCAGTCCCTTCTAGTTATCTAATATATTTACAAGTTAACGAAATTGGTTGAATTATATTCTAAATAACCATGAATAAAATAAAGTTATTTTCAAAATATGATAATTTAATAATTCAAAAATTTATTAAGAAAACGACAAATCAAAATATAATTCCATAAAATTGCAACAAGAGTCTTAATTTTTACTTATTAGTTTCTTTTTAAAATAAATACTCTTTAATAGTAGGTAATAAATAATTGGGGACATTAAAAATTATAAAAAGAATTTTTAAATTAAGAAGTAAAATTAAATTAAGGTTGAAAATAGTATTGAAACAAAATTGAGATTCTTATCAATAATTCTCCTAAAAATTCTCTTTTGGGGGATTCTAAATTTTTACTTAAAGGGAAGTTAACAATCAAATGACACCGACGACGATTAGCCGACGTGACTCGGATAATTGGAAATAAGAATTAGAGCGCTCGAACGCCAGTCGCGTTCTTCAACCTTCCTCATGCTTAAACCGCACGCTATCGATTCCGAATTCGCGAGTTCGCTGACCTTGTGATGAGAGGGATGTCCCGTGTGATTGGCGGAGGTGTGATTTCCGGCGGGAATGGAAGCCAGCTCCTCGATTGTGAGCTCCGCCAAGGCGTCGTTCCCGCCGCTGCAGCCGCCTAGAAGACCGCCGGCGACGACGCCGCCGATGCCGATGCCGACGCCGCCGCCGCCACCGCCACCGCCACCGCCACCGCCACCACCGCCACCGCTTCCTGGACTGACGCCCCCGATGCAGCCGCCATCCGACCTCGCGATTCCCGACGGCCGATTCTTCTGCACCCGCCTCGAGGTCAGCAGTTCCTTCACCCCCGACAGATCTCGCCGCGAGCCACCCACGAACCTACGAATCAATGCAAATGAAATATCGTCGCTATTATTATTTGGAAAATAGTAACCATTTATAATCGTATAACGCAATACAATTTTATTTCGCTTATGTGCTTTTGTATTCAGTGTACATTATCAATATAAAAAATATTTTTATTTAAAGCATTTAGATAGTTTTCGTATTCGGAAGAGAGGTCTTTTTGTAATTACTTAAAATGATTATCTTCCATATGGTATAAAGTTATGCATTGGCTTTTTCTACTATGTCGCTATTCTTATTCGGAATGCAGAATAGTGGTTTAATCGTATGGTAAGATAAATTTTTATTGGTTTTTGTTTTTTGAAATTCTCTCTCTCTCTCTCTCTCTCTTAGCTAACCAACGATCATTACAAAACCAGAAAAATTCAACGATTATTTTAAATCTTTTTTTTTCTGTTGTGGTGTAAATCTTTCATTTCTCTATTTTCTCTACAGACTTTCTATTACGCCAATGTTATTTTTTCCAAGTCCTGAGCAGAAAACATAATTTATTTGTGTAATATAATAATTTGTTTATTTTATTCAATAATTTCGTTGTTTAAATTATGATATAAATGTAAAAGAAGGAAAATCAATGAAGAAATAAATAATCACATTGTCACTTTGTTTTTCAAGCATAATTATATTTTTCTATTATATAATAGTTCTTTATCATGTAATTATTAACTGAAACGATTATATATTAGAAAGAATATTCGTTGATAACAAAAAACCTCGTTTTAATATTTTTATAAGTAATTTTAGTACAGTTTTTCTAAAATTAATCAACAATGAAATTAACACTGATTCTTAAGTGAAATAGTTATCAAAAAAACTTAAATTGTAAATAATATTCAAAAGAAAGTTTATAAAATAAAAATACTTTCACTTGTAGCAAAAAACTTGTATTTTCTAAAATTTATCTATCTTTTTAGAGGAAATAAAAAATCAAATAGCTCGTTCGAAGCAGCAATGCTTCACTTTGACATCGTACTGTCGCATGTTTTCTTTAAAACATGCGACAGTACGATGACATAAAGGGAATATGATGGTTTTATTTAGCGCTCGGATTTATGGTTTACTAGGCGTGTAAATATTTTTTTGAACGTGTTGTCCGCATATTGGCACAGAGGCGATACGTGTCCTCTGCACGAGATTCACGGCAATAATAATTATTAATCCTACACACGGGAGAAGGGTTCTGTTGCTTTTGTGCGACACGCGAGAATTGCCTCTGGATATTTTTCGTGCATTTGTTCAGCGAGATTTTTCGCGCACAGAGATGCTGTGTTTTATTATGAGAGATCAGCAATACTTTATTCATATACGTGCATGTATACGTGTAATTCTAGTGTTTCAATGGTGTTTGTATTATGATTGAGGAGATCAAGAGATTGCAAAATACAAAATATGATGAGCCCAAATCACAAACTTCATAAATGTATGTGAAAAAAATTATGAAATTAGACAACAAAAATTATCTATATCTACAATTTCTTACATATATATAATTTCGAAATTATGGATTATACGTATATTTTAATTTTTAAATCAAATACAAACAAACAATTGTAACTGGCAAACAATTGTTTATCTTTTTTATATAGTTAATTTTTCCTCGTTTATTGTTAATTCGGATACACGAGATTTAAGTACTCGTAGAAAGCTTGTTCTTCTGAGGAAAGGGTAAGTTAAAATTACCTATATACAAACGTGCCGGAAAAAAAGAAATAATAAACACGTTCACGACGAAATCTCTCACGTGATCTTATAGCAAGCTCTAAAAATTTTATCTTGCACGTGCCTTTTTAGGTTGAGATCGTTATTTTAACTACAGTGCAGCGGCTAGTCAGGAGTTAATGCGTCTCGTAAAAAAAATGTGCTTAATCCCGGCACCAAGTCGGAAGTCAAATTTATTCACGAACTCAATATCTTAAGAGGAAAAAAAGGCTAAATAAAATTTCGACAAAAGTATACGAAAACAGGAGCTATTATTTCCAAGAGCCAACACACAATCTCGTAATTACTGAAATCTGCTCAATTAATATTTACTAATTGAGTTAAAAAGAATCGGTTCTTTCAGTTTCGTTTCCTTGACCTTCACATCATTGGATGTGTTTTATGTAATTAAATAAAATTCCAATCATTTAAATCTAAGCAACTACGTTCTATACATTTTTATTTCGGATAATTGTTACATTGTTACATATTGTTGTCTGAAACAAGTTTGATTAAGTTATATTAAACGCAAATAATTTATTGAAATAAATTATAATTTTCAATTTTATTTTAAGTAAATTTTAATTTTTAAAATTGAAAAATTGTAAGAGATTTTCTCTCTTAATAGTGATCGGAAGGATATTTTTTTTCCACCGCGCATTAACTTCCGAATTATTTTCTACTTTCATGATCGATCACTGATCACTTTGTATGGATTAAATATTTGCAGAAAGTCTGACCTAAGGTGAAATTGAAACGGCAGCTTTCGAGTACGCATGTGATAACTTTTCTCTCACAGAAAACTTGGAACTGCGAGCGGAAACTTCGGATGTCATTTCTTGAACTTGTTACTCACGAAACTTCTTGATTACGAGGACAATTATCGTTAATAATTAAAAAGTTGGCAACGACGGAGAATACGGAAGAAATTCGAGAAAAGGAAACCTCGCAGTCTGTGAACGCGAGAAACAAAGTTTTAACTTTCCTAGGTTGTCATTCATAGTTGTGCTCAAGCTTAATTTAATTTATCACCCGGAAGAAGGGGGATAAAACAGGATGTGAATTAAATAAGTTGATAAAGATGAAAGATGATTTGTTCAGATCAAAGTAAATCTTCTATAACTTTGAATGCTTTAATTTTTAATTAATTATATTCTAGATTCAATATATCTTGTATTTTGTGACAGAGAAAATAACTCAGCAGAGAAAAAACAGAAGAAGAGAAGTTGTCTAGAAAAAATCTCGTGGTTATAGAATCATCGTAAAGTTTATAACTAGCATTTGACGATGAATCTTGCGGAAATAACTATTGCAATATCGTAAGTATTATACCGTAACTATATCGAGAGAGCAAAATAGCTAAAGTAATTTAAGAGAAACAATTAGATAAATATATTATATCGCATTTTGAAATTTGTTGCATTAAAATATTATTATAAATAAATTGAAAAATTATAGATTGAAAACAATCGATACTAAATTCATTTCCTTCAAAAAAAGTATAAATTCCTCGAGTTTTATTTATTTATACGGAGTCAAAGTATATCAAAGCTCTACAATTTTTTTATCGTATAAACTATATCTAAAAATTAATAAAATTGTAATAAAAATATCATAATAAGAAATATAAAGGTGTAGTTTTAATATTCTTTATTAGATCTCAATTAATGAAGAATTCTGACTAAATTTAGCTTTCTTTTTCACCACAAGTAAACGCTAAAAACGCTTTGTCTGAGACAATGCAATTAGTATATTTGTACAATCTAAAGTGACATATTGAAATCGCATTCCTTTCAAGTTTTCTCTTTTGCCCTTCCAACTTTTCGACCATCCACACCCCGTATTCAACCAACGTCTCAACTAGTCGGGAAAGCGTTGAACAAACAGGAACACGAGATTACCGTTCAGCTTGAGCCGCGTTTCTTCCAGCCGCGAATTCCGGATACCCTTCCGGACCTTCCACCCTCGCTGCTCAGAACACTATCACATCGAGAAAACCGAAAGAAATTACCCTGAGCGACAGTTTTACCGTGGATAAAGCCGGAACGAAAAATATCACCGGTACGAAATAAACTTTACGTATCTTCGACGTTGACGACGAGGACGACACTCCCCACCCTCGACGGTTCAGCACGTACTCTTTCGCCTCCGTCGTTGGGAAAGCAACCCCGCCGCGAGACAACCCCTCGAACCGCCCTGGAAATAACGTGCCGACACCGCCAGATTGCACCACCGCGCGGCGACGTCGAATCGATCGCCATGACGTCACGGCGTCCACGCAAGCGTCTCGACAACCACGAATAAATATCGTCCGTCTCTACCACGATTTGTCTAGATGAATGGATCTTGTGTTCCGAGTGTCACGAGAGTCTCTAATTATGCCTGAATTTATAATCATAATAAATAAATATTTGAAGAAAAACGTGGAGAGAGCCGTTCTTTGTAGTATATTACATACAATATTTGTTATTTTATTTTTAGACTAAATATTGAAGAAAATCAATTTTATATCTCACAAATTTCAACAATTGTAGATTTCTTCGTATAAACACATCCGTAAAAATATAATGTAAACATATAAAAATTAATTATAATATTTAAAAAAGTATTTAAAAATCTATAAAAATTATATTTTACAATTCTCGACAGAAGAAGTTTAGAATTATTGACTTGTTCTAAATATCCAAATAAGTATCATTATTGCTTGTTTGAATAAAATATTGATATCCACAAAAAATGACAGACTATTAAAATATCAATGTTGATGAATATAGCAAAGAAAACAATATATTAATATCTTTCTTTTCATCATTACAAAGCATGTAAGAAATAATAGAAAAGTTCTTAATTATGTACAGTTAAGAAATTCAAGAAAATAGATTATCGATAATAAAATATTTTTCTGCAAACACATGCTCGCAATATACATATAAAAATTTGTAATATGTACTAATTAATAATGTGCTGTTTTGTTTTTACAGAGAACAATAACAGAAAGAACAGATTGTAGTATTCATTATTATTATTAATAATGCATATGTGGATGTATAATTTTTATAAAATCGAATTTGATAAATTTTATAAAAATTCACTTATTTATTATTCATATACGTTTTACTTATGAAATTACATTTATTAAATTAACATTTATTAAATTATTAAATATTAGATTAAATTATATACAAATTTACTTAAATGCATATTTGTATATCGTATCAATAAATTTTATTATAAATATATATATTATAAATATTCGAATTATATTATAATTGAGAAGTTACGTCAAAATAATTTGTTTCAAATACAGACAAATTTGACAAAAGAGAATTTGAATGAAGAATTTGAATAACAATGTAGTCAGCGTAAGATTCATGAATCGCGTATTAAACATTACTGTTAACACATTAATTATTTACTTTACTATTTATTATTTACAAGATTTCTTTATATTAAATATGAATATGATGTTATAAATATTTTATATTAATATTTATAACAAATTAATAATATTAAAATTAATATTTATATATAAATATATATATATATATATATATGTATATGTGTGTGTGTGTGTGTGTGTGTG
This sequence comes from Crematogaster levior, assembly GCA_901521435.1. Lineage (NCBI taxonomy): Eukaryota > Metazoa > Arthropoda > Insecta > Hymenoptera > Formicidae > Crematogaster > Crematogaster levior. The sequence goes on along the minus strand of CABEGB010001269.1, from coordinate 612,516 downwards.
TGTGTGTGTGTGTGTGTGTGTGTGTGTGTGTGCATACATGTGTACGTATGCATATATACACGATCACATAAAATCGTAAAATAATCGTAAAATAATTTTGTAAATTTTAATATTAAATTTTGTTGTTTCTTCAAAGTATAAAATTTTATTTTATAATGTCATCGTTTAAACCTTTTCCTACGAAAGATCTAGTGCATGTTCAATGAGATGTGCCAGAATGATATACGGTAGCATCGTCATCTCGCATCGTCAAAATACACGAAGGCAAGGAAAACGCACGCGTCACATCGCGATCTGCTTCTGCGGCGCGGGAAGGAGCCGCAGGACAATGCTGAGAGGCTGCTGTCAGAACAGACAAAGGCGCTTATCTTTTTGCATACGCTATACGTAACACAGCCTCGTTCGCCACGTTGCTCTGTCCGTTTCGCATCCGAGAATATATCATGCGCTAAATGGGAGCGTACATTCCCGCTTCAAAAGACATAACCAAAAGTTATCAGTGTGTAACTATGACATCAGAGCAAATGTAATAATACACCATCGTATTTCAAAATAATAAACCAAAAGAGGAACAAAAAGTAACAAAAAATTGATAACAATAATAAAATTATTGAAGATTATACATAATAGTTATGTATTATATACATTTACGACTTCATAACTATTATATACATAATGGTTATGAACTAAGATTTAGTAAAGATTTAATAAATAAGTTATAAGCAAAGCTGAGCATTATCAAGAAAAAAATTATTTTTATTATGAAATGTACCAAATCCTCAGAAAGAATAAATGTAAATTACAACAGAAGAGAATGTTAAAATTTATGTAAAGTAATTAAAAGAATTAAAAAGCTAATCTCTTTCTCTCGTCAGAAATTAATATTTTTATCATTAAATAATAATAGTGCATGTATCGCTAAAGTTACCAAAAAAAAATTCTCGTTACATCTTATACATATTTAATACTAAATGTAGTTTATTACAACGAGATATATTATATTTTGACAAAAATACTATTATTCTTGTTCAGACTATCGTTTGACTAATATAACTATTTTTAATATATCCTTTTATTTTTAAATATATTTAAATTTTCTCGATGGTGAAGAAAAAAGCAAGACGATAATCGTGTGATAATCGCCTAAATATGCTATGTCGTTGTTGCAGATTCTATAGGATAGTCTTCAATGATGGTGATGAGGGTCGTGGAAGGGTCTCACGACTGAGTATATTGAATTTCTGAAAAGCGCGTTGGGTTTCAAGCGGATGATACGCGCCGCGGGCTCGATTATGTCGAAGCAAGTTACGCGAAGGGGACCGTCATATCCTTAAGCACATTTTCAGAGCGTATCATGACAAACAACACCTTGTATAGCGTGTGATACTTAAACTCCTTTCGGAATAAAATTAATTTTTATATTTCTAAGTGTAGTATAATATATTTAAAAAATGTTTAAAAGAAATTTTTTATAGGTACTGTGTAAAGGGATATTCGATTTTTCCGAAAATGTTTTTATTTTCCTTATGTACTCTTCACTATTTCTCTTTATTATTGAGGACTTTAAGATTTCATTTTACATTGGATTCCACTGGTCTTTTTATCTTACGCGAACTTCGGTGGTAGGATAAGATCGCGGATGTTAAGAAAATCGCGAGATCGAATGATTGCTTTAATTCAATCACAGTAAAAATAATTCATAAAGTTCTGAATAATTAGAAACGTCTCCGGAATTAGCTTCGTGAATTTTGCCTAATTAGAGACCATAACATAGTTGGATTGCAGGGCAGTCATATCTTCCTCGTGACTCATTCATTCTATTTGCGCGTGCAAATAGCCCGAATAGACCCCGCCAAGAGTGAAATTTTTCATTATTTTATTGAATAAAATATAAATTTTAGTTTTATTAAATAGTTATTTTTAAAAATTCAATTTTTCTGTAGAAAACAGGAAATTCGATGATGGTATAAATCTCATATTGGGCTCGCAATATTAATCGTCGTAACCGATGCATAAAAAGTTCGTATGGCACTAAAGATTAAAAATACAGATGTGATCAATGTAGGGAAAACATTCCTCGAAGAACACCTATACTTCATTCCTCACGTTTCTCTAATAGATTCGGTTTGCTACTTGAAATCTTAATTTGAATGTACACAGGCCAAAGCTTTGCTAATAATAAAGCTCTCTCTCGGTGAGCATTTCGTTGCAAACACGGAGAGAGTGGCACGGGCGTGGCGGAGCGTAATGAACGAGTCACGATGCGAATCCACTTTGTGTCGGACAACGCTTAAACGTTGTCTAAAATAGAAAATGCTTCTATGCAACCAGAAAGCAGAAAACTATAATCTTTAGTTGTATGAAAATTACAAGTAAAATAAGATTAGTTAAGAAAATTTAGTTCAAAATTTCTCATAACAATTTCCTAATTTTTAATATTAAATATTTTGTAAATTAATTCTTTTATGAAAAAATTCTATTAAAGTAAGTAGCACAAAACAATCGCAAATGCTTTTTATTTACTTTAGCGATGATTTTAACAAAGATTAATATGACGCATCGAAGATGGGAGATGTAAGACTCCGCGAGGGTGATGGGCTTTTCACCGAAAAGCTTGCAAGAGGCTTAGACCCTTTCTTGATCAATACTCGGCGCGCACTCGGCGTCGCCCATACAACGCTAATTTATCGTCGCTCTCTTGCGCAATATTTTTGCACCTTCTTTATCCATATTTCATTCGATAAAAAATGATCCCTCTGGTCAGCAATCCAGCAACTTTTGCGACGCTTCGTACGTGTCACGAATGGCACGATATGCAAAGTTCAATCCCAATAAAGCTTCCTAAATATTTTTTTCGTGACGATTTGATTCGTCATCTTTCTAGATCAAATCAACAAGGATTTGTTGCATTGTATAGAAATTTAAAAGCAATATTATATTTTTAGACACTATTACATTACAGATTATGTTCTATTTTCTTGTGCTGCGCCAGTATTATCTTATTAATATACAATATAATATATGATTAATATTATAAATTCATAAAAGAATTTATTAAAAACAAAATATAATTAGATTGGTGGTTTCCGATCATTGCATCTCAAAAAGTTATTAAGTTACTTACCTGTCGTGCTCGTGACTATAGGAAGGATTGATCCTGCGGGCATATAGGGATGCGCCACCCTCAGACATGTATCCGTCGCATAGATCCGAAAGGGTTCTGCTGCCAACACTAATGCCGCCTCCACGCAACACCTCGCCATCACTTAGGTAACCGGAAGCGACGTCTACGTCGGTATAGTCGTGATGACCACCAACGTGATGATGCGATGATGAATGCAGGACGGTGTACTGTCGAGTCGTAGTGCGACTAGGTAGAGTCTGCAAACCTCGGGCTCCAGGCGTGTACCCACGTAGAAGAGGTTGCATGGGTTTCACAGTCATCTCGGCCTCATCGTCTGCCAGAGCACCACCGCACGTTGAACTTTCCGACAGTACCTTAAAAAATAGAAAAAGTATAAAAAAATAAGTACTCATTTTTTATTTTAATTGTTATATTTATCAATCTAAAATTTAATTTTTGAATAGTTTTGAATTTCTGACATTTGTATCTCAATTTTTGCTTAATTTTTTTTTTATGTTAAAAGAAATAATTTGTATCATAGAAAAAAAGTAAAAAAAAAAAAAAAATAATAATAGGATTATTTTATGAGAAGATAATAAGTTAGAAAAATACATAAAATTTAATAAATTTAACAATGTAAAATTTAGAAAAATAAGGAAAAAATTAAGAGTTTTTGGCCTTAATTCTTTCAAAAAGGTTTTTAATTAAAAACGTATAATAAAAATTAATATATTTTTTCCTAAATAAGTTCTTCAATTAAAATTTGGAACAGTTCTATAAATATTTATATAAGCATTATTATGATTACTTTCCGATTTTATTCGATAGAGCTATCACCCAAGAAAAATTCTGACCTTTTCCATCTGTTCAAACGTGGTGTCAATCTTCCGGTTAGGAATCGTCTTGATCTCACTACCGCTTTCGCTGCTTGGTCTGTAAATCACACTACTGTCGCTCGAGTTGCTCTGTCCGGTACTGTTAGAATTGCTATGCGAGCTTTCGGACATAAGGTCCGAAATACTCGGCATCGGCGACACCATTGCCACTGTGTTAGGATCGAGTTTGCGATGAAGAGTATCGCCGCTCTTCGGCTTTGCCGGTGTCGGCACTCCGCTAACTGTACTGTTCTCTTTCGACGGTTTCGATGTGCCTTTTACAAGAGCAGTGGGTTTCGGGATACTGGAACCCGGACTGAGCCCAGCCGGGTTCGGGCCGTGAAGAGGACTGTTCGAACCTGCTAACGGTTTATTGGACCCAAAGTTTAAATTACTTTGTACGGGTATGTTCGTCAGTTCATCTTCAGTATTGGTTAACTTTTCGTCAGCTACTGAGTCCATATGATTAGTCATCACAGAATCTTGTTTATCATTAGAAACATTGATAGATTCTACTTCCTCACAAATAACCTTCTCCTGGTTTGATACTCGAGTTTTCGATAGAGAATCAAAGCTTTCCATTCCTGATTGCTGATTAACTTCCAAAACTTCTGACTCTTTCTGCTTTGTCATAAGATCCTTGCCGTCTGATAGGTTCGCTTGGTTCATGCTTAGAGTGTGATCAAAAGTATTGTTCTCGTGAACAAGCAACTCTCCTGGTTCGGATGACTTAATAATACCATTGGTATTTGCCAGAATAGCTCTCTGCATCATAAAATCCTTATTCAGACCATTCGGCGGCGGCTTCATACTTTGCAAATAAATTCTTGAATCCGGTATTTTGCCCGGAAGCTCCATCTTGGGTCTGGGCGAAAGTTTTGTCATCGGGAGCTCGTTTCTCAAGTTCACATTTTTGGTATCTTGAAGATTAATTTGTTTAGGCGGTGTCAGGACGGAAGGGTTCGGTTTCGGAGACTGCATTACCGGTTGCTTTATCTGAAGTTCCTGAAGAGTCGGCGTTTTCCTGTCACTGGATAATTTGGTGCCGATGGTTTTTCCAATTTTAACATCTTGTTCCACGATCGGATTATTATAAGGTGCCATCAACTTTTCTGAGGAACTCGGCGGACCCTTGCTTGTACGTGCAATTTTGCTTTGGGCCTTGCTCTGTTCCTTCCTGCTTGTTTTCGGACTAGCCTGCTTCGCTGGTTTGGCTGATTGCAGTTTTGATTTCAACGCGCGACTCTTTGGCGATTCTTGGGCTTGAACCTTACTCTGATCGCACAAGGAAGTTGAACTGTCTGAGTGTTCAGATCGAGCTGAAGAAAATCCGGAAGAACTAGAAGTACGTTTTGAGACTCCCGACGAAGTCTTTCCTCGCTCTTGATTTTTATCTTTATTATTAAAAAGTTTAAATTTGTCCAATACGGAATTCTTGTTTGGCTGAGGTGCTGGAACAGTATTTCCAGAATGCGGTAAGGCCTGTTGTTGAAGCCTCAAACCGCCGTTAGGTCGACCTACTGTGGATGTTCGAGGACTGCAAATTAATTACAAAAACTCAAATTAATAATAATACAAATATAAGTTCAAATTATAAAGAATACAAATTTAAATTAATAATAAATAAAAATAAATATCTAATAAGTTTTTATTATTTAAAAATTATACTATAAATCGCAAATGTTTTCCTAATTAAAGCAAACTAATTTCAGATAATATAATAGTATTTAAAATTATGTAATACTTGTAATAAATTATATATCTGTAAAGTAATATAAATACATTTTCGATAGAAGAAAAAATTCTAAACAATCTTCGTAATTCTTAATAATGTTACATTAATATCTCTAATAATCAATTTTTAGTTTCTTCAAATAATAAAATTTAATGCAATTAACAATTACATGTGAGATCGTAAAAATGTCTATTTTTTTAAATGTTGATTTTACCTTGGAGTAGTGGCTGTGGGTTGTCGACTCGTATTCTGACTTCTAGGTTGCGGAATGAATGAAAGCCCGCCCTGAGACGGTTGCTGTTGACTCGGACTGGTGCTTCTAGAACTGCTCGCGCTACCTACGCCGCCGTTCCCGTGTTTTAAGCCTGCTGAAACAAAGAAATGTAAAGAGTTATTAATATTAAACTATTTATTTGCAATTTATGTAAATTTTTTTGTTAGAAAAGATATTTCATGTAATTATATGTCTGTTATAATACTGTTTGTGTGTGAACACGCTAATATTTGCAATATGCAATGCGTGTTTAATGAAAAAGAGAATATCTAAAATAATCTCCTTAATTTTCTAGATAATAAAATGCAATATAAACACTGTAACGCAATAATATTTTTATAAACTTAAAACGAATAACTCAATGATGATAATAACAGAATTTTACCATATTCTAAAACAATCTGTGTTTAATCCTTCTAATAAAAATTAAGTCTAATATTGAAGTAAAAAATTTTTCTGTTGCTATGAGACATATTGTCGTTAGCTAAGTCTTAATAAGATGATAATAATTGGCCGGGTCATTAAATGCGCATAGTCGTGCGACTGTTGCAGCAGCTCGCTCGCTGCATGTGCGTTAGAATGGTGCAATGTGTGCAGTGCACCGTAGACAAAATAAACCGTCCATGTTTACCAAGAGCAAGAAGATTAATCCGCTACCTCATGCTACCACCCGATTCGCTCTTCCTGAGTAATCGTAGACGTTGTTTCTGTCAAATAATCCGCGTCGGCATGCAATTTGCCGAGCGAACGGTCTCGTAAATATGCATGATTAGTTATGGAGACTATATATGAGCAAGTGAATTTAATGAAGATTAGTGATTTAAAATTCATCTAAACTTTAGATAGAGAGGAAATTTTTAATAAATCTTAAAATGATATCTTAACAACGATAAATGGTAATTTTAATTAAAATTAAAAGTTTTTTTTAAATTTAAAGTTTCTTTATTGTAATCAAAATTATAATAAAAATAAGTTACATAAAAAATATCTGCTTGCTTTCGTTTGATTTTTTTCCTATATAAATTATTTTTGTTATAAATACTAAATGTACAAAAGCAAATAAAAGGGACAAAAATCGAATTTTTCAATTCTTTGATGATTTGTTATTTTAAGATTATATACGTTTGACAATTAAAATCAAATCACTTTTTTTTATTGACTTGTTCGACAGTGATGTAGTACATATTTATAAGTTCCTAATTCGTTAACCATCCCAATTGTCCTTGCGTACATAACACAAATGTGGTTGACACAAACAAAGTGTTCAATGATGCAGAAATCTTATGATAACCAATATGACCTATTAATACATTTAACGTGACTATATCTGTCTTGTTTTATTAGTTTATTGTTATTATTTAAAGAAGAAAAAGATTCTCCATCAATCTATTATATATGTTAAATTTAATATATTTTTTATTTAACTCTAAATTATTAAGTCACGATAGTAACAAATTAAATTATTTTGAAAACGTTTTTACAAGTTAAGAAAAATTATAATCTCATAAATTTTACAAATTACTAATTTAATACATATTATATAATTATAATATAATAGTTTATCTACACTACTGTATAAAAGATTATATTTGTAATTCAAATTCAATAAGATTTCGAATAATAATGTTTCGAGATAAAGCCGAACGTCATTCAGGATTAAACAAAGACATTCGTTTGATTCTCGTCAGCGAGTAAAGATCGAATCTGTGTTCGAAGCGTCCCTATCGAAAAATTACGAAACCGCCAGTCATGGTGTGTCGTAATAAATTCGATTCCTTTTTTTATCCAGTGCATAAAGGAGAAGAGAAAGAGATAGACAGTTTAGGGGAGTTAAAACGTGACTGGGCATTCGCTCGCCTGTCACAAGAATGATTCATCGTGCAAGGCGATCGATCTGTCGCGATATTAGTGACAGCCGTGCACTGCGAATTTTCGAGGTAAAATCAGAGACAAGTGTCCTCTCGGCGCTCTTTTTTGATTACATCAATATTTTGGCTGTGGAAATTTACGTAAAAAGATATGTGAAGAATTTTGGACACTATAAATTTTAGAAAGTAACACTATGAAAAATTTCCTTATGAGAAGATAATAGAAATAGAATTAATTAATATAAGGATAATTTTTCAAGAGAATTTTGATTAACGAAACGTTATATTTATAAAGAAAATTCTTTATAAAAGTATTAATTAATAGAATGCCTAATATGAAATGTGAAAAATTCTTGTAAATTTGTGATTAAATAAAAAAAAAGAAAAGATCCTACCATCGAAGGATTTTTTGCGATATTCAAGTTTCTTAGATAAATTTCTTGATCTCTGAAATATCTTGGGCAAAAACAAAAATTTTGAAGAATTTTGAGAATTTTTTAGAAGAGAATCAATGATCGTAACTCATTCACTTTATTGACACTAATGTTCAGCGCTCACGTTTTCCCTTCTTCTCTCATTGTTCCTTCCGGTTCTCTCCCCCTCTGAGATAAGACAATATCGACCCACATGAGAATGCAAAAGGGACGACTGACCCATAATCGATACGACAATAAGTTAGCAATTAACAGTTATTTGTGAAAGTTGATCACTGAGTTTAATAGAAACACAACTTCAAAAATTATCTCTGCTTCAATGGTACATATGTACAGCATCCAACAAAATCGTAAAAATTACAATAGAATTCCGATTTTTATAAATAATACGTTCTAAATAATCCTTTGCAAAATGGTTACGTTTCTAAATTATAAACATAAATAATTTTAAAAAAATTTTGAGATTATGAAAATTTTTTAAAAATTTTATCTATTTTTATAAAGCTCTGGATACAAATAATAATAGATTTTTGAAATTTTTATGTTTTGTAAAATGATAATAATTAATTAATCATCTCTTAAAGAGAATGCTTTAAAAATAATTTCACTACTTCCGACATTATTGCAACAATTAAGAATATTCCGTCAATGCATGAGATTGCTTGCTGTTCAAAACTAACGATAAGTATTATACGTAGTTGTAGTTCGCGTTCTCTCGTAGTCGCTCGCGCGCGTACTTACACTTTATACGAACTCATATACTCAGACGCTATAGACGCTACAATCTTCTCGGGATTCCCTTTGTTTCGAGAGTGCTTCGAAGCACGAGAGAACAGCGCATGCTACAACGGTGCACATGCGTAAGGGCATCCGTTTTGTAGTGCACGTGTGCACTCATATATTTGCACTAGGATTGAATGATTAATACCATTATGATGGTGATACTATTATGATTGGCCTTAAACTTATCATTATGTGGAATTATATGTGCGCGTATGTATCGTAGTTACATATATTATTGTATTTAATTTATAAAACCGTATATTACATTTATTCTTTACATTTTTTAATTAGAATGTAATTGTATAGATTCGTCGTGTCTCTCGTTTTTACCTTCGACTTTTATAAAATTTTAGAATCGTTTGGTTCGCCCCTTTTCGAGAAATCTTTTTTCGCTCTTAATATAATTTCCGAAATTTCTCGGGCTTTATCAAGACCATAACTCGAGATGCGCAGAAGTGAAACGGAAGGCGATATTGCCCGTTGAAAATTTATTTGTAGGTATATACGTACGAGCTGTTCCCGAGATGTGAAGCTAAGAGAGCGTTATAGCACATAAGCGCGATAAGCGCGATCTACCCTTGAGCAACTCTCAGATTGTCGAACATTTATTTTTTTTTATATCGAGTGCCACTTCAATCCCCTTTTTGTTTATCACAGATAGAATTTTCTTCTCGCAAATGCAGGAGATAAAGATAATGCAAAGGCATGTCTCTTGTGTCCGAATAATTGATGTGATAAAACAAATGGATGATGTAAAAATGTTTACAGTATTAACTAAAATAAGAGAAATATTTGATCAATTTTTTTCAAATCCTTCTATTACATACATTCAAAAAAAGAGATAATTAAAAAAAATAGCATATAATATAATAACGTGTACAAATATAGCATGATGTAATTAATTTAAATTAAAATAAGATACAAAATTATTCTCTCCTTTTCTCTCTCTCTCTCTACAATAAGATATAAGTTATACTCTATCTACCACTCTTTAATTATACTTGCAAGACATATTAAAGATTTATTTCTTTTTCTTGACATGCAATCGGTGAAAATTTGTGCATAAAATAGTATTCGCTGAGCATCATCATCACTAAACTTTTTCAACATTGTCAGTCTTTCTTTTTCTCTTTTGTTTTTTATCTTTATTAAATAAAATTTACTCTGCGTGCAAAGCATGCAAAGCGCGCAAAATTATGTATTTTTAAAAACGAATCGAGCCGAATGGAAAAGTGATTAGATACGCAGTTTGGGTTCAAGTTACACTTTGGCCCACCTTAAAAAGGCTGCTGTTGAAGATTAGAAGAACCCTTAGAAGCTTCCTCGATGACTAACCTGACCTTTTTCAAGGAAAGTTCCGCTATCGACTAGCTGTCGAATCGGCTTGCTCGACAACTGGCACGTGTTACATCACACCCCGTCTTTTACTCGGGTGGCTTCCGATTAGCCATCGATGCATCTCGCACGGGGATAGATTCCTTTATCTCGATTAGACGGAGATTAGATTATGACGATTAGAGATTGGACGAGACACATCCGTGAAATGGAAAGCGACAGTTAGGTTTAGGGGATAGTGTCAGAATCATGACTCAAAGTGAGATTAATTCAGAATGCAGCGTGTTCGGAATGCAGCTCGATTCTTGCTTCCTTTTTTCTCTTTTATTAGCAAATATACATCGAAAGAATCACCAAGCAATATACACAGTGATAAAAAATAATTTGATATCATTAGATTGATAAAGATTTATCACGAATATTATGTGGATTTTTATGATAAAAAAATAATGATTTCAACCTATAAAAAATACGACCGTTGGGATCTGTCACACCCCATGATACTTCCACCGTATTAATGTAGTTCCGAATGAAGGGGAGAACTGCGAGATACGAAAAATAAATGAATTTTTTTGCCAAATAAGTTGACACACTGGCAATAAAACGGATCCGATGCAAGAGAGAGAGCAAGAGACAAGCTGTTACAGGCGATCACTAATGAAGTTAGTACCTCATTTTTTTTACTGCGACAAACAGTCTAAAGCAGAACATAGTATATACGGAGTAAAATACGGAATGAAAAACCCTCACACCTACTGCAAAGATAATATCAGGCTCCTAATTGACGAGAACGGCGATCGAAAGTGCGTTTTAATTTCAACCGTCTTTTGCAAGTTTCTTTTCGCTTCTTTTTTCGCGCACGTGCGTCGAATTAGCACGGGGAGGTTTTGCCTCGTATTCCTTTCGCTTCTATATTCCCGGATCCCCACAAACATCCCATGGGATCAACTTGAATTCCAAACAGACTGTGACTCACATAAACCGCACACAAACTATGCTTCGAGACTCTTCTTTCGCCTGTCAATTTGTCTTTCTTGTCCTCCTACCCGTCGCGATTCAATGTTTGGCGACTTTAATTCCAATAAGAGTTACAAAGGATACCACAAGGGATACTCGACGAGATTTCTTAAAAAAGCGCTTTTCTGAAAGAAGATTCTATTCTTCAAGATCTATTATTTTATATAGCATAATTTATTAATTAAGTCAATTTAATGAAATCTCTAGAATAAAGAAAGATGTTATTACAAATTTATTAATAATAATAATAGTTAATAGTAATAATAGTATTATAATAGTACCATTAATAGTATTATCAATATTATTATACAAATTATTAATAATAATACTATTGACAATGTTTCAAATGTATAACACGGATGCTATAAACAAAGAGACAAATTATAAATAAAGAATTCCTAAATGATAAAAATTTGCTAGTAATTTTTAAATTTTGAGAAAATCTATATTAAGATGTGTTTCTCTCTCTCTCTCTTTCTCTTCACAACAGATTAATAAAAAATAATGAAATTGCAAATCGTGATGAACATCGATGCAGGTAGGAGCGAACGTAACGGTACTTCGGATAATGATGAGACGCGATGATAAACGATGATCCCAAAGCCCGCAAGATATAATGTAGCACATGTGTTGAACTCTCTTGTCCGTTTCAACGATCCTGGTCCTGTTCTCTTCCTCCCCCTAGCGATCGTGCCAGGTGTCTCAAATGTACTTCAAAAAAGTTTGCCATTAGCCACATGATAACGGAATCACCTGTCGCTTCACGCTGGTCTTGATTAATTCAGTTTGAGGGAGATGATAAAGATTGATAGAAATTATTGTGCCAAATCGATTATATCTAGTTTATTTTATTTTAATTGTTTAATTTTATTAATTTTAATTGTTATTATATATAATCAAGATTTAGATTCTTTTTGTTTAGCTTGAATGTAAATAATTTTCCATTTTATATAATAAGCAAATTAGTAATTAATTAATTTAAATTAATACTTCGTATTCATTAATTTATTTATAATTAATTTATTTAATTATAAATGACACATTTCTACACCGCAAAGTTCTCTAGATTCTGCGATTAGAATTTATTGGTTCTCTTATGAATTAAATGAACATGTGCGCCTCTCAGAGCCTCAACTTGAGGGTCTGGTTCGATAATGGACGATCAGGAGGGGTAATCGCGACGACAATAGTGCAGAGATGCGTGGGACGAAACAAGACGGAGTTAATGTCAGTAACAGCTGTCGGTACCCGCGGAACAAATAAACAAGAGCTCTCTTGAGCAAAGGATGTTGCCCCATCTTTCGAATCAATGCTTAGCGTGCCGTTATCGATCACTCGCAAAAAAATTGTATAAGTCTTTTGTCTAGTGTGAGAAGCAAAATCATACTAAGATTAAAACTCTGTAGAAAATAATTTCTCTAAATTAATAAAGCGTCTTGTTTAATAAAATCTTCAAGTTATTATTATGTGTTATATATATATATGTTCCTTTTAAAGTAATAATAATGCCACTTCAACTGCGAGTCTTTGTAATCTATGGTTTCTTCTTTACAGTAAGTGAAAGAAAAGGAATATCCGGTCTTTGTAATCGCAAGGAAGTCCGGTCATGCATTGAAATAGCAAATGAATGTCTCGCACAGCCATGTTCCTTAAAAAAAGAAGAAACGAAAGAACAAAATCCTTTTTCCGAGAGAGAAAGAAGCTCGTTTTATTTTAGCCTCGCTTTTTATCGTTGGGAACGAAAGACGCTTCGCGAAGGCATCGAATAAAAGTTGGGAGATCGATAGGAGCGAGAGCAAAGATCGAGAGTCCCGAGGGAGAAACAGATGGAAAAGGATTAGGAGTTGGCGAAAGAGATCGATCGAAGAGAGTTGGAAAGTGAGCTTGAAAGCACTTTTACACCAGCAATTTCGCCTTTGATCAATTGCGGAGAAGATGCTTCGAATGGCCGTAAGATCGCAAAGAAATTTTCAAGGAAATTGGAGATTCTTCGAATTCGATTGAACGTCAATGATCGCTCGATTTCCGTTGAAACATATTACGAGATTGCGGTCTCAAACGTCGAGAATTCGATAGTAACATATAATATAATTTATAAAGAGTAATTGATGATTAAACAATAATTTATACAACATTTATATATAATGCTTTATTATATGCCAAAAAAAGAAATATTTTTAAATCTTTTAAAAAGTTTTTCTAAAGAAAGGAGATTCCAGGTATGGAAATGTTATACAGTGAAGAGTCCGTTAGATATTTCTAATATGATTTTTCATGAGATTTTGAAAAAATGCAATCCGTGTAAAACGAATGCGGTAAAGAGCGCATTTCTTCCTCACAAAGAGGTGCTCATCAGCAGAATAGCGCGCAATCGACGTCATTTTTTTCTTCACGTGAAACGAACGAACACCCCGTCGCGTCAGTCGGCTGTCTCGTTTCGCAGCGAGCTTCACAGCGCAAATTGCAATCTCCCCCTTTTTCTAGATTCCCTTATTTGTCCTGCCTGCTTCTCTCTTCCTATCCTGCCTGCATGTCTGCCTGCCGATTGCAGGACCCTCGTTTTCTTTTCAAGACCCTCCTCCTGAACCTCCTCTCTGTCAGGTACACGTGTCGTGTTTTTTCAGAATGTTCGTTTCGAGAGAGATGCAACTTTGATAAAAGTTACAAATAAACAAATAGTATATGACTGCATTGACTTGCAACTCATCGTGGGGGATGCACTTTCAACTCGAGATTTCATTGCACGCGAGAAAAAATTACCCGCCGCGTGAACAACATAGATTTTATAGAAGAGGGACATCAGCATATATTACAATGATGTGAAAGATACGAGAAAATTATAAAATATGCAAGAGTGTGCACTAGAATAAGAACTTAAATTTCAAGAAATAAAATGAAGTAAAGAAAACGAATAAAATGAAATAAAGAAAACGAATTTAAAAAAAACATGAAAAATAATTAATATAATAGACAAACAATAGTACAATTTTTTAAGATTAATAAACTCGAAGCAACACAATCAATCATATTTACATCAAAAATTTTATAATAGTAGAGAACAATTATAATTTTTTTATTAGAGCTAAGTATTGAGAAAGATTGATTCAAAACGCGCTTCTTTTAAAATTATCGTACATTTGGTTCTATACACGAAAGCAAAGCGTATAGTATATACATGCAAATACGTGTATGTCGAAAACAATGATTTATATGAAAGAGAATAATCACTCGTTCGCTTTTGTTCTTTTGTTGTTTGTTCTTTTGCTGCAAATACAATTAAAGTTACTGAAAAATTCTTTCCATAAAATGGTTTATAATTTTATGGCACATTAATATCTTCTACATAAATAAATTCTTAATAATTAGGGAAATAAGATTAAATGTTAGTAAATTTAAAAATATAAAACTTGCAAGAAATAATTTTATAAAAAACTAATGTAATAATATAAAAATTGTGTAATATAAATAATATTGCATAAAAATACAAATTAAAACATGTTTGAATAACAATTGATTTGTAGTTGTCATACTTATTATTAATCAGATCAAGATTGATTTTTTCAGAAATTAATTTCGAATCACTTACACGATTTTTTTAATTTCCAAGGTGACACAGTTGGTCATAGATGATATGTCGTGGCGAATAACATGAGCGACGGCAGAAGACAAACTGTCGAGAATTCGATAATGGAAATGCACGGTGGAACGTCGTGTCGTCGAAAAAATCACGGCGATACGAGA
This sequence comes from Crematogaster levior, assembly GCA_901521435.1. Taxonomy (NCBI): domain Eukaryota; kingdom Metazoa; phylum Arthropoda; class Insecta; order Hymenoptera; family Formicidae; genus Crematogaster; species Crematogaster levior. The sequence goes on along the minus strand of CABEGB010001269.1, from coordinate 597,330 downwards.
GAGAAAGAGATACCAGAAATACCCGCATAAAAAAAGAGCCTAGCCAGAAACAAGAAACGACAAAGAGGAGACAGGGGAGGCAAAGGGAGAAAGGGAATATATTACGGAAAACATGTGCAATGCGCAGTACGCATGTGTGATGGAGAGAAAAAAGTATCAAAGGGAATACATAAGGGAAAATGTGCAACATATAGCACGAGGAAAAATGCATGGGAGAAAATATGTAACTTATACAGTATTTGAGTGTATGTATAAGAAAGAGGGAGCAAAAGGGCAAAAGACAGAATACGCGAAACAGAGATGTAAAACAAATGGAGAAGAAGGTGAAAAATATCAGGGATCAGGTATCAGGGGTTCAAAGGTATTCCAATCCTATGAGTGTTTCCTTTCACTCATGTTGTCGCAGGGGAGAGGAAGAAGCGACGTGCGATTAATAAAAATCCGTATCGCGAATACTGCATATCCCGAGGGATGCATATCGGTGCATATTTATGTTTCTCATGGGAAATGTATCGCGTGGGGAAGCTTACAATATTTCCACATACTCTGGAATATACTGTCGATATTTTGCTTTTGATAATTCTTGTTTCCAGCATTAATATGTATTTCAGTCACGATACAATCTAGAATCGATTTCAGTACTAAATGGAATTGTTGAAAGAATATTATGGTTAAATTATAATGGACTACGAAATTATTTCATCATATTTTATTTTTACTATATGATATTTTGTAATATTACTTTTAATAATATAATTTTTAAAAAATTAAACAAGTTATGAATAAAATATAAAATAAAATTGTAAGAATAAAAAAGAGAGATATTCTTTTATAATAAAATATTTATAAATAAAAAATTATAATGAATAAATTGAATATATTACAATTGGAAAATTATAAATCGAAAGATAAACCAATGATAAAAAATTCAAGATAAAGTTGGGGATTGTAAGAAGCAAGTTTAAATGCTACAGAGTTGAGAGATGCAAGTCTAAAGAGCATTGTAAGAACTGAGAGGGTTGCAAGTGTGATGTTGCGAGAGATCGAGAGAAAGTGCTGGTGGTAACGGCTGAAAATCGCCAAGGGAGTAGAAAACACCGTGTAGCTAGTATACAAAAAACAAGTTTTTCAGCCTTGGAACAAAGCGAATTTCACTCCCTTTTTATCTTCATTTCAATGATGTGAGGTAAGGTCGAAATACTCCGTCGAAATACGTGAACACATGTTACCTAGATAACAGATTCGTGAATACTTATATTCATCTGTCGAATATATCAAAAAAATTAAAAAATAAATAACAATTTTATATAAATATAATTACAAAGAAAAATAATATACGTTTCATTCTAGATTCAACGAAACAACTGTGTTTAGTAAGTACAAATTATTACGTTCAATAACGTTCAATGTGATATCACTTCATTACATCTCTGTACACCTCGCATATCGATGAGGAGATTTCCTCATACGATGCAGCACTTTGTATTACGTGTTATAATATCGGTATTGCCAATTTAGCACCAATATCGGACGTGCCTATATACTCTATACCACAACCTCCATATATATATATATATATATATATATATATATATATATATTCCCTAACAACCATTAAACGAAATGAGGAATTATCATATAAAGAAAGAGAAATGAGTTATTGGAAATAAGATTATAAGGAAAATTCAATTGTATTAATGATGTAAAATAAAATTAATTAACATTACCATGATATAAGAGTTATATATATGTACACATATATATAATAATTTAATTTCCATTATATTTTAATTTATTTTATAAAAGTGAAACATCTAATAATTTCTGATTATATCATATGTATTTCTAACATTTCGTGCTATATTTAAAAATTTAGTAGGTTTTCAGTTGCATATCGAAAGTTAAATATAATTCTTATTTCTGATAAAATTATAATAATTTCGCTTGCTATTTTGTTATCAGCTTGATTTAGAATATTTTCTCCTGATTTCATCATACTACGTCCTATTAATTTCATTTATTTTGATATTTTCTCGATCGATTCTGCCAAAATATTGGAATATCTGGAATTATTTATAACTTAATAGCTATATTAATAACTATATTATTGAACGCTTATCTAGAAGAGATTTCTTCTTTTTTGAAATTGACTTCAAGTTGAGACGGTTAACACGTTGACTGCCACGGCAATTTGGTAAACAAGGACGAGATGACTCGTAGAGTCATAGGACGTGGCGTCCTAGAAAAGGACGCAATCTACGAGTTATCTCATAGTCGGCAGTCAACGTGTTAAACAAAAAAGAAGAAAGAGGAAAGGGGCAAAAGATCGAAGACCTTGCAAAGAAAAAAAAATGCCGCTTGTGATAATAATAGCTTAGAGTTATTTATAATTTCAGATCAACCCGCAGATGATGCACATAATTCCTGCTAAAATGCTGCCGATCATTATACTAATTTTTACTATGTAACTTTTCCTTTTTTTCGCGTCATCACCGTCTTTTCTTGCCACCTCCTTCGCAAACTCATATTTCAAATGTGTGTAGCAAGTTATATTGAGGGAGGCTTCTCGAAACCTGTACTAAACGGGTATCAAACCGGTACCCGAACGTATAAAATAGTATTTTTAACTCGCACGAGATCGAAGGAAAGCAAAAGAAAGAGAAACATTTAAGGGTCCTTGAATGTTCATGTTCAGTGATGCTCAAAAGATACCTATATACTTCGACTACATTTCAAATCTTAAAAATTACTAAAAATAGTAAAATTAGATATGAGAAAATTAGATATAAATGATTAGATATAAATGATAGAAAAAATAAAGAGATAATTTCGAGGATATGACAGATATGGCCAATGTAAATTATTATACATTTTGAATTTGCGAAAGATTTTTATATAACAGTTATAACTACGTATAATAGTGATGATTTATATTATGATTTATAAGTAAATTATAATAAAATAAAAATATTAAATATTTTTGTAATAATAAAAATAAACAAAAAAAAATTTAAACTAATCATGTTGAATCACTCTTGTACTAAAAATATAATAGAAACAAGATTTTTTTTTCTAGAGTTGAGAATCCCTGCTCTGATGTTTCGGGGTTAAAGACCGGGTGCAGCAAGTCTTACGTGTGCTCCACTTCAATTTTCTCTTGCTGTTCTTTCCCTTTGCCACCCTTTTTCAACCTCTTCTCTACAACGCTGATCTTTTCGTGCTTTCTCTTTCTCTCGGAAACATCTTTTTCTTGTATGTACCCATGGAACGAAAGACAGTTTATAACAGAGCTGACGAATGGTCGAAAGGGTCTCAGTTCTTTTTTTTTCTCTCTTTCTTGTTTCTTTTTTTATTTATTTCCGTTTGTCTCTTTGGGAAATTCCCGTGAGATTACTGGATTTAAGGTGATTTCACAACGCGTACCTACACTTGGAATTAAATCTCGTTTATGAGTAAAGTTCAACAAACCATAAATTCCAAGAAATTAATGTTATATAAAAAATAAGCAATAATAAATATTTATATACAATAGAATATTCATACTATCCATAAATTCATAAAATTCCTCTTATAAAACTTTTAATAATTTTTCATAATTTTATTTAAAGTAACTTTTTATTTCTTTTTGAGAAATTAATATGCGGAATTTTAATCGCTCTCATGATGCTTCCGGCAGTTAGCATCTTTTAAATTCGTTTTAATACAGGTACTCTTTCCATCATTCCGGAAATCTTTTCAGGAAGTTTCACGGTAGATTATGGGATTGAGTTAAGTTTGGAGCAGAGAGAAACAGAGAAAAGCAGAGAAAAACAGAGAGAGAGAAAACGAGAGAAATCAATATGTGCGTAGGCGCGTAATCTTATCTAATTGAAACAGACGTTGCTCTATCTAATGGTTATGATATAATGAATACGAGCGAATGATTAATTTAAATCAAATAGTGTCACACGAACAGATTGCCAGATGTGCACATGTTTCGAAAATTCGTGGAACTTTCACAAGCAATCTAAAAATAAGATACATAAATAGTTTAAAAAGTAAATCTTAAAAAAAATAATGCTATGTGTAGTTGTTAAAATAAAATAAAATGTATAGATTCAAATAACAATGTGTACAATAAGAATTATAAAATTAATAACATTTTAGATAATACAGAATGAGCAGAATGCAATAAAATTTATGTGAAAGAAATTAATTTAATATCTTATCATTCATTACTGGTTTTTTTTTCATAGAAAAAAATATTAACAATAAAATTGATACAAGAGAGATTTATAGATTTTAAAGAAAAATTAAAAAAATGTTCTTATCCATAAATACACGTGTTATCAAAAGAAAGATAGCGATACAAATTAAGACCCTGACCTAGACGCCTAGACAAAGTTGTCGTCTAGGCTGTTAGGCAACATGATGAGCGGTAGAGCCGAGTGGAAAAAAGAGCCTAAAATAATATCGTAAACCATGACGAGAGAAGGGCACCTCGTTTCGCTTATGTGTGTGCACACGTGCGCCAGTCGGCTAGCTTGTGTATGATGTGGAAGTCTATTTCGAACGTAGAAAAACGCATTTTATCCAGACGCACGGACACGCGTGCTTTAATATCGTTACGATATATGGAGAATAGCAAGAGAGAACGAAAGAGAGAAGAAAAGAGAATACATCCCCTCATAAAGCGCCAAAGGTGCCCAACCATGTATGTAAGTGATAAAAGTATGAGATTTTTCTCATCGTCTGGTAGAATTATTATAAGAAAAAGAGTACAATTTTGAAAATTGAAAAAGCAATATTAAAATCTATATGAAAGAAAAATTAAAAATAAATGTTCAAAAATACTCAATTATGATTACTGTTACCATTACTGTTAAATTTAAAAAGACAATGTTTTATACTCAATAAATCCAATATATTGTATGGCATTTACGTACTTCTTTAGGTAATATTATATATTATATGTATAAATTAGTTTGTCTTATCTTCACTTTTAAATCTTTAAACAAAAGTTTTATGATTATGTCTTGTACAATATATATGAATGAAACAACATGGAATGAACGACTTATCTCGTTCTCATTGATTGCTGTAATAGCGAGCAGGTTCCCCGTGGCAGAAAAAAGGGAAATCGCCTCAGACGACGAGGACCGGTTAGCATTCACATTTTTCGCAATGGCCTCACTAAGCAATTGAGCCAAAGAGCCAACCTGACGACTGTCGAGAGCGCAGAGAAAGACTCGTGCGTGCATTTTATCGCCCTCTCTCGAAGAGACCGGTCCACTCCTTCACTTTCTTTTCCTTCGCCTCCATTGTCCTGAAAAGGCTCGAAGTTGAGCGTCCCTGTAAATCAGATGCCCGAGCACATCTGGCCCGTGGAAACGCGGGAGTTGAGAGTAAAGTATAAACTATGGGGTGCCACCCCATCTCGCAACCCCAGTGGGTTTCCCCCGCTTTCACCTCATCCTCTTTGTAGGTAATATCGCTGTACGTATGCGTAGCGCGCACGCAATAGAGAGGATAGACGATCGTACATATTCGTGAGAGAAAAAAGGGAAGGTAGAGAAAGAAGATTATTCATCATTTTGGAAGAGAGACTAAGTGCAGTTAAATAAGATAAGCATGAAAGAATCATGATACGAGCAAATACGGGTCTGGAAAAAAACACTAAAAATGAAAGTTGATTATCTTCTAGACACTTGGATTATAGAATACAGTTATTTTTCTCTCGATAGTTATTCATACGATACGAAAAGAGGAAGAGACAATAAAAAAGAAAATACAAATTATATGCATATCAGGAAAGAAAAGTATTTGTATATAACATTTGTATAAACGCTCATATATACGAGGAGGATAAATGAGAGACGAAAACGTACGAGAAGAAGATACGATCGTACAAGCCACCATATATATTCGCAATAACGGGGGAGTCTCATGGAGACGAGTTTTCATGGTGGTCCAGGATCTCCTGCGACAGTCAGAAATGCGCAAAGGGTTGCTAAAAGCTATTCACGGAGCTAATGGCTAATAGGGTGTTCTTAACATGGACATCGCACCCCTTTGTCGTTCTTTCATACGTTTTTGTCTCGAGAGAAATTTGATCTCAAAGAAAGAATTGCCTAATTGTTTAAAGCAAAGAAAGTCCCATAATTCTGTGTTTTCATCAGTTTCAACTTCATAGTATTTCAAGTTAATGGTTGCAGTAATAATAATTTAAATTTCTTTAATTTAAATCATAGATGGTATATAGTTTTTAATTATAAATGTTATAAATATTATTTTTAATTATAAATCTCTCTTGACGTCTATAAAAAAAGTTTAATTATTTTTTTAAAACATTTAGATTTAGAAAGAATCTGGAAATAATTAAAATGATCAATGTAATAAAATTTCACCGATGATATAATATTACAGACGACCTGAAAACAAATAACAGAGATTGAAGATAAAACCATTTGATTTGAAAGATCGATGTGGTAAACAATATTTGCTAGTAAATTTTTATTTGAAAAATCGTGGCAAATGGCGTCACGATAACCGCAAAATAAATAATAAATTTCATACTGTCGCAATTGTTGTCCATTGTTAAAAAATTATAACGTTTAGTTTTTAATTTCGTCTACCTTGTTTATTTTCCACTTTTATTCATAGTATTTTTCGTTATTTATTTATTCAGTAAAAATAAATTTTAAATGAGTAACGCGGGATGTCAGACCAATCGGACATTTCTCTGGCAGTTCCCAATACATTGCAATTAAAATACGCAATGTAACAAATTATTTTAGAAAACATAATTGGTTTTTAAACAAAACAATTTTCTATAAATTATTAAAATAAATTAATATTTAAATTGCATTGCGTGTTAAAATACTACGCATAATATGCTGTTTGAAAGAAGTTATACATTCAATTTATTAATTATCATAATAATTAAAATATTTTATTGCATTTTATTTGTAGAAAGTAATCAATTCATAAAAAATATTATATTAGTTAAATAAAAACTTTTTCTATTAAAAGACAACTTGAGTTTATTTAACCAGAAATTTTTAAGTTGACAGTTGTAGAGTACGAAAAATCTGTTGGCACGTGGCATAATAATTTGTGGCGCAAAAATCTCGAACTTTAAAGAATTCACTAATTGTTCGATAACATTCTAATTGTTTCGTTCAAGTATGAATTTTGTATTAATTTAAATGAGAAATTACATGGAGAATTAAAATTTATATTGAAAGAGAAATCTAAATCATATACCAGTATATTTTGTTTGCGTCAGATATTTAAAAAATGTATTTTATAAAAATGGTCGATATATAATTAATTTTTGCTCAAAATAAATTAGGCAAAATTTGATAGAATTAAATAATAAATAATAATAAAAACAATTTAACAACTAAAATTAAAATAAAATTAATATAATATTATTACATTACGCAATATACCAAATGCATTTTTTGTCTCCCTATGATGAGGGTAAACCTTTTATGTTTTTCTGTAAAACACGACGATGTTCGAAAAGTTTGTGGCAAGAGGGTGAGGACGATGGGTTGATGGAACTTACCAAGTTGTGATTGATGCGTCGGTGCTGGAGCCGGTCTGACTTTGTCCGGAGGGCATCTCCTGGTGGCGGCGACGGTCGCGGGCAGGGGTATGCTCGTGCCACCCCCAGGACCACCCCCAGCACTGCCGACTCCTGACGACTGCTTGTTATAGGGTGACGGCAGCCTGATATGAAAAGGGATTCTGTCAGTTTGTTTCAGGGATTCTCGATTTATAAAATATATTCTCGAAGAATATATTATATATATATATATATATATATATATATATATATATATATAAAAAAAGTAAATTTTAAAAATATTGAGAAATTATGTTTTTCTGTAAAAAAAATGCTTATAAAAAAATTATTCTATAAAAATTAATTTATTACATATGTACAAAAACGTAAGATAAAAATATTATAAAATATAAACTAACAAAAATCCTAATATAAATAATAAAACATAATGTGAAATAGATTCATTGCAACATAACATAAATTGTCTTTCTTAAATCATTGAGACCCCCATACGTGTGTGTGTCAAAAATATCTTTTTTAAGATATTTATTAAATGTCTTAAAAATATCTTTAAGATTTGCATGTTGTGTGGGTATTTAATTAACAATCCTGTTAGCTAATTCGGTTCGGCAAACGTGTAAATCAGCAATTAAATACGTAGTTAAGTTCCTTTCAACTAGCAGGTTTTTGACATATATAAATGCGTAAGAATCGTATATATAAGATTCATTATAACGTCATGTACACACTCTTGTGCTCGAATTACCAAGTACCGTCCATAAACCTCGCGAATATAACCGGCTTGGCAGAGAAACGGCCTTTGACTCGTATTCACGCCACACGTTTAACATTAAACCCGGCTATCCGATACCCACATCTCGCATAAATCATCGCTTTGTCCTAAATATATTCGCTATTTTGCAGCAATGAAAATAATTGCGACTGCCAATTGACTTAAGTGTCCACAAAGCAGAGAATGTAATTGCAGGAGTTACTAGATTCAAGGTTGCGAAAAGAATAGGAGAAAAAGAATAATAAACTGATCCTACCTCTCACTTGCAGATTGCGAGTGAGATACTTCGCAATGTATCTTTTAATTACTTATTCCCGAGAAAAGAAAAAAGTATAAAGATTAATCGGATTAAATGGATAAGTGAAAGAGCAGTATTAGAAAATAGATAAATAAATAATCATTTGGTATAAATATTTTTCGAGCTATATTCAAGAACTATTTTCTCACCAAAAGTAAATTCAATTGCCTAATTAATTAATATCAAAATACATTATCTAGTAATGCTAGATATACAAACATTTAATGTAGCTATATATGGTATTGTTGATTCTTTCAAATTTTAAACATTTCAACAAAGCAAGATAATGTATATAAGCCACGTTAATAATAGGATCTGCTTTTAGAATATCTCGTATAGTTAGTTCAGGTTCGTTTCTCGATTTATACAATGACAGGTTTCTCGATTTATATAGTGGGTCTCGCACATCCATTTGAATCGCAGCTGGTGCAATGCAACTCGCGAGACACACCTTTCTCGTTGCATTCTTTCTTTCGAACTGCGAAAGATGCAATCTTGTCTGCCATGCAGAGACACGATACAATAATACTCCAAGAAAGGCACAATACGAGCGAGATATGTGGCAGGTTAAATTATGCATCATGGAGATACACACACCACGTTTTATAAATTTCTATTTTTTGTATACATGTGATGAGTATATGATGAATGTAGTGTGTTGATCGCAAAATTTGTGTTGAATCCTTATGTACAAAATAATGTTAAATGATTTTTTTAATTAAAAAATTGTTTTGCTTTTGTGTGATTGCGAGAGAACGATTGATTTAGTTATTAAATTTTGAAAAGACTTGTTTTAGTAACAAAAAATGGATTCGATAAAACATATAACAAGAAATTCTATATTATTTGTTTGATTAGTACATTGAACTGATACATTATATGTACAATTTAATATATTTTTTTATAATATATTTATTATATATATAAAATATTGAATGTTTCCGAGTAAATGTTCTTTCAAAAGAGAAGTTTCATTTTTTTCGTCAAGCCTACCGCAGATGCGTTTTAGGATATCTTTCCTGTTCCGAATCCTCCCCTAATGTATTGAAACAGAATTCATAGGACCGTACGTAAGAAAAGACTTTAGAGTCCTTTCGCTAGATCTAGGAAATATGTATAACATAAAGTATAACAAAATTTTTAAGACAGAAACGAGAGAAAGGTAAAATCAAATAATCAAACAATTGTGATTATAAAATTGATTCAATTTTATGTGTTGATATAAAATTTAAAAATTCTAAAACTTCTCGGGAAATGCAGTAAGCGAACTTTCAATAAGTAATAATTTTCTTTCCCTCTTTTTACTTCTTTCATAATATCAATTTAGCAAGCTATGTATTATATAAAAGCAAATTTTTTAATTTTTATAACTACTTTTGAGTCTTGCCGGTTCTCGTATATCTACGGCCCTGAAAGTCGATATATAAAAAATGGTTCCCCAACAAGGACGCGCGCAGGCAACGTTAAATCCAGAAAAAGAGAGGTATTTCAATCCGACGAGGATGGTCGGCGGCGAGTCGCGAATATTTACGAGAGCAATATCGGAAATTAATGCCACGGTCGACGCCGGGCGCCGTCTCGCGCGTGTTGCAACTGCCACCACGACCGCGACGTCTTACCCCCGACAACATATTAATATCGGTACGGGATGAGCATCTCGCGACAGCAAACGGCGCCTTTACGATGTCTTTGTCTCTTGTTTTAATCCAACCTACGTTGATACTTATTACTAAAATCTTTTTAGTTAGTTATACGGCATGTATTTCGATTTTCAGACCTTCAAATGCCAAAATTAATTTTTTATTCTAATCATATTATTCTAATATGTAATAGACCACATTAAATGTGGGTATTACAATTAAATCATGTCATTAAAAAAACCATTAATAGAATTAGTATAAAAACAAAAATAAATAATATAATATCGATGTTCTTATAAAATATAAATATTTTATTAAAAAATACTTATTAAATATTATTTAATTTTATTCTACATATATTTATTATATATTATATATTTATTATTGTGTTGTATAAATAGTATGTATAAATAGATTACATGTGAATTATTTCATTAAACAATTATAAAATATCTTACAAAATATGATGATTAGAATATTAAGATATTAATAATTACTATTTTATAAAGTAAAATTATATCTTATAAATATATTGTTCTTAATCATTTTTTGAAATTTATTTTTACCTGCTTTCTGTTAGAAATAATTTCTTAAATCCCAGTTTATACTTTCTCTAGTTATTATCGTCTTGCTACAAATATACTCCACTTCGTGATCATGTTACGTTATTTTTGACGGTATCTCAGAATAAATAATTTCTCTCACCACGTGTTTACGTTTACGCAAGAACTATTATTATCGCGATGTACGTGTATAATTAATCGCATTCAATTGCTCGATAAGAGCTTTTATTCGAACAAATCATATGCAATCAAATTTTTCGTTACACACACGTACCAATGCAATTTGTTCGGTGTCACGTGTTTCATTAGTCATTAGCGTAATTAACAACACGATTTTTTCCGCAACTTCAGTTTTCCGCAAGTTCAGTTTCTAATTATCTACCAGTGTGTTTCATTAGTGCCTATCAATGACCGGCGATGCGCGTTTGCATCGTTCTCGATGTGATCTGATACGATGAATGGGATTACAAATAACAAGCTGACGGAAGCCTTGTTCATTCATCGTCATGACGTCATCTCGCTTGTCATTTGTCTAATTAACCTTATTTTCTATAAATAACAAATTAATGTTTGTAAAAAAAAATCTATCTTACATAAAAATTCTAACTTTTGTTTGTCCCTCCAAAGAATAAATTGACATTTCTAAAAATCTGAACACTTTCTTTTGATTTTAATTAATATTAAATTCATAAAGATTATATTATAAATACATTAAATAAATCGGTTCGTTTGTTGTTTTGTGCAGCTGATAAACGATCATTTGCAAAAGTTTTATGCAAAAAATTAAATAATCTAATAGTCGCGCTTAGATGATCGACGTAAACACGCCATATGTGCAATTCAATTGCAAAATGTGAGGAAGGGAGCCGTTGGCTCTCCCTTTAACGCTCGCGGGCAACAAGAGCGCGTGATTAGGCTGGTCGACCAGCAACGACAAGATGCATATCGGCAGGGACGACATTCCTTTTAATTGCTAACTGCCGGGATCGAACCAACCGGTACGATTTTTTGAACGGTCGCCAATTAGAGATCCTGTCGCTGCGATATAGAGAGAATGTTCTTTCTCTCATTCGCTATAGCGAGATCTCGAAATCTCGCGAAAGCTAAAGTCAGTTCTCGCTAGAAAACGGAGTGTCATAATATTAAATGTACATGTTGCTTTTTTTAAGCTACATTATAAGTAATATTATAAATTTCATTGTCTTGTCTGCGCTGAAGTAGAAAACATACAATTAAATAGAAATAAAATAGAAATATAATTTGTATAGAGCTGAATAATTATTTTGACATATTATTTTACTGTTAATCTTTGAAATTTTACCGTCACGAGTATCTTGTTATCCCTGCTTTTCGGTGAATTATTTATGCGCGAGTATAAATTGTTGCAAATTGACAGCGGCGTCGCGCGCCAGTAGTCATGTTAACAAAGACCAAAGAGAAGCGGAGGCGAGAGCTGGGATAGCGTCAGAATAAATCGGATAGTTCATTCCGGGTATTATAATAGAAGTTATAATTACCAAGTCTTATTCGGAAAGAAAGAGAGTTAAGAGGATTTCATACAACAGTGCGATGCGAAGTGGAGTCTCGTTACTCCAAAGAAGCGCGGGATAAATTTAGAGGATCTCGAGAGAAGAAGGACTTAACTGCTGCTTCCAGGAAGAAACACGACGGCGAGCAGAACCGTTCTTCCCCGCGAGGCGATATTATTACCACGGTTCTTTCATTATCACCGTTTATCGCCGATATGCAGGCAAGGACGCTGCGTACCGTTACGTTCCTCAAAAGATACTGAAATTTTCAAGAAGTTTTGGAGAAGTTGTGTATGCTAATAACAATATATGTGTGTATGAAAAATGTCTAAATATTAAAATTATTATAAAATAATAAGAAAAATAAAAGTTTACTCATTTAGATGGAATCGGTACATTGTCAATTTATTATCACACTATGAGCAGTGAATCACTAATCAAAATGTAAGTACTTGCATTGAAGATGAGTGATATACCTGAGTGAAACTCTGTATCTTACTCATTGTCAGTGAAACTTTTAATGATTGAGTTTAAAAAAATACGGATTTTTTTTTAATATAGAAAGATTCCTAAAATATACTCATAGTATTAAATAACGAAGAAAATACTTATACCAATTATATCAATTAATTAACAAGATTATTACCAATAATTTTAAACAAATAATAAGTGAGAGACCGCAATTGTATCAAACAACAAGTTAGAATAAGATAGCCATATTCAGTCCATGCTAGGATTTTGGTTAGCTTATTAATAATATTATTACATAAAATAATATTATTTATGTGAATATTATATATTTTTCTTATAACTCAATAATTTTAGAGTTAATGATGAAAATTACTTGAAGGACATTATTGTGTGTTAAAATGTTTATTTACAGTAATATTTCAATATTACCATATATTTTACGTAACTTTTTATGGAAAAATTTTAAATATATTTTTTAAATTGTATTCTTTATACTTTAAAGGTAGAGTGTGATTTGTCGGTCTCTTCCTACATTCGAAACACTCACGATACATAACGGTTCCGCCGACCTCCACCCTGCTTGCCGCGATGCATCATCACCGATGCATCAAACAATGCACCATTCTAATTAATCAAAACGAACTTGGCGAGAGCATCTCCTGGGGAACGCGAGTAAAATAACTTGTTTACCGATTCTCATCAGGGCACGGCCGGATCTTCGCTTCAGAACAAATCGAACGTTGTTCTTTGTTGATCGCTGATGTAAAGATTATATATTTAATTATTACATTTCATATTTCATACATAATAAGAACAATAATAATAAATATACAATAAATGATAATCTTAATCATTATGAAAAAATAAAATAAAAAATACAAAAAATTATTAGTTTTGGAAAAAATAGTTTTGGAAGAAAATCTTTTAGTCTATATAAAGTAATACAAATAAATTGTGCAAAAATTGTTTAAAAAATGTTTTAATACTTTGTTCAGATTTTTAAAATTCAATTTTTTATTAAATTAAATTATTAAATTTAAATTATTTACATTTTTTTGAAATTAATTATCTTTTACATTTTTTTAAATATTTCAAATATCCTTTAAAAAACAGACATTTTCAGACATCTTTAATGTAGTAATATTGTCTCATTTTTTATTAAAAATCATTTCTAAGTGGCATAAGTCGATTTCTTTGAAACAAGCTATTTAAATGATTCAATCATTATGTACGAGTGGATTGTCAGTTCGGATAATTCCTTACACACCGCAGCAAATCGTTGTTTTTCCTTCTTGATGCGCACGATTGGTGACACACAAAACAACACACAAGTTCGCTCTCGTTTCACTAACGTCAGTCGCGCAGAATTTAGCCCGCGAATCGCGCGATCGCGAAACGTGCTTGCACAAGGATCTATTTCTGCGGCCATTCACATCGAAAACATTGACTCACTCTCGTCGACCCGCGGATGTCTTTGAACTCGTTCGCTAAATAAAGAAAGGAAGAAGCCGAAGAGAAAGTAAAAGGAAAAGATACGTTCGGGAAATTGTCAAGAAATTAAAAGTTTTACAAAAATAAAATAAAAAAATAAGAAATAAATAATTTGCATAAACAAAATTCTGATTTCTATGACCTACATATAAAGTAAAATGGATAAATTATTTATATATATAGATTTTAATACACATTTTTGAAAGTATTTTGTGTACAATTCGTTGCATCTAAAGTTTATGTATTAATAATAAATATCTTAATTAGTAATAAATGATCTTCTGGTGATAGATCAATCCATTTATGGGAATTATCATCGACAATTTCTTTTTTAACAATAAAGACGATTCTCAGCAATTTTGTTAATTATCAAGCATAAAATGAGATTTGCATTTTCACGAGTATTTTACGAATCAGAAGAGTATTCAAGATCAAGGATACTTGGAAAAATATCTGAAGGGTTCACTCTCCTCCCTTTGCATGCTGTTAACTGGAAATGAATTTTTTAAGCCGATTTAATTAAAATCCTATTACCCTTCGTATTTCATCACTGTTAAAATTCCGCTTGAAATTTTGTATTCTTCCCAGTGTTCCCTCGCGAACGATTATACATATAATATTTCACGAGACAGATGGCACTTGCAAGAACAATGTCGATAATAAATAGCGTTTATCTTTTGTATTAAAAGTTATCACAAATATATAATTTTATATAATTAAAGGATATATTACTCATTATGTCTTTTCTTATTTTGTTTCTTTTTTTCGTATTCCTAAGCCTTTACAGATATTTTTATATCCATAATTTTTAATACATGTTAAATACATGTTTTTAAAAAATAAAAAATAATTTTCTTCTAATAACAAGAAATCTCGTGAAAATCAAAATAAACAAGTGTAAGGTCAAAATGAGCAAGTAATGTAATACAATGCAAAAAATAATACAATGTAATAAATAAACCGTTTAATGACAAAAAAGTTTGAACGTTTCGATACACAGACCTTCATCAGTAAATCACAAAAAAATATACAATAGATTAACTTAATTATTTTTAAAAATTTACAAATTTTTTTCTACTTTAATCAAATAATATTAACACATCAGCTCTGGAATTTCAAATGATTGTATATATGACATCACTAAACGGATTTTCGAACTAGGAAACAGTTGACGACAAATGATTTTTAATCACGATTTTTAATCACAATTCGACTACCGCTTCCTCGATGACAACGAAGGATTCAGTTCACATTTCCCTTTCACACACATGGATCAATCTTTCATGCATCAATTCTTCAGTATTTTATTGTTACAACATCTCACTCATTCACACTATGCAATTATAATTATATTGCTTCTAATGTAGATTTCAAAAAATGTATTAATTTTTTTTATATGAGAATAAAACTTTATTGTTTATCTTCCGTCTCTGTTAGAAGTTACGTGCGTAAGGATGTAAGGACACTATTACGAAGACATATTGTTTTTACTTTCCGTAATTATTTGTGACGGTTGGTTGCGGTATTCTATATATGCAAGAGAGCATAATTAAGTACATGATAGTAAGAAAGAGAAAGAGAAGAACGTCGTGAGTCTGCCGGTCGCTGTCGATTTATATAGAGAACGGAAAAATGCAAAACCAGATACGCCCGGTCGCGGCCGATCGCCACGGAACTCGAAGAGACCGGTTAGGAGTATTAGGACCTCGCGTCGCAGGTCGCGGCCTTCTCGATACCTACGACACACGAATCAGTGGCCGTTGTCACTTAGCAATTTGCAACTTTACAAAAGAAAAAGAAAAATATAGAGAAATAAAATTCGATCAAATTAAAATATTATATATAATTTATCTAAATTTTTATACCAATAAATAAGAATGCTACGAACCTAATTATAATTTCTGTTAATTGGATGAAGTCAATTTTTCTAGTCAATTTAATAATTTCTTATTTAAATGTAAAAATTGTATGATTAAGTAAGATCTGATTAAATAAGACTTATAATATTTCAGCATTTACAGTACTGAGTTTACAATACCGTTTTATTCTTGCTCTTTTTTTATTAATCAATTCATATATATCGACTTTAATGAAAAATACAATTTTTTTAACTGCATTTAATTTCATGCAACCAAGGTAAAAAGATATGTATAAAAAAATCTTAACGTCTCTACTCTTTTCCTCGAAGAACTTACACATAGCGGCATGTACATAGCGCGCGATTCAGGAAATCCTAAATATACCGAATAACCGGTTTCGTCGTCACTCGTCCAAACGGACAAAAGAATAAGGATCGAAATACAATGAGATGTAAAAATAAGAATACGTCGGAAGTAGCGAATAAATATGAGAATTCCACCTACGACAAACGATATATCAATTCACAATGTTAAAAAGAATCAGATTTACAAATTAATTCAGTGAAAAGAATGCTAGGATACCTGTGTGCTTCTGGTGAATTTGGCAAGCTTCGTGCTTTCCTGCTGCTACTACCCCCGCTGCTTCCACTATTTCCCATAATGTCTCGTAATTATCCCGTTTTGTCTTCTTCAAATATTTTGCAGATGATTCTTCTTAAACGATAAAAGATGATTCTTCTAGCGAGAATAATCACCTTAAGTTGCACACTTCATGTTATATCATTACTAATCCATTTATATTATTTTTTATTAAAATAACTAAGTACTGTTTTATTATATAAAAATAAAATTGTTTATATATTAATTATCCTTTATTCTTTTATGACTGGATTGTATCAAAATTGTATCAAATATTTTAAATAATATATTAAATTTCGCTTCGCATCATTTTATTTCACAACTTTATTTACTTCATTTTATAACTTCCTTTCTTGTTTTATTAAGGAGTGGTTTTTTTAAGTATCAAAAGTATATAATAATAATAATTTATCAGTTCATCCTGTTTATTGTATCCTCGAGGTTGCGACTTAACGATCGAGTTGTATCGATGGACTCGATGGTCCCTTCCTCTCGAGATTGTTATTATCCTCGCTATAATAAGGACTCGTAAAACGTGGGAACGAGACGGTGATAAAAGAGATCTACTTCGTGCTGAGCTTCCCGATATCGTCGATTCACATCGTCGATCGAATGGCGAAATTTATTGTTAAACCGAGCATCGTTTTCTATTCGTCAAATTTCAGAGCCTATTTTATTTTGCACTTTATTTGTCTTGTTTACTATACCGATCTTATTTACGCTACGATCTTTTTTTTTTGATCTCTTGAACAAAAGATTAAACTGGATGAGAAAAATTTGCGTAGACAAAAAATCCAATATTGAATACTTATGTACAGAGTATTTCTTGATCTTACTTGATATGTTCGATAATTTCAATTTTAGGAAAATTGAAAAAATTTAAATTCTCTCTCTAATCTTGAAATAAACGTATTTAATCTTCTTACCTTCTGTTGTCGACATTAATTTTTACGCATTATTTAGAAATAGTGACAATATATTCGAGTGATAACTTAACATTCTCTCATCACATTAATTATTTCTATTCCTACTAATATGATATCACTTTTATATATACATATATTTTTTTACTATATATTATTTTCCTATAATAATGCTTGTACTTCTTTTCATAATTTTTACATTATTTTTTACACTTTTACTTTTTTATTTTATATAAAAACTTATCTCTTAACTGAAAGACAAGAAGTTTCAAATTCTACACTGTTTCCGAACGGATATTGTCCTAAGAAATCGAAAGTATCTCGTGCCTTCTTCTTTACGAGACATTGAATAATTCACCCTCAAAATTCATGCATATTTCATTGATTCTATCTACCTCATTCTAGATTTTTCGAATTCTCGCTATTGTCACGTTATCTCCTCAACGATTTGTCAATCCACGAATTCAAGATTAACTTTAAAGTCTTACAGAAAAATATCCTTAGATTTCAATCTTCTTTATAGTAACCTGCA
Organism: Crematogaster levior; assembly: GCA_901521435.1. NCBI lineage: Eukaryota > Metazoa > Arthropoda > Insecta > Hymenoptera > Formicidae > Crematogaster > Crematogaster levior. The sequence continues at coordinate 579,040 of CABEGB010001269.1, read as the reverse complement.
ATTGCAACAAGTTGCACTCTGCAGATTGCGACTGCGAAAAATAACGAGAATTCTTTCGAGTACTCCATAATCCGATGTTAGCGTGCCAACAAACACTTTCGTCATGAATTGATCCGACTTGTTGCTCGATCGACCGACTTATCGTCGATCGTGAGATGAGGCCAAGTTAGATCTACATCCTTACAAGATCGATGCAAAAAAACGAAAATATACGGAGTTTTTGACGCTTCATTTACAGCAGAATAAAAGTTACATAAGATTTTTATCACAAAATTAAATCTGCATTAATTAATTTTCCATTAATATTCCATTAATTAATTTTCAATTAATCTTGCAATAATATCCACTGTAATTTGTCATTATCACATTACATTATATATATATATATATATATATATATATATATATATATATATTTCGTTCTATATATAATTAATATAAATATAATTTGAGTTTTAATTTTAATTTATTTCAATTTAATTTATTTCAATTTGTTACAGCCAGTTTATTTATGTTAAATTTAAATATGAAAGTTTGATTTATATTCTTATATTAGTTATGCGCTTTTTAAAATCATTGTCATAGAAATATTTCATATTAATTCCAGATTAATCTTCTTTGATTAATTCTCAATTAAGTATAGAAATCTCGATTAAGTTGAAATCGAGATTTCCTTGCAAATCAATCTTCCTGCGTCAAACACGTCCAAATAGATCATATCACGAAAGCGCGCTTTTCTCTCACGTTCAAACATAATCCATAAACGCATCGTCAACTTCCATCCTCTTCTCTTTTTGTAGTACCACTTCCACGAGCGAGATCGTTATCGATTCTTCGCGGGGTCCGAAGACCGACACTTCACTGCGCTTCGTGCATCGAATTGATCCATCGATCTTGCTGTACTCGAAAAATTCGCGAAACAAAACGATAGAACGACGGAGGAAAAGAGACGAGAGGAAGAGTTCAAGAAACCGTTCGGTTCTTGAGAGCGTCATCGACTTGAACGACGACGCCTCATGGCGACCACGGGCGACCACCACACTCCGTCGCGATGGTCATGGTGGTGTGGCCATGGTGTGTAGGCATCGTTGATGGCCCGTTTCGAACTGAACCGCCGCGAAAGGCCCGGCGAGAGAAGAGAGAGCCATTCCCGTTCCCATAGCACGTGGTGCTTTCTCTCTCTTTCTCTCTTTCCTCGTTATTTCCCCCCTTCACTTTGGTATCTCGTGACCCCTGGTCCCCCTCTTCTGCCATCGACATCCTTTTCGCTCTTCCGTTTACCTTCCAGCCCCCTTTGGGTCACACCGCTTCCCCATGCAGATGCACTCTCCTCCCCTTCGTCACTCTTTCTCTCTCATCATTCTGTTACGCTTTATCTTATTGTCTGTCTCTCTTGCACCTTTCCGACGTCTAGCTGAACGTTTAGGTCCCCCTCTCTCTCACTCGTTCACGCTCTCTCCCTATGGTACTCCGACGCTGCTGTGTTTCTTTGTCTGAATACTGTTTTCTCGCACCCTCCTATATCCCTTCTTCTCTTCTTGTCTCTCTTCCCCTTATTCTATCCCTTTCTCTTTTCTTCGGGTACACCCTCGCAGGATCGGTCTTTGTTCATCTTAGCCTCTCTCTCTTTTTCTCTCATGATCTAATTCCATCTCTGTCTCTCGTTCATTTTAGCTCTTGCAGCCTCTCTGGAGCCCGTTCTCTTCGACCCTCCTTCTCTCTCGCGACACGCAACCAGCCAATGGCGGATTCAGTCTTCCCTGGGAGCTGGCCAATGCCAGTGGCAAGCTCAACGGATTTTTAAACCATTTTTATGCTAATATCCTGCGTCTGATGCACGCATGAGCGTATGCCACGGATGTATTGTGCATACAATCTAACGACATGTGCGTATACGCGTGTGTGAGAATTTTTTCTGTCAGCCTTGACCCTTGCTCGTCCTTATCTCGTTTCTACAGATTTTTATCTCAAGTTGTTAGATTCTTAAAAAATTAAATTTTGACTTTTTTAAAATTTACTAAATTGTATAAAGAATTTCTTTTTCAAGAAAAAAAATTAAATTATTAATTCTGATTCAATAAAAAGCCATTTATAATTTTATAATGATAAATATTGTAAATTAGAAGAAGAAATCTTTCGATAAATTAAGCATCACACACAGTGTTGTAAATCGGCACAAAGAGGCTTTGTTCTCCATTCAAAAACTTTGCTCTAATAAATTGTAAAAAATTGTCTAGAGAGAGAGATATGAATTGAATTTATTATTCATGTATCAAAAAAATTTTAAATATATAACAAAAAATTTCTTTTCTTTTAATAAAAAATCACACCAAATTCACTAAAATATTTTTGTAAAGCAAGCTCAGGATACATGTTTTGAGGTTTCGAATATGCCTGCGATCTTGAAAGTGGCCCATAACGCGCCCACGCAAGGGACTAGGCATATACTCGGGGCATAATGGAGCATTGTTAATATGTTAATGCACACACGGCCTGCCCGAGGGTCCCGAGTTCGTGTTTCTCCCGCTCGAAGAATTGTTACGCGCTCCATTAGATCCAAGTTCGAATGCCCCTTTTGCTCGAGAGAGATTTCTCTCAGCGTTTCCGTTATCTCGACTCTCGCAGACCAAGAATTTTCTAGTTCGAATGCAAACACTCCCTAATTCGATTTTTACGGTCCAAAGCGATCGGTCTAAAGCCAATATTTGAATATCGTTATTTTGTTAATCGTGTATAACTTTTTTCCGAAATATGAAACACAAGTTAGACATTTATTCATATGAAAAATTTACAATAATTCTATTTTTTTTTAATTTGCAATCGTCTATCACGTTGAACAACTATGGATACTTCTTTAAAATTAGGGCTAATTAGTTGAATTCTCTATTTAAAAAACTAAAAGAAAAAGATATGAGTGAAAATATTTAAACTAAATAATATATCTGAAAAAAATTCAGCTTTAATTCAGATTTATTATTAAGTTTCCGATTATAATATAACAAAGAAATAAAACAAAAGAAAGATAATTTTATGAATATTAAATAGAAATTTGAAACAATGAGAAATAGGATAAAAATAATTTAAAAATAATAAAAATCTCAATAATACCCAATCCTAAGTTTGGACAGACTTTAGACGCAGTGTAAAGTTACTCGATTTTTTCAAGTTACAATTTCGGGACGTTACTCATCCAAGCAATTCGTCGTCCAGCCCAAGAAGGTACCGCGATTTAAAAATATCGACCTTGACAGTTAAGACGCTTGCCACGTGCGGCATCCCCGCGCGTGCAATCGTGTGCACGCGCGATTAATTAAGAACGCAGAGTCAGTCACCCCTAGAATAGCTTTTAAGAGATATGCCCTCTTTTTCATACTTTTTTGCATTTCTCTCCACTATATTTCTTTTTTATTTCATTGCTGCAAGTTAATAATATTTAATTAAATTTTTACTACATTTTATAATTTTACATCAATTTTATGCAATTTTTTATTCATTAAATTCTGATACTATAATTTAATTAGCATTTTATATTTAATAAACACTTTATATTCTATCGAAAATTAAATTATCTGTTCTAAAAAATTTTTAAGCGAACAACAACAACTATCGTTTTTTCCCTCCTTTCTCATTCTCTCTCTTTCTCTTTCTCTCTCTCTCTCTCTCTCTCTCTGTCTCTTTTTCTCTTCTTAGTGTTGCAATTAACTGCGGAGTAATTAAAATATTTGAAGTTGCCTCGTTCTCTCAGTGAAACGCGTTTTCTGCGTGCCGAAACATTGGTATAACTGTATGCGCTTTACTCGACGTCGATAACGCGAAGGAGATGAGAAAGAGGCAAAGAGTGAGAAAGAGGGAGATATGCCGGTTGATTAATGCAGACGTTAATGAACGCTGTTACCCGGCCGCTGTTTCATAGGACGTCGGTATCGATTCGGCTGCGCGGCCGAAGAAAACAAAGCTTTCGACATAGATCTCAGGTCGCTGCAAAATACAAATGCCACGCCAAACGAAACTCGTATCAAATCATATAAGCTCATAAAAAAAGAAAAAAAAGAGAATTTTTTAATAAAATAGCTTTCGGTGAAAATAAAAATAGAGAACTTGATTAGAAAAAAGAGATTATCAAAATAAAAGTGCAATTTATACTTCAAATGTGCAACGAATAATTAAGCGATTCTTAAGAAACGCAGGTTAATGTTGTTTAACATTATTAAAATTAAAAAGCATTTTTTCTTTAGAATACAAATAATTTCCGACATGTCTGCTAAATTGATTTTTAACAGTTAATTGTGGTTTGTCTTGAAACACTGATCTAAGGACTTTCTGTGTGAGTTAAATCTTCTTTAGATTTTCGTTAATTTTTAATATATATCTCTTCAGATGTCACATTTAACGGCGTATCGTAATCTGATTTAACGGCAGTTTTATCGAGTTATAATAATTCGCTCACGGTCGAAAATTCCAAGCAATGACAAGTTTCGGGTCCGTGAGTTAAATTTAAGCCGAATCGCGTTTAAAAGCTCTCTTTCGATATTCTACGTCATTAAAACATCACTGCTCATTTACGTAATTTATCTGGTCAGTTCGTAAAAATTGATTGAAAGATGTGTCGACATTTAAATTCAACAAATTTTAATCCTTATTGATCACCAGTCATTAATAAATATATTGCATAAATGACGTTTAGTTAACAAATTATGAAATTGATTATTGATGTCTTAAATATTGATAAGACCTTATACATATATTGATAAAGCTATGACTCCAAGTTATCGAAACATGATAGACAGGACTACTGTAGCATTTTGTGTGGATTTTGTACATATCTGCTGAGTCTCTATGGATTCGTGCATCGCCATTTTACCGACGTTGGGCTATACAGTAACCTAATGGTCTGTTTCCAAAGATTGCACAGGATCGCGAATAGTCGGTATAATGGGTATAATGGTCTACAATTACCCGTTGACGGTATAATGAAATAGGGTTGAAAATTTCGAAGATATAAAGAACAAATTTGAGACAAAGAAAAAATTCTAGAATATGTTAAATGTTGAAAGTTTAAAAAATTTTTTAAAAATCCTACAATTTTAAAAGAGTTCTATAATTTTAAATTGCAAAAACAAAAATTCCAAAAATTAATCCAACTCGACAATTTGAAATATTAAAATATTTAGATCTCAAAGTTTGTATATAATATAAACATTCATAGTTCTAAAAATATCACAAATATTCAAAGATTCAAAATTTGTAGAAAGTTTCAAAGGTTTGTAAATTCAAGAAACTATTACTCCAAAACTTTTCTTTTTACGGCACTGAAGAGAGGAATCTATCTATAAAACTTCTCAGTTATACATTCTTCATGATCACAATCATCGATTGTTGTCTGTTGTTGACTGTTCTGCCGAAAAGAATGACTTACCTGGGCATATCCTGTAGCTGCTTGGCTCGCTGTTTGTAACGTGAAAGGGCGAATAGCAAAGCCAATATCGGCCACAGGGTGCTTCCTGCCGCCAATTCACCTGGGTTCACAGCACCTACATCCGCTCCCAGAGCCCGCAGTGCTCCTACGCACAAACTTACGTTTTCGACCTGTATAACACAAAAGCAAAACTTCATTATTGATCGTTTTCTGTTTCAAAACGCAACATTTACTGCTTTTTTTACAAAACTTTATATATTTCTTCTTAATAATTAAATATTTTATTTCCGCAAAATACCAAATTACTTTCAAAGTTGATTTCCAAATTATTTATCAAGTTAATTTATAGTGTTATATTAATACTTCGCTATTCTAAAAAAATACAATGCATATTTTTTATTTTTTCATTAAAATCAATAAGAGCCAGTTCACTAAAGTCAATATATGTGAGTTCTCAATATCTAGCAAGTCAGTTTTACAATCAGAAATCGAATAGAGGTATAGATAACATTCTGTACTGTGAAGAGGAACGAGGAAGGGAAGGCGGAAGCATATAGGATGTCCTCGAGAGAGGTGCATACAAAAGCCCTTGCTGGCTTTCCACACGGTACACCACACGATACAACGCGAGAGTGAAACGTGACCGCCACGATCGTGGCTACCTTGCACACACGTGCCTACCGACCTCTCGTTCTATTGTTTCTGAGCTTTTGCTCAGAAAACGAGCCGTGTCGAGGCATTACAGGGTGGCACGAGAGAGAGTCGATGACTCACCTGGTCATGGGAACGAGTCTCTCACCCCGTTAATTTAGTCGGAAAATCCATTACATACGAGAGAATAAGACAGTGTTAATAAGAAGAAAAAAGTAAACTTGATTTAGGTATCAAAGACACTAAATCTAAAAAGTTACGTATTGACATATATTCATATTTCATAATATTGATATGTATAATAATATTTAATAAAAATTTGGAAAATTGTAGGAATAATTTCACATTAGAGAAATTAGTTATATAAGTAACATTTTATTATGTATGTTCAATCGTTCAATTATACATTTTATTGTGCATGTTCATCGTTCAATTATGGAATTAAATTAGAATCCAGTTCGATTAAATCATTCAAAAGTATTATGAAAAGTAATTGATATCAAGATTAATCTAAAATTCAATAAAAATTGTAGAATTAAAAACGGAGTACAAAAAAGATATAAAAAATAATATTTTGTGATTTATAGTTTTTGAACTTTCTCTCTGTGTTCATATTGGTTGACAACTTAATCGGAATGTGCCATGTCAGGGCCTAATACAAGTCTGATTTTTCGAATGATACAGAGCGAGCGAGACAGAGAGAGAGAGAAACAGAGCGAGCGAGCGAGAGAAAGAGAGAGAGAGAGAGAGAGAGAGAGAGAGAAAGAAAGATATGAAATGTTATATCATCGAGGCACAAATCCTTATCACGATCCATTAGTCTTGAAAAAGGATATCTCCAAAAAGAGCCGCATCGCAAAAGGCAAAGTTTACTGCGAGCAGTTTCAAGTTATCCTGGTGACATGACAGCCGTAAATGGCTGCGACGATGCTTTTTAATGCATTCCGCTATCTTCTCCTTGCTGGACACGTGGATCACGATGAAAAATTGCGTGTATGGTCTGTGTTTTATGACAATCCAAAATCACGCGTTTCTTCAATCAGTTTTCAATTTAACGTTCATTATTTTAATACCGTTTCTATTTTAATTGAATGCTTAAGTTTTGAAGTAAAACTTAAAAAATTAGAATAAATAAAATTCCGATTTTTTAATTTCGACTATATTAATTGTAGTACCGAAATGTGAAAAATGTATGTATAAACTTCTTACACATTCATAAGATTAAAAATGAATAAAATTTTATGACCTAACATTACTATTACCTTCTAATTTATAAAACTTGTAAATCAAGAGAAGAAGGGAGAGGAAGTGGGGAAGGAAAAGAGAGAGATTTCTAATACATTTAATTGTCTTAATTAAAAAAGTGTGATTTAAAAAAGAATGAAGATACTAAATCGGAAATAATTAACTGTTGATGCAAATGTTCGCCAATATTCACTGCCATTCATGATACAAGTATTTGCAAGGACAATCCCCTTCGGAATACCCCTGTGGTTCACGAGTCTGTGGTCCCAGAACGGGAAAAAAGAGAGAAAAGGGAAGAGAGAGAAAGAAAGGTCGGGGTCCAGAGAGAGAGAAAGAAAGGTCGGGGTCCAGATATGGTGGGAGATGTCCTCTTATGGTAACGTCTTCGCTTCTGCGGTTCACGAAGAGGAAAACGAGCAAGAGAAAAGGAGTACCATAGAAGGACTCTCTTTTTCTTTATGCGTCTTTTTTTATCTTTTATATTATAAATGACGAAATAATATAACATATTTTATTTGTCTTTTATTCTTGAGAAAATTACTAAACGAAAACCTTGAAAATACTTAAAAAATTAATAGTGTTATTTTCTATTTTATAAATATATATTCAATATATATCTTTAAGATATATGTATATAGCAGACACCTTCTGCTATGATCCCGAAGTAGTAATGGACAACGTGGACAGAATATTTTTAGAGTATCTTCCGGACTTTTCCCTAATAGCTAAATAGTTATCGTGCTTATCTGCCATACATAAGTTTTTCTTATCATGCGATTATGTCAAAGAAAGTTCCCAGAAGTAGTAGAAATATAGAAAATTGTTTATATGTTTAGAAAATATTTTATATTATATTATAAATATTAAATATTCAACATTTTACTGAATAAATAAAAGAGTGTATGAATGAAATACCAATATAAATTCTCTAAGTGGCTTAAAAAATGTAAAATTTTTTAGTACATTTTGCAATTACTTGTCAATGCAAGAATAAATTATTATAATTTCATGTAACACTTAAAATATTCCACAACGTTTTAAAATTAATTTAATATAATTAGAATAAATTTAATTCATGCATAATAAAATTCACAATTAGTTGTGGTTTGTGGAATTCAGGATAAATTTTCTCGAAGCTTCTTTGCCAAATGATTTAACGTGGTGAGAAAGAGCGAAAGGGAATTCCTAGCGAGGCTAACCTGATTTTCTAAGATACCTCTGAGAGAGAGATGTGCAATGTTCGTACGACATCCCGGAAATGGAAGTGGCAGCTGGACGAACCGACACTCGTTAAAACAGCGCAATTAGCGCAATATCTCAGCTTCGAAATGGTAAAACGAATTCAGTCTTCGGTCAGTGGATCTAATTGCTCCACTCGCTAATGGATATACTAATTCCGGAATTGTGTATATGAGCTCGAATATACGGAAATATATCTTTTAGACATATCTATGAAGATATTAGTTATTATAAAATATTTAATTATTAATATAAATAGTGTATTAGTAGTATAATAGTGCATTACAAATTTCAATTAAAGAATTCAATTAATATAGCGCAGTATTATAATTATAATTTTCATATAATTTTCTCAACAAGTATAATCATTTACTAATATAAAAAGAATTTATTATATATCAAGTTTAAATAAAATTAAAAAGTTTGAATATATCAATTCATATGAATTCATGTGTGTTTTTTCGTTAGTTCAATTAAATAAAGTTATATGAAGTGTAGAACTCAACTTCGCGGTTAATTGCTTGGTTTACAGCGTCACAGAGGAATTTAATTAATACCACACTGTCACCTTTTGTGGAATTTTCGGTATTTCCGAAAGCTGGGTCGACGGCCCTTTTATCCGAGACGAAAAAAGAGTTTGTGCGGGCTGGAAGCGTGGCGGATCAATTTCGTGATTAGTACAGATTACCGTTCGTCTTGCGGGTTTTAATTAAAACCATTGCTAAGAACGTGCGTCAATTTAACCCGCGTTATAGTGTGAATTTCTCACCGAAGAAAATTATATATGCCTCGTTCACATTCATTCTCGTTCAAATTGTTTAAAAACAAATCATAAAGTAACAAATAAGCAACTCTCGCTAGATTAAAGCAAAATTAAATAAATAATTAAATAATTAAATAAAATAATTAAATAATTAAAATCAACTCTAGAGAAACAGAAATAATAAAGTAATAATTGAATTAATGATAATATAATTCGAACACTTTTTATAACTTTTATATAGAAGAATTCCACTTCACTCTTTATTATATAAAAAATGTGTATTATGTATAAAAAAATATTTAGACATCTAAAGATATTTAATTTTAGATATTTGAGAATCTATGTTGTTAAAATTAGAGAATCTGAAATTTTAAAGCTAAGATTTTTAAGGATCTCTGTTATCAAAATTATCGGAAGATTTTAGATTTTTTACAATTCTAAGGTTTTCAGAATCTGATTACAAAATTAAAAGATACCTAAGTTGCAATCTCATCGAAATTCCGAGTCACCCAGTGTAATCCAGTGGGGTCCAAACAAGCCGGCTTTAATGGTTACAACGACCGACAGAATTCGCGGAATGTATAACGGGAGCATGATAATCTGCGACGAAAAATGAACGGTTCGCGAATGGCTTTGAAAAACAGACGCGTGAAGGTAGCCTCCCAACCTTAAAAAAAAAATAACTTTCTATAGCTGTATTTCCTGTAATGGGGGGACTAATGTAAAATCGGCCTCCAAAATTCTGATAAGCAATCGAATGAAATAGAAAGAATGAATAGAAAGTTATTTTTTTTCTTGGGGCTAACTCCATGCGTCTTTGAAAAGTTGGACGATATCGTAATGATCATCGTAGGTCCTTAGCGAAATGTGTGCGCTGATTCATGTATAACACTCCTAAAAATGTAAGGATTAATCCAGAAAACACAATATTAAAAACTTTTAAAATCTTAGATTTTTTAAAACAAAATTTGAACAATTTATATTTTTCTTATATCAGCCGATAAAATACGATAAAACAATTATTTTCGTTTAATATACCGTTTTTAGGTGTATAGATTATGAGAGATTCTTGAGCGTTGAGACATCCTCGAAATCTTAGATCCTTAGATCTAGAGGATTCATGAATTCCGTGAAATTTAGATTATAAAAAATTTATCGTATTTCTGTTCTACGAACCTTCTTCTTCATTCAGGTATTAAAATTTTAAAACTTCCGGATTCCTGAATCTTTAGTTTCTTACTTCCATTTTTGTTGAATCCCTGGAATTCAATCTTTGATTCGCCAATATCAAAATTCCCCGATCATTGATACCTCGAAATTGACTAATTCTTGCCTTTTTTCGTATGTATCATGAGAAAAAAATGATTCGAATCCATATGACAATCCCTCAGGGTTCAGCTGGGCCTTCGCTGAGTAAGCCGCGTTACTGTATCGAGTTCGCGCGAATGTACGCATGCTCTCGAATCGAAGTTCACCTTGAATCTCATTTCGAGCCAGCATACGATCGGACAACGACTTGCGGTAAAAATCCGTGCGCCGATGAGAACGGTACCGCGCACAATAAGTAACGATAACGATCGCAGAAAACTGCAATTCGCTGCTGCAATGCGCCGCGGACTGCACACACGTGTCACCAGTGACTGACCTTCGGCTTCTGGCGAACTAGTTCTGTACTGTGTAACGATATCTACGAACTTTCGTATCAACAAACACACTATAGAAATTATGATGAGATATTTACAGGGTGTACATATGCATCTCATTATCTCGTTCTCTTGAAGAACGACAATAGAGAATTCTTAATCAAAAATTAATATCAATAAAGAATTAAAATAAAGACAGAGAAAAGAAAAAGTTGTTATTCTAATCTAAGTTTATTTGCGTCTAATCTATCTCTAATCTATCCAACGTTATCTTCATATGCAAAAATGCGAAAATTCGTGCAAATTGCACGTGAAGATTCGCGACCACATCGCACCTGGTTCTCCATTTTCGGTACCGTTAGGAGACTACTTTTGTGTCCATGCCCTTCTATCTCGGTTTTCTGCCGTTTTCTGCAATTTGATCGGACGTGCGTTGAAATTCGCAAGAGCGCGGATGACGATTCTTTGGTGAAAAACTGACTCCCTGCGGCTCACCAGAACTCATTAAAACCAACGTACGTCCAGAATCATAACTACATCTAAGTCATCCACAAAGGAAGAAATTAAGTTTGATTCGTAATTCTTTTGAAATAATTATTCGTCTTAACTTAATTCACATAACTGACAATGTAATTAAAGAATTTTAATATGCTAATGTATTTATATTTAATTTTTGTTTAATCTTTAAATATATGTAATAAATTAATTTATTGACTTATATATAACATTTACAAATCTATTTTATTTTAAATGATTTAACAAATAATTTTTAGAAGAATAAATGAAAGAATATGTGTGGAAAAATAAAGTCGTATACAATATTATGTATACAAAAATTCGGCGATGAAATTATTTTAGGTTGCATTCGTTTTGCACTCAGTCAATCCGACGAATCTCAAAATGTCGTTAATTTTCGTGAAATCAACCAAATCGCAATCCCTACAAAGCTTTTGCAATACAATTCAATATCAACAGAATTGCAATAACGGCGAAACGGCAAATTCGCATACACGAAATGCCACGAATCGACGATCGCGCTAATTGCAATCGCGCTTGCGGCACGGCGAACGTAACAGGCGCGTAAATTTCGAATCTGAATCGCTTGAGGCGTGGAATTTACGCCTCGTGAAAAAAGCAACAAAATTATAAATTGTTAGTGTGGCGATAGATGAATACATCAATCGTGTATCTATCATGTATGACGTAGTTCGTTTGATGGATATCGAGAGGTTTGCATTGCAGGGCGATGCTCACGAGCAATGCTCGACGCGCGCGGCATGCGTGTGCGGAATGATTTACGAGGTTGAATAGTTGAAATAGTTGTAGGAAAGAAAATAAAGAGTGTTTGCGTTGATTTCATATAGAATGTTATTATGTATGATGTATTTTGTCTTTCTCAATTTTTAAATGTAAATTCGCATTTTTATAAGAAGTCAGAACTAATATAAGAATATTACTATTAAGACTATTTTAGTAAAATTTATATAATAAATTAGCTAATTTATAAAATAAAATTATTAATATATCAATATATAATTTGAAAATATTATATATATATATATATATATATATATATATATATATATATGATGAATAAATATGCAGTTTTTTTAATCTTGTAAAAAGAAAAATATAATTAAATTTTGTTACAATTATTGCTGCATTATGTACACATGTGTATGGTCGATGTTGTTGAACGCAAGCTAGAATAATTGTCTATTTTCTCACTTCAAGGCCGCATCATAATAAGTACCCGCAATTTTCCGCGGCGGCGGAAGTCGGCAATGATTTACGCGAAAGATCGAGACAAGACGCAGGTATGCGACCGCAGGTATCACAAAAGATACGACACATACTGCGCGTATGACATGCACAGTAGCAGTGCATATCGAGGACGACACTGCGATTGGTCGGCGTGTACCTCACCACTTATGCAATTTGCTTTACGCTCGTTTTAAGAGGCAATTTAACGACAGTGCCGATCTCGCGACCGTTTACCAGCGTCGTTCGAACCCGAACGGGCTCTGGACTCGTAAACGACGATAATAATTTAATAAATCGCACCCGCGGGTCGCACGAAGTCATCGTTTATTTTCCATTCGCTCACACGATTTGCTTATCCTTCTTTTTATAGAGCAAAATGGTTCAATTAAATTCAATTATTTGTGGATGTAAGAGAACGATAATAAAAAATTGGATAAGATAGAAGAAGAATTTAAGAATTCAAGTATTAATCAGGTATATAGCTCTAAAGATGTAAAGTTTATATCATCTCGTTTAATGTAAATGATAAGATTATATTGATCTCACTTATGATTGATGAAAGTATTTGAGTTATTATATTAGTAGACCTTTAATATATATTTTATTATTAGAAAAGCATGTTTTATTTAATTATCCTTGTTCTAAATAATATGAATTAAAATAAATACCTGCTATAATTATTCTTCCTATTCAATTTTTTTGCTATATGTCAAAAATTGTCCTCGCCTTATAATTAATTACGTTCTATGAGGATTCTCGCGATTAATCTCGCCCGTATTTCAATAAACTTTCTGAGATGAGTATTTTCACCGAGAATGCATTCGTATAAGACAGACAGAAGCGAGTTTGAAAAGAGTTTGCTCGTCGGCAGTCTTGCAAATGCAGCGAATGCAATCATTTCGGGTGTCGAGGGTCGAATTTAGTTAAGAGGAATCCACCACGGTATGTTGTCATCGTCGTCGCCGATTAACGGCCGCTTTATTAACTGCGCGCGAGTGTCGCTGCTTCTTTGACTGACAACTCAGTCCGTTCAATTTTATGAGTTAATGAGCTCGTCGACCAAGCCAGCTCATTGCAAGCGAGCGGTTACAGTCGACCTTCTGTGATTTTGTCGAGCCGTTATTTCGATTTCTCGTCTAGACTGGATTAACCGAATCTCGAAATATAGGATTAAGACTCGCGATCAGCAAGTTCTATCTTTATAGTGAATACAAACATTTATATTCGCAAAGAATGTTTGGCAGATACATATTGGCAGATAATAAAACATGACATGTCATCGAATTCTCATTAAATAAATCAGTTTTAAATTAAGTGTATGAATGGCATGAAACTCTGGAGGCATAAGATTTTCGAGAAAATCTTATTATCTGTTTATTAGACGCAAAATTTTTCCAAAGAGCAGAACAATTGATTATGATATTGCTTTCAGAGTATCTTCTTACATCAGGATTACTGGTAATTTGTGTGCGTGTGTCGTTATCCTTTATAACTTATTGTGACCTCGAAACGATATTGTACAAATCACTGAGAAACGAAGTTCCATAGTATTAAACTATTCATGAATAGTTCTAGTATTTAATTTTTTATTATCTCACTTTCTCTCTCTCTCTCTCTCTCTCTCTCTATCTGTATATGTGTGTCTCTTTTCTAATTTAAAAATTAATTTAGAAATATAATATTGACATATAACATTATATAATAATTAACACATGTATTAAAATAGTTTAAAAAATTAGAATATTTACAAAATCTAAAATCCTAAATTATATTAACTATAATGTTATATTAATACTTAATTTTTATTATAAAACAATTGTGAAATTTTTTATTCATTTTATAAATTCAATTAACTATGAATAGTAAATTTACTCGTAATTTCCCGCGACTCGTATCTACTAGCGGCAGTCATAAATTCAAGCACTCGAACGATCGTTTGCGGAGATGAAAGTGAACGCGAGCCAGACTGGAAGATCGATAATTTTTTCATTCATAAAGAACGAAGTTGTAAGAGGCGAGAACGAGATCACGAAGTAAAACGGATCACCGCTTAACACGTGCTACTCGAACACTATGAAACCTTAACCGAGAAAAGAAGAACACACATCTAAACAGCGTATCTGAGGAATACTCATATTCTGAATTTGTTCATGTTCCAAATACGTACATTAGTTTTTTAAACAGGTATTTGTTCCAATAAATATAGATAGGAGATTCGTTGATCACTGAAGAGTTAATTTTTTTTACATAAAAAACTCGAAATTCGTTAATGTTTGTGAGAAGTATTTAGTTTTTTAAAAGTGTTGTTTTTACCATTTATAAATAATATAAGCAGAAAGAAAAATTAAATAAATGTAAAAAATTAGTAATAGTAATTAAATTAACATAAAATTGGAAATTAAATTATAGAAAATTATAGAAAATTTGATATTACCTAACAATAGCGTCTGTGTTTCCTCATCAGATATAAGGTGAAAAACCACCAACTGTTCAATTAACTAATTAATATCACGATAACAACACTGCACATTGCAATAAAACTAACTGATTTATTTATTGACACGGTTCGCGCGCTTTCTGATTGTGAGAATCGACGCAGCATCCACGCTGCTGGATCACTCGTAGGACACTAAGCGTCGAGAGACAGAGAACATACAGGGACACGAGGTCGAGGTAAGCCACATCGCAATTGGCCGAGCAGAGACCGCGTTAGCGAGTCTCGTGGAGAACGACAAAGGAGGAAAGAAGAAGGAGCAATCGCGGCAGGTAGTGGGAGCGTTCAAGTGTGGGAGCCTGGAGAACCCAGGTATCCACGTGGCTCGCGAATCGTGAGTGAGATCAGTTGTCGCATCCATAATATCCCATCGATACATTGTTTATTTTACTTATATTTATTTTTTTAATACAACAATTAAATAATATGAGTCAATCAATTTTTGAGACTAATTGTTATATTGACTGGATATAAAAAATTCGGAAAATTAAAAAAGATTAAAAATTTCAAAGTAATTTAATGTTTTTCGGATTCCAGCTTTTAAATCTCGAGGTCCCTAATTATAAAAACTTAAAAAGTTTAGATTGCGTCAGTATATTATCGTATACAAGATTTAAGATTTAAATTTCTAAAATATACGTATAAATACGTATTATATTTCCATCCAATTTACTCGGTATTATGTATTCTGGACGTTACTATACTGGTGAGATCCGGGAGAGGTGAGGCTTTTTTTCCGCGATCGGCTCATTCACCAAGCATCGAATTACTGAATCTTTCACGAATACACTAGGCCGCCAGCCGACAATGTAACAGTCGACTAGCAACGTCATTAACTTTTGAAAACAGACCTGTTCGCTTGTGCGCTGATAAATAGCCGGAAGTATCCGGAATGCGTTACATTATTTTCGAGTCCTCTTTACGCAAAGTAGTCTATTACTTTCTAAAGCGCATGTATATGAAAATTATTGACTTGTAAAGAGCTCATTAATATAGCTTACTCAAAATACATTTTTCCTTGACAACGCATATAACATATTGCTATTTCTGTATTTCGCATACATGTATGACATAAATCGTCACAGTGTTCAAATCAGATTAAAAGTATGAATCATCGGAAATCTAAGGACGTAAAATGCATTACGCGTTACATCAAGGGAAAATTGCATTTCGAGTCATTTCGAGACGTTCACGTCACATCCGCGTAGAAGATCGATGCGAAGGATAGTTACAAGGAGAGATTCTACGTGATCAGATATTAAGGGAAGATGCACTGGATTGAAAATTGCATATCGTACGCTGTCTGCCTTTTTTCGTCCTGTATTTTTTGAGTAAATTTAATCAAAGAGAATATTAATCTAGAATATCGATATGTATATGTTAGAATGACATGATTTATTAACTTTTTAAATATATTTAAATATATAATTATATTTAAATATGTATTTAAATATAATTAATTAAAAATAAATCAGAAATCTAAATTATTTAAACAAAAATTGTAAAAAATAAAAATAAAAATAATATAATAAATTATTTTTTAATATCCTATTTATTTAATTGTATTAATGTATTCGAAGTGATACAAACGCACGTTTTCAAGGATATTCTAAATGTATATATGTATATATGTATGTATAATATATTCCATATACGGACTTTTCACTTCAAAGAGGAACTGCGGCCTAGAACATCTATTTCTTTCTTTTTTTCACAAAGCTGTCTTATAAAACTGGGAAACCGCGCCTATGTTTCCCCAGTTTCTCTTCGCTCTCTTCCCTCTTACCACTCGTGTGCGTATTGTGATACATACATACCATCTCGTATCTGGGAGGACACCTGCGATGTACTGCGACGTTTTCGACATTCTCTCATTGCCACCCCACATACTCTCCCCAACATTTACACGCGCTTGTCTAATCTAAACAATCGAGTAATCGATTTTCAAGCGTATGTTCGTCAAGTTGCGTTTACTTAAATGCGGTATCGGTCTTTGACTCTTTAGCGTTACCTCATTACAACGTGAATTGCGTCATGATATTACATGTTCTATGCTTGAGAGAAACCCATATGATACTTATAGAATTCAAATTATTTTAATATATTATCCATCATATTTTTTTCTATATATTCTAGTTCAAACTTTTTCTTTTAACTCATAAACTTCTCTTATAAAAAATAAAAATATCTTTCAGCATATATAAGTATAGATTTTAACGTCAAAGATATTTAAATTAGGAAGTTATCAAAGCTCCAATTTTTATGATGTTATTTTATAATTAAATTTCTTTTTAAACACAATTTCTCTCTAAAATGCTCTTGATACCTTCAATTAATTCTTTATTTAAACAAAGTTTACTTGAAATCCAACAAAATTCAGAACAATCCGTATTATTATAAATTATCGTAGGGAAATTAGGGAGACCGGAGTGATGCTTGACTAATATATACGAAATGACTCATCCTCACTATCTCGAGAGAGTGGATAATCCGCGAAATAGAAATAGATCGCAATGGGTCGACTGGCTGGCTAAAGATGCCACGCCGGTTCCGGTTTAAACTTCAGTTTAGCCGTCTTTTTTAATCATCAAAACAACGTTGATGATTGAAGGATAGCGCGAAGACGAGAATCAGTCCAGTTCTGTCACGGAGCCGAGTTTAGGCGAACAAACTCTCTTCGATGAAGAATATTAACACTTTTGAACATCCACAATCGAATCGGTAATTGCCTATAATCAATTAAAAAATAACAAAAAAACAAAAGAGAAAAACTGCAAAATTAAAAAATTAAATTCAAATTTTTTTTTATCCTTAAAGAAAAAAGATTTTTTAAATAAACTTTCAAGTTCTCTTAATTTACGTTAAAAAGATGTGTGTGTGTGTGTGTATCTTTTAAATCTATTTTCAGATCTTTTTCGTAATGATGGATAATTTAAAGGATTGATATGACAGACTAGAACAAGAGAAATAAATTGCATCTTTATGTACGTCGATGTGTATAACGTTGCACGCCGATTTATGCAACCATCCGGCTTCCGGTTTATATAGCAAATGAAGAACGCACGTTTCGTTCCATACTATTGTACGCGTTGCAGGAGCGCGTACGAGTTGTAAACCGATGACGAGTTGCAAGTCGCGTGCTGAGCGCGATTCCGAAAGGAAAACACGTGATTCGAGTCGGTTACAAGTTGTTTCACAAATCGCAAAAGGCACAAAGATTAAAAGTAAAAAAAGAAAATTAAAATTAATAGGAAATATGTTTAACATTTAACTTTTAGAGTTCAACATTTTTTAAGATTGCACAATATTTAACAGTATATTATTATTTAAAATATTATATTTAAAAAAATTTTATAGCTAAGTAAAATTGTAATTTAAATTGTATATTCTGCTCCTTATGTACTAAAATTATTACGACAAAAAATATTTTTAACATTGAAAAATTTTTAAAAGAAAAACTGATCGAGTTTCTTTGCCTCAATGATTATCTTCACTTATCACTTACGTGAATCACCCTGTACACATGGCGCGTGTGCTTGGCTTGCTTTAATTATAGACCAGAGCCCTTCTCCTTTCCTTAGCGTCCACCCTCGACACCGCGAAATTGGAAAGGCGACGTCTACGAGCTTGACTACAGACTTGTTTCTGCTGTTCGCTCGATCGAGGATACGAAACTCGAGAAAAGACTTTGAAAAGCTTAACGTCGCCTGTACTCTCAAAGTGCCCCGACTAAACTCTAAAGTAATATAGAGTACTTAGTAAAACAAATGTTACAGTTATTAAGAGCTATGCTCAAAGTTTTCTGGCCTAGTAAACTATGTCTTTGCTAAGAACTTTGTTATCACACACACATATATATGTGTCTATAAATTATATTTTATTCATTTATTTATTATTTTTAACTTTTGAATAAATTTCATCCAATCTTATGTTCTACGAAATTTACCATTGAGAGCAGAATAGAGGAACATGAATGCTTCTAATTTTCAATTCGTCAATATTTACAATGAGTGGGAGAACTGTGTTTGAATAGGAAGAAAAGAGAAAAGGTCGAGAGAAAAGGAAAACGAGAGAAGAGAAAAATGTGTTTTATGGATTCTGAGTGCATCTCGTCGGGAAAACGAGCCACGTCACATCCGGATGGATGGATCGAAACACGTAGTCGAGTTATACTTCTCTCTCTCTCTCTCACTCTCTCTCTCTCCACACACACACACACACACACACACACACACACACACACACACAAAATGATGCCACCTCGTATTTCCAATTTGCATAATCCTGAGTCGCGCGATGTTCTTCCTCAGGGGATACAAGTTGAAGGACTGTCAGTGAGAATAAAGTCCTTACAGGAGGAAAAGCTATACGTGACATTTTGAAATTTTATCGAATGTTCTACAACTTTTTATCAAGTGCTCAATATTAAAAAATATTGAAATTTAATTGTGAAAAAATATTATTTATGTCAAATGACTTAAAATTCTGTGTGAGAAAAATTTAAGTGAAATGTCACGCCTGATAGCAGAAAAAGTAAGTAATCGAGATAATTTAAGAGCGAGGACGTAACAAGACATTTATAATTAACAGCTTTTAATTAACCGAGAACGTTAGAGTGCGGAAGCCAAGTACTGTCCAGTACTTAATCGCAGATATAAAATGCGCATGTCAGAGGTTACGCGAGACGCGGTTCTGAGTGAATCCCTGCTGCAATGCTCCCGTAAAACGCCAATTAAAATGCCAATCTGAGGTCCAAGTGATCGTTTTTCTCGGACCAGAGGCACGAATTTATCTTACGATGTTATCGCAAGATATAATTATTATGCACATTATGACGAAGAATTATATCCTAAAGTGAGATACGTAAGATACATGAGTTCGAAAATTTTTTATTCAGATATACTAGCTAAAGAGCTACAGTACATATAATATTTAATTAAAATTAGTAAATATCGAATTATTTAAGACAAAAATAGATGAAAGTTAAGAGATGGCTACGATAATAATATTACATAATATTAGAATTAAATTATTAAATAAAATTATTATATATACATATAATAATTATAATTTATATTATATATATATATATATATATATATATATAATAGGAAATATATACCAAGAAATATAATTTTAGAATCAATATATTTTAAATCAAAATTGAAAAAATAATATGAAATTTAGAATTTTTAAGGAAATACATAAAAACATAAATAAATAAAAACAAAAAATTAATTAAAAGTTTAGAAGATTTCGAAAACAGATATTGAGATATTTCTTAAGAAGAAACAGAACGTGCCGTAAAATGTAATCACGTCTGTTTTTTTTCTACGTATTACTCTAAATATTTCGAAGAGATGTAGACAGTGATCTATGGTACACTGTACGTGCAGTTGCATGGATTTTATCTACATATCCTAAGCAGGGAAAGGGGAGGAAAACGAGCTTGTGAGCTTTCTATTTTTAAAGGACTGCGTTCGTATATAGCTAGTTCTTAAATTTGTTTCTCCGAAGGAAGATCCGGAGCATCCGCGTATTAAATACCAAATCTTTTAAATTTCATGCTCGATTAAGCTTTATCTATAATCTAGTATTTTCTTCTGACATAACTAACGAGCACAAACAAGTCAACCAATACTAAATCTTTTAAATTTCATCAAGAGATGAAAAGAGATTTTATAGATGAAATATTTGATTTATGTAACAGGAATATAAAGACTCATTTTGTATACGTTGCAGCAATAAGATATATGCAATTTCAATTAAAAGTTAATGGAATTTCAACATTGTTATTATCCGATGAATACAAATGACATAATATTAATGGAGGTCTTTTTAAAGTAACATTTTAATAGGAAGTATAATGTACTTCGTCTGTGCAATTGGTTTTAATACACTCACCATTTGTTGGGCGCTTTTCGGCTTTCGGTTAACGTCGATTACTTTTTGATTAGCTGCAATAAAAAAAAACATGCATTAATTTAGAAGATATTTCTCTTTCATTTAACTACTAACAGACGTCGCTGTGCATACATACGCATGTGGCACGTGACTATCGTACCCTATGCACTAATGACTTTAGCGTCGATTTATGTGTTATGGGTAACTGTCCAACTGGCCATAAACGATTCAGTACTGTTAGGTGAATCACGGATGTATATCGCGATCCGTTGCCATTGCTCAATCTTTTATATACCTCGATTTTTGTTAATAAAATTTTGCAACTCTATAAATCTTTATATTTAATATTTTTATTTAATTTTTTCAATTTTTTTGTATTAAACAAAACAATAAATGAGAAATAAATGAGAAAATTCTAATACAATATCTAATACAATAATAATATTTATAAATATAATTAATTTGTAAGTTGTCAGCAAACATCTCACGAACTTTTTTTCATTTATAAATATTTTACTTGATTATATTTTAAAAAAATAAGAGTGCACAAAAGATACTTACTGACAGCCTCCACCAGATCAGCTAAAAGGACACCGTCGCAGAGATCAGCTTGAAGGTCAGTCACGCGTTTCTTACAACCTCCTCGTTCCAGGTAATAATTTGCCCAATCTGTGTAGATCTGGAATCAACAAAAATAATTATAAATATAAAATATAAATGTAAATAACTATATATAAAATGATATATATGATATCCGATTAATATTACAATCAGTAATATTTTCTAAGTTATCATTTTCTTCTCTCTTTTTGTTTCTTTGAAATATTGTACATAAATGTATATTAAATGTATATTAAATATAAATGTATATAGTTTCAAAATAATTTTAAGATTAAAATTTTCTATTTGTATTTATAATATTTATAACATCTACTTCTTGTTACTATTTCTTTTTTCTTGATAAAAGAAGAACATTTGCGGAATAAATTGAGTACTCAGAGGAGTACTCTCGTTGAAACACAATGCAGTGAAATTGCACGCGTTCTTAATTACGTCGCGTTCATCGGCAATGATTATAGTTGATCGATCGACTCTTGAGATCGTAGCTTGGTGAATTAAAAGCGATCACGAAGAGAGAGAGAATGAGAAATGAGAGAGAAAGAGAGAAGCAAATAACGAATAGCTTGTAGAGAGCAAACATATCGTGGAGGAGTGAACTTTAATGGTCGATCGATCGATTATTATTTCTTCGTCTCGTGGCTGTATAGTTATTACTTCTTCATTACTCCCTTCAGTCTTACGGACCGTTTACGTTTGCGAAAATAACCTCAATTCTTTTCAAACATTCATTACTTTTCTGTATTAAAATTCATATTGAAACACTTTTAATAAAAATTAATTTTAAATAGCTTTGTTCCGCCAAAAATAATTTTATAAAAATGCAAATTACACTTATGCCTTATTGTATATCGTAAAAAAATAAATAAAAACTAAATTGTGTATTATTTTCTTATATATTCGATTATTTTTCTAAACATATATTATACAAATTAATCTAATTTTGAAAAACTGATGGTAATTTCCAGCAAATTCCAATCAAACTTGTTCAAAGTATATAGTTGACCCTGCATTACTCGAAGTAAAGGAAGCAAAGTGGAGAATGCTGATTGGCGTGATAAGAATCTTTTCACCTCGAAGAATGTTTTCTTATTCGTCTCTTGTGGCATTAAAGAGCACAAAATATCTCATAAAAATTTTACATTCCAATAAAATTCCTATAAGTATATAAGATATAATTAAATAATAATAGTATAATATCTTTTTTAAATATTGTGTAGAAAAAAACAATATTCTGAATTCTCTATCTATCTAAAAATTCCAGTAGACACATAAGATAAAATAAAAATATCTTTAGAGAGTATCTTTACATGCGTGAAATAAGAAAATTATACACATCATGCATAGTCATTTCATAGTGAGTGAGTGGATTAAAGTGCGGAGAAGCGCATTAACGAGCACTTACAGGCAAAGTGCACTTCGAAAGTCTATCATATTGCTGTCGTAATCCCGCAATTTGATTTATCTTATTATTACGTCGAAGCGCGGTTAATTCGTTTCCGAGTCAGATTTCTGTCCTTGTTAACGCAGTATGTTATATAGCAATCCAAGTTTTCAGTCCTTATGTCACCAATTATGTAGCAAAGCTTAATCACGACATCGTAAATTCAAGTCGCACTTCTAATTAGAGCATAAATCTCAGTTATTGCACCACTCTAATTATGTTATAAATCGTATCGTCTCAATTACGTGGCAAATTTTCGATTACACTGTACAGAATTTCAATTAGCATATCGTTGATGACACTGCAAGTCTCGATGGTCCTGAAGACACCTATTCGCGTAATGCGCGACAGGTGCCCGGCGCGGCGTGTGTCGACGAAATTGAATGCATTTGCAGCTGACTGCGAAGCTCTGCGGATTCATTTTTTGTCGTTTTCCCTTTCTGCGAAAACAGCACGACGCGCGACGCATCCATTTGCATTTCCATCATACGTGGCGACCCATACGTCATGTGGGTGTTATCTCCCGCTGATAGCAACCCCGTGCAAGTGCGTGCACACTTACGTTTATTAACACGCGACCTTTCTTCCTTTTCTTACTCTCTTTCTTTCTCTTTTTCTCTTTTTCTCTTTTTTTCACTTGATATTTTATTACGCCGCAGCTGCTTGACTACCACAACTTTGTCATCGTGCATGTTTCATATTTATTTGTTGAATATTTAAATGACAAAGAAGAACGATCTTCTCGGATAAATTTATACGCTAAATTACTCACATCGATATTACTACAGATTACTTTATTTACATGTTTTGCCAGGTGCGTATTTCAAATTGTATTTGTGCTGTTATCGTTAATTATTTTAAGATTTCACACCTGAACTTTCATTGTTATAATATATTGGCATAGAAAAATTTATGTTTTATTTCACCAATAAAAAGTATCGTAATTTTTTTACTTATAATTTTTTTCCAATTATCATACTGTTAAATATGTTATTGATCTTTAAATATTTTTAATATATTTTAAAAGAATGCAGTTTCTAAATAATGTAAAATCTTCATTAATGTGTACTTAAATTTTTTTATAAAATCAAAAAAATTTATAAATTATATATACGTTATTCTCTTTATAGTTGTAATTCATTTTGTTTAAATCAATATGATTATACTTTCGCTCTAATCTGTGCGACACTTTCCAATTTATGTTGAAAAACGAGAGTATGATAACAATAAAATATTTCTTCAGAAGAATTTAATTATCCAATACTTTTCAAACGTGATTACGGTGCGCCTATTCTCTTTTATATCTTTTTATCTAATTTTTATACGTTCGTATCTATAAGCGAGCATCGGGGACATAAATCACGCGCGGAAGCATGAATTGTCCTGACGCGTTTACCGCGCTGGCGGAGCGCCAGGCTTTTCAGTGTGAGCGTGCGAGCGAGCGAGCGGCGCTCTCGAGAGTCACCGAAGAGGCGAGCGCGTACTCGCCTGTAGCACTGGAAGACGAAAGCACAAGGAGACACAAACGTGGTTGTCGTACAGACGAGAGGAAGAGGAAGAGAAGGAGGAGGATAGGAGCAGAGAGTGAGGAGAGAAGAGAGTTAGTCATCGCGTACTATTTTTGAGCGCGCAAACACAGACGAACGGTACGAAGGGACGGAGGGTTTTGCTTCATGATTTCAGGTCGCCATTATTACGGCGGCTGCGATGGGGTCGCCGCTTCGCCGATTCTTTTCTCGATGGAATCTTTGGGCTTTTCCAGAATATTTCAGTAATAAGAGAGAGAAAGCTGAAGATCGCTGACACAAAATCGATATGAAACACATATACATATAAAGAGGACTCGTTGAAATAGATAATATCAGGATATTCTATTTTATATTAATATAGCGGTTGTAATTTTGGCTTAATACGAGGCTTAATACAGATTATTCTTTGAAATTTTTGAAAATATTAATAACATTAAAAAAATAATCATAAAGAAAATAATTGATTAAATTATATTCTGAAGTAATGACAAAGTCATATTTGCGAAATAAAATACCCAAAAATACCATTGTAAACTATTTCACTCAAGATGTTTACGATAAATTTTTTTCACAACACATATAATGTGCACATACAATACACGTTTATAGATTTATTATTTATTATTTATTATTTTCAATAATTGTTTAAAAACAATCGTTTCAACTGTCTTTTTTATTTTTATTTATTCTGAAACCATTTTTATCTTTAAATGCTGATTATATAGCTGCTTTTTCATTACTAAAGATGGTAATAATAATAGTGAATTCATAAAAGTGAATTCGTACAGATTCACAAAGTTGTTGCAAACATATTCGATATCTCTTGGCAAAAGAGTACAAGTGGAGGAGAAGAGATATTACCTGCACAATATTACGCGTAGAATCAGCCTTGATGTCGTCGATAGAACCGCGCACGGATCTCGGCGCCCTGATACATGCCATGATGCCGCCGGTGGTCGTTGCGACCCCCGTGACGTCCCAGCGTCATTCGAGTCTACCTTGCCGATTATTCCTCGCGACAAACTACATCTATATTAGACACTGGATCATCATGCGATAATGTACAATTGTAATTGCACTTTCGTGCTAATCAAAATCGATTTCTTTAATATTTAACTTTGCATCCTCAATTTTTCTTTTCACTCCACTATTATACATGATTTTTTATTTTCTATATCTCTCTTTTTCAAATATAAGATTTAAATTAGGAGATATTACGTTGATATATAGTAATAATACTGAACGGGACATATAACGATAATCTTGACGGAATAATCTTGACAATATTCGAATAAATTAATATTAGTTTCACTTATAACACTTGATTCTTGAGTCAAGAGAGATCATTTCATTGGAATCCACTGTTAAATATCTTTATATATATATTTTACATCAATAATCATGTTTCTCTGTATTTTTCTTTTATAAGAGCACTACAAACTGACACTGATCGATGTAAAATAAAGTACGGTAAAATCAGTATGGTTCTCGACAAATTAATAAAAACACACATCCATTCTGATCCTTTTATTAATCGTCAATTCTTCTGCTAAGATTAATAAATTGTTGAGATATTTCTCTCTCGCATTTGGATCCCTACGCGGCTCTTCATTCTCACAATCTTCTTTCGAGTGTCGAAAGCAAAAGGAGAAGAAGGATAAGAAAAGAAAGGAGAAAGAAGAAAAGCTCCAATCAATCGTTCAATCGTTCAATTGTTCAATTCGTAAGCAAGTCACTTTCGTTCCAAATGATCGGATGAACAACGTGACGCGCCACATCGCGTGTCGCGTCGCGATACTTTGCAAGACACAAAACACGGAAGCGTCTCGACGCTTCGACGCACCGGACGTAACTGAATACGCGAGCACACATTTCTCTATTCGTAGGTATATACTCTCTTGCGCCTTCTCCTTCTCCTCCTTCATTTCCTCCCTCCTCATCTCTTTCATCTTAACCTCGTCTTCCTTTAATTTTGCCACCTCCTTTCATTTTCTTTTTTTCTTTGTAGATCTTAACAAAAATCGCGAATATCAAAATTAATGTACACAATCACAGTTTACAATTACAATTAATTAAAGAACTTGTAAGAAAGTTTATTGGAAATTTTAAGAAATTGTGTTAAAAATAGTACTTTGTAATAAGTATACCTAGAAAGTGCCTAATAATACAATTATATCTTCCGTTATCTTTTCTTTATCATTAAAAAAAAGATGTCATTTTGATTAAAATTTGGAGTGATAAAAATTAAAAGAGATTTATAAATTTAATTCTAATTTCTGTTTAATTAAAAATTTAATTTAATTAAAATTAAATTAAAAAATTAAAATTAAGAAAAAAAGTAACTTAAAATCTAATTAATCTAATATCAAAGTTTGTAGAGATAGAAAATTATATTTTAATCTTAAATTTAAAAAAGTTTATAAATCATATAATTAATCTGCTATGTAATCTGTTACGTTAATTTTTCGTTGGTTAATCTTATAATTGTAGATCCAGATTCTGATGAAAAGCTTATGTGTATAAAAATTTCGAGAAATCAAGGGCTGAGGATGATGACGATGTATATGATCAGGAAGTGTGACACATCTCGAGATCGCTATTTTAAGACGCTACGATGGACGTGACGAGGAAACTGCATCGAGCTGTTGAAGAATCGCAGAAGTGTAACGACATTAAGAAGGTCTACCGAGAATTTTCGATGACATGGACGAGTCAGCGCCGATTCAACAATGTCCTCCAAAACTTGAATTTAATCTAACTTCAATAAAACTATATATTTTTTTAAATATCTGTGTAATATAATTTACAGAATGTAAAATAAAATCGTGAAATTTTGATAAATCCATATTCCTAAAATATTAACATAAAAGATTCTAATCTCAAAATATATCAAAGTATTGATTCTCTGAATAGCGATTTTACAATCATCGACGCAATCATCGACTTCATATCATCTGACTTTCTAGAAATTATGATACATATTGTAATATAGATATCAAAATCAATGTAATTAACTACAATAAAACTCTGTAATTTCTGTCAATAACGCTTTTAATTAATTTAGAGATAAATCATTATTTATTACTTTTTAACTTCATAATTTTTTAATCTTTAGCTTCATAATTATTTCGAATCAAGATCAAATTTTTTAACAACAAATTCTTTAATCATTTTCGAATCAACTCTTTTCTTAACAAAAGTCGAGTTATATATGTATAACTCGACTTTTGTATGTGTAACTATTATATGTAAAACATCGAGTTATATATGTATAACTATTGATATAAAAAAATATGAATCTCAATATATGTATATAGATAGTGTACGCGCGCGCGCGTGTGTGTGTGTGTACATATACGTACATATATTTAACTTCACAGCAGTCCTTTTCTAAGCTAACTTTGAGTAAGAAAATTGTACATCGGTATAAAGAAGAAAGGAGATAGTGGAAAGGAAGAAGAAGAAGGAGTAATAAAAATTGCTAGACATCCGACGATGTTCCGGGAAGACAATATCGTTTCTCTGCGGGCGAAAATAACGCGCTCAGGAGGGATGAAAATAGAGAATAAGAGAAACAGTTCGGCAGTGCCGTTTCGTAGCCGAAGGAAGGAGCGGGAACGGCGATGATGTTTAACTCGAAATAGAGCACGATGAGCAAAACAAACGAATGTTGTCGTTTGCGTCATTATTTGAATTAACGAATTAATGGAATCGAGTAGAGAGTCGTAAATTCATCACTGACTGATCTAAGATACCGTCGTTGATTAGATCGCGACGCCGTTCAAACGGAGCAGTCCTATCTTAATATAATTTATCATTTATTGCTTCAATGTATGTGTAATCCAAATTTTTTCAATTTTTTTCAAAATCTCTTAAAAGAAATTAATCAAAATTTTATTTTATCAGATTTCTCTCCTAACAGTTTTAAGCTCTAAATATAAATCTGAACAATTAATTAAGGTTTGTTTACATCGATTAAACAGTTCAACTATGCGATATTTCTTTCCCTCCATTCCTTGTATCTTAGATGTTAAAAAAAAGTCGGAATTACAATGCATTATAGTGTTGATAAGAACCTGTGAGAACTGTGTACACGCTGATCGATATTCGACTTAGCTCCGATTATCGCACACGACCGCCCCGCGTCGCGACTAGGCGCGCGCGTTAAAAGGCAACGCCATGGCAGGCATTACAATTAATGATGCTGCTCGTACGCGAGCCACGCGGAATAGCAATCGATCCACGCACCTGTCAGGAATGCTCATGTCTCGTGTGTATGCCCGCTGCTCGTTCATTTGTCATTAGAACGGCAGGATTCCCTCGGCTTTGCAAAATATTTTCATAGCCCAGGTTATCTCTTCGAACTATTAATTTTAATCATAAAATTTTAAAAAATCTTGTTAACAAAACTTTCAATTTTTTTAAATTCAATTCTTACACAAATTATTTTAATTTTACTTTTATAAAGATTAAGATAATTTTAAAATTAGCTAATTAGCTTCAAATTATATGATTTAATCGCTTTATCTACAAAGTATAAAACATTTAAGTTTTGACAATTGCCTATATAAAATAAAAATAAGAATTTATATATATATATATATATATATATATATATATATAATAATTAAAATTTTTCTGATCTCAACAGTATTAACAAAAATAAAACATAGTTCTTAGTATTTTAAAACTTCAAGTATTGATCATTTTTTCATAAGAAGAATGTTATTAATTTTTGTTGATACAAGTTATTGTTCATTAAAAATAAAATTATTTGAATTTATGAGGTCATATTGAATCTTTTTCCACATTAAAAAATTCTTTATTTTTAAATTTTTATCATCAGTGTAATTTGTTTTATGACACTTATTACGCAATTACGCTTATGAGTGCCTAAAATAAAAGATTTATGCAAGTGTGATTATTCTCGCGTCCGTGCAAGTTAACGTCATGATCTTTCAGAACTTAATACTCGAGTTAAAAGCATCCGTGCTTGTCAAAATTTTGGCAATTAATTTTGACAGTTCGACGGTCGTTTTTCCGGCGATTCGCATCCCGAATTTCGAGGGGCAGTCAAAGGATAATAATTGTCCATTGGTGCTGGCGTGATGGAAGATAGTGATGGAGAAACCATTGGTGTAAAGGGGATGCATGAAATTGAATATTGCCGTCGATCCCTCCCGGAACGGCGGCGACACTGAGAGTTCAGGAGCCGGAAACGAAACCGTTAAAGGACAATAATTAATTCGTTCCTGACAGTGGTCTGACGGCTCGTTAGTCGCATAATCCTGTCCGTTTTTTTCTTTCATCCTGCGCGATAATGCAACCGAGAGGATGATTTTGCGAGCGGATAAAGGGGACGAGATGAAAGGTAAACCTAGTGTGCTTTTTTCAAAGGCAAGAGGGTAAATTGTCGGTTGAGATTGACTACGGTAAACACTTTCAACGCTTTGTTTCCTCGTGACAAAATTATAAAGTCTTTACATTCTTTAATCCCTTTCATTATTTTTAAAAAAACTTATTAATTTTTCCTAAAAAATAAATTAAACCTGATACATTTGCTACGTTTAATTTTTCAAGAATTTTCTCAAATTCCTCGTTTTCTTTCCAGTCTCGTCAATGTTTTTTCACTTATTGGGTTTTTTGATAAAAATTCTGCCATTTGTTACAGAATTAATTTACTTCGACTCACAGTGATAGAAGAGAATGAGTTTCATTTTTCCCCTAAAGGCGGCGAGGGGGTTTGGGGATGGTTTCCGTCGGCGCGACAATTTTGCGGGCAGAACGCGTCCCGCTTCGAGAGGATGAGGGACAAAAGGGGGTGAGAGACTGAGCTTTGTTGCGCGATTACGATGAGCGGGAGGTTCGCTCGTCTCGATGGACACAGCCGACTATAGAAACCAGTCTGCTGGAATTAGGTTTGCTTTAACCCGAACGATATCGAGACACGCCAGCCAACCTTTGGGACAACGGGGTAAAGGATAAGAGAAAATGGAAAGCGAAAGGGAAACTGCAGGATCAGAAGACTATCTTCAGCGCGTAATCCAACAAATCACTCAGAATGATCCTCTTAATTTAATAGGGTGTTCTAACAAAAAAAGTGCAATGTATTTTTGTAATTTGGTAAATTTATATTGGGACACCATATACGTTGCTGTTCACAATCAGAATTAATATACACAAGATAAACCCTTGAACTCCAAATGTTTCTTACATTTCCGTTGATCATTGCCCAATCCCTCTTTGGCACTGCTCGTTACAACCAATCCATAAACCGCCGCACTCTCTTTTTCCCTACGTTTTTTACCCTCTTTTGCCGCACATTAACTATGCACTCATTGTTAATTGTGTAGCAAAATCTCCCGCGGTTAATTTTCCGATCGGCAAAGCGCGACTTTCTCGTCTAATTGTAAGTATTCGGAGAATGGGAATTGTTAAAATAGAAGTAGAATGTATATATCGAAATAATAATGTAATGTAATGTAATGTAATGTAATGTAATCAAAATAATGTAAATTAAGAAATTATAAATTTAAAACATTGTATATACTCGAAGAATAATAATTGTAATAATTTAAAATTCAATAATAACATTTCTATTTAATAGTTATTATTTCCAAATTTGTGAGTTTGAATCAATTTGTTTCGATCTTTTCAATAAACGGTCCATAATACTTCATCAAGAGAGAAATTAACCGAAACTGAAGCTCGTACGCGATTGAGAACCATTATAACCGAGTTATCATTCTCCCCAAGAACTAGACGGAGGATGCATACACCCTCTTCCCTCAGGAGGGTAGATACGTGTCCTGCAACAAGCGTGTCCTATGTTCTCACACCCTCTCGAGATTCGAGGAAACCCTGTTGTTGTCATGACTACCGAAGTCTCGTGAGAATAAAGTTATTTTTTCATCCACCACATTATACTGGGGTTCCGATAAGATCTGATTAGCATCCTTTGTTTCTCTGCAAAGTTAAGTCCTATTCAAACATCTTTAAGCCGCTAATTTACGCGCAGATGTCTCAAAATATGTATATAATCATAGTCATAAATAAAAGGTAAGAGGGAAAACATTCAAGAAACAGACGAAATAATGACAAAACATGATAATAAAATTAAATTAGTAAGTATTTTATAACATCGTATATATATATAAAATATAATTTAAAAAAATAGTACGTAATTTAAGTATTTTATTTAAATTATTTGTGGTAGTTACATAAGATATATTTTATATTTTGTCAAATTATTTCCAAACATCTATGTAATAAGATTAGAAACTTTAAATGTTTTTTCCTGCTCTAGTCACAATATCGCTTTCCTTTTTTATTCTTTTCTCTCTCGTTCATTTCTTCGACTTCCATTTCGAGATGCTTGTAACTTATTTTTTGTAACTCACCGACTGCCGGCGCCACGTGGGTTATGTTTTATGAATGAGTAGCTCACCTACGCGCCATTACGACGTGTGCACGTGCGTGCATACGCACTCGCGAGAGAACGAGCTAAATTTACCCGTGCCGCCAATCCCAATGCAACCAGGCCCAACCCTGCCATTGTGCGCTGCCTCGTGTAGGCATCCTCTCGCATACGCTGGCCCACACGAGAGACAAGCGAAAGACTGGGCCTCCGTGACTATCCTTAAGGTCCCAGAAACTTGTGAACATACACATACAAAACTTTCGCCAGTGGGTTTGTCTTGCATAAGAATCGTTTGTCTTTTCTACACAGTTATGTGCGATTTCGTCAATAATGTTATTTCTAATACATTACTGTCATCTTATGTAAACACATACTTTGTAAAACATAAAATATATTATACTTTAGTAGAGCTTGAACTTCTAACAAATATGTTCTTCTGAATATATAGATATATGTATGTATATAAAGATTAACACATATTAAAAATAAAATTATTTTTGCAAAAATTTGTGCAATAACTAAACAAACTACATATATATTATAGTTACATATACATTACTATTTTATTAATTTTAATTGCATATAAAAATTAATAAACTTAGTTTCTAAATATTAACTTGCTCATTTTTTGCATGCAAATTTCTGTCGAGAAGCTTTATAACCATTATTTCTGCAATCATTTATTCTTAAACTAACAAGGAATTCCGTTCAAGAAGGACCAAATTTCCTTGAAACAAAATCTGTACGGCAGACGCGTGTCATTCGCAGACAGAATATTACGAATTCAAGTCGTCACGTCGAAATTGCTATAATTCTTTCGGCTCACGTATAGACCGCTAACTCGCTCTCCGAAACGCTCTAACGAGCTTCGACATTTGCTTGGGGTCGCACACTCCTGATTCAACAGTAGTTCTTCCCAAGTAGCATCCTTTTGCCTCAAGAAAGACAGGAGTGCTCGAATCTCAACGATACATTCCTGCTGTATCTACATTTCGTTTTACGAAGATGTTATTACAGCAGTACTATTTCATTTTTCTATCTTGGAAAATAATTTTGTGTGTGTGTGTGTGTTTATGTGTGTTGTATACAATATATATTTTAAAACTTTAAAAAAACTTTAAAAAGAAAAAAACATTTTATTTTACTCTATTTATTATAAACGCAGAACTTTATAACTAAAAAGAACAGATTAGTAGTTTGATTAAAATAAAGAGGAGGTCTGTCACTGACATAGACTCATAATTGTGGTTTCAACACCGGCAGTAACACTGGTATTTCTGTGACATGGTTCGACACGTCTGTTTTCGCACGAAACGTATCGGTACGATATTCGTGTGATGTGGCATTTCCGTATGGCATTTGATGTGGACGCGGTGTAGCACTGCGGACGCACAGAGTCCGGAAGGTCTCTGAGAGCATACGCGGCGAATATTGATTTTGCACATCAAGCGTCTTTCTTCGGACGGCTGACCAAAATTTCTTTTGAATGATGTGACCGAATAAGATAATAGATAAGAAAATAATCAAGAATAAATAAAATGTGTCAGTTCTGTAGCTGTGAAAAATGAGAAAGTTAATTTCCATATTAGCTCATATATTATAATATAATAATAAATAATTTAAAAAACTTTTCATACTCATTAAAAGCATGAAATATAAAAGATTTACACATTTACGAAAAACCTATTTCAATTAATATTAAATTATTAATCATTATATATCTCATTATATGGAATCAAATAATTCATTTCGTGATAAAAAAGCAAATTAAATTTTCATCAAATCATCCTTTAGTTACATTAAAATAATTTCTAAAGTCTTAATGTACTTATAATAAATTGAATTAAGTTCATTGAATTTTTAGTGAAATTTTGATTTACATTTTAAAAATTTACACGCCAATGGCACCAGGGAAATTTGATCGTTCTTTGCCGTAGGTAATAACGTTGAGAATGATACTGATGGTAACGGAAGCCGAGCAGCAAACTGCAAAATAACATCGAAAAATCCGTGCAAAGCGAAACCCGATAGGGATGCGAAATTCGTTTTTCGTTATAAGCCGGATACAGTGTTGTCGACGTATTTATTTAACACCACCACCCCAGACACGTCTATCTCGATTATTTTTTCAGCATCCTGCTGCATCCTGCTGTGTGGCCGGATTATGAGTATTTATGTGTTCAGGGCACTGCACCACGAATAGAAAGAGAAATATTTGTCCTGATATGGTCTTATCGAATAACATACACATATAAGAGATAACAATTTGAAAATTTGGAAAATAAGAGATGTCCTACAGACTGCTATTTATTTTAGCATGTACAACCCTGTGACTCACTTCACGATTCAATTAAAGATCCATTTTCCCGCTAAGATGACTCGATAGGCGGAGATATGCGCTTTGCCTTGGGGTAGGTTCATCCCTATATCGAGTATCATAGAATAAACACACATGCATACATGTATATCAAGTATAGACATGCGTGAGTACGACCTAAATCATTTATCGTCCGATTGCCAATTTGCAGCCCCACGAAAATTGCTCTCGTCAAGGCGTGCGCCCTTTTTCGCGCGCCCTTCACGTTATTTCAAGTTTTCCTTTCCCAATACTGCGTGCTTCAACAAAACGATATATAACAATAATAGAAACAAAAAAATATTAAATGCCAAACATAGTAAAATAAAATAACGACCAAATAAATCATTCACCAAATCAAAATAATACAACATTTCCAAAAATTTTTTTAACATATAAAAATATATTTTAATTTTTTTAACTTTCGTATTTTGTTTTCGTTTTTTATTTTACGCTGTTTATGGCAAATATAAATTGGCTAACAGCAGCATCCCCTGCAATTTGCGCGAATCGTTGACTCGTAAATATTCGTATCGCGACATATGTCAAATTTCATCGATCCATGATGAATGCGATGGTGTCAGCAGTAACTCTCATTAAACATAAAAAAATATTCTTTCTGTAAAATCAACTCTATTGCCGTTCACAAAAAATAAAGTAAACATATCAATTAATACATGAAATCGTAACTCATTAATTAATTCATTACTGTAACAAAATTTAAAGAAGTTACATATTATGTATATATTCTTCAAGTAAAATATTGGAAAAAAATTTTCTAAACTTTTTGAATCATAACAATATTAATTTCTTTTAATATGCAAAATCTGTAAATTTAAAAAAATAAAATTTTCTTTGACATTT
The DNA here is from genome assembly GCA_901521435.1 of Crematogaster levior. NCBI lineage: Eukaryota > Metazoa > Arthropoda > Insecta > Hymenoptera > Formicidae > Crematogaster > Crematogaster levior. Next base: position 543,690 of record CABEGB010001269.1, on the reverse strand, counting down.
TATCTATGCACTTTAATATTGCATTCTCGGTAAATAATATAAATTATATGCAGGGAGAAAGAAAATGAAAGAGAAAGAGACATGATATCCAATAAGACGTGAAATTAGATCGCTCGTTTCCGTGCGAATAATCGAGCCATACGCAATAATGACGTGGATATGTTTGCTTTGTCGAAAGGAAAGAAGCATGGACCAAGCTGGTCCTTGGTGACAAGAAAGGGAAACAGTCACCCTCCTTCCTACGAGAAGATGTTAGTGCTGTTCCCTAAGGCAAATATCATAAAAGAACAAATAGAAAGAAGAAACGAGAGTTGTATTCACCGAAATCAATCGTCATGACATTGATCTTGGATTGTCATGATAGAAAATGGCAAAAAATTATTATTTATCAATATAAATAACTTTTATAAATATTTACTAATACTAATAATTTTGTACAAAAAAACAGATTCTTTGCAGTCTTTGCATTTAAATTTAAATATATATAAAAGTGTTCCTAAACATTCTGAGATAAGAAATTAGAAATAATAATTTATATTTGTTTACTAAAATACTTTTTGTATTTGTTGCGTTTATAATACTAGAAAATTTTATAATAAATACTCTTTTCATTATATTTTTTTTTGTCATTTTAGGCTTTACCAAAAAAACAAAGTCTTACAAAAAATATCAAAATACTATGTAATTAAGAATCAATATTATTTTCAATTCAATCTTGATGGACAAAGCCAACTTGCTTTGATCACGATCTAACGAACATCCTCTTTATTTCGTCAAGAGCTACTCCTTTGGCGATATACACGTATAAGGAACAAAAAGACGACAGTGCATCTTGCATGATGGATGCTGGTAGCCGATAGCATCCCTTAAGGTAAACATCGAGGAAGGGCGGCAGCGGACTTCTTGGGGGTTGATCAAAGTGCCTTCACACCCCCGGGCAGCATATTTGATAGTCCTCCGAGGTTCGACCCTCTCGCTACTCGAAGGAGAATTCTCAAGAATCTTTTACAAGTGGAACGCTACGCCGCAGAACTATAAGGACAGAAAAGAGCAAAGAGAACGACACGGGCTGCTCAATTTTTCACGTTGACCTGATTTTCTTTTCTTCTTAACAAAATATATTATATCATCTTTAAAGAACATCCATAAAATTTTTAAGTAATATGGTATCATATTACTTAATGGTATGGTAAAGATGAGTTACATAAAAATTATCTATTTTATTTTTAATGTCTATTTTAATAATATACTTTTTTGGTTACTTTTCAATGTAATAACATTATTTATATAATTGCATAATTTTGAAATATCTTATTATTTTAAAAAAATTATATCACTGAAATAAAAAATATATAAATATCATATTCTAAAAAATTCATGAATGACATTTACTATCGTTTGCATTTCTAAGTACATAATGTTTACCTATTTCTTTATTTGTACAATGTCTCTCATGAGAGTCATATTACTATGCTATGACGATCATTTCACGATTATTTTCAATAGCAACTGCATGAAATCCGCCGGCGGCGAAAATAAAGCAAAACTCGATATGCGTAGCGCCACAAATTTGCAACTCGGTTTCCGAAATTAGCTCGACGAGAGGGTGTAGGAAAATCAACTTGCCTCCAGCGATGAAAATGTTGGCCGTGGGTGCACAGGATATCATGGGAGAGGGAAGAGAAGAGGACGAGAAGAGAAACGATATCGGAACGGAAGCTCGAATGTCCGCGTTAAACGCGACGATTCGCTACCGCTCACGAAATTACTTCCGTTTTTCGATTAATTCGAGAATGCGAGCGAGCGTGCAAGAGAGCGTGCCGCTGACAGTTTCATTTCAAGGCCCAGTTACATTCGAAATTCCATATCTCAAATTTCCCTAAAAATTTTCAGGTGAGGAATAATTCAATCTCTGACGTATACAAATCACGCTATTGGTCTTTTATAAAAAACGAAATAAATGTTTATATACTTGAATTTGATTAAAAGTGGAATTTAATTTTTATGATATTTCGTCGGTTTGTATTTTAACATTTTATAAGTTGTAATTATAAATAAATCAATTGTAATCTTCCCTCTTGAATATAACTATATAATTTATAATGTCTATTTCATTTTCATACAAATATAATTTCTGCATGTGTTTTCGATATTTTAATATTCAGTATTTCATGATCCAATAATTATAATTAAATAATAAATTAATATTGTGTAACCCTCTCCCTTGTTTAAGTAGTTGGTTTATCGATTTGCGAAGAGATTTGAAGCAGGTGATATGTACTTCGTTTAGTTATGATTGAAACATAATTCCTCTTAATGTCTTACAATTTAATAATGTAATTATGAATAAATTACAATTTATCATTATAACAATTTATCATTATACCTTTAAGTAGATTAAGTTCAATGTTGTTATTATTCACTCTTCTCTGTCTCTTACTCCTTAAAACCAATTAATTCTTGAACAAAAACACTTACTTACTAGTTTAGAAAGCAGAGAATCTCAATTTATTATTACCAGTAACCGATTATTAATTATTGATTATTATTAATCCCCTTAAAATTGATTAATATTTAGTTAGGACATTTTTCGTTCAAAAAACTTGATTGAGAAATTAAACTACCTGCTGCGTGGTTTTTCCGCGATGTTGCCACTGATAGAAGTGGTCTGCATTTAAGGACCATCCGGGTGCAAAGCTAAATCCTTCCGATGGCGCCTGCGAAACAAGTGGAACTGCACACATACACATATGATGACATAGTAGAGGATCTGGTAGCTCCATACAAACACTCTTTTTATCGCCAAACCATCCTGCTGTAGTACACTTGTCGCCCAGGTGGATCGACATGTCTTGAGTACATCGCGATTGCATTAACATCTCTTTCTCCAGAGTGTACAGAGTCTCGAATTCCAGGAAGGACATACCAGGTCCTTCGTCAACGCAGGTCGACGTGGTCGACGACAACCTGAGTCCCAAACCCATCTGGCCTTGAAACGAATCGTCATCAAAAAATGACAAAAACCTTCTCGGCGAACGCTTGGGACTGTGATATGTCTGTTGACGTTCTTCAGAATGTCTCCTGGGTGACCTGCGATCGTTGGAAACTCTTCGTGGCGATGTAGATGACTTGCTGGGAATTGATGATGAGGATTCAGTCACTTCTAAAGATCTCTCTGGAGTATTTCCCGCTAAGGGTGGTATCAATGATCGCGAAGATGTCAATCGGCAAATTCTACTCTTCGGTTTGGCTCCGTTGCTGGTACGAGAGTAGCCCGTAGGCGTCTTGAAACCCGACATTGTTCCTCTTTCATCTTTCGAGACGCTCTTTCGTCAAACACTTTCTCAAACATCCAAAGAAATCCAAAAAAATTTAAAGAAGTGATGATTTGATGAGATTGCATTCGTCTTTTCTCATTCAATTGATCAACAATTCTAACTTTGTCGTAAAAAATGATTCATTCGATGATGATAAGAAGTATAATTGGATATCCGATTCATGATCAAGAATCTTTCTTTTGTGATTCAACAAGAAATTTATAAAAATCTCTTTTGAATTTATTTTTAATGTATTTTTGGATTTTATTTAAAAATTTAATTTTCAAACTTTTGAATTTTTCTTTTAGATTTATCTTCTCAATGTATATAAAATATTTATATTAAATGTTTCTTATTGATAAAAATTTGATATCTTCCTATTGATAATAAATTGATAAATCTGAATTATTATTAAAGAACACTCTTCATTTTACAATTAATATAAATTGCAAAAAATGGTATTAAAATAAAAAATAAGTAGTACGTGAATTCAAAAAGAATCTATTAATTGTGCTTTTTGACAAATTGTCTTCACATTTTTGTCTTTATCAAAACTTTCTACGAAAATTTTTACTTGCTAGCAATCATTGATATCCACTAATTAACCCTGAAGCCACAGACCGACGCGGAAGGGTGAATAGACGAGCACCCTTGAAAGGATCGTCGACAGGACTGACGATCCGACTCGTTACAGGACTATGTGAAGCATCGTGGCGACGAACGCGCGCACGCGCACATTGTAATTATATTGGATAAGCGTAATTCTTAATAGTGTTGGACATCCGTTGTAGAATACAAAACAATGTATTATCTACATTGTTTTATAATACACATACAAAGTGCAAATTTATAACATTATGATTACATTATTAATTTTCATTTATCTATTCTAGATAAATAGACTCTCTCGGAAAAATAATATAACATTAATCATGAAATTAACAAAACAAACAAATTTATAAATTTGTAAATTATTTTTTACTTATTTATCTGCCAAAATTAATTAAATTTATATATATTATATACAATGTTATATTATAATATGTACGCGTACATATTATACACACACACAAAAATTAATTCATGTAAACGTGATAATATTATAAATAAAAAATTTTTCATGAATTCTATAAATTTCTAATTTTGAAAAAAGTCGAGAAAAGTTTTTTTCTAAAAAAAGGACTGCTTCTGATATTTTAAAAAGCACACGATGGATTAAATGAGAAGCGACGAAAGCAATTATTTCACTTGTACTGCGTTAGTTGTAAATTTTGTGAGATTTGCGAGTCGAAATACGTGGCGTCGCACTAGGTACTTCGAGTCGTGACAACTTTTTACGTATCCAGCAAAATTAAATTACCGTTACTAATTGCTAGGTATTAATGGAAATCGAGCGTATTCGGATTACGATGAGCGATATACGAGAAGAAGAGAGGAGATTTGAAAGAGAAAATGACAATGAAGAAAAACTTATTTAAAGAGATCTATACATAAATTTGGAATTTGTACAGTTCTTTAATATATTTTTTAAACATATTTATTTAATATATGTCGTTGTTAATTTTCTCTGTAAAAAGATATTTTGTAGTAAACTAATGACTTTAAGAGTAATTTTCGCAAGAGTTATCGTCGTTTAATTTACCTACATCATTATTTCTCTCCTCAATAAAAAATATATTCATTACCAAAGTAAAGAAATTAATTAAATACAAGTAAAAACGTATGAGATTTTTTAAATATTCATTTAGTACTATAAAATATAATATTACTATATGATATAACATGATAATAATATAACATAACAGATAACACTATATAATATAACACTAATACAACAGAACAATAAGAATATCTACAATTTTTCTCTGTCGTATCTTTTATTGTGTTATTTTCTTTGCAAATTTATATCGACAATTGAAAAATTATCGACGCGCCAAGCTTATTCTTGTAGTTTGCGATATCTCGTCCCGTATGAATGGAACTCGGAAGGGTCGAAGATCGAACGTGGTACGACAAAGGACACCAACATACTCGAGCGATAAGAAGACGAGAGAGCCACGATCTTTGTCGCCGCTCAATATCTCGGTGCCAAGGTATTTTTCGACGTTGCCACAGAGAGAGATAGACTGGTGGAGGGGATGCAGAGACGAAAATCACCATTTCAACGTGTGTACACGGTGGGGTGAATATTATAAAAGCGCCATCGTGATGAAGGAAACGGTACACCACGCTACCCTTCGAAAAAGCAGCCCTCTCTTGATACACCATGACGAGTGTCAGCACAATATCTCCCTCCTTCCTTCGACAACCTCCCACAGCCCTTACTAGACGAATCTACATATTTATAGCAAGTGCTTGATGTACCAGAAGATTTCGAATGCATACTAACTAATAAGTAGGTACATGCCGTCTGTCGTCTGTCATCTGGATGATATCAAAAAGGAACTAATTCCGAAGTGATGTTAATTAATGATACCGAGAATATAGGATAAATGTAAACGTGAGAAATTTCCGGCAAATAGAAATCAAGTATTATATACAATATAATTATGATATAGATAAAATGCTAATACTTTAAGATATTGTATCGTTAAAAAATGGCTTAAAAATATTTTTTAATTATATCTAATCTTTATTAATCTTCTTTAAGAATCTCTAAAACTTAGATAATTAAGAAATTAAGCTGATCTTACAAAAAAAAATAGAAATAAAATAAAAATATTTCATTTTTGGGTTTATTTTTACTTTGTTCTCTGTATTTTTATTCTAATTTAAAAAAATTTTTTTGTAATTTGTTGTGTATCTTATTTTACTCTATTTAAATTATTTTATTTAAAAGAGGAATTTTTCTCATACTTTAACAAAAATATTTAGAAATTCTTTTCTTTCTCTTGTTGTTTTTATAAATATTTTTCTACATTTATATACTTCTGAACAGAAAGTTCATTTCAAAATTAATCCATGAAACAAAGATCAAGTGTGAAATTTCATGGCGGAAATAATTTCACTTTCCAATGTGACACTCACTGATTTGTATACACTAGTAAGAATAACCCTTAAAACAACACGGAAGGAATGTCGATGAGAGAGAAAAAGAAGAAATCTATCATAACGAAGACACGTCATTCAACACTGAGAGGGGTTCCTATATGAGCTTTTAATTTGATTCCACTCGACCGATAATCTGATATTTTGACCCTTGCGCCACCCTGAAAAAGATTTTCACGTGCTAGTGCGTGCAGATTCAGAATAAATATTTTCTTGAGTAAAAATATCAGATAACCACTAAAAATCTAAATAAGCATTGCAAAAATTAAACATGCCAATACATCACACATATTAAATGTATCAGAATTAAATATATCAAAATTATATATTATTTTAAGGAGAATTCCAAAAATTTTTGAAAGATAAAAACTGTGAAATCCCTCAATATTGTGTAAGTCTGAACGAATAATGTCTCTTTATTAGTAAACCCAGTTGAATCGATATGAAACCCCATGCAAGCAAACACATGTACGAATGGACGGACGCGGGCAACGGGTGATACCAGCCAAAGGGTCGTCGCAATAATTAATAAAGCGGCACCACCGGGCTTAACGCTACTATGACTCCTCGCTTTCCATTCGCTTTCCGCTTTTCCCGTCGACTTACTTTTCCGTTTCCACGATTCAATATAATAATGTTCCTGCACGCTCCAGGCCTCATGGCTTAGCTTTTAAGTCAGAGGTTCTCAGCTGATAACTAAATTCTAAATCTCTAACAAATCCTAACAAAAATTACAAGGATTGAATACTAAGGAGAGGAAATGATTATTAAGGAGAAGAAAAAATAAAATTGTATCTTTTTAACCTCGTGAAATAATTTTAATATATGTGTCTTAAATTTCTTTAGCAATTTATTTCTAAAATTTACTTTTAACAATGTTTAGCTGTTATTTCTATTAACGGCTACTATATTATATTATATTACAAAAAGATTATAGTTTATTGTAATTTTTACTTCTATTAAAATTTTTTTATAGTTTCTTCTTTAAATATTAGATATAATAAAATAATAAAATTCTAATCTTAAGTATTGAAATATTTAAGTAACATTTAAGAAACTTTTATCATAAAAAAAATAAAATGTTTAAAATGACTTGTTCAGGATTTGCGAAAGAAGAACCACATTCACCGAATCTACCACGAAAGATGTATCACGGAAAACGTTATTGCTGTGTCACTGGCTTCGGGATTATTACGAATCATTTTTCCGCATGAAAGTGAAGCCCTAGATATAAAGGATCCTGCAGTCGCAAGCATGTAGAATAGAATACATGAAATTAAATTGATATTATTTTAAATTCTTTACATTAATTGGTGTAAATAAAAGTTTATTTCTTAATTTTAATTTATAATAATATGTCTTTTCTAAGTATTATAAAAAATAAAAAATCATATTTACAAATAAAGACCATAGGAGTTAAATTATTTCTGCCGCATGTTTCGTAAATGTTTATCTTCATTATCAATTATGATTCAGTTACATCAGCCAGACGGTCTAATAAGGCTTCGTCTGATAACGGATCAATTGCTGTATCCGTATATTAACGACCGGATTCACAACCAGTCCGAAAAAAATTGCAAACAAAGAACTCTCAAACAAAAAATTAGGAGAACTTCTCTTTAAAAGGAGTAACACTGGTATTTTTATTCAGTATTCTGGAAATAAAGTATTTATTTCTAGAAGTATTTAAATATAAATATCATATATCATATATGTCTCCCTTCTACATGGGACGATCTTGTCATCGGAAAGTAGGATTTGTAAAAGAAACCGAATTCACCTGGTTATGAAGGGAAAAAAAGATTTAAAAGGGGATAAAAAAAACATCGTGTGCGGAAGTGACAAGTCACGTGGAATAAGCGGCCAAATTCCACACGTGTTCGAAAAAATTGATACAAAAACGATTCCCTACCCTCTTTATATTGAAGCTGATCCTGCCTGCTTCTTTGCAATCTGTTTGATGTTTTATAAACGTTTTTAATTTCGGAAAAATCCGATCTGATCAGCAAATCGTTTTCAATATACGCTGCAAAAAGTTGCTTAGGGAGCTAAAAATCTTACTATATACTTTTGCTGACGATATCAGATGAAAAACTTTTGCTTTTGTAAGTAATTTTCTACGTAATTTTTCAACTGAATTAATCTAAAACAATTTCACAATATTTGCAATAAAATCAAATAAAAAGACAGTAGTTGACGGCAACTGGCCACTTAATAGTTTTATTAGCGTTCGTTTTGCAACGTTTTGACCCTCGGTTTGGGTCCTTTTTAAGCAAAATGTTACAACTCAACAGCGCTATATACTAAAAAGAACAGAGTTACATTATTAGATCGTGTTACAATTTTTTGTATTACAATTTGCAACTTACAACATGCTGTGTGTCAAAAGGAATCCATGTATAAAACAATAGAAAAAAGAGTGGTATCAATCCGCCAAACACAAAAAGCCCGTCCAAAATCCATGACGGTACATCTGAGATTGAGTGGTAGCAATTTCTAACATTCTCTATGTCCCTGACAAATTTAAACCAAGCAAACGTCAACAAATAATTACGCATGTCAATATGTTCTAAGAAATAAAAATATCTACGTTTGCAAATGTGTTAGGCGATGTATGTGTGGATGAGGTATAATTGTGTTAGAAATTAAAACGAGTGTCTATGAACATAGTAAGTCGAGATGGATAAATAATTATATAAATTATATATTGATCACAATGTTAATTATGCCGTCTAGGAAAAAAGATTATTCCTAATATTTGCAATAAAAATTTTACTAAATTAAAGTATTAAATTAAAATATTAATAAAATTTTAAATAAAGAGATTAGATTAATAAAAATTAATAAAGATTAAGTAAGAATAATATATAAATTACATAATAGATATAATACTATAATAATATAATAATGAGGTTGATCTATAATAAATTGTAACACCTTGTGTAAACCGAATTAATTGTTGATCTTATTCTCAATTTTCAGATACTGTACGTTTCAATTTATTATCTTTTATAAGTATATATGATATTTGATAAAAGTATTATTTTTTAAATTAAGAAATATAAAAAATGAATTTTAAAATAAGTTATATAAAAAATAAATGTTAGTTTTTTCTATTTTTTAAATTCCATCTATATTATCTATATCCCATCTACCATCTATATTATGTATTATCTATATTATCTATATTATAAATTTTTATTCTTGTTTTTTATTCTTGTTCTTTTATTCCTTAAATGTTATTTGTCTACTGCAATGTTTACTGCATTATCGCTTACAAAAATATGTATATGTGTATATAAGTGTAGAAATATAAATGTATGTGAATGTCCGCAATGCATTGAGGCTGGAGTTCATGAGTTTGCTAAATCCAAACGACTATGCGAATCAATTCTTGAAAGTATCATACTCTTTGATATACGTGTCGCCATCAAACGGTAAGGAAAGAAACTTAATATGCTTTTACATGGATAAGAATATATTTGTAAGTCGTTTAATTTAATAAAAATAAATGTTTCAATACTCTCAAATCTCTATATCTTTATATGTGAAAAATATTCTAGATACTCTTTCTTTGTGCATATATTCATTAATATTTATATAATTCTGCAAACTCTCTCTCTAATTATATGTATATAAATTAAATAACTTTCCTTTTGCAGCAGATTTATAATCTTACAAACTTATAAAAATATTTTTCTCTAATATTCAAATTGGTGAAGTAACGTAGGTAATCGTAAACATCACGTAAAAATATTTCGTATTTTAATTTTTCATAATAGCAAATAATTGTATTATATATCCACATTCTAGATAAATAAAATAATTGGTACTTTGTTTAAATCACTAATTCAATTATGATACAGTCACGTGTGCTTACAGAGAGGAAAATCAACAGTAAGCATATTAAGAAGGGCATGAGACAAAATTCCGTCGAGGAGTCGCCCTCATGAATGAGTGGTAGGAAGGGTGCCACGCGCGCATGCCTACATACGAAGCGAGGGTGAACGTAATTCCTTTGCACCACGTGCTCGCGCACCCACACATAAGGTTTGTCCTACGCAACTCGTGACTCATAAGATTTATAGCTCTTTCACCGCACCGAACTTTTCTTCTTACGAGAATGCATAGATAGCTCCAAAATCGTAAGACACTTGACAAAATAAAACAATTTAAAAAAAAAACTGTAAAAGCATAAAAGGGTAGTGAAAATTCAGAAAAAATGAAATTAAAGAAAAAATCAAGAAAATAAAGCAAATTACAAAATTAAAACAAAGTAAAAAGAATATTATTATTTATTAGAAAAATGCTTGGATTATTATCCTTTATCTTTTTATATTTTTTACATTTTTACGGATTATTATATTATTTAGATTTAGAATAATTTTCTAATTTGATTTTCACTATAATACTAATTATATTTGTAAAATATTATTTTAATAACAAAATAATATTCTTCTTCTTATATTTCGAAATTTAGTGAGTTATTGAGTATCCTTCATATCATATTTTCTGGAAAAATTACAAGACCGTAAAAATTACCTCGGCTTGACGTTTCTCACAAGGACAGTTTCGCAATTTCTCCAGTTGTAGTTGAATGAGATGAAAAGCCGAATATTTCTGACTTTCCGGCGATAAAGGCGAACTCGGCGATTCTGGCGATCCTATGCCAGAGCTTTTGCTGTCGCTGGTCTTAATAATGTACTTTGTTGCTTCTTTCTTGATCAATAAATCTTGCTGCGGTGATAACGGTGACAATGGTGAACCAAATCCCGAGCTTTCCGAGCTCGAACTCACTAAGCCGTGAATTTTACAAGACCCCGTTATTTTCGGTCTTGGAATCAAACTTCTAGATTTTAAAGATTCAGATCGGCGGACAGTCGGTTTCCATTCGATCGGTTCACAATAAAAATTCAAGTCAAAGACTTTCCTGATTTCTATTTTTTCGTTGGATAAATCCTGCGAACAAATTTCTCTAAATATTTTATCAGCTTCGTTCTTGAGCGCCTTCTTGTGAAATTTATGATCCTTCGCAAGAGAATGCTTTAAGAAGTCCTTTTTCCATTTTTTAAAGTTTCCTGAATGTTCTTGACAAGGTTTTCGTTCTTTCACAAGCACTTCGGGTATCTGCACTCGTTTCGTTTGCGTTGACACGTTAAATTTTTCAGAATCGCCTTCTTTCTTTCTACAAGGGTGACTTGATCGAGAACATTCCAAACAGTTTTTGTTATCATTGGTAATCTTCGTTTCGAGAATATTTTTGGTCGTGATTGAATTCACAGATTCTGATTTTGTTAATTCCAAGCGTCTTAGACCATAACCACCGACACAATCTTGAAGTTCGTAATATTCGATGTTTTCGAAGCTATCGTTCAATGATGCCGAGAATGAAGCACTCAACGACGCTGGACGTCGCTTTACCGTGCCGGTCTCGTGGCTGGGAGAATCCCAGTCCACGTGGAAGGTCCTTCGTTTCGAGGACATGATACAATTTCTTCCTCAGTCTCGACATCGATCGATGTGTTTAATCACAACCACAATCGAATCTATTTAACTATGTTTAGCAAAATTGAATGTAAAATGTCTAGATACAAAATATATATTCCATTGTGCTGTTAATATATTTTCTTGTTGCTCGTTATTACACAAATTATTACACATTTTTTTCTTTTCGAATAAATCTACCTCTCATATCTCACATTCCTTCGTATTATTATTTCATTCTGTATTTTTTTTATTATAGAATCTAAGCTTTATTGTATCCACATCTACAAGAATCACGATATCACGTTTAATTATTTAATTATGTATATTCTCCAAAGCAGCTTTTTGTAAAATTTACGGAAGAAAATCACACCATGAACGATAAACGTATTTTCGGGTGTCTGCACTTGTACAATAGATGCACTTGCTAAGGGTGCCTGGGGCAAACTGAACTCACCCCTGAGCGGGTGAGTACCCACTCTATGGGTACTACGAAAAGTAGTGCGTGTACGTGTATGTGTGTATATACTATACAGGATGTGCTCCCGGCACCTACGACAACCCCAAACGCGTATCATAGCCGCGGGGCCGAAAACTAATTACATTCGGCTATGGGGTTGGTGTATGATCGCACCATATTGCAAGTGTGTCGTACCGATGCGGTCGCATGAATTCCGCAGGACGAGCTCTTACATCCAGTAAGGCGCTTATGCCACTCTCATAAAGAGATTCATGATACGAAAGCATGTTGTTAATCCTAAAATATTAATATACTCATTTCTTGTATTTTGTATCGTAGTTATATTATCAAATTTTTAATTATTCTTTAAATTCAGCAATTTAAAAATAATGTTTTTATAGAACTCATCAAAGCAAGTATCTTGACGACATTCTCTGAAGAAATTTATAGATTGAAAAAAATAGATAAGAAAAACGCGAGTGCGTTATCAGTAATTTCCTGTAATAATAGAAACGTCTGTTGTATCCGCTTCATGAATAGCATCTGGATACAATCTCTAGTTAGCGGCAAGGGTGCTGCCGAGGGAGCAACCCTCTTGTGTTAAGCAACCATCATAGGATAGCAACGTCTTTAAAGTTAACATTTATTTACTAAATTTTTAATAAATTATAGAAATACAATAGACATAAAAACTACACCAGAAAAAAAAACGTAATTTGTAACAAAAAAAAAATTAAATAATAAATCTTCACTTTCTTTACAAAAGTTTTTACAAAAAAATAAATAATTGTTATCTCTCACAAGTTTTTTTTTAATAAATTGCAAACATAATTGTATATTTCTATTAAATAATATATGTATATAACATATATTTGATTTATATATTTATATAGTTTATATTTATATAGTTTATATTTATATAGTTTATATTTATATAGTTAATAATAATCATCAATCACTTTTCTACTCTAAAAACTAAAATATATGATATTATAACTCTAAAATTATTAGTAAAATCAGCTTTAATAATAAAAACTACATTTTAAAAAAGAAAAGAATTTTGTAAAAATAATATAAAAAATACTTTTTTCTTTTAACAAGAAATAAATTTTTCCATAGAAAATATTCCATAAAAAGATAAATTTTTTTAAATTTAAAGTTTGATTTTTTTTGAAAATACAATATTACAGTTATTATATTATGGATTTTTTTCGAGAGACGCATATAATTGACTAGCACCGGACGCAGACAGGAATTCAAAAACCCTCTGTGTCCTAACCCGCGAAATTCCGGATCCACTTCCTATCCGGCCGCAAACTCCCGTATTACTAACGAATAGGATTTCACGGCTCGGGGAGGCTTACAACTTATAATCCTGGTGTATCCCGTTATAGGTTTACCCATCATCCCCTTCCCTCTCTCTCATTCTCTCTCTGTCGACGCACCGAAAGATTAAGCCTGCACACCCCCCGCGTTGCACGCATTTCGAGCCATGCATGCGTATCGCGTAGCCCTTCTTTCAAATCGGATTAAATCGCGGATTGCACGCGTCATTTAGTTGATCCGTAAATGCATGAAAACTACGTATAATATTGCATATTCGAAATCGATCGATTGTCAGACCAAGTTTGACTATAAAGAAATTTTGAAAACAACTGTCCCAACCTACAAGCTGTCAAGGAATAATCAAATTTAACGTGATATTATAATAAAAATATGAATAATTTTGTTATTATATGTCAAGATATAATTTAAGCAAAATGCATCTATTGACAAACACTATATAATCACATAAAATTACTTATTTATTACATATTTAAAACAACTTTTTTAATAAGTAATAAATAAGTATGTTTATAAATTATTATTTGTAATTTATTAATTGTAATTTGGGATTTTAATTATTCAATGTTACTTTCTGAGTTTATAGAAATTAATGATTATATTAAGTAAAGTGGGAATTTCCATAATTATCCATATCGGTTGGGTCTCTTACCGACCGATAGTAAACTTTGCAGTAGATGATATTGAGAGGGTGGTTTACCTTCGAAAATACACACTACACTGTATATGTATAATAATATATCTAAATTTCAATATTAAATTTTATTCTATTTAAAAATACTTTATCTCCAAATTTCTTCACGCAATTTAATAATTTAACATTTATATGTAACATTATTTCTATATTTTATTTTTTTTTAATTCTTCTTAAAATTAAGAAAAATAATTCTTAAGTTTTTAAATAAGATTTTTTAAAAGTACATTGCTTGCAAAATAAAAGCTTATGGTAAAAAAAATATGTAAAAATGCAACATTTAATATGCATATTTGGCGATTTCTTATAAAAGTAATTTAATAAAAGTAATAAATTTAAAATTCATGAAATAGAAATATAATATTATTTAGATAAATAATCAATTAACCATACACTCAATATTAGAATTAACAAATAACAAGGAAAAGGCTTTAAATGTCAAATGCGATTCTTAGTGTGTGAATTAACTAGTATATTATTTGTGTGTGTATATGTGTGTTGCGCGAACTATCCTAAATTGCACTGAGTAGTTTAATTTTTTTTAAAGTAACTTTAAAATATTTTTTGAAGCAAATATACAATTGGCAAAAATCATTGTAGCAATCACAGGTCATAACGTTCAGGGATTGCGATCCCGTCCAGAGATGGAGCTTCGGAGACGCGTGAGGGCCATGAAGCAGTGAGGGTGGAAACCGAGCTAGTACTCCACTATGGATTTGCCATTAATTCGAGTCGTCGAGAAACTTTTGTCCCGCATCAGCTCTTCGTGAGCTACCTGCGGCTTTCCCGAAAAAAGAGAGGAAGAGAAGAGGACATTGTCGTTCTTTCTGACGTTGCCATCTGGCGAGAGGCAATTCCAATACGAGTGCTCTCAAGGCAAAGCTCGTGAATAATAGAAACTCGCCAATAACACAATTTGTATCAACACAATTTACTTTCAACACCTCACGGATTTTCATGCAAAAAAATTTCTTTAAATAAATCGCTAGCAAAAAAAATTAATTTATGTAATTTTAAGTCTAAAGATACTCAAATTATATTTACCATATTTTATTTACGATTATATTTGTTGTAAATATTTTATCATATTCTTATTAATTTGTATTTTATCAATCGAATGGCATATATTAACTTTCAACTTTCATTTTTAAACTTATAATAATAAATTGTATCTTAATACATGCTAAATTTTATTATGTTATAAAAAGATTTCTAAATATACTAAACTTCAAATTTAAATAACTTATGTAAACTTTTAAATTGTTATTATTATTAAAATTTGCGTAATATAATTTTTATAGATTATTTTCTAATTATAAATTATATCGTTTTCAGCATTAGCATACCCTCGTGCATAGAAAGAATCATATTCGCACATCCAAAGATTTCCTAATAACTTTAAAAAAAATTGTGAATAAAATTTGAGATATTTTTGAAAAAATATAATTATTAAAAGTTATATATATATATATATATATATATATATATATATATATATATATATGTATGTAAATGGAAAATATATTCAATATCTTCCGAAATAGAAAGAATAATTTGATAGTTTTTGTCGCAACAATGTTTCCTGTCGAAAAGCGGAAACAGGTCTTTGGCGCGGCAGTGACGGCGGGAAACGATTGCAACCCCCGACCGTGTTCTCACGTTCGTGGGGGTGGATTTTCCCACGTGGCCGTTAGATCATGCGCGTCCTGAGCCAGTGAAACTTTTGTCCGAGAGCCGCGTTTATTGCGGCCGAGCATTACCTTGACTCCTAGAGAGCGATAGAGAAGGAAACCAGAAAGGGGTGGGAGGATTGGGGAGGTGGATCAACGGTGAAAAAGCGAAAGTTGACTTTAAAGTTTCAAGGGGATGCTTTCCTAGTCACTTTCTCTGTCAATTTTACTTTCCATAACAAAAAGAATCTATCTACTCTTTTCGATACTCAAATTTTGAGAAATCTTTTTGTTGCATAAAAAACAAAGTTTTGTTTTATTTTGTATAATATATTAAATTTGTAAATTTGTTGTATCGACAACGGAAAAAATAATATTTTAACAGAAATTAATATTTTAAAAGCAACATTTTAATTTATTATTCAAGATAATTTTAAAATAAAAAAAGAGAAATCTTATTTGTGTAATTTCCTTTAGTTAAAATTGAAGACATATTTTCCTTGTGTGTAAATATAATTTTAATTTGGAAAAAATGATATAAATATCACAGATATTTTCAGCAATAATTTTCTTCCAAAATATTAACTCAATTCAATATTTGTCAAATTACTACAATAAAAGATTTATTCTAACTTATCCTTTTCTTTTTTTCTGCAACACGTAAAGGAAATCATATTAAGATTTTTCTTCGATTTTTCTCAAATTGCACCTTTATTTTCACTTTACACTCGCTCGATTAAATAGACAGAGACAAAATTAAGTGAAACAAACTTGAGAATTTCATATCACTCATTAAGATCACAAAATTCAAATCTTATTTGAATTTTAAAACAATTAAAATAATTCTTGTTATATATTTTATTAATTTGTTACTGCAATATAAACTAAAATCTGTAATTGTTAATAATAACCAAAACTTATTTCAAATATTAAATAGTCAATTTAAATATTTACAATTATAATTACAAAATGTTTATTTTTTACATTACTAATTAATATAAGTTTTTAAATACAGTGATATTTCAGAAAAATGATAGCTTTTCTTTAACTAAATAAGAGGACAGGTGATTTGCCAACATCTCCAATTAGGAGATGTTGACAAATTGAAATAAACATACGTCAACGCAAACGATTAATACGAAGTAAAAAACCCGATCTTTTTTTATTTAATTAATCTCGATCGCGTGTTTATCTGCCGACGGAATATTTAATTCCTCATTTCTCCACTTTTAAATCTCTAGGCCCTTCTTACATCGCATAGTATCACGCATGTTTTCACAATCGCTCGCATGCAGACCGTTTCTTGCATGTCACCGGTTATATATCGCGCGCGCAAGCCAACGTTCGATAACACATAACCGTACATCCGATTGGCGATAATAATATAAATCCCTTTCCAAACACGCAAGATGCATTTTGACCTTCGCAAGAATAAGTTAATTAATTATTATGCTTCTTTGTGAATAATTTTCTGCAGAGGTATAATTATCTTAATTAATATTAAGAAAGTTTGGTATTTAAATGAATAATTATGTAGATTATTAGTCTTTTCTACTTAAATCTTATTTCCTTTATAATTAAATTAATGTATTTATCTGAATAAGAAATTAAAATATTGATGTTTTATTAAAAATCTATATTAATATATTAATATTAATATAGATTTTATATATATATATATATATATATATTATTAATATATAATATTATGTATATTATTTACATATACACACACAATTAATATTATTATCAATCAGCCATGGCAAAAACATTACATCTTATCTCTATCAAGAGAATTTGAAAACAATAGTACGTGCTCTTGATTTTTTTCGATAAATCTGTAAATCTATATATCTGTTACTATGAGAAATAAATAATAATGAAGATGTGACATTAATGTCGGAAGTAATCGATCATTCTCTATGTGACTTCCATTGTTTTGATCTGATACTACTACTAGGGACAGTGCCACATGTGCAGTCATTAGCACGAGCATGAATGTGCTTGATGTAGTGAGTATTGTGAATGATTCGCGATGATTTTAATTTTAGTAACTATATACTATTGTGGAACTTACAAGAAAATGCTTGCAAGATAAAAGAGATAAATACTTGCTTTATTCTATACATAGAAATAGCACACATATAGAAATTTAAAAATTCTAGGAAACAAGCTTTTAATTTATAAAGTGCTACAAGTTATACAAAATTGTAAAATATATATTTGTACAAGATTTAAATTACAAGGTTATTCCTCTACCGTGGACAAATATCTTTTTTAATCCACGATAGAAAGTTAAATATTTATATAATGTTTATAATATTCAGAATTTAAAACTTCCGAATAATAAATTGTCATATAAACAATTTATAAATTAGAATTTATAAGCATAAAAAATAAAATAAATTATAAAATACAAAAGTATTAAAAATAAAATAAAAATTTGTCATTGCATTAATTATCGCATTATTAATTATTTTTCTTAATCTTCTCTTCTGATAATTAAAATATGTCAGACACTTCATGCAAGTACGACAATGCAAGTCACGCAGATATATTAACCAAAATTTTTATCTTGGTTGGATGACGAATAGTTTCTTAATTGAGCTGCGCACTAATGAGATACTCGGGTTTTATCCACATGCGTATTTTGGCTATCAAATTATAATATCATTATCAACTCATAGTATGTGCGTCCATCCTACCCATGTAACCTACTCGACGTCTCAAAATAGTAATTCAACCCCCGGGCGAGCGGATCTATAGCCAGGTTATCGAGAAACTTTCCGCTCTAACTTTCGTTCTGTCTTGGAAGAAATTCCAAACTACTTAAGCCAAAGTACGAATAAATGAAATAGATTCAAATCTCACTAAAGATAGAAAATATAAAATAAAGTAAAGAAAAGTATAATTATAATAGAATGTTATTTATCTAAAAATGGAATGTTATTTAAATAAAATGAAATATTCTAGTTTTAAGGCTTTCGTGGCCATTGATATTATCAACCGAGAGGGGTTCCGGATGGACGCCACGTGCAAATTCAGCGCTAGGCTTGATTTGCACGTCTATCCGGAACCCCTCGCGGTTGATAAAATAAAATATTACTTGAAAAACATAAAAAAAGGTTTTTTTATAAATCAATTTTTAGTCCTTTTTTAAAAAAAATATAAATTTATTAAAATAATTATCAAAGCTTTTTATGTAATACAATAACAAAATTATTAAAACAACAGACTCTTCAAAACTTCAGCAAAAAGTCTAATTCTATTTATAGATAGAATCTTTTTTAAATAATAAACGTTTTCTTTTCTTTGATGAGAATTAGGAATTAAATTTGAATTAACTCTCTTGTGACCACTAAGAAATTATTATAAAAACAAGGTATAAAAGCCCTGGCTATTATGACCCTCGTTACTTTTAACCGAAATGTATGAGCATCTCGTGTACATTTGAATACTATTATAAATTAAGAGTACGCGTCACACTTAAATTATTCCGTTCGACATTATAATGAACATATATTATATCCTTATAAAGAAAAGTAAGTTTACTGAATTCTTTTAGAAGCATTTATTTTCTTATTTTTCTAAATTACGATATAAGACGAATTGTCATCTAATTGAGTAATTTATGTATGTCTAACGATTTATTACAGACATAAAATTAAAATTTAAGTACATATAATATAAGTAACATTTTAAATTTAATTAATAATAATAATTTAATAAAATAAACTAAATTAATTTAATTTAAAAAAAATTAAATAATAATGTTATAATGTTATAATGAAACAATAATGTTAATGTTAAATAATAATGTTATAATGTTATAATAATAATTTAATTATATTTAAAATATAATTAAAAATTTAATTTTTTAACCGATCAATTCACCATTTTTACTCTAATTTAATTTATTTAATTTTAATCAATTTTCGCCGATTAACAACGATTCAAAAAATGCGAATGCAAACATTGTCCCGTTTTCCATAGATCGTCTTTCTTAAATCAGGATTTGGATCCCTTGCAATTTTTTTGTACCGTACAAGTAATATTTCTCGGGTTGCTGTTGCCTCTTATCCTCGTCGCGCACCCTGGCCCCGAAGAAGCTTAGAACTTGAAACAGGCCGTGCCTTGAAACAGCTCGAACTAGGGGTTGGTGCGCCTACAGCTGCTGTCACATAAATATCGTGAAACCCCCGAATTCTGGAGGCACAGCTCTGAAGGTATCCTTTTAGCCCCTTTGCTCTTCAACCCTCCCCCTCCCGGAGCAAAGTTGCAGAAACTCCGCCACCGTGCCGAGCGACAGTAATATCGATTCTCAATTCTTAGGGGTGGCAGAGTTAAAAAGACGGAAACTTTCTCAGAGTTACATGCATCGTCGTCATCTTCGTCATCATCGTCTTCCTTGAACGAGAATGCGTTCTGCAGGACAATCGGTCGATAGCTTTTTAGGATCTAAATGTAATTGCTTGGATTGCGGAGATTTAAAAGTTTAAGTCGCGAAATATTATTTTAAGTCCAAAGTTTCTATTATTCAAAGCATTCAGAACTTTTGTTTAATTTGATCAAAAATTATAAAAGAATATTATATGTTATTACTCTAAGTATTTAGATAAAGTTTTATCGTACACTAAATATTAAAATGTTAAAATCATAAATATTAAAGTGTTCTTTTATACATCGAAATTTTTATTTTAATTTACTAAAAAAATTATACTTAAAATTATTTTTACATAATTTTAATAAAAGAAACGTCTTTTACGTAAATAATACCTTAATATTTAGAAAGCGTATGCATATTTTATTAAACATGTTTTAATATTTAAAAACATATGTTACATTCTCTATAATTTTTAATCAAAGAAATCTATAAAAATCATCAAATACTAAATAAATTTCTAACTAAATCTCTAATTATCTTTTTCTATAAACTTTATCAAAGTATCTAAAGATATTTGACTATGTTAATTAACAAATTTATTCATAACATCAATATAATCGATAAAGTAACTGAAATTTCCCGCTTGTGCAAGATACTTAAATAAATGAAAGTAATAACAGCTATAACTATAAAGATAGTCGACTTTCATGTTTCGATTAGAAAGAGGTTTTCGTGTTCTAAACGATCCCTTATACTCGTTAGTCTATTAGCTTTTGGAGGGTTAAAGGCACAACGAAGAAATTGAGCTGTTCGACTGACAGTAAATTACTATCATCTCTCGAGTATCATGCATCGCCAAGCCAACCACTTCCGGGTATTTGAAAGTGACTAGTTCGGAAATCTCAAGAAGCTTATAACACAAAAGAATTTTAAAAAAGGATTGTGCTTTCTCCTCTCTCCCTCTTTTTTCTTCAAAATATTATTATGTATTCGTTTTAATATTAATGTAATAAAATTATGAAAAATAGACTTAACAGTTCGGATTAAAATACAAAAATACATAGAAGAAAAATTTAAATAAATCATAATAAGCTACAATATAAGAAGATATATATTAGAAGATTATATAAGATTATATAGAAGATTATATAAGAAGATATATATTTATGATTGATGTTTTATTACTTTTTTAAAATAAAATATCATGGAAGTGATTCGAGTATCTTAATAAAATATTCACAATCACGCATTGAAAATGAAAATCATCAAAACGGCATCGCGTACATATGTGTGCTAATAAAGCAGTCGTAAGAACGCGCGCGATTTACGACACATCTAATAAATTAGCACGTTTCTTATCTGAGAGACATATGTAAACTTTTTTCACCCCAACGATAATTAATAGCCTGTTGAATTACGATCGTCCTTTAGTCGACGATCGTTTGCGACCAGAAACTTATAATTTATTGTGTCTCCTTGACGCAGAAAAAGGAACCACAATTCAAAAGCGACGATTATTTTTTTCTTCCTATTTAAAAGACCCTTAAAGGGTGAAAAAAGAAAAAGAGAAAAGGAAAGAGAGAGAAAATAGTCAGTAGCACGTAAGGCCGATTCTTAATCGCATGCGTGACAACGCAGGGGCTGCACAGTCAAACCCCTATAATATTAATCTTCGATTAAGGGCTTATCGTACCCATGCGTGCGGAAAATTCGGCTGCGAAAAACTTGGATGACGTCCTTACTGTGATCGCAATTTTACGGCGTGATGTGTGTCTGCGTTAGTACGGAATAACTCCCATAATCCGAACGATTTATTGAAACAACGTTAAATGCCTTATAAAATTGTGATAAATTCGCAAACGGTATTTATATATTATAATCCATCAATACAATCAGTACAATTATAATCCATCTTATTCATAATTATATTAATATACTTCAGGTTAATAAAATTTGATATAAGTCCAAGTCTTCCAAGTTTAATTTAATAATAATAAAGAATTTTATTTTATAATTTTATATTAATACTCAATACTATAATAATATTCTAAGCTTTTATTTAATTAAAATTTTAATGATAAAATTTTTTTGTAAACTAAATATTTAATGCACAAATAAATGGATTATTATAATTCCGTTTTGTTGTTAGAGCAAGCGGCGCTTAAGCTAAAGATCTTCTTAGTGAAGAAATTTACGAAGATGTAAACGTGGATTTTCGGCCCTCGCGAACAGCGTACGTAAATTAGTTCCTCTTGCATCTAATTAATAATTCTGAAGGACAGACGTTGGTTGGCCCAACGACTATAAATTCGGTAGTTAAACTTGCCAAAGCAACCGCAAGACTGCGAAGTTTCAAACTCGTATACATTACGAGAAGAATGTATCTATATATGTATTAATGTTTTAACAAATTTCTATTCGTAATATCTTTAATAAATTAATTTTTTAAATGTATTTATTATTATTTTCTAGTAATATTCTTATATTTACTTATATTCTTATACTTGTAAACATGACACGTACTTACTAAAACGTGACAGTTAAGAATTATGATAATCATAATTCAAATATCAGTTGTATACAATATTACAATTATTTAAAAAAATATTACATAATATATTTTACTTTTTATTTTTTCAAAGATTCTTTGTAAATTATCTGTCAATTCCGAATAATACTATAGAAGTAATAAAAGCGGATAGATGACCTTAGAAGGGATGGTCTAATCGACACTTTACAAAAGAAAAAACTCAAGCCTTACGACGATATCTCGGAACTCATTCCACGTGATATCGACGATAACCACCCTCCGGCTGTGTGCAATATATTGCGAGAGAGACAGAGAAAAAGCTGCGATATATCTCGAGAACAAGAGGGGGAAGAATGATACGGACTCGATCCTCGCGAATGGCTAATCGATGTCTGACCACACGCGAATACGCCCGAGGGTATTTTCGTGCGAATACCAACCCTCAAGTCGACTTCCCAACCTCCCTCCTTTGCCCTCCCGTAATAACTTCCGCGTTGACACCCGTTAAATTCCAAGGGGTGGTTTCCTGTTTCGAAACTAGGACTTTTTGCGATGCTCATTTGTACATACAGGAACTAAAAATATAGATATGACTCGCGCGCATTTCCCATTATTTTTAATGAGAAATCTTAAAACACGAAAATTCTTAGGAATTTTTAGTTAATTAAAATCTAATGAAGTTTCTTTTAATTATTTTTTATTATTTTATATTTTTGCACACATAATTTACATTTTAGTATAAAATTAAGTATAAAATGTGTATCTGTTTGTATCTGAAATGATGTAACTTTTCTATTTAATCCACATCATGCAAACGCTATTTATATTTAAAATTTTCCAAGTTTAATACTGCAAAAAGTTCTTGATTTCAAATGAGAATGTTACAAAAATGTCGTTCAAATGCAATATAAAATTTTATTTTATCATATATTTATATTAATGATATTATTTAAACATCTTCACACGGATATTTGGTAAAAAGTGGAAGGAAGATGAGATTTTCGGTGACCAGGAGGAGCCACGCCCCAGCCATGAGAATGAGATGATACCATTTTGCAACCCTCTGGGTAGTTTTCGTAGCATCCCTCGAGTCCTCCTTCGTCTCCCCGACTACGCGGATAATTAAAGATATAACACCCAGCTTGACGCGCAACTACGATACGCGACGATACGCGAACTTAAGTTCATCTCATACATTTAATTTCTATCATCTCAAACTATATACAAATTATACAAAATTAAGATAAAACTTCTGCAAAGTAGCTCAAATTTTATATATATTTATATTTATGTAAAATTTAAATAAATTTCTAATTAGAACATATAAAAGTTAATATCCCAATTTATTCTGATTTTTCAAAAGGAAACTTAGGAAACGTTTTTAAATCATGTTTATATGTGTACTAAATACTCCATTTCTTCATAAAATCTCAAGTGGAAGAAACATCTAATGATAATTATGATGATAATGATGATGATAAATGATGATGGAATAATGTTTGAAACTAAATGATGTAAATTAGACTTTATAAAGAGAGATGGAAGGAGTAGGAGATGGAGGGTTAGTACGCGTTAAATTGGCTTACGCTTGCAGAATCTTACCACACATTTCCGTGCGTTTCTTGCGAATTTCTCATGCACGACCTTGCTGAATTGTCAACCCTCATGGATTCTTCTTTTTAATAAATCAAGCCAAAAAGGGTTGGAAACTGTAGGTGGTTGAAACAACCGATAATGATAACCATAATAGTCATAATTTCATAATTATAATATCAAGATGTTTGTTATGATCCTATTAATTATAAAGAATTGTTCTAAACTAATTTCTATTATTATTTTCAAAAATAAAAATAAATAAAAATTTTATATAAGTACCATTTTATATAAGTACTCACACACTTAAGTATAATATAATAAATAACCTATTATTCTTTTTCTTAATTTATGAAAAATAAAGATAAAAAGCATTTTTTGTTATTAGTACTTTCCAATAAGTGTAAATGTGACAACAATAACTCAATTTTAATAAAATTATGACGAATTTTTACAGATTCATTATTAATTAATTCCGCAAAATCAAATTTTGTTAAGAGCCCTCATCTCGATGAGCTAGGAATTCTTGTCACCTACACCTACCCCGTTTATTTCACAAAGTTCTTTACCAGGATGGCATCAACGATGTCAGAGAGAGAAGAGCTGAAAAGAAGGCAAGGACCAAAGAGCATCCGCGTGGAAAATTATCTGACTACACACAGAATTCGCGCGACAAGGTCATCGCTGTAGCGGAATATTAATTATGATCATCGTTGATGATGAGAAGTAGTAGCGCCCATGTAGAAAATTATGCAGTCGTTATCTCTTTTTGAAAATTAATACATATTTATAATGAGTACAAATTCACTCCCTAAATTATTAGTTACATTAAATATACAGTTGATCCTTATATTAAAATCTTAATTTAGTATCTTCTTACTTTTTTATTATAGATTATTCGATTTTTCTATTCTTTAATGTAGGAGCTTTGTAGTTACCAAATTTTCTAATCTTATAATTTCATTGTTTCTCTAATTACTATTATCTAAATTTCATTTTATTATTTAATAAATACTGTCGCTTATATTTTTTATTTCTCAAGTCAAATATTATTTTAGTAGTGTCTAAAGACTTCTTTCTATTTTTCTTTGTTTCTCTTGCTGCCTTTACGACGCAAATGTCGAGTGGTACAACCCGTGTACAGTCAGCCATGAGGGGTTAATCTCGACACGGTTGCAAACAGGGTGTGACATGGTCCACGCGTTATCATCATGAAAGCGAATTCCGCTGTTAATTATCGTCCAGAAAAAGACGAGATATATGACGCAGACGAAATAAATATTGTCAGTAAATAATGAATTAAATTTTATAAAAAAAAGAAGAACATCTTTGTAAATTTTACTAATTTTTTTCTTTAAAAAAAATCTTTTTAAACTGTGTGTCTCAAATACACATAGAACAGAAACGTTTTATTACAAGAATCATAAAATAATACAATATCCATTTGGATTATTTAAGAAATGTTAAAATATATTTTAATTTTTATAAATTTTAAACAATGTATTGGAAAATAAGACAAAAACTTAACATTTATTTTATTTATTTTATTTTACCTATCATCTTAAATATCAGTAAACAACGTGTGGTACAGACTTACCTTGATGGTCTCCTGAGGGGAGTACCTCGCAGGGCGTTGGACTGGTGCCTGGGCCTGCAAGCTCATCGCTGTACCATCACTGCGAGACACCTAATATCCTGTAACAAATAATATTAAGTTATTTAATTAATTCTGTTTCTATAATAAAATAAAAATTTAGAAGGTATCAGATTTTTTTCAGATTTTTTGTATTTTAATCTATAATCAAACCTTCGAAAAAAATAAGTAATCAAGATTAAAAATAATATTCAAATAAATTTATCAAACAATATTATTTTCTTGAAATAAAATAAATGTTACTTTTTATCTATGCTATTTTACGGGTATTTATTTCGAGAATTTACGCATTGTATTTTCGGTCAATATAAATGGTTTTTGGAAAAGTGTCCGTGATTGTTTCACGATGCTGAGATCCTAGACCGAGAATTGTGCACAGTGACGAGAAGCAACGGAGTGGAGACCTCCTGGTTGGCTGCTGGTTGGCCTGTCGATACGAAGAGGTACGTGACCCAGGTACCAAATGACATATCCGGTCGAAGGGAGGACAACCTCTCTCCAGTTCCCTCTTTCCCTCAATCTCTCTTTCTATCCACCCCGTTTCTCGCCGACATTTTTCCGAGGAAACCGTGCAAACCATCGTTCGCAAGGACTATTTTCCTCGTCAACCATTGAGCGAAAATTTCATTTCTTCACCACCAACAATGTTCAATATTACCATGTTTACAACATATTTGGAGAAATTAAGAAAACTTAAGTAAAGGATACTAAACAATATCCTTGTATATAAACTTGTAATTATGCAAATTCTATTTAAAATTTTGATTTTAATTGTGTAATGTTCTTTGCTTGTTTTCATGAATCTAATATTATCGTGATATAGTCAGAGAAAGAAGGAGATAGATAAGAGTGAGATAGAAGAATCGATGGGAGGAGAGAGCTAATCGGGCGAAAAGCATAATTAATCACAGTAAATTTGTCGTGATTAACGATGCACGCGGACTGTCCCCGCTGGCTACGAGCATAAACACTGTTAATAGGCGACAAATGGACACACCACTCACGCGTAGTCGCGGATCATCCACGATTACAATTGTTCTCGCGTCCGCTAGCCATTAATGCGATCGATAGCAACGTCGACGATAACATTCTGTAATTCTCGAATTCTGATATAGAATTCAAAATTCGCAAATTCTGAATCTAATAAGAATGTTCTGTTGCTATTTACTTTTTAAATTATTTCGTGATTAAGATTTTATTCTGAGAAAAAATTTATAAACATTTTTTATAAAAATTTATTTTTATTTTAATAAAATATTTTATTTTACAAATAAGTAATCCTAATATAAAATCCATATTGTACTCATATAATATAAAAACATAATAATATTATGAGTACAAGATTTTACATTTTATATTAGAGACAAGTATATTTTATATTATAAATATATATATATATATATATATATATATATATATTTTACTGTATTTTATAAAAGATAAATATTTTATTTATCGGAAATCCTGGACTATATTATTTAAAATTTTCGAATAAACTAAAAGTTAAATAGAGTGTGTCTCAAAAGAAGTTAATCGTGCAGAAATTATTTTAGAAATTAATTGTCTCTGAAAACTGTTTCATCTAAAAAGTGCCTCCGTTCAATATTAAAGTTCATGAGGGATAGTGGATCATAAAGTCTGGAACGTCATAAGACCGATACTGTAGTTAATCGTCCGGCATGCCATTAATCCATTTATGGTGATATAATACGGTGGCGATTTGCTAGAAGAGCAGCGAGAAGTGCATTAAAGTACGAGAGTGCCAAGTATCATGAGAGTACGACGACGTCGAGGCTCATTAGACAGTACAAACAGGACACCGCATACATCGTGACCAATTCAGACTCACTCCATTGTACTACGAACACGTTCGACCGGAAACTAACGACCTTACATTACTCTCTCCGTCAGACCTTGGCCCTCCATTCCTGTCTACATTCGATTAGTCGAAGGGAGTCTCAAACGTTCCACATTTCACAAAAAGTAATTGTACCCTTTATTCTGATTAAATTTATTTATCTATTTTTATATGCATAAGATATATATATATATATATATATATATATCTTTAAAACAAAGACAATTCTTTAATACATATAATTTAATTCCATCCAAATTATATTTTTTATATATTTATATTTATATACTTATATATTTATATATTTTATATTTATATATTTATATATTTTATATATTTATATTATATGTTTATGTATTTATATATTTAATTCAAATAATTATATGTAAAAATAATGTGACATACTATTGTATTTATTATACCTATAAAATATAACATAAGATTGCTTATTAATTACATAATGTGTTTACACGTATGTATTTAGATCATATTTAAGAATTATGAAAATATTGGATTATCTTTTTCATAGCATATTTTCATAGTTGCATAATATAAAATATAAAGTATCTAGTATAAAATATTTAGTATAAATAATGAAAATTACATCAATTACAATTTCATAATCAGATTATCACATCAGCAAAAATAAACATACATCTAAAAATGAATATTTTCTTCTTTCATTTAGCTCCAAAATCCGCTGTCGTATTTTTCTCTTTAATACAAACCATACTTCATCAAAATCTTCCGTTCAATTCCCTAAAAGTTCCTTATCACCCCCAACGTCTTATCATCTCAAACAGAATCCCCTTCTCTGTTGCTCCGGTTCGTGCTAATTATTCTTCGTCTATCGCTGGCCGATGTAGTCGTGCATCTAATTAGCAACATTAGCAAGAAGAAAGAGAAAGAGAAAGTGTCGTTACACGTCGTCGGGAAGTCTCGGAAGAGGGGTTTGTCGTACACTAACGATGCATTGATACGAATATTGTTCCTCCACGCTCGCTCACCCTCTGACAGTGATCGAAAGCCACGATGTTATCTTCGCAGCTCGATAACGACCACCGGAAGTATCGCTTTAATCACTATATCCGACCGACTCCCCCAGCTTCGTTTCTTCGTCTCCGTAAAATCGAAGGAATTGATGCATCTATGTGAAACATTATTTTTTTGCAGAATACATGAATTTTTCTAAAATTTCTCCCCTCCTTTTGATGATATATTATAATTTTTATAGTTATATATAACATTTTCAAAAATATTCGGTAATAGTTGAAAGAGCAACATTATTAACAAATCATAAATTATATTATAAAAGTGTATACCCCTAATATACAATATGTAAAAACTCAAATACGTATATAATTACTTCTTATTTGATATTACTGTGTATATATAAAACTTAATATTATATACACACATATATATTAATTTTATATATATATATATATATATATATATATATATAAAAAAATTAAAATTTATGTTATGTTAATACATTATGGTAGTCCATAATAGTACTGCATAACTACTATTAACCCTTTGCACTCCTATGTCGAGTGTGACTCGACATCAGTTTTTATCTCAGGAGCTCCTTTGTCGAGTCT
The DNA here is from genome assembly GCA_901521435.1 of Crematogaster levior. NCBI lineage: Eukaryota > Metazoa > Arthropoda > Insecta > Hymenoptera > Formicidae > Crematogaster > Crematogaster levior. The sequence goes on along the minus strand of CABEGB010001269.1, from coordinate 514,050 downwards.
CATTCGACATTTTTTCAAGTCCAAACCAATAGATGAAATATAATGAAATGTAATCCGGAGTGCAAAGGGTTAATAAAATTTCTTTAATAATCATGTCAACAAATTTTGAAATAATTCTTATATGTATGTGTATATATGTATATGTATACATTAGGGTGGGCCAAAAAAAACTTTTAATTTTTTTTTCCTTAGATACTATGAAAATATCGTCCAAGATGACGAAAAAAAAAATCTGGTAAAGTTTGAGCTCTTAATATTAATATTAAGAGGTGGCGATTTGTGATTTTTGAATTCCTATTTAAATAACACAGAAATATTTTTTTATTTTCTTTGGATTTTTATTGTGTTTGAACGGATAATTATCTAGTAAAAACCAAAACTTATTCTTGTAGGGAATTCGACGATCTACAAAAAAGGTCTGATATGATTTTTTGCTAAGTCAACTCTTTCAAAAGTTATTTGAGGTTAAAGTCTAAACCTAAATTGAAAAAGATCATTTTTACAATTTTTTATATTCTATTACAAAATAATGTCTTATAAGTATAAAATATTTCATTTTCAATGAAACTTATCACAAAGTGTATTATTAAGTGTGTCACTTATTACAAAGTGTATTTTTATTTGAATCATGCTGGATGAAAAAAAATTTTTTTCAATAAATTTATTGAATAACAACAACAAAGGTCATAACAAATGAAATATTTTATACTTATAAGACATTATTTTGTAATAGAATATAAAAAATTGTAAAAATGATCTTTTTCAATTTAGGTTTAGACTTTAACCTCAAATAACTTTTGAAAGAGTTGACTTAGCAAAAAATCATATCAGACCTTTTTTGTAGATCGTCGAATTCCCTACAAGAATAAGTTTTGGTTTTTACTAGATAATTATCCGTTCAAACACAATAAAAATCCAAAGAAAATAAAAAAATATTTCTGTGTTATTTAAATAGGAATTCAAAAATCACAAATCGCCACCTCTTAATATTAATATTAAGAGCTCAAACTTTACCAGATTTTTTTTTTCGTCATCTTGGACGATATTTTCATAGTATCTAAGGAAAAAAAAATTAAAAGTTTTTTTTGGCCCACCCTAGTATACATATACATATATACATATATTATCGCAAATTTCAATTTAGTGAGCTTTACATTAATTCATTCTTTTATCAACTGTTTTCTGTATAATAAAGCAGCCTGTAATAAAGGGTTGAACGTCCCCCAATCGACACCTTGAACATGTGCTCACACGTGCAAAATAAAGTGCCACACAAAAGAAAGAAGCCGGTACCCTTCTTCTCTCCCTCCTCCCTCTCTCTCTTTTTCATCAGCCTTCTGCATTTAATATCGATTTTCACACACGTAAACAACTACCCAACATGTTCCCTGCGCAATTTGCGGTTTCTCAACCTCAATCCTTTCGTTCAAATGATCCCAAACAGTTTTGGACTAAAAGAAAACCGCGACGGAAACGGTGAAACATGAGGAAACAAAATTCCGTGAAATCGACCGCGAGCTGCGACTCGTTAATAAAAGGAGAAAGGAGGGGTAAAACGTCCACCGCCCTTTATTTTCCTCCTATCTCATTTAAGAAGGTTTCTCATCCCTCGAACAAAACGTGCGACGCAAAACGCGCGTTAATTTCGCGAGCCGAAACAAGGTAAAGAGAAATACAAGGAGAGAAAAAAAAAGAAAGAAGAGAGAAAGGAGGAAAAGAGGAGGAGGAGAAGGAGGAGGAAGAGGAGGCACCATAAGGTCTGGAAGGCCCCTTATGCTATCGATCTGTCCCCACCTTGGCTGCGATACCACGCACCGTGGCATTTTTCTACCCCATGGAACTCTATATTGTTCCCTCTCGTTCGTATATGTGAATATCGAGACGTATGTCGCGTTTGCATTTGAACAAGAACGCGCTTACAATTCTTAAACGGTATCGACATTCACTTCTAACAAGTGTTTTAGATATATTATAACGCTTTTATTAATAGAAATATCAAAGTATCGATTTCTTTTTGAAAATAAATTTTTAAGACTTGAACAGATTTTTTTTATTTTTGTCGTTGTTGTAATATATATTTAAAAATTGATATAATTTTTCCGATGAGAAAGAAAATTATTTACTTTTATCATATCTTAAAAGACTATATAATAGTCTCTTTCGGATTTTCTTGTATATTTTTATGTATATATTTGACAAGATTTTAAGATTTTTCACATTTAATTTTTTAACAAAAATTAACTGTTGTTTTCCGTATAAAATAAATATAATTATAAATAAACTAAAATAATTTTGCAGTTATTTATTTTGAAAAAATTTTTTTCATACTTTTTTCACTACAATTTTTTGTTTGACGGAAAGACCAAGTTAGTTTCAACGAATTTTTGGTTCAACGAATTTTTTGGTGCCATAAAACGAAGAAAAAAGAAACGGAAAAAGCAAAAATTCAATTTGTCCTTTGACCTCTTAGTAGTGACGCAAACAAAATTGTCCCAGTATCCTCGTGAGAACTCTTTGAAAGTACGAAAATTCATTATAACGATATTGAACTTCTTTAAGAAATTCTGAAAGAAGAGAGAAAAAAAGAGACAATAAAGTTTAAAATAAATAAATACACACACACACACACACACACATTATATAGTGCATAAATTAAATATATATATATATATATATATTTAATTTATGCACGTATTGATTTAACAAGTAATAAAATTTAATTTACCCATATAAAGTACATTACATGTTAAACATTTCTCTCAAATTAAATTTTATTTTTTGTAAACAATTTCATGTATATATAGAGTTTTAATGGATATGTTTTTCTTCTTTGTGTTTGTCTTTCGTGTGTGCGTGCGTGTGTAAAAAAAGAACTATCCAAAAAGAGACAACACAAATCACAAAACGACAAAATACTTGTTTACAGCGTACATCGGCTTAAAACCAGAAGAGTACTCTCATATACCTCTCTTCCTCCCTTCTCTCTCCCTTTCTCTTTTACGTAATCCGCTAAGATATGTTTGCTACGAAGATAACTAACACGTAATATATGAAAAACAGGAAACTGCACATTGCTTCGAAGGGCTAAGAGTTATTTTCACATTGGGGTGGAAAAGCCGAAAGTTTGCGCGTAGAAAGTTGACTTTCACCAAACCCTTGCGTTACCTTCCACCCCTCTGACGTGGACATATGATATTCCACTTTTCATAGTACCAACGAAAAAAAAGAAAAAGAAGAGGAGAAAAAGTTTATGATATCTTAAAATGAATACAATAGGATGAATACATAAATAGGATATAAAGTATCTCAGAAACCATTAAATATAAGTCGAATTTATTAATAATGAATTCATTAATAATAAATATGACATAGACAAAGAGAATTTAATATCTTAGTAAACATTACCAGATTAAATTATTCAAATGATAAAAAAAAGATTGATAGTAACCAACAGAAATATTAATGAGAAGACCAAACAAGAAGAAGCTAAAGAAAAAAGAGAAGAATATCTAACAAGGTATTTCATTACCATTTATTTATAAAATTTAATTAATATAAGTATTTTTGTAATATCAGAAACAATTTTGTAATAATTTAAATAATTTTATATACAAAATATTAATACCTTTATTCTTACATTCCTTATTCAATTTATTTATTAAACAGAGATAGAATCGTGCATATTTCAAATGTTACAATATATCTTTTATCACGTTACATTGAATTAAGTAAATAGACAAATAAAGAAAAAAGAGACCAATGTATAGAAAAGAGCAGAAAACAAGACTCTCTAAAACAGGACACCGGCGCAGGACGTGGAAAGCAGAAAGAGAGGAGGTAGCAAGGAGGAGGATAGGGAGCGCTCTGAGAAAGATTAATATCTCTATCAGAGAAGTTCAGCGTAACAGACCATTTATCTACGTAGGGCACTATGAGAGGAGGCGCTCCAAAGCCAATCTCATCCTGCTTCCTTTTCCTACTCGCCGAAAGGTCTGCTGGCGGAATCTCGGAGTTTATTTAACCGTTGGTGACCTTCGAAAGAATAGTTGAATCAGTGTATCGAGAGAGCGGCGCAAAAATAAAGAGGAAAAAACGAAAAGGCGAGAAAGAGGGGATTGATCCGCACGCGCCGGATGTCCGTCTGCCTCCCGCGGGGAAATTTGATTTGACACCCTTTAGCCTCCACCTCTCCAATGTCGGCCGATGTTTGCGAAACAGGGCTCTCTAATGAATTCTACCGGATCTATCCTTTCATCCCCGCTCTGTTTTAGTCGATCTCGATTTCGATCTCGTACACAGCACGCACTTAAATAACTCGATCGTTCTAATGAAGGGAAAGGAAAGCCTAATTGCAATCGAGCGAATTCTGTGAATTCTTCGAGGATTAACTGCTTCTGGTATGAGAAAGATGGTTAAACATATAATTTTTGTATTTAATATCAACTTCTTAATTTAATTAAATCAAAATTTTGTTAAAACATTATTTTAATGTTATGCAAATAAATAGAGTTATCCGATTTTGCAATAAAGATATTTCATAATATGAGAGAGATTGTAGAAGACCAAGGTGGTTTACTGATATATCTGATCGAGATATCAAGGGTGATACATTAAGCTGTGCGTCATCACAGGTAAACGTTTTTGTGTTCGTCCCAAGATACCTGTTAAATGTGTCCAAAGCGAGTAAATTAGAAGCTACCTCTATCTCGCCTAGTCATTGTAATTCGAGCAGTTCGCGATTATACAACGAGACACGCGATGCAGCTTCGTGAACAACCTTTTGCGCCCGCCTTCTGTTACCCCCTGAGAATAAACCCATCGAGAGCAAATTGCACGACAGTCCTCAAATAATAATGACTTTGGCTTTGCAATAATAATTGCGCTTAATTGACAATTCTGACATTACTCTGCTATGAATGTTAATCTCGTAGGAAATACGAGTAATATTATAAAATACACAGTTACAAATGTATAGCTAATTTATTTAATATATTTAAGGATATACAATACAAATTATTATTTGTCTAAATTTTATATTTAAAGACCTTTCCCCTTACTATAATAATTTCTATCAATACTAAAAAAAATTTCCGACAAATTTTTAGTATTCTATATTAAGTATTTTTTATTAAGTTAAATATTTTCGTCTTTGAAATCTAAAAAATATATAATTAATAAATATATAACGATAAATCTAGTTAGAAAAATTTCGCATAATTCATTATAATGATCAATCATGAAGAAATGTGTATACATATGTAAACGATGAGTAATCAAATAAGCTATAGAAAGTTATTTTTTTTTAGGGTTGAGAGCTACCTTCACATCTCTTATGTCTCTTGATCTTTCGGTCTTTGGGCCTCACGCACGTTAAGAAGCTCACACAAGCCAGGATTATTTGTATGATACTACCTACTGTGCATCGTATAGATGTCTTTATCGTTTTACGAGGTCCATAAAGTGCCAGTGGCGCGCTCGTGTATCTCTAGCACATAAGAGAAGAAAAGCATTGTCACTATTGTTTATACATATCATTAGATACACCGTTGTCATCAATTTCTCGATGGAGTAAAGACTCGCGATGTAAGTGCTTTTCGACGTGGTATTTTACGAGTTTTGAGATAATTTTATCATTAATGTCTTTTTACACATTCGATCTCTTTCAAACAACTCTCTCTCTTGTCATATTCAATATTATAAGTACACAAATGCATATTTAAATATGTACATTGTTATTATCAATATTATAACGTTTGCATATATATATGATTTTAAAAAATTTTTAATTCTTATTACGATTTTAATCTTAATTTTAATTCTAATTTTGACTTTCTTATTTTAATGACAATTTTTTTTCTATAAAAATATAAACATTTCGTTAAAGAAAAATCAAAAAACTTGAAGTTTCATCTTTAAAAATTTATCAAAAAAATTACTGATTACATTTTCTTCAACATATATAATGTTAATATATATGTGCAGCTAAGGCGATTATCATAACACACCACACCGTCTTAACACACCACAAAAGCGAGAAGCTGATTTATGAGAATTTGCTTTAGAAAAGCTTTGATAAAAACGACAATAATTTAAAAGTATTCTCGAAAAATCCAAGACAGGATATTAACGATATTGAAGTAGCACGAGCTACTTCTGGTTGTAATGGAGCTGTCGGTCAAGATGAATGTCACAACCGAAAAGAAGCGTTGATTTCGATAAAAACTCGTTTTCAATCGTCATTTAGAGGAGATCATGCTTTGTTAATTCGAGATCTTTTACGAAACATACCTCAATTCTTTGTCACATAAGTGAAATTTATTTTTAATATTCTGTTTATTGTGACAAAAAAAAATTTTAGATGCTATTTTTTTGTAGCGTTATCAGTTTTTAATATTATTTTAATATTAATGCATTAAATTTTTATGTTAGGAATATAAATAATTTTGCATTGGATAGCATTGTAAACACGTTACTATTTGTTCGAGCGACTTTATTGCGGTCATATTGCTCTCTATCTGCTCTGAGAATCTCCCGTGTTCTATAAACGTTAACCCTAAACAGCCATGTTGAGGGTTAAACTTTTCCTTTAGATATTAAAAATATAACCGAGAGAAATACAGAGCAGAAAACGAAACACACAGTAACATGACTATGGGCATGATCGCGATCGGGATAAGATGTCGTAACCTTTGGCTGGGCTCACAATTCGTGCCACGTGAGTCCCGTTAATCTCATATAACGCCCGGGGATGCTCAACACATTCCTGAAGACGTACGCCACTGGCGCTACATGTAGATAATATACATATATCAAGGGTTAATCTTTATTCCTGCGGCTACTAAACATTTGTTGCCATGAGCCTGTTTTGTTACAAATTAACTAGGATTATTTTCTTTTGTCAAAAGTAAATTTTTTAAGATTTTGTAATCAGTCTTTTCTTACCAAAAATATCAATATCAATTATATCAATTATTAATCTTATTTAATAGATTAAACTGAAAATGTATTAATACTGATAATATTATATATAAAAATATATATATATTTATTATATCATCTATATTATATATATATATATATATATATATATATATATCTATATATATATATATATACACTACCGTCGGAAAGTTTTGCAACACCCTCCAAAAATGAGTTTTCCGCGAATTTTTGGTATATTAAGTCAAATTAATATGGAAAATAAATGTAATTATAAATTATTACTTAGTTTTCACCTAATCAAAGGGATATATTATTTTCCAGACATGTAATTTGTACTCGTAAAAGGAGCAAACAAAAAAGTAGGCTTAAAAATTTTTAATAAAATGAAATAATCAAGTGGGTCATGAAAAGTTGCCGTTTTCGTATTGCTATAAGCATAAGTGTTGTCTGATAACGAGAATTAGGCGCGTTGGTGGAAGGATGCCTCGATTGTGTGAAGAAGTAATCAAGAAGAGAGGTGGCCATATTGATGAGTCTGCTGTTTAAATTAAAAATATTTTTTGAGCTTTTTGTTAATCATTTTTAGTAGTATATACATAAATAAATACAACTTTTCATAAAAAGCTTATTACATTTCTTTTATTATTGCGGAAGCTATAGGAGCTTAAATTGGTTTTTGGAGGGTGTTGCAAAACTTTCCGACGGTAGTGTATATAATATAAATATAATTCCATAAAAAGTTTTCTATTTTCAAAGAAATATACCTCTTGCAAAGGAACGTCAAGTGGGAAAGGATTACAGAGGGTCCTGGTAATTATGCCACAGCCGAATGTCGGGACATTCGTCAGTGACAATGTGTTTAATGCGTAGCTGTTAAATATGTGCGCCAAGCACGCCATGGTCTGCCTAAACACAACACTCCAACGGGGATCCAACAAATTAACGCCAATGTGTTAAATATTCGACCTAGAAGATCATCTTCCTTCCTTAAAGTAACTGAGCAATTCTAACCCGCGACTTGATACGAAAAAATAAATTTTTCTGGGAAAATATTTGATATGAATTTAAATTTATATCAGTTATATATATCTAATCATTCAACCTAGAAAAAAACCTTCAAAATACATGAAAGAATGTGTTATTAAAATTTTGCGAGATAAAGAGTTAATGTTTTATATGAAAAACATTCAGTAATTATTTTCTGTAAAAATATTGACTATTGTATATCTTTAATGCAAACATTTAATTTGAATGGCAACTTAATTGCTTATTTATTCCTTATTTATAAGTAATTTTTTTAATACAATATTATTTCATGATTTTATTATAAACCGTATTATAAATTTATGTTAAAATAAAAACATCAAAATTATTCGAAAAATAAAAGTATCTTCGATGTCGCACATGTATTGTTAAAATCATAATAATTTCGTTGCAAATTGCAGTTGCGCTTTTATTGCAATTTAAACGAGCAGAGAAAAGATCCGGTCTCTAAAAATTAACGGCGAGTCATACGAGTAAGTTAATAGGAACACCGTATATAAACGTTCGCGGCCGTAAACGAGCGACGAAGAAACATTGCCGACAATATTGTTTTAATCTGTAAAGGGGAAAAAATATTTGTGCAGAGCGCAGCGATTAGATGCCTTTATATATTCAGCAGATGATCCGTTGAACATCGCTAATAAATTCTGATTTTTTCAGGGTTAAAATGATGTTTTAAAAGAAAGAATTTATCAAAATATAGTAAACATATTGGAAAAATTAATAAAGAACGTTATCTGAACATCTATTATTTTTTGTAAAAAATGAAATATTTTATATTCTTTCATATCATATTTAATTCTTTGAATATTTAAGTTATAGACATTCACAGGAAAAGTTATACAATATGATTAGATTATATGTAATATATATTTTAAAATGTATAACAATTGCATTTGGTGTGTATAATTTATGTTTATATTTATATTTGGTGTATATAAGTATTATTTAATTTCCACAATTTTTACTTTGATATTTAGAATCTGAAATAGAATAAGTTTGAAACATCTGATGCTTTAAATTCAATTCAAGTTTGCGTTTTTTTGTAATTTGATACTAGTTAAATGATTAAGCTTCGTGTAATCTCTGTCAAGCACGTGCCATGTTGTCTTTTAATCACGATCGCCGAGTGTTTCGCCCAACAAAACGTGGGTAAGATTAATGATTCTCGAAGGATGAAAGTCATTCTTTTCTCCGTTCAAATATACGGGATAATTAATAACGTACCGATTGACCTAACGATTCTTAACGATGTGGAAAAACTGTGAATAAAAAGTGTGAAAAACATTGACTGGAAAAGACATAAAGAAATTAAAAACAGATTTTTTTAAAATTAAATGTATTGTATTTGTTCCAAGAGAATCGATTCCTCCTATTTCCTTTATAATAATCTGATAATTTGTTATACTCTACAATAAATATATATTAATTGCAATTCTTTAATTTAAACAATATAATATAATTATTTCTATTTAAAGCAAATGTACTGATTTATTTATGAAAATTAAATCAGTAATTTCAAAAATTGATAATTTTTCTAATTCGTCTCTTCTTTTAAAATTATATTATATTAAATATAATATTTATATCCGGAAATTAAAAAGACTCAATTTTTGTATTGTAATTCTTTCCCGATTCATAAGAATGAAATTAAATGTTCCATTGACTCGAATAAAAATCGATCAAAAGATCGAAAATATTCTTATTTGCAAGGTGAATCAACGAGTGCAGACAACTGCCATATATCGTTCTTCAAACCGGATAGAAGAAACTCCGAAACAGACGGTCTCGTGTTTACGCTGACAATCAACGTGCAAAAATAAACGCGACCTGTATATCCGTAACCCTTTTGCGTCGATGAACGACACGCGTCCGTCTACTACAGTCGAAGTCTGTTTTTGAAATGTTTTCTTTTTTTCGAGTCAAATAAAGATAGGATATGATTGATTACTGCGGAAGATTTGACTTTCGTCGTAATTTCTGCGAATATCAGAAACATCCGAACACCTTTCTTTCTTATATTTTTTTCTCTGTAAATGTGATTATATGATATCGCGTAATTTTTTTATGTGACTAATTTAAAAGTAAAAGCACACCAAAAGTTTTTTTATATTAATTACGTAAACGTGTTAATTAATTTTGTTACAAACAAATTTGGAGAGAGCAATTAAAATCCTTTATGTGAAATATTTTAGTTTGTTTAGTTTTACGTGTATGCAACAGAACGAATACGAATAAATTAAACGTGTATCGAATTACGCAAATTCCCGGCACACTTCATTGGAATTTGCGAAACGCAAAATTTTTCCAAAATAAATTAGTTGCGAAAGAAAGAATCTGTTTATGACAAATTAAACTCGCATAATATGTTCAACATTCAAACTCAGGTATGTATGCTTATGCAGATGCCTTATGCAACCATTGCTGTTACCAAAAGCGCATCATTGCAGCCAAGGAATTGCCAAATTTGGCAATCCCATCAGCTCGCTCAGTTGCTTAATTATGCCGCGATGAGGTGATACGTAAAAATATCTTTACTTTCTAGTAATAAAAAAAATTAATTGACGTAGCTTTTTGTCTATATGAATAATTCGTGTTTTCACAATTCTATCCTAAGAAACATTTTTCCAGATTTCAGAATCTGGAAGAATAAATATAAAGATTTGTTTGAATAAAACATATAAAAGCAACATACATAATTGAACAAATAATAATATTAATAATAATAGTAAAATTAAATAAATTTTAAACAAATTCCCAAGAACAGTTTTGATATAATTTTAAACTTTTTTATATATTTTTATAGAAACATTTAGTTTAGAATCAGAACATTCAAATAATAGCTTTAATCACAAAAAAATTGTTACACGATCTCCTTCTATTATTCGCATAAGAAGTAGGAGAACTGACACTGTCGCGATTGCAACGAAGCGTTAAATCTGTGAGCGTAAATTAATATAAACACTAGTGTATAGTATTTCGAAAGACCTCGGGAAACGTCCTCGTGACGCAATGTTCGCGGAACAATCATTAGCGGCGCGTTTGAGCGAAGTCTAGCGGTGACGGCGACACGCACATGCATCGTAGAAATACCGTTACGCTCCGATAATAATCGCAGCAGGTGTTCCGATGGCGAATAATTTCGATACCACAAAATTCCTCATCTACGTGGGGGCCAAATTGCAATAATTATTTGCACGATGCGCGTCTTTCCTACATGACACTCGGCGAAAGTGTAGCAATTGTCACGTCACGTGTGAATTTTACGCAAGAATTCTTTTTTAACTTACGGTTGTTCTTGCCGTATGACATTATCTAGATATAAAATATTTTCATGTTACAAAATTTATTTGCAAATGTAAACAGTTTCTATATTTTCTAAAAATGTTGTTCGTCTATGTAAAAAAAAATATCTTGATAATTGAATTTAAAAAATTATTATTCAAGAGGCTTATAAAATGATTGGATCTTTTTCTTTCAATTTTTTTATTTTAAAGAGAATTACGATTTTACTAAGTAGGATTAATGAAACGAATGACGTATCAATATTTACCATTTTCTCCTTGCATAAATTGTGTACGAAAAAGGGATAATACGACATTCAATTTAGCGCCCTCGTGCTCGCATGATATTTTGTCCGTTATGATTATTATGTTACCTTGTGACGTCGTCCGAAGGGTGAGTTTTTCGTAAACTCGGTGAATATAAATTACATGGCGCGTATATACAACGCACCAAGTTAATATTTGAACATGAAAAATTGCCATTTTCGCGCGTAGAATATTAGGCGTTAGCTAGAGTAGTTTCTTATTTGAGCGACAGTATTCAATATAATGTTAAAACGAGCATAAACAATGTACAATGAAAAAATAATGTTTTAACAACGCCGTCGATTTTACGGCAGTACATTTCGTAAGATGCTGGAGTAACGATATAAAACTTTCAAATTTCAGAAAATTGTATTCTTTAATATGAAATAAAGTCAATATGCTGCCGATCATAATGTATAGTTTTATTTCAATCAAATATTTGTATATCAAGTATTTGTTTTTTTTTAATCATAATAATTATTATGAATTAGTTAATATAAATTACTAGTCGAATTAACTAATATTAATTAATCAGCGCATTTATCGTTTATTTATTTATATATTATAAAAATATAATAAAACAAATAACACGCAGTAATTATATTTATTAAATAATGTTTTATTCGCGTCGAAAATTTGAATCTAGCGAACTTCGGAGCAACACTCAAGTGACTTTTAATTGGCTACACCTCACGGTTTGTGATATTTCACGGGATACGATAATTAAATGGATGAACACTTTTAAAACTCGCACACGGTCTCAGCGTATAACATCATTAAAAGTCGTCACACACATCATAATACAAATTTTAGGACAAACTCACGTGATCCAAACGGCTTCGTGCCCGATGCGTGTCCCACGCGAATCCTGTGTCTCGTTGATATGTATCTCTTCGCAGCCTCTGTGGTCACAAAAAAACACTTTCACCGAATACGTCACAAAGGAGAAGATAAGAAAGAAAAAAAGTAAGAGAAAGAAAAAGAGAGAGATGATTCTCACCCTCGATATGTAAACGTTAACGTAATCGGGACGGAATCACGCGCCACAATATTCGAACTGACAGCGACGAGCGGCGAGCGCCGACTGCGCCACGCGCCGTAGAACGTGGGACCGTATCGCGGGGGTGGGGAGCAAACCGGGGGAAAAGGAAGGGGAAACACCTCGCGAAACCGCGACCGCCGTGAATTCGTTACCTGACGGCGTCGCGACGCTCCGCGACGCCGAGCAATAACCGAATCACACCGAGCAGATCTGTTTTAGCTGTCTTTTCGCAACTTTCACATCCGCGACCTAATACGTACAGTACTGGATAAATATTAATAATAATTAAATACATCCATGACATCAAAATGTTATCTCCAATTTTATCTGGTTAAAACTGATTTACCCGTTTTAGATGTTACAAATGTTAATAAATGTCCAAAAATATGCTCAGCGAGTGTTATTTGCTAAGACCTTTTCTGATATTCTCTATGCCGGAAATTTAATAAGGATATATTTCTATCATGTAATATATATGAGATAACTGGATTCAATACCTGTCGGCGTAATCTTGCCGCCATTGGATCCGCCATTGCACCGCACACTTTTTCACTCGTCCGCGAAAACCGACCGAACTGACTTACAATTAATTATGTCTCTCTATTCGACACGATGAACTTTCGTCATCTCGCACGACACTCCCGGTGACCCGCAGCTTAATTTCGGACGAAAAAGCTAACACGTAAAACGACACAATCCGAGACACGAAACAAGAACGATGTTCGTATGCGCGCGACGCGATTGGACTGAAGTTGGAAGATTCGAATCGCGCAAACTTCACACTGCTACGCGGAAACGCCATATTTCCATTACTATGATGATCGCTTGTTAAATATTTACGATGACGTATTTTACATTAATCTAGTGCACTATTAGCGTCGAGCACGTCCGCTCGACGTGCTCGATGCTAATAATTAATAATTAAACAAATGTCCATGATGCAAGGACGAGGGAATTGAGAAATGAAATATTATTTTGATTAGGCCGACACACATATAAATGTGATGCGTATTATCGAAGAACGATGTTAAAGAATTATTCACGATTGCGAGTTAATTAACACTCCGCATAATCACAAATATGGCTCCAATTAGACATTCGCGTTATCGAACGAGTCGCGAGATGGATCTTCGGCGCAAAAATCGAGCGAAAAAACGCGGCGCGATCCGAACTGTGCCGCAACGTCAACTAAAGCAGAAAAGAAGAGAGGGGGGAGAGAGAAAGAGAGAAGCCGGTCGACCGTGTGTTCAAAATAAACAACATAACGAGCTGTTTGCGACAACACATCGAACTGTCGACAATCGTAATAAAACTGCCGCAAATTTAAATGAAGTAAACATCGATAAAATGTTATCGCATATTATATTTTAATGCGATTAATATTGATTTTAATAGTTAATTCTAATAATATTTAGTACTATACTTGACTAGTGTGGCTGCATTTTAATACAAACGTAACTTCAAACGTATTAATATAACAATGTAATTTATACTTTAATATTTATTATTACAATTAATGAAAAAGTTTAAAAAACAAAATAATACATTATCGAAGAAGAAACATAAGAAAAAACAATTAATAGTCGTGTACTTCAATTTGATTAGTGCATCGATTATAATAATCGAAACAATAAATGTTTTAAATTATATAATTTTAATTCAATTTTGATTATCGAACATATTAACGCAAGTGATTTAAACTTTCAATGACTAATGAATGAAACACTGAATTTTTGATCCTAAATAAATAGATAGTAGAAAATAACAAAAATACAAATATTTCATTATTATTATTTATCTTAACAATTTAGGTGATTAGCGTGATAATAACGGAAGGAATGAAATGGAGAGATGTAGTAAAATTTCGTAATTATATTTTTCAATAAAAGTTTCGTGGCAGTACATTAAATAGTTGCAGGTGCATTTATGATGTGTATTGCTTAATAATCTCGAATAATTGAAATAGTAGTAAAATAGAAACTCGTAATGCTCCGTCGAGTATCGAATACCGGTGTAATCAATTGCACAAGAAATTGCATGTTGCAATTTATTCGCTCCTTAATATTGTATATGCTAAAAAAAAGTGCAAGGATAATTATGAAAAACAAACTCTCAAGTAATTTAGACATTAAAATCTATTAGAAATTATGAAACAAAATTTTTAACGCGTGCAAAAAATATATTAATATTTTAATTATATTTCATGTCAAATTTAAATACGTTTCGCTATTTTCCGATTAATTATTCTGTTAATCGGGACTCAGCGAAACATATTTTATCAATAATTTCAAGAGTTAAAACTAAAATGTTTTAATTATATTTATATAATGTATATTTTGGAAAAATAAACATGAAATTATGTTAATCACAGGAGACACGCGTGTTGTATTTTTCTTTAATTCTATTCCCGCAAACGAAACAGATAGTTGATATACAATTAAATTTGGAGACTGGAGTTGCATGATAAGAGATTTGCTTTCATATGAATATTATATCTATATATGTATAATATAATATATATAATATAAATAAATAGCTAGTCACAATATGCATCTTTAATTTTTGGCGTAAATCACGTTTAAAACCTACGAACTACTGTAAATTACGCGTAGATCGGTATGCTTATTATAACACTAAGAACAATACAACAAAACAAGAACGAGAAACATAAAAGTAATTATTACCGTTTATTAACAAAATTCTAAGAGTCGGGATTCCGCGCTGGGAAACGCGAATAAAAAGAATGACGAGCGAACGAATCACAGTAACATTATTTTTATCATTTCACGAGTAATCAAACCTTACACACACATTATTACAATTATATACACAATTTGTCACACGAGCGCGATACAAAAATCGTCGGGAATCGCTGCAGTAAAAGTGAGACACATTAGCAATGACTGAGCGACAAAGAGCGTGACGTTATGATTCTTACAATTTTCATAATTGATAAAGTCAAGGCTTGACCGTATCTCGATATTTCACTCATTCTTTCATTGTTTTAAAATTTCCGGATTTTTTAAAAGTTCCAAACTGTATATATTATTTCGACAATTTTAAATTAAAAAATATTTTTGTATCTTTAGAAATACTGGAATATAGAATCAAGATGGAAATTTTCATATAAACATCTATTACATTTTTATAAAAAATATAAGTAATAAATGTGTACATAATTGTAATAAATATAACATTAAAAAAATCTTTCTCCATATAATCCCTAAAAATGCGTTTTGCACATAAAGGGCCAAATAAAAGATTTCTAATACCTAAAGAATTAAAGGTTTTGGAATTAAGGATCTTTAGGCTTTTACCTACAGGACTCAAATTAGTAAAGAATTTTTTTTGTATATTTTTAGGATTCTTTAAGCAGTCATTATTTTTTTTAAATGCTCAGAATGTTACGGAAAGTTGTATATTTAAGAGTTAAAATAATTTTAAATAAATAATTGCGTGCACTTGTATGTGTGTGAACTAGACTTATTATAAGAACAATTTTTTTTTAAACGCCTTTTACTAATTTGATAAAATCAGTTATAAATTTGCGAAAGAATATTTTCTATTTTGATAAAGAGGACACTGTCAATTCTTGACTTCACCTTATCAACACCTACAAAAATAATTTTAATAATAGTCATCTTCCTTTTTCTGCAGCGCATGCACTCGTTTGTCAATTTTCCAGTGTCACATCTTATTGCTAGTACGACGCTCTTTTACAAAAATAATCTTCTCATCTTTCCTTGAGTAAGTTCATTGTGCACTACGCTTATCCAGCATCCGAAAATCGTATAATTCGTCGCCCTTTGTCTTCTGTTGCGAAAATTCTTGAGTTATTAATACTAATTGCTACTCGCTAATCGCTAATCACTAATCGCTACTCGTTCGAAAAGCTTATCCTCTTATTTATTAATCTCTATTTAATCCTTTCGATCCTACATTGCACTTTTAAAAAAAACTACTCTTGATGTAACCTTTACGTTAAAATCATATTTTTGATCAAGACAAATTTTCTTTAGTTTAAAACAAAACACGCAAATATCAATATAAATAAACTAAGAATCGCCACGAGATTAATTTTCACATATTCTCTTGAGGCATCTTTTTCGCATCATAGAACCGAAAGGATTGATTAAATATTTCGTTTATTTGCGTTTTACCTACAGCTAGACTTACGTAGACATCCGATATAAAATAACCTATTTAAATGCATTTGGCATGTTTTGTTCTAATTCCAAACTCGTTCGCTTCAATCTCCGTCATCGTCATCATTCACTATCGATCCACTACTATCTCAGTGATACAGTCATCCTCCAATCCCGGACAATTAAGGACTGGTTACATCATCGTTTATTAGCAATCTCTATCGCGTAAAATTAATTATATATTATTCTTACTCTAAAACTAAAAGAACAATATCTAAAAAAGGACGAATTGCAACTGGGATTTTATAATAACTAGCAAGTCCTCCAGATTAACTCTAGAAGTTAATACTGGTATAATCTTTTGCAGATATAAATTTTAATCAGTTTTATTCTTAAAAATCTTTCGCACTTCACGATTAAATATCCGTCTTTGGTCATTCTCAACTTCAATCTTCAACAATAATAAAAATTGTATGGAAATATGTGTAAATTAAAAAAAGTTTTGCACTATTTCACACTATTCTGTGTTGGATAATCTACAAGATTCGAGGATCTCTTTCTGGATGGTATCAATGAGAAGTATTATAACTACATTTTTAGCATCTATATAATTATTTTCCAATGCTATTTTATCAGTGGAATGCTTTAAAAAAATATTATAACTCTTTCTAATTCTCGTTTTGTATTTAATTTTTATCATAATCATAATTTATCTTATCATAATCATATCATTAATAAACTGATAACTTTTGGAAAAAATAGAAATATCGATTGTTGTAGCTACAATGCTTTTCGTTAGTACCGTCAGTCTAAGTCTGAAAGTTCAAAATCTAAGTATTATGAGATCGTTTCTTCCTTTGCAAAATTTAGTGTTATCATTCTTCTATCAGTCCTCCGTAATTTAACTTAGTAGAATTTCAAGCAACGCGAAACTTTTCTCAACACGTACACACAGTAATTAAGAAAATAGTTTTTAACTTTGATGAGCCTCGCTTTTTCGATCGCTACGCAAGAGTGTCAACTTAATGATTTTAACAAATATCAATACCACAAGTGCCTCATTTTTAAGACGTTTGGACGTTGGATTTCGTCGCTCTGGCGTGAATTTATCGTTGAATTTCACTCCACTCTTCGTTACTCGTTATCACTTCGTCCTAGTCGTGTTCAGTACGCCGCTTGGTCTCACGTGAACGTTTTGTTTGTTGGATTTGCCCCTACTAGCGATCGTCGAGGCGTCAATCACTGATCTCCGGTTCCTATCGATTTTTTCCACCTCCTCTCCATCTTTTCCTTTGTTTGTCTCAGATCGCTGAGTACGACTTGTTGACTTGTACGTAATCTTCCCGGTCTTCGCTTCACTCTCGTATGTCTTCCTCAATGGCTGTGGTGTATAATACAGACTAAACCGTTTTATCCGCGTTGCCGGTTTTTGCTTCATTTCGTCACGCAATTCATCTGTCGAACTGAACTTCCGTGTTGTGACTTTATCGCCGCCAGCATCGTCGTTACTACCGACTTTTTCGGGCGATCTCTTCGTTGCACAAGGAGAAAAGCAACTGTATCTCTTACTTTTAACATTTCTAGAATCTATCTGACTGTTATTAATGTATCTTCCATGCCGTAGTTTCACTGGCTCATTCTTTGCGCATTTGCCCATTTCTTGAACTCTATTAAACGGATTATTACAGTTCTTTTTGTCGACCTGATTGTCCAATTTAGGTGAGCTTAATGTATTCAATACAGCTAATCGGGTTTGCAGTATCCTTGCAGCAGATGTATTTTGATCCTGATTATTCGCGAGCTTTGAAGAAATCTGTGATGAATGATCTTTAAGACAGTTATTCCGGTTTGTGTACTTAAAACTCACATTCTCGAAGCTGTCAGTCGACTCCATGCTTTGCGTCGAGCTCGATTTCTGCCCGCGTGCCAATCGCGCGAATTGAATATTTACAAAGCTGTCGGAAGTCTCTATTTCATTGCCGATCGAACTGTCACCAGTCAGGCTATCACTCGATGTCGATGCAGTCGCGTTGCTATTCCGGAAGTCATCGCTGTCAAATCTGCTCTCACGAGTGATCCCGTACAAATTCTTCTGGTTACATTTCTTTTGTCGATTCATAACAATGGACTTATTCGCCGACTTCGGTGTCTCACAATTCGAGTGGAGGTACCTTGGCTCTTTCACTGAGTTTCCATTTTTTCGATCACCTCGATGATTTCTAGAAGTTGCAACTGTCTTCTCGGCGATTTCGCCGTAATAAATCGGTGAATTGCTACGATAATTGCACGTGTTCAAATTTTCTGGAATGCTGTTGAGCGATGAAGTAGCGCTTTGTGATGCGAGACGGTGTCGCGGCGTTCTACTATCGTTTAGATTATCTATTAGATCATGCATTGATCGGCTCAGACTATTGATGTCTTTCAGACAGTCGGAGCTAAGAAACAGTAAATCATTTTCGTTGCTATTGCCGTTAGCAAAATCGATTTCATCGTGATTTTGTTCATCCGATTTTTTCTGGACGTTGATAAACTCCGGTGCGTTGCAATCATCAGTATCATTCTTCCACTCAGTTCTTGTCGTGGTACTATCCTGTTGATTACGCTGCTTCTTAAAGTCGAACTCAAAAGTGGCCAATCTTATCGGCTTACGCTGCTGATTCCAGTATTGCTCCGCCGGTGCGTTGGTGGTTGTTGTTGTTGCTGCGGTCTGCTCGCCTCCTAGAAAGCTCTGCTGATATACAGAGGCGGGACAAAAGAAAAGAAAAAGCACTGCTACAGATACAGCAAACCACTACAAAAGCTTTCTTAGTCTTGTGTTCGAAATAAAGCCGACAAAGCGCGAAAAAGGCAAGTAGGTTTCCAATCGTACCACGCTCGTAACATGGAAATTTTGTTCAGCGCATAAAGCAAAAAATCAAGATAACAAATTATTATTTCTTAAATGATTACATTTTGTAAGAATAATACGTAATCTTTTTTTAAGAATTTATAAAAGAAATTTTATAGTCTATAACTGTTCATATTTTGATTCCTTTCCCGGAATTATAAAGTTTTTTATGGGAATTAAGTAATAATAAAATGAAATAAATTCAGAACTCGAGATGATTTCATTGACAAAACTTATTGTTAAAATTCCAAGTTAAACTTATAACCCGCTGAACTCTTTTCCTGTGTAGTGTGGCGTAACGAGCTGGTGGGAGTTAAAAAAATCGTGCCCAAAATAATAAATGCGATAGCAAATGTGTGTCGTGTAGTTGAGAACCACTCGATAAACTCATCTTCGATTACTGTGAAAGAGTGAGAGAAAGATTTTAAGCCATGCGGGTGCGACAACGTGATTTTTCTAACTTGTGAGGTACAATAACAATGTCGTATGCCAGTGACAGTTACCGCAAGCCACGGATGATCTAGCACGTCCTCTGCGCTAAAACGAAGTTCTGGCTGTGCCTGTAGCATGTTCGAGATGAGCTGCTTTGCAGAATCCGATATCGTATCCCAATATGGTGATGTAAATTCGTATTGACCGCTCAGAATACGCTCAAATAATTCTTCCTGTTCGTTATCTAGCGATACAAATGGTGGAAAACCACACAGAAGAATATATAGAATTACTCCGGCCGCCCAGACATCAATCTAAAAAATAATATATTTATGTATAGATAAGAGTTATTACAAATATAAGTATATTCTTAAAAGACAAATCTAAATATATTTTTCATATGTTTGTAGATTAATATAATAATTCTTATATACTGTTGGTTTAAAAAATATTTTTTTAAAATATATATATGAGAAATGTGTATTCCAACTAATTAATTTTTAAAATAACTTTATTTGTGTGCTATATTTAATTTTTTTTTACTAAAATAAGAAGTCAATATACCTTTAACCCATATCCGGTTTCGGCAAGAATTTCTGGTGCTACATAAGTAGGTGTACCACAAACTGTATATAAAGGTTCTCGCACTACCTGTGCGAGTCCAAAGTCGCCCAATTTCAAGCATCTAACATGACTGCCATCCATCTCAACTAAAAGATTCTCTGGCTTGACGTCGCGATGTACGATATGATGCGAATGTAAATAAGCCAAGGCAGAAGTCAAGTGACTGATCATGACACTCGCTTCTGCTTCGGAAAATTTCGTCGCAACTGCGATTGCATCGAATAAATCTCCACCCTAGACAAATGTCGTTTTAATTTACTATATTTACTATATATTTACAATTTATATCATAAATTAAGTTAAAAATTTATCGTTAAATAGTTTTGAGTATTATTAAATTTCTTTCAGGTTATCAAATTTCTTATCGATAGCATACCTTGACGAGTTCCATGACTAAAAATAGCTGATCGGTAGTATCTTGTTCCGCAATCAAACTAATTATGTTGGGATGGCAAACTTGTCTCAATATCGCTACCTCGCTTGCTAGCATTGTCTCCTTCCCTTGACACTTGTACTTATCCACAATTTTCATAGCGTATTCAGCACCGCTAGATCTAAAATATTTCAATATTTCATATCAGATTTTTTAAAAATCAAATACCTAAATTAAAACATCTCTGGCTAAAGAAAATTATAAGACTACATTTTTTGCATATATTAATTATATTATTTTACACATCGTACAATTATCTTCTAATTTTTTATAAAATAACATTTTTTTAAATTTCAAAGTAGTTAATATTCTCATAATTCATATAAAATTACTTTATTTAAAAGAAACTACTTTTGTGCTTTGGACTACTTACTTGTGGATGCAATGCCTAACAACAGCAAAGTTTCCATCTCCAATTATGTGTCCCACTGTGTAATGCAATCTCAGAGGCTGTGGCAGTATCAGGGATGACGGACTAGGAGTCCTGACTTGCGGTGTGGTGAGCGTTTTCTTGCCGGACTTTCTCGGCATCCGTGGCATCGGACCATTCTGTCGCTTTGAAGTCCATGGACATCGGCGAAAGCTCTGAACACACTTACTCTCTTCGAAGTCCAGCTCAAAATCTTCCTGTACAGACTTCTCCGGGCCGTAAGCCACAAAGATGTCATCGTTTTCAAAGAATTGCTCGAGCAAGGTCACTTGCTGACCTGACAACGTATATACCTTCCTCACCGCCCCGGTATCGAGTTTTACCGCTTCCGTAATTGCTTCCATAGCGTGCTCGAGACTTGGCGCATTGCGTTTGTTCAACAACAATCGCATCACCTTACGCGGCTTGGTACCGTGGCGGATCAACGTCACGATGCGCGCTTTCACGCACAGCGGAATGGCGCTGGTCTGCCTGCCGGTACCACCGCCACCACTGCTGGCTGCCGGCGACTGTGGTAGCCCAGACAGTGAGCTCCCCCGACGGACCTTGGACGCTGAATATTCGACCTTTTTAAAGATTTCACCTTGACCAGACACCACGTAGCACTTGCCATCCTCTAGATCACTGACACTCTGTACCTTGCGACCATCCATGGTATATATCGTTCGGACACCATTCGGCAGGGTAACGTTCGATACCAGAGCACGAGTCAGATCGGATGCGAGGCTGTCGAAGCTGCGATATCTTTCAGGCGTCACTGCCATCACCACACCTGTGTAATACTTGTCTCCATTGCGGAAGAATCGAACTCTCTTGGCTTTTTTGGTCGGAGGTGTTCGAAGGACATTTAGGGTATGGCGAGATGTGATATCCAATATTCTCTCATCCAGACTTACTATGGTGGTCGAATTGAGTTCACCGCCATCATCTGTCGAAAAGTTGCCATCACTGGATGGTGAGGCACCTTGACACAGTGGTTCCTCCATCATCCTAAAGAAATATCATTCTTATCAATGAAGAACAGTTAAATATCACTCGATATATTTTTCAATTACATGTACAAAGTCCTAATTACTCTTATTTTATTAAATCATCTAATATCTTTCACATATAGTAGCATGTTCCTAATAGATTTTACATCTGTTATATATAATTAATATATGTCTTTCAACATATATACATATATATACGTGTGTTGGCATGTTTCTAATGCAATTTATACCTCATATATAATAGAAAACAAAAGTAACTGCCACATAACAATACGTTCAAAGGAAATAAATTTATTAGAGGAATATTGAAAGTGTTGCCTCAACACAAGTGCGTGATTATAATCTAACATTTTTCAATATATGTTTACAACAAGCTTTAGTATGTACATAATTATAATATAAAAAAAAATTGAAATTTTTAATGAAAACTTAATTACCTCCCTTAGTAGAGTGACACATTCGAAAGAAATGCACATATACACACATATATACTATCTTTTACTAATTTATTATCTTTCAGATAAGTCTAACTTTACAGATACAGATGTATTGTAAGGCAAATTATAAACGAGGCCAAGCTCTTATCTCTGCCATCCCACCCACAAAGTCACCTGGAGATTATCGCAGTGACTCTCGCTGCTGATAAATTAGACAGTTCCCCGGAATGGCATTCCAGTCTTTTTTACCCCCTCATCAAGCAATGGCATGAGTCACGCTTTAGAAAGTGCACTTGACAGGTGCAGCGGGAATGGGAATTCCATTTGGCGGTCGTGAAACCGTTAGCAGCTGCCATGAACGGCGTACCATGAACGCTAATTTACGCCTAGATGTCCGGGACTGATATCAGGGCGTGAGGACAAGTGTGGATAGGATGTTCGCAGATGACGCGAATGCACTTAACCTGCTCTCACTCGCCCGTTAACGGGCACCGACGATCCGGTGCGGTGCGTACGGCGATCCGCGTAACGAGCGCGCGTACATCTGCACTGTCACTCACCTGCTCGCAAGCCGAGCAGAACGTGGTCGATCGTACTGATCGT
Source organism: Crematogaster levior (assembly GCA_901521435.1). Taxonomy (NCBI): domain Eukaryota; kingdom Metazoa; phylum Arthropoda; class Insecta; order Hymenoptera; family Formicidae; genus Crematogaster; species Crematogaster levior. Next base: position 490,449 of record CABEGB010001269.1, on the reverse strand, counting down.
AGTCGATCGTCTCGATGGCACGCGGGACGTGCAGTCGTTTGGCGTGCGCGCGAGACAGGCCGAGCGTGAATCACCACCGTGATTACCACCAGCGAGCTGACATTTTCACAGCGGCGACTCAGACGGCCCCATGATGATAATTGCCACAGGCAGTTGCTAGCGGTGCCGCTTTTTTTCACGCATGCGCGTTGGAAACTGAATGCAACATTCAATTTCCTGACCTCCATCTTGAAAGTTTATTGTTATTGCAAAGGTGCAGTTTCTTTACAAGATTCAGTAAGTTTTACTTTCAATACTGGAAAATCACTGAGATTAATTAACTATTCTTAATTCAACATTTCATAATCGAGAGATTGTCGCAAACTTTTATTGCTTTTATCGCTAAATCGACAGAATTAACGTCTCACGAAATTTCACGTTAAATCGATGAGATATATTAAAGACTATCGACCTTAATTTTCATTATTATTATCGGAGCCCTCGAGAGTCCGGAAGTCATTGAAGAGTATTAACATTATCGACATAACTGTCGATTTTCGACCGGCATCAATATCCAAAGAATTAGCACATGACACAGTTTTAAAGTTCGTGATATTTTATTATTATATAGATTATTATTATATAGATGTTTCATAAATAACATTTACAATGCAATAATATACATATTGTTGCAATACTCTCTTTCCTCTGGCTTACGTCCATGCTTTTCCATATAATGTAAAATAAGACAAAATTATTATATAGCGAAGAAAAATGCGTCGGTAAAACGCATCGATAAAAATCGGTTTTATTTTGATAGACGCCTGTAAGATGTCGCTTTGAGTTCTTTTCGAAAATTGATAGAATTATAAATTCGACACTACTTTCTTTTTAAATAATTTCAATAATTTCTAATTGTTCTTCCCTTTAACTTTTGAAAAAAGACCCGTTAAACTTTAGAAAAGTTTTTTGAAAAAAAACATTTAATAATTTGGAATATTTTATATTTTATCACAAAGTGTCTTGTAACTCTTATTTTAAATTTATCCAAATTATCTTTCTACTATTTGAATCTGTACAAATTTTTGCGTTCTAAAGTTATTTATTCAAAACTTTAATAACTATTTTAATTCAGACATTTTATTATATAATATTAATCGGGATATTGAAACGTTGATGAAAAATATCAACGTGGCAGATAAAAACAATTAATTTTTAATTATAGCAAAAATTTATGAAATTCAACTGAGCTTGTGACAACATTTTAAATTAAAAAAATATATATATTTTTTATTAGTTATAAATTTTAGGATTAGATATGACTTTAATATGACAAAATACATCAAAATTTTTTTTTTTATTTTACTGTTTTTGTTAATTATACATGTAGTTTCTTTTCATAATTATATATATGGTTTTTCTTTCTTTTTTAGAAGAACAGATAAAACTATTTTTCTCTATTCTTCTAAAACTCACTTTGTAGTGAATCAATTTTAAGTAGCTCTGCTAGCTTTTGAAAAGAAATGAACGAATCGTATATTCCAATAATATAAAATATTTTCATAGCACTCCAACTAAACAGTTAAAAGCAAAGATCAATGTCGCTAATATAATTTCATTAAATTTATAAATATAAACGAACGCAAAAATTTCCTTATTTATAATAAGTTGCTCGTGAATAAAAAAGATTTTTCTTTTCTCGCATTTACAGCAGCGGAAATTGAATTCAACGAAATAATACCCAATCCTTAAGTAAAAGAATTGCTCTATCGCATCTTTGTTCGTACCTGGCGCGCAAGTTAACGAATAGGCAGGTAATCGTGGTCACCAGGTAACTCACACAACGATGCTTGCGTACCACGAAGGAGAGGGGCCGACACAGGTCGAGCGAGGTGGCGGCGTTCTCCGCCGCTGTTGCGGCGTCAGCTCGCAGTCTCGTTCGGCGGGCGTTCGTCGTCGGTCGAAGCTGGTGCGTGCGCGGGTGTGGAGGTAAAAGAGTGGAGAACGCACCTAGAAGCGGAAATTTATTTTTTCACGGCGTGCAAAAAGTGCGAGCGGAAAAAATACAGACAAGAGGAGGAGGAGCAGAATGTTGAGTGCGTGAGAGGGTGAAACGACGAGAAGAAGGAGCCGAAAAAAGACTTGGAGCCGGAAAATGCGGGCGCGACACGTCGTGGCAGGTGAGTCAGGTCCCCCCCTGTACGATCGCGGCCGCGGTTGCGGTCGCCATCGCTCCGTGCGGGCCCCGACGCGACGCGGCGGACCCAGACGCGAAATCTTAGTGAAGAAAACATAAAATCGTTTCAGTTCATATCGATCATGGATCCCATAAATCCTCGATCGAGAATACACTTAGCGGATCAAAATGTAGCGTTGTATTGAATCGTGATTTATCCGAATTTTATGGATCCTCAATATCTAATTTTTGTAAGCGATGATCTACGCTGATTCACAGGAGATCTTGAATCGATCATCGAGCTATCAAGATTTTATTATTATATTTATTATTATAATAAATATAATAATAAAATAATATAATAATCCTGGTATATATATGTGTATATGTATATGTATATATAATATACAATATACTTACATATATAACATACAATTATATATTATTTATGTGTATGGAAAGAAAAAAAAAGGATATATAAGTGAAGACATATATATGGATAATGGAATATCATTTTAATTAATCGATGAATCCTAGATAATTTGATCTTATCTGATAACAAAATCATTAGAAACATTTAGATATAGACAGGTAGAATCTGTGATTAGTTTAAACTAGAAATCTTTTCACTGATAACAAAAATTTTTGCAATAAAATTCTTTTTATGAGTTTTTAAATAATAAAATAAAAAAATGCTTGTAAGATAAAAATCCAAGACTGTGCAATTGTTTCATCAGGTGTTTTGTGAATAAATTTGAGGACAAGAGACAATTATAAGTAGAAAATTAAAACTCGAAACAATCTGCACCTACCTAACCGTTTATCTAATGCACTGTTTTGAGGAAAGCATATTGTTATGGTCCAAGGGAGTCTGATGTTTCTATAGTTAACAAAAAGTCTCGCAATTTATTATATATATATATATATATATATACATGTATAAGTTTTAATTGCGGTTTTTGTTAACTATCAGAAGAACATCAGACTCCTTTCCACTTAACAATATACAACATATATAATGTGAACTTATATAAAAAAATAAATTTTTAATTCCTCTTTATGTCTCTCTCTCTCTCTCTCTCTCTCTCTCTCTCTCTCTCTCTCTCTCTCTCTCTCTCTCTCTCTCTCTCTCATCTATATATTTTGTATCACATTTTTGGATTTGCATCTCGAGATCGCAGATTATCGGCAATCTATTTTGCTGTTTTGCAAGTTTATGCAACTAGATTTAGATATATGTTACATTGTTTGACTCCCTAGCGTTCTCTAGGGAGCATGTGATGCGATAACGAAACGAAGCACGCTGAATCTATTGAAATCTCCCGCAGGTGAGTTCAATACCAGATGCCAGAACAAGGAAAACTCTCCCTTTGCGCTTTATGATTGAATTTTAATTATATAATATACTGAGTCTTATTTTCAATCGCGTAACGTTAATTTTTATAAATAATTACATTCTATAAATTTTTAATTTTGTTAGGATTAATGTCGAGACATATTTTTTCGATTCCTATTATTTAAAATTTAATTTTTTCTATAATACAAAAATATTCTCTAATTAAATTTTTTGCACTGTTATTATAATAATTTATTATTGCAGGAAATTATTTAAAGGAAAATTTGCATTTGTGCGACAAAGAAATTATATCAATGCCAAATGAGAAAATTATAACGTTGCGTGAATAATGGAATTTTGTAACGAGTGTAATAAACTAGTTGGACGTTCTCTTCTATAGTATCATACGTGACAATGAAAAATTCTGATTGCGTGTGATGCGGTATTAATCGATATTGCTTGGTGCAACGAACTTAATGATGCATTCACAAAAGTAGAGCGTTTAATAATCGAAAATAAAAATTGCTTAAGTCAGTAAATTGCTCCGCTATCTGATATTCTTTATTAATTATTTCTTAAAAAGAGATGAAAAATTTAATTTTGTTATCTCTGTGTTACTGTATAATAATCTTTAATCTACATAATGTGCTCGATAATGATATTTTTGATCGTTAAACTCCAATGTACTCGACATCTTCTTATTGTAAGAAATGTTTTATATATATATATATATATATATATATATATATATATATATATATATATATACATATATATACACGTACATATGCGAATGTGATAATAAAAATTTATAACCTCACTAACGATTAGAATTTTAATTAAACTGTAGAAACAAAGTAAATCAGTAATTATGTTATCTAATCTTTTAAAAAGTGATGTAATTATACCGATAAAAATTTTGTGACATTATTATTATTATGTGAAAAAGCGAACGTTTAACATGTCGAATTTTTTTCTTATTTTTTTGTATTAGATTTTATTTTATTATTCCAGAAACATTTAATCCATAAAATAGATACGGTTTAATATTAAAATTTCTTCACGCGTTTTAATAACTAAAATTTTAATTTTAATGTATATAATTTTTCCTACAAGTATACATATAACACATATTTCCTTAATTTACTTTATTAAGAGAAATATGGATTTTGTAAGAATTTTCGTAAAATTCGATAAAGTTCTTTATTTTAATAGCAATAATCCTGAAACAAATATTCAGATACTATGCTGTGTTTTAATGTTCGAAACATCTGACGATTTTTTCGTGCCGTTGGTAATGGAATGGTTTTTCCTCGAGTTGGAATTTCTATTTACGGCTTATTGTTAGAAGAGAGAGGGGAAGGAAAGAAGAATACGTTTCTTTCCTATAATACAATGCCTATTTTCTAAAATTTTTGCGGAGCCATGCGATTATAAATGAGACGTTTTTCTCGTCCCGGAAAGAACAACAGCAGCTCGTGGAATAATTCACAGGCTGGTTATCTTCCTGCAAGTGAGCTTCCGCTTATGCGCACCTTTCCGGTCACGTAAAAGCGCGCATTGACCGCGCACGAGGAGGCGCTCTTTCGTAACGGTATAAACTTTTACCTCTTCGGGATCACCGGTGTGGATCAGTGACCGACCCGAGAGAGTCACTACGATGACCCGTCGTTTCTCAAACGACAATCATCAGAAAACGAATACTATATTAAATTATGGTACGGCAAAGATCAAATTACCAACTCTTTTCGCAAAATTTCCAAAAATAAAGGATTTTATTGCATTTTATAATTTTGTCTCACTCAACTTTGAAGACTCTTTTCATGATATTTTGACACCTTTGTATAATATTCGGATATCTTATATTCGATAATTACATATTTCTATTTAACAATTAATTTTATCTTATGAGCTCGTAAAGTTTTATTGAATCTCTAGAAAATAATACACAATTTTCTTATAATTATTAAATTATTTATATTTAAAAAATTAATATAAAATAAAAATATATATGCGTTTTGTAACGCATGTTGAACGAGTAGATCTTCATGTTTTCTATCTTCTCGTCACAGACGTTGTTCAACTTTCCAAAATTGTAAAGTACTCGGAAAAATGTCCTTTGTTCTTTCCGTGAAAGAAATACTTTAAATCGAAGCGACAAACAGCTTATTGCGGTCCAGGAATTTCTGTGCACCTTGCAATCGTACTGAGCCCTCTTTTTATATGGAAATATGAAAGCTAACGTGAGTTTGGATAAGCGACCACCTGTGTAAAAAATATCATCCCTATGAGTCATCTCAATTTTTCGAACAATGTTGAGAAACTCGTTTGAACGAAGCACCGGCAGAGTCTGCGGTCGATGAATTGCTTAAAATAAATTGATTTAATTGAAAACGATAACAATGGTTTACGAAACGTAACAACATATTTGCATAACAATATTGATGCATATCTTCCTAGCCTAGAAGGTGCCTCGAAAAATACTCATTAAAATTAAATTTGGTTAAACACTCTTTTAGGATTTTGTTATTGCATTTTAATTCAACCCAATTATCAATTAATTGATAATTAATTAGCCAGACGAGTCGAAAAAAATTAAAATTTGTTTTATTATTATTTACTGGCGAAGAAAAGTTTTTTTTAATTGATAATTTTATTATCAAAGATTTTAAACATACTTACAGATACTTATTAGGAAAAATTCTTCCAGCCTTCAAGATATTCGAAACTTTCAAGAATCTTCCTATTGAGCGATATCTAAAGTAATTGAAAATTTTACAAGATACTGAATAGCACTTTCGAAAGAGGGCATCGAACACTCATTATTAGTCAGAGAAGTTTTCAGGCTTTGTTGTACGCGACATGATATCGATAACCACTAGAAGAGGTCGATAGTTTCACGAACAGACGTCGTTTACTCTCTGAAAAAGCATTTAACGGAACGTCATCTCGCCCGAGAGCGGAGGCGTGTGCGCGTATGTGACGCAATTGTTCCACGTGTCGCCTGTCAATTTATATTGAGCATGCCAACACTCGACGCGACGACGAGGCGTCTCGAATAATTTTGCAGATAATTCGCTGGGGATGCGAAATATTTCGAGTGTATAAACTCATTTCTGCCGTGAGCGTACTTGTCACTTTATGTTTTTATTGCATTTTACGGTTTTAAGAGGACTTTGTGGACATGAGAGAGCTTTGAAAGCTTTTACACGAATTGATATCGTTCATGCTCGATAAAAGAACTTTTGATACGATAAGATATTCGATGTAGAATGTTTTCTAATGTAACACTATTGCAATTTTTATAATAATAGTACAATAATAATAGTTTTTACACAACATAGTCCAACGATATGATACAGATTCTTTCTTCAGCGATATGGATTCTTTTTATTCACAAACGAATCAAAAAATAATTTTAGATTATTTAGAAAATTTTTTTCTTATGTGTGTATATTTTCTTCTTAAATATACACATCTTTTCAATTATGTTTGTATTTTTCTTAATTCGTTGATAACGATGCAAGAAAAAATTTCGATAACTCAAATTCTCTATAAAAAAAAGAATGTTTCTATTCGACTGATCGCGAAAGCGCGCTTGCGAGATGTCACAGAGAAAAACGCAACGAATCGAATGAAAGTTGCATCCGCACGAGTGTGCACGATACCGGCGTTAAATTACAGAACTCAGCGTGGCGTAATATTACGCTTCGTTCACTCGCGCGAAATTCGAATGTGATGTGAAAAATAAATTCCAATGCATTTTCCGGTTTGTCAGCAAATATAAAACGCACGATTATTTCACACTTCACACCAGAAAATTCTTACATTACAATTTTTTAATCGTTAATATTTGTGTTCGGGATTTTTATATACAATTTCCCAATGTGTGATTTTAAAAACATACATTCTAAATCTCAAATATTATTTTTTGAGATACTTTTATAAGAATATTATTATCTAAGAATATTATTTACAAATTACTTTAAACAAAACGTCTTTAATTAAAATAAATTGTCCGAAAAAATATAACAGTAGAAAAATATAACAGTAGAAAATGGATGATAAAAGATAAAAAAACATTTGATCTTGCCGCGAAATGTTTTTCTTGGCTTTAGGGAAAATATATGTGTAAAAAATGAAATCTTGTGAAGACAGTTGTAAGAAGGGGCACATGGCCTCTCTGAATGTCGCCAGAACCCCTGGGACTATTTTCACAAAGAAAGATATTTCACAGGTCCCAAGGACTTACTCGGGTACTTAATTTTGACAATTAACAGACGCTCTTTTGACCTCCAACTCGAATATTATATGCTTAACTTTTCAAACGAAAAATACATTTTCTGTTGCTTTCGAGATAATACTATCAAAAAAACATTGATTAGTTAATTAGTTTTGCTATTTTTAATGAATGAATTTACAAGCAACTTGGGGGAAGGGGAGAGTTGATAATTTTACTTCGTAAATTTTCCATGAACTTATAAGTATATTTTAATGTAAGGACTTATGTACCTCTCGTTATTTTTTTATAACTATAAAAAATTAATGTTTAAACACTACATACTTTACACAGAAATTTACAGTTATTTGAAATTATCGAATAAGTTCTTTTTTGTGACAGTAAAGCAATATAATATTCAGAAGTCATCCCTTCCGTAAATATGTCGCATGTATCATAACACAGCTGAGTCATCGACAGCCAAGTGCAATCCACGCGCGATAATTCTTTCGTATTTCGATATGCGTGATGAATATTTCCATGTCATGTACGAAGTAAACAAGAAATATTTTTGAACATTTATAACTTTGCTACAAGCCTTAAAATTAAACAATAAAAACCAAATAAAACTCCAAACTAAAATGATATTTTTTGCGTGTATCGTTTTTCCTGAAAATTTAAACGTTGAAAATGGACAGTGAATAAAATTTGAAAAATAATACCCCTGCCAACATACAAACTGTTGCGGAAACTTTATATTAAGTTTCAGGAGTTTTCTCTTTAAAGAATCTCGAGACGACTTTATCTTTACAGAAGTTTAAGGAATTAATTATTTGTTGTGATAGATAAACAAATAGAAAATGGCTAAAAATGGAAACAATGATTTTATTTATATAAGCAACAATCTCTTTTATTATTTTATTAATTGTAAATATATTATCAGTTATATAGAGTTGATCCTCCTTTTCTTTTCTTTAAGTTGATTAGATTAAGTTCCGAAATTTTACAAAGTTACTTCAGTGTCGTTCCACATTCGGGGAGCAGGACACAAGTTTTTATGAATCATAAAATCGAGATATATTGCGGTATTAGAGGAATCATCAGCGATGAATACATTTATTGATATACGGCTTTGTAATCTGGACTTCTTGAGTTTTACATGCTCATGCTTTGAAATTAACATCATCACTCATATGGTTTTTTGTAAATTTTATTAAAAATCTCTGAACTGATCCTGAACAACTCTTCTTAGTAAAAAAAAAAGATTTATCAATCAATTCATTTAAAAGGAATTGAATATATCATTCATTGAGGGCACAAAATATTTAATATTTAAATATTTCCATAATCCTATCCATAAATATTTTTTCAAATAATATGTTTTTACGTATGCAATAATTGAAAAATATATGAAGATGTAACATGTATAAGAGAGATGTATAAGAAAAAATTGCAAATTTCTAAATAATTAATTTTTTTATTTGCAAGTTTTGTAAAATTTTACTTGCAAAATTTTCTATACTTATCGTATTAGTTGAAGCTCTGTCTCAATTATTCCAATAGAAAAAAAGAAAAGATAACATTTTCTAATGTCAAATGAGATATTTTCTGAAGATTAATGATCATTTATTATGCGAGTTATTCATAGTATCGGAATACTTTTTTAGCACTTATGTTATCATTGCGTTTACCACTTAGGAGCGAACGTGGATTTCCCGTAATCCATCCGATAGGTGTAATCCTGATGAAGGCGCAACTGTGTAGATATGCGTGTGTGTACGTGTTTCCTGTCGATGTTACCGCCACATAAAATTGCGTAAAGGCGATTGCGACTCGTCGCCGTCATCCGCTCGTTTATTTCTCCTCACTCTAAGTCCTTCGTCAGTAATAACAAGTAAATGGAATCGATTTTATCGGGATCGAGTATGTTTCGCGTTGATATCGCGCATCCTGTTTTTAGTCCTGCGTCTAGTCCTCACTAGAAATCGAGAAAGGAATCTCAGAAGGGGTGGAAGAAAAGCAGTGATGACCGATGAACGATCTATCGTTTTCATTCGTACATTAGGGTCGATGATTGTCTGAATCTGCAACAAAAGCCGCATTTCACAGTTCAATGCTACGGAAACGTGAGGATGACAAAAAAGAAATACACTCGACCATGGAATGCCGCAGCGATTGTACATACGTTCGTTCCACATGAGCTCTCGATATGGCACGGAATCACATTTACGATCACGGCACATATTATACGTATGATAAGCGAAATCGCGCCGCGTCGGTTCGCTAAATCGCGTTTCAGCATTTCGTGCCAATTACGAAGATTTGCAAGGGAAATATCTCGTTGGAAAGTTAGATCGACGTGAGATATTTGCAGGGAGGAAACGAGATAAATGATGATTGATGGCGATAATAGGATATATACTAGGACTTAGGATCTGTAAGATCATAAAGGATCTAGAAGCTGGAGAAGTAAAATAAATTCGCGGAATTTCTCTGTTTAAACGAAAATAATAGAGAAAATTAATCTTAATTTATAATTTTACCGGAACTAGGAGAGAGAGAACTTCTCTAAATTATTATTTAAAAAACTCCAACTACAAAATATTACACATGAAATGTGTATCTCGATTGTTTCTTAATTTCTTGATTTATCGGAGAATAAATAGAAATTGCGAGATATAAATAAGCCAGAAATGGATGTTTAACGAAGCAATTTCGCGTTTTTCTAGTGACGCAAACGTTAACAAGGACTATCTCTGGCACTGAATAGTCCCCTACAAGAGATCGATTTTCCGAGAATTGTCAGCAGTTTGAATGGTTAAAGGACGATGAACACATCGACATGCTAATTAACGTTGAATCCTGTTAGCTCGGAATGTGAAAGGAGCCCAACGACCGAATTGACTTCCGTTTATTCCTGGTATCCTCTCCAGGTTGACGTAAAACGGGCGTGATTCGCATCGAAAATAATACGTCTCATCCGACCGGATCCGGTTTCGGCAAAGACGATTATACATATTTAATATGATCGCCAAATTTATCGCGCGGATGTCGCGCAATATGTATCTATATCGGGAACTCCCTCTTATCTCTCACGACACTAGTGAAACGCATCATGTAATTCATGACACCGCTTCATGTAATTTTGTACTGTAGATAAAGGAGTTGACGGAAATTAGGTAACTCTTATTAAGGTAATCATATGATTATTTGCGTAACAAAACAGGATGATTTTCCTTTTGACAAAAATTAAACTAATTATGAATTTCAATTAACTCTTATTTTCTAAACATCGCATCTTGAATAAAATTGCAAGAACGTTGTGTTAAGTATTGCGTTTTATTAACTTTATTATATAAAATTAGTGAATTATCTAAAAGAAAATAATGTTTTCAATAGTCAATCAAAAAAATCTTGAATTTATTGCTTTTTGTGCATTTGTTTTTTGTATTTTATTGACTTCATTATTTATTTTATTATATATTTTCTACCAAAGAAAAATCCACAAAGTAAATCAGTAAAATTTCGGAAGTTTCACGTCTTCGTGAAAGTCTTTTTTCTGCACTTTTAAGACAGTCTCTTTTATTTTTCCACGGACCTTCTAAATCCCTTTTAACCCTTCAGAATCTTTCGAGATTGCAGCGTTGCACCTAACACAAAACGCTCCTCTTACGCTTACGATGCTTGAAACGAAAAACTGTGGTTTCGTCTGACCATCAGGTAACAACGCAACGTTGTAGTACTCCTCTCTTCCTGCATGGTTGTATGTGCACGTTCGTTGTTCAAGGCACGCACCTAAGCGTGAAGCGAGGGACTCGCGTTGATGCACCGATGTGGCTTCCAACTGCGTTTACCTCACTTAGTGTATTTTGATAGCTCAAAAGCAAGAAAAGTTTTAACCGTACAAAAGTTTAAATAATAAGCAACAAGTGTAGGTTACCGAGCCATAAAACTAAGATTGAAATATTTTTAATGTGATTTTTCTTTTCATTCTTTAAAACCGGGACTTGATTAATTGCGAAATTATTCAATTTTTATAAAATTTAAGATAATGAATATATAATTTTTTTATTAAGTTCATATTTGTAGAATTATTATATGTTAAATTTAAGAAAAATTAAAAATTTTAGAAATATGAAATCAACAATTTTGGTGATTATAATAATGAAATAAGAAAGAAGAAAGCCACGTAGATGACACAAAAATGCACCTCTGACACGCGGTATCATGTCTAATGCACTCTCGGCGGCCTTTGAGAGTCGCATGTCGTCGATCTAATCACCGAACTTTCGAGCTGCGGAGATTGCACTCCCGCGATAATTGAGCCCGGGTAATTAAATCGAGCGGTTTTTCTTTTTTTTTCGTTACTTCGACGAGAAAGCCTCTGACTGGGCTCTCGTTCTACGACGTCGTCGAGCGGAACGCGATATTACAATGAGATTTAAAGGCGATCGATATTTCATGCGTCAGACATACGGGTCGCGCGACTTGCCCCGGAGATTCCACAATCGGGAAACTTTGAGCATAAAATCGAAGGAAATCCAAACGTTTAAAATTAAATGCGCAATGTGCGTAATGATACGTAAATAATGAAGGAAAAATCAGAGAAAGTAACATAGAAAGCGGGACAATAAAGGGTGATAAAGAAGAGGTCAAATCACGCGATATGCATCCACTCCATATGCAAAATATGTGGGAAAGCGAGAGGGAGGCGTTGGCGTTTCTAAGGCGGAACACTATATTCACCATCGCCGGTAGAATGCAATTCTGTTGTGCAGTTATCCGTCATTATGTGCCAGGTTGCGGTACTCTCGCTAGTTGCATCCTGCCGCTTTTCTTTCGCGGTTCCTTGGCCTCGCGTTCGAAGAAAACATCAAAATTATATTAAAGAAGAAAAGACTAAATATACCGATTGACGTAAAAGAGAGTGAATTGAAAATTGATATATTGATATCTTCTTCCTTTTGTAAATCTTTCAATTGACAATATTAAACATATTTTTATATTGTAAAATTTTTAATATTTATATTTATTAATATTAATTTATATTTATAATATTAATAATATAATATTAATGTTAATACTTATATGTGCGTAAATATATTCTTTCTTTCCGTTTTTCCCCAAATCAAATTTTCTATTTATACATCGCTAGATATACGACGATTGTACCAGTTTAATGGAGGCGTCGATGGCTTTTAATAATGCAAACGTAGAAAGTTTGTCGGCGTGGCTTCCTCCTCTCAGTTCTGTTGTTAGTTAACTGCAACCTGCATCGCGATGCACACTATCGTGCATAATTCCCGTAGACGATGTGTATGCACCGTCATCTCTTTACCTCTCGCCTCTCACGGGAAAAGCTGATTTCTAACAATACGGAGATTAAACCTTTACCTCGGAAATTAACTTCCACGCGTATGGGACCAAATAGGGAGATACTCTCGTTTTCGTAAATGACAAGAAGATTGTTGCGCCCCCAAATTATTAATTTATTATAATAATTTTAATTTACAATTTGTTGATCAGTTTTCGATGTACATCAAGAACGGTTTTCGCACACATTAATGTAAAATTAATAAAATTCACGAATTACATAAAATGTAATTTATTTACTTATTAATTAATTTATTTATGCATAATTTATAATTTATGCATAGCGATATGTTAATAATAATTTGTCAGAAAATTCTTGATAAACATAAATAAAAAACTACGAGAACTATTTCTATTGGATCTCACTTGAAAAGTCACAGCTTTATCATAATGCCAGTGGCTATATTTCGCAATAGACAAAGGAATCTTCTTATTCGTGTCCGTCGCGCATAACGCGATCGTTGAATTCCCACGTGTCAGTGAACTGAAAACTTTGCAACACGAACTCGGCCATAGCCACGTGCAATAGTTCTGTTCTAGTTGCAGTTCTGTTTGTCTCTCTCCTTTCTTTCTCCAGGGATCAATACTCATTTCTGCGTGAACAAAGTGTTCTATAAAGAACATTTTATTAAATTATCCAGAAGAAATTATTTCAATGAAATTATAACCTGTTTATATATACCGATATTTGCATTTTATATAATCCAAAGGTTTTTTATTTATTTTATTTCCAATATTTTGATTACATAACTGTGTCAAATTATGTTTATGTAGACATGTTATGTATTTTGCCTTCTAATAAAATTATATTAAAATTTATTGTAAATTGCTAAAAATTAATTCATTGTATATATCAAGCAGATTCTCGATTTTTATCAACGAAGTGGAAGTGGTCTATGGAAATTTCCTTCTTTTGCATCATCCTTGGCGTCTCCGTACGACTTTGTAAAAACAGCCACACCGAATCGTCCTGTACGACAGCATACTTCAGAACTCGTCGGTATTCACCTACGAGAGCTAAGTTATACGACTCGACTGACTCACAATTGCCACGCCTTCGTCGAGCCGAGCATAATACTCTTTGTTGCATCGCGCGGGAAACGTTTCGAGACAGTGTGGCGTGCTCCATCAAAATCTCGATTAAGCTAAATTAAAAGCTAAAAAGTGAGACGAGTCTTGCTTAAGTAACATATCGATCGATATTTATGGGGTTATCACATACACATTTACAATACATTTTTAAATTTGACCATTTTAAATCCGTGCTTGGTATTTAATAAAGTAGAGTGTCTCTCGACTGATATTCTAACTGAAACAGTGAGGAAGAGATAAGCTATTTATTTGGAGAGAAAGTAAACTTTGTGCCAAGGAGAGCACATCCTCATGAAAAATTTCGTCGACCGAAAGAAGTGACTTACAATTAAATTACGCATTTTCGTGCGTAAAGATTTATGAATACTATATAATACTACGAATACTATATAAACTTCTGTTATTGAGAAATTCGTAAAAAAAATCATTTGTAAAATTTTAATTAAAGGTATCATTGTTTTGATATATTTTAATATGAAAAATTCGAGTAACATTGTAGCGCATTTCTATTTTATTTATTGAGAAATTTGAGAAATTTATTGAGAAATTTTCAATCAATATGCTTTGTTATTCAACAACTAATAGAAAGTAAAAAAATATCTTTTTAAATTTTGAACTTATTTTTCAAAAAATATATTGCTCCAATTATATACATCCATTTGGATCGTAAAGATTATATGTAGATAATATCCTTGCTTTACCTTGATTCATTAATTACACCGAGAATCTTTTACGCATCTTTAATCTAAAATATACGTGCAATTAAATCGCTCGCTCCACAAACTCGATCCTTGTTATAGATGACATAATACCAGCTCATTGAGTGCAAAATTGCCTAACTGTCCAGATTGAATCGACAGTTACCAAGTGTTTTCCCAAACGTGGATGAAGAAGAGACCGGTGGCAAATTAACCGACAATTCAATGGCATTAGTCGACTAACGGATTAATCATTCTATTTTCATTGTAGATGTATTTCTTTTTTCTAATATTCTTAAAACGCGACACACTTTCCCAGACGATTGCGGTCGTATCGCAGATGTCCCGTAAGAATGCGTCCGCGGTATCCTTACGGATGATATATGCAGGTTGTCATGCTTTCTAACGGCAATTCGCCAAATTGTTCCAAGTGGACTGCAGTCTACGATTCGTCATGAACGATACGTCCAATCGGGACCCGCGTTTTTGGTTCCCCGCGGTGATTCCTGACCCGTTACGTTATTTCTGTTTAATGTAGATCAGATTGTCGATCGCATTATGTGAAAATAGGGTAACGAGACTAACGGATTAATCATTCCATTTCTAACTGTTGAGTGCGTGGTTACGCGCTTCATGCTTGGCGACGTTTAGCTGAATTATCGTACAGAGGGAAATTGACAATTGTCAATCAACTGTCTGTTTTTTTTTCTAAAAACAGTAAAGTCGAATTTATACAAAGACATCTATGAACCAAAAGATTTACTTGAATAATTAAAAATTGTTTTTAAAATTATGAAATATATAACTATATTACAATATATATATTTATATAAATACAATAACGAGAATTTTTGATAGAGAGAGTTGATAGATCTTCTACGAAATCACATCATGATATCAAAGCTTCACATTTTTTATTTTGTCTCTTTTGTATTTTATTTCCCGTGGACCAACAGATTTTCAATGGAAATTGCGAATCTGTAATTTCTCGGATTACTACGTGATTATCCGCAATCCCTATGCGGCGGACATGTCATCACTTGTCCTATGCAGGAAGATTGACTTCCGTCATCAAAGCAATTCCGATGGACCTCCATTTATGTTTATACTTCATCAACAACACGTTTTATGCATTTCGCATGCAGGACACGCGGGCGCGTAAGTTCCTCGGACGTGTCGCGTGCCCGTATATCGAAAAAACTTACGCGAGATGTGACTATCAATTAATATTCACCAAACTCCTTAAGTTAATACAATAATTTTTAAATATCTATTATCTTGATTGAAATTTGTTTTAAACAAAATTCGCGGTCAAAATATTCAACAAAAATTGCGAATAAAAGCTTTTGTTAAAATCTTTGTCACGAAAAATTAATTTCAATTTCGTGAAAGAATTGCATGGAAATATTTTAATTGCAGTTTATTTTTTTGCTATTTTTTCTCTAAAAGCAGTACCAAGTATCTTGTTTCGTTTTTTATGAATTCATGATTTTGTAATTAAACTTTTAGATCTAAAATTAGAGATGAATTAGGTTTTAAAACTGATGAATTTTTAACAATATTATGACCCAAATTCTTGATCCCTAGATCTTCTCTTATATTTTTTGGTTTTCGTAGACTTATGATAACAAGTCCTCGTTTGTCAATGTTCCTCAATTTCGAGTTTTCCACCTTAGAATCTGCGACTATCGACCAAGTGCACTATACTTACAGCATGTAGGATCGATGGCAACCGATAAATAATGCATGATTCCCATTCGCACGCGTTGTAAGGTTGTACTGAAACGGCTCGCTATCTTCCTCTTCGAAGGAAAAGAGATCACCTTGGTGAAAATCTCTTCGCATCTTCTTTCACGAGAATAAAAATGAATATCCCGGTAGTGAAGAGCCGAGTTGCATCCAACTTATATATTTATAGGAACGGATATTCTTAAGGTTTGAAATCCGAATGAGCAGAAATTGCACGAAAGGATCCGCGAAATTGTACTATCAAGGATCTGTGTAATTTTACATTAAGATATATGATCATTCTGGTATCGAAATTTTACACAATATACATAAGACTTTTTTGGTGTCAAGGATCTAAAAAATGCATAATGTACAAGAACGTAAATATGTCAATCAGGAATCAATGATACCACGTGGACCAACGTTCCATATGTAAATTGTGCACATGAATGAATACGAGCGAGTCCTTTCTCACGCGTAAGCGTTCATGACAAAATCATAGTTCATCCTTGAAGATAATGGCATGCAGAGAGAGGCGTTATGTAACACGACATACTCGCAGTGATAAATCGCGCTTTTCTCGTGGGCAATCTCACTCGCGACTGGCTAAGCTCGTTCCAGAGAATGACTTGAATAAGTAACTTTACCAAGCAATAACAAGGATTAGGAATTAAAAGGGTTTCATATATATTTAATATACTTATAAAGAGCTTAAAATATATTTTATCTAAGAAAATTTGAATTAAACGAAATTAATATATTGAACAAGTTCCAAAAAATAGAGATAATAAAAAGTAGAGATAATCTTTTATTCTACTTAATTTTGTTTTATTTTTAACAAAATGTTACAAAAACGTTAATTAAAATGAAAGCTGATGTTATAAAAACGTTAAAAACTTGTCCACCTTGATTACCGCGGTCTGCGAGTGACAAAAGATTAAACACTCTCATAATGCATGTGTCAGCACCTATCTTGCATATTACGGCTGTGAACGATAATAAAAATTAGAGTGAACTCGTAAGGTAATCTCTCGTTTCTTTTTTGTCTTCCCCTCTTCTCTTTTTTTCTTTTCCTTTTTAATTCACCTGTTCAGAAGCTTATGGAGATAACTGAGATTACGAGCGATATGAAGAATTCGGTCTCGTATAATATCGTGAGAAAAAAACCTATTAAGGAGAGAACGAAAAATCAATATAAAAAAAAATTTTGTAAACTTTTATATAAATCGCATCCTACTACCCTTATTTCTCTGCTTTCATTAATAAATTAACAACATTTATAATTATAAATAATTATAAATTATTTATAAATTATAAATTTGATGGACGGTATAACAACAGTTGTCCTTAAATTCTTTTCAAGAATTTTTTTATTAAAAAAATTAAAATAAACATATTTTTTTCTATATTGTATACTTGTAATATTCTCAGAATTAAGGATCTTTGTATTTGCGATGTCCACAATAATCGATGAACCGTGACTGATGAATCCATAAAATTCACAAGATCTGCTATAATGTTAAATATCATTGTTCTGATTTAAAGACCTTTTACGTCAGACTTCCTAACGAACTTTTCTCTGTTGCAGTCCTGGCCACTCTGTTGGCTATTACTCAAGAAGCTCCGCAGAATCCCAGACATCAAAATTATGAGGAGCATCCTCGCGAAGCTTACTTCAACGGCTCGGCATTCCTAAAATTAAGCTCTTTTGTATCGGTGCACCGTCACAGTGGACTCAGTTTTCGCACATGCGATCCTGGTCGACTATTCCTACAGAAGTACGATGACAATTCGATTAGTCTCGAGGTGACACCCGAGGGACTGCTCTTCGTGGCTGTGGTCGATCAGCATAGGTATCGAGCCAGACTAAACGCCAGGTTGCTCAACAACGCCTGGCACAGCGTAAATTTGCTCTTTAGGCTCGGTAATCTCACCCTAAATGCCGCAGGGCACACTCAGGTAAATTCTGATTAACGACACAAATTTATGTATAACAGAGATATAATTAAAAACATAGAATTAAATTTTTAATATTGATAATACTAGATATGATTTAATATTAATATCCAAAATACTGTATTTTATTTGCCTTAAGTTATTTCTAAATAAACCAAATAGGTTTATTTATAAGTCGTGCTTGTTAAAAAATTTCATTATTTTAGATATTTTTTAAAATAAATATTAACTTAATGGATTTTAAATGTTCATAAACAAAGATCGAGATGTGCTATATATATAAATCAATCTTAATTTTTAAAAGAGGTATATATATATATATATCTTATATATATAAATTAAGATTGATTTAGCATATCTCAATCTTTGTTCATGAACATTTAAAATCCATTAAGTTAATATTTATTTTAAAATATAGATATAAAGAAACCGTTTTCTTTAGATGGTTGCGAATGCGACTTACAATTCTGCCATCTTAACGCTTCCCGATTACGACGTGAATAGTTCACTCATAGTCGGCGAAGGGTTCAGAGGTTGCGTCTTGCAAGGTCCTGGAATCCTCTTCAACAACAGCATCAATAACGGAGCTGTTTTTGGACCCTGCCCATTGGATACCAAAGGATGTAAGAATCCATAATTTTTTCACTAAAATAATTTTTTTCTTTAAGTTTATCGTAGAATATTCTTGCACTGATAAGCGCTGAGTAATCACATGAGTATGCTAGATCGATAGTATGCGTAGCTATACAAATAAATAGAACACTCTTAGGCCAGAATTATTAGTAAGTCGAGTGATAATGTTACAACGATAGATCAATACCATACTCGTCGCAAATCAAACATTCTTACAATTAGATGAGCTCTTAGACAATCGCTCTTAGACTATCAAGTGATAGGCTAGATCACGATATCAACATGAAAAATGTGAATCTATAGATAAACGAACAAGTTAGAGAAATATAAGAATTTTTTAGAAGAATTTTTCTTAAATTTGTTTAATCTTTTTATTTTATCGTATTATTAAATATTTCTTCTTTTTCCATTTGATCATCTATATATTTTAAAATATATTAATTATAGTTATTATATCTAGTTATTAAACGCGGCATGTATTTTCAGTTTCAAAATTAAAAAACGTTAAAGAAACTTGTTCTAACTAATTTTTTTAGCATTTTTCGTTTCTTCTTTTAAGAACAGATTTATCATTTTTTGTGAATCTTTTGCATTATTTCTATGTAACTATGTAAGATTACGGGGAGGAAGGAAGAAGAAACAAGAGAAAAAAATATTTTAAAAGTAGTGTTGCACGTGTTTTTTCTCAGTAAAATGCACACATTGCATGTGAGTTTTGTGAAAAACAAAAAATTTTCAGGTGGATCGAGGGGCCTTGGGGGTGGCACAGGAGTATCCGCTGCCACGGTCCCTACTATGGATTTCTGTCACCACGAGCCATGCATGATGCATGGCAAATGCGTGTCGCGGCAGGATCGCTACGAGTGCCACTGTTACGCCCGATATTCCGGCAACAACTGCCAGATTGACAATGGTAGACCTCGTCGATATCTTGAATATACGGGGTTTACGGCGCGTATGTAGGACGAGCGGATTTATATCCGACGCGCGCGTTAAACGGCAATGTTACGTCACATAATTACGCCGTGATGAGGAAATATTGTCTTATATCGTCTTATATAGATTTGTTCCCAGTTTCACGAAAATATTGCATGGAAATATTGCCAAATTAGATATAAATTAAACATTTTATATATACAGAATGAAATATGAATTGAGAATTAAAATATAAATAAAAAGTTAACCGGAAGATTATTTTCTTTTAAGTAGAGTTTATATTTAATAAGTCATATTTCTGGAACACTGTATATCATCACATCGCAGAACAATATATCTATGAGAAATTAGAGAATAATTTTTTATATATAGTATATGAAATGTTATGGATATGAAATCTGCGTCGTCTTTCTCCACTGATTCTCGCACATTGTGAATGTAGAGTAGTCTGCTTTGAAACAATCTGTAGAAACTTATATAATAGAAATGCTTTTTGCCTCGCATTCAGACATTTGCTTCAAAATCATATTCACTCAATTACTTTAGATAACTGTTGCTTTACGATCTTTTTTCTTTGTTTCGATAAAAACAATATTGTTTCTTAAGAAAATTATCTCGAAGTAAGCAAAACAAGTTACGTTGTAAAAAATAGTTAAATATACATGTAAATATTTTGTATAAAAGATAAATGTTGGAAATTGCATTTTCCTTAAACCAAATGAAGAATACGCTCAACGTTTGTTTCTAACAATTTTATTTTTTTCTTTGTCTATATTTAATAATTTCATCAACAATTAATTATTTATTTTTAGATTCATATATAGTAATGTACTTTTAATTTATAATTACAAATATAAGTATAATAATTATAGATATGACAAGTCTAATTAAAAGGGATCTTTCACTTCTGCATTAATCAATACCAATGAATCAGTACCACTAATTAATCAATACCATCGTAATTAATCTTTATCTTCTCTTTATCATCAACTTCATCTTTCTTAGAAAATATCTTTTATAAAAAACCAAATTTTTTTTCTTAGGCCCACCCTGTGAGAGCGAACCTTGTCGTAACGGTGGCACCTGTAGCGAAGATACGCGCGGTGATTTCAGTTGCAGTTGCAAGCCCGGATTTACCGGCATCTTCTGTGAATCTCAACTAGGAGTACGATTGTGCGAACAGAATCCGTGTAGAAACGACGGTATTTGTTTGGCATTAACAGACAGCGAGTACAAGTGCCAGTGTCAGACTGGTTGGACTGGAAAGAATTGTGAAACTAATATTAACGAATGCGCTTCGAATCCTTGCAAGAACGGTGGCATCTGCATCGATGGAATCAATAATTATACCTGCAGATGCGACAGGACAGGGTGAGTTCTTCAAGAAGCTGAAGTTAAACCTTAAATTGTAGTCTATCATATAATTCGTCTTCGGCATTCGTTCAACTTGCTATTTTATTCCATCAATTCTTTGTATGAACTTAGAAATCTTTTATTCTACAAATTCTTATATAATTTTACATATTTTAGACCACATAGATGTTACATATGTTCTAAGATTTTTATATTCCTATAAATCTTATCTGTATCTGGATCTATTTAAAATTTAGGGTCTTAAATTCCGTTGATTTTTAATTTCAAGATATATAATATTTTGAATCTTATGGAAGTATAATAATGCAGATTCTTCATTTTTTTATATATGGTACATCTCAAATTCTTTCCATTTCTTCTCTTCAGCTATGAGGGCATCAACTGCGACGTGGACATTGATGAATGTCTAGCGAATCCGTGTCTGAACAATGGTGTATGCTATGATTATTACGGCGCCTACATCTGCCACTGTCCGGCGGGCTTCGAGGGTCAGAATTGCGAGCTTAATTTGAACGAGTGTCTGTCCGAACCTTGCGCCAACGGCGGCAAATGTGTCGACGATGTGGGCACTTACCATTGCGAGTGCCTCCCAGGATTCATGGGTCGCCATTGCGAACTGAGGGGTCTCTGCGAAAACGCGGCCTGTCCACCTAACAGCATCTGCGTGGAGGATGCTCATGGACCTCAATGTGTCTGCAATCCCGGTTTCATGGGTAATCCTCCTAATTGCACTGTCAACTACTGCGCCAGTAATCCCTGCGCCAACGGTGGCACTTGTACCAGTGGCAGAGATGGTTTCAACTGCACTTGCCCGCCTGAATGGAGAGGTAATTATGATTAAAATAAACAACATTCGTTAATTAATTACGATTAAAATTAACAACATTTGTTTACTTTAATGCTGCAAAATTATCCTAACATTAACGGTTTTCTTTACGTGGAACGTCGACTATTTGATATATATCACGAGCTTATGAATCTTTTCCTTTATGAATAATTGTTATAATAAATAATTGAAATATAATCTCATGAAATAGAAATTGTTATAATCTCTATAATTGTCTTTTTTATAAATTTTTTTATTTCTTCAGCGAAGAAAGTTTAATTTTTAATTTACTATAATTGAGAATTATTTTAAATTATTTTTACATTAATATTGATTTTACCAAACACTTAGAATTTTTTATCTAAAAGAGACAATAATTTTGCAGGAAAGAACTGTCAGATCGACGTAGATGAATGCCTATCACAGCCATGCCAAAATGGTGGTATCTGTATTGACCGTATCAATGGATACACCTGTAATTGCACAAGAGACTTTATAGGTGATAATTGCGAACGGGAATACGATGCGTGCGTTGTAAATCCTTGTCAGAACAATGGTACCTGTACGCTGATGCCAAGATCGAAGAGAGAATTCGTTTGCGAATGTCCGCACGGTTTTGAGGGCAAGGTATCGTTATAATCGTTTAATTATATTGTAATATATAAATATTATATAAAAAATTGAAGATGCGCTTAAAAAAATTAAGTATGTAAATATCGACTCGATTTAAATACTTGAATTGAAGACATCTTTAAGACATTTCTTAAATTCCGCTTACATGAATTATACTTGCATATTTAAGTTTGATCATTATGATGAGTTCAATCATTTCTAAAATTAAAAATTACTCTTTTATAACTTTTAATATATTAAGGTATTATTTAAGGTATATTAAAATATATTTTTTTTACCTTCTTACACTTTTAATATTTAATTGTTTAATTTTAATTTTTATATATTATATACACTATATATTTATTTCATCTTATCTATTTACTTATGTTTTTTATTCCTATAAAACATAAATTTTATACAAGAAGATTTTAGATTTGCTGAAATGTAAATTTAATTAAATTTAACACAATACAATTCAAGGTGTGCGATGTGAATATCGACGATTGCATTGGCGTAGTGTGCCCGGATGACAAGATTTGCATTGACGATATCGCTGGTTACGAATGCAAATGCCGCGAGGGCTACAGAGACCCGAATTGCACGTTGATTGTAGATCACTGTGCGGCAAAACCGTGCAAGAACAATAGCACGTGCATTGACCTTGGCGAGCACGGTTTTGAATGCAAGTGTCCAGAAACTTTTCAAGGTAAGTCATTGAATATGACGCAATATGATGACTTACAAATCAAGAATTTCAAAAACTTTAAAGAATTATTTTGAAATATATAATTTCTAGACTAAATCTATTAAAATTATTTTTATTATTATTTCTAGTAAGTATTTTTCTCATTTTAAAAAACAAAATTCAAGTTATTCTGGTTTACACTTTGTCCTTTTAACTACTTATGCCTAGTTACATTTTTAAAATTTGGTTATGATTTACTGTTATATTCATTTAGTTTTATTTTTTGTAAGTTATTTGTTTTGTTAGAAAAGTACATAGTATTTCAAAGACACTCTTTTGCAAAAATTGAATTACATTTATTAAATATTTTATTATTATTTATTAATATTAAACTGCCACTCGTAGGTGAGTATTGCAATGTCGATGTGAACGAGTGTGAATTGCACGGTAATATCCTGTGTAACAACGGAATTTGCATCAATACCGACGGTGGTTATGAATGCTTCTGTCGGCCGGGCTTCTCCGGCGATCATTGTGACATCAACATCGACGAGTGCTTGTGCGGCCCATGCAAGAATAATGCTACGTGCCTCGATGGCATCAACATGTTTCAATGCATATGTCAACCCGGTTACACCGGCAAAACCTGCGAAATAGACGTGAACGAGTGCGACAGCAATCCGTGCCACAATGGGGCACAATGCATAAACAGTATAGCAACGTACACGTGCATGTGCCCGGCGGGTTTCCTCGGCGCTAATTGCGAGATCAACATTGACGAATGCGAATCGTCACCCTGTATGAATCAAGGAAAGTGCATCGATGGCGTAAACGACTACACCTGCGACTGTAGCGATACCGGTTTTGAGGTAGAGTCTAATTATTACATTCAATCTTTTTATTTGATCTAATGTAATGTTTACTTGTCAGAAATCTTCAAATCTTTAAAAGTAAGTCGATTTAATTTTTTTGATTTGCTTTTAATTATATTTAACCCAAAATTATATAATGTATTTTTTATTTCAATTTATTCTTACACACAATTTTAATCTAATTTATAATTTACCATAATAAGTTATATTAAATATAATTTTTTAATTATAATCTAAATAATTATAATCTAAAATTATTTTAATTCTCATTTTTAAGGGTCCACATTGCGAGAATAATATCGATGAGTGTTTGTCGCGGCCGTGTATAAATGGTGGACTATGTCTGGACGACATCAAGAGTTACAAATGTCAATGCTATGCCGGTTATACTGGTAAGAACTGTGAAGTTGACGTGAATGAGTGCGAGAGTTCGCCCTGTCAATACAATGGCACTTGCCTCGAACGATCAAACAAAGATCTTTACAAGAGCGAAGCCCTGAACTTACCGGCGATTTTCACTCAGGAGTTCAGTTACGCCAATGCCAGCGGGTAAGTCTTTAAGTAAATCTTTTAATTATTCTTTATTTTCCTTACTTTCTTAAAAATTTAGAGAGAGATACCGTTTTCCTTATTTCTATCAATTTCGCTATTAAAATGCCAAATGAATAAGTTCTTGAAATCTATGATAGATATGAGTGCCTCTGCGTGCAAGGTGTCACCGGCAAGAATTGTGAGGTGAACATCAACGAGTGTGACAGCAATCCATGCGGTCCAGGTACTTGTATGGATCGTATTGGCGGCTACACCTGCGAATGTGACGAGGGTTACGAAGGAGATCACTGCCAGCACGAGATTGACGAGTGTAAGAGATACACTCCCTGCGAGCATGGAGTATGCACCGATGCTAGAGCCGATTATTTTTGTACCTGTGAGCCGGAGTACGGTGGCAAAAATTGTTCGGTAAAGCTGATGGGCTGTCAGGGCAACGCCTGCCAGAACGGTGGCACTTGCTGGCCCTATTTAGTCGACGAGACTATCCACAAGTTCAATTGTACCTGTCCAAATGGCTACCATGGCGAAGTCTGCGATTATGTGAGTGTTTATATTTCTTATAAAGTAAATATTTTTAAAATAATTTTAAATAATAATTTTGAGTTATCAAAATCGTTATGATTTACTTTTTTTAACTCACAAATTTTTAAACATTCAAAATTTCTACTTAATTCACACAATTTTTTTATTCTTATCGTATTCTTATCTAAAAAATTTCTAATAATTGACAATTAATTAATTATTGAACACAAAAGTATCATTCACCCTTTAATTATGCTTTATCGCACTTAACTCTTTCCGAAGCGCTTCTGGCGGAAAAAGGTGCGTAAAAGTATTTTGCTTGTATAAACAATTTGATAAACATTTTTTTTTAAGAATATTATTTATTCGACAAATTCGCAGGTGACGACGATGTCTCTAAGTGGCAGCTCATACGTCCTGGTGAACACCACACGTGACGAGGGCTACGATATCCAATTTCGCTTCAGGACCACTCTGCCGAATGGTCTTCTAGCGATCGGTAGGGGTGTGACCATTTATATTCTCCAGCTGGTAAATGGCAAACTCAATATACACTCTAGTATATTGAATAAATGGGATGGAGTCTTCGTCGGTAGTGGACTCAACGACTCCAACTGGCAGAAGGCCTTTGTAGCGATCAACGCGACTCATCTCGTTCTTTCGGCCAACGAGGAACAAACTATTTACCCTATTAGTCCGAACGAAGGCTCCAATTCATCAAATCACACATCCTTTCCTACGACTTTTGTGGGTGGGAGTCACATCAGTTCACTGAGCTTCCTGAGAAGATTATCCCGCTTACCTTCGTTCACTTTTTTCGTCGGCTGTATGGAAGACGTCGTCATCAACGGCGAATGGGTACGTCTATTAATTTCGATTTACTGTGATTTATTTCAATTAATAACTATAAACGTTTGAAATCTCAATTCCATTACTCTCAAATTATCACTTTTCATTGTCAATCTACATCATTTTCTCGCCTGCCAAACTTAACCGCGACACCTTTATAATTTGTAAAACAACGTTTCATATTCAAAATTGATCTCAGGTTTACTCCGGCACTACGTCGAAAACCGTATACATGGAGGATGTGGAACCGGGCTGTCCTCGCGAGGCTCAGTGCGCACCGAATCCTTGTGAGAACGGCGGCCACTGTACCGATCGTTGGCGCGATTTCTACTGCAAATGCGAACGTCCTTACCTTGGTCACACCTGTCAGTACAATATGACAGCTGCTACCTTCGGTTATGAGAATATCACGAATGGTTACGTGACCGTAAGAGTCAGCGACGCTGCCAGGCGTACCGTCAGCTCGGTCGCTGACATCTCCATGTTCATCCGTACGCGGGAGAGCTACGGTGATATCTTCTATCTAGGCACGGAACCGGATTCTCAAGTCGATCAGAAATCTCAAGAAAAGACTTACATAGCAGCGCAATTAGAAGGCGGAGAACTGCTTGTCAGGATTCAATTTAACGGCACAGAGGCCTACACCGTCGGCGGCGTGAAACTCAATGATGGAAACAACCATCTGATTCAAGTAGCGAGAAACGTCACTCTCGTCCAAGTGAAGATCAACGGCACCGAATACTTTCGCAAGACTATCAGTGCCACGGGAGACCTGAACGTGACCGTTCTTTATCTAGGAGGATTACCTCAGACATCGCGATACATTCGTCAAGTCGATAGCAGGCAGATGGAAGTACAACAAGCACCGCAAATTAACTTCAAGGGCATTATCCAAGACGTACAGATATCAAATGGCACGAGAACGATGGTTGTGGAATTTTTCCCATTAAAGGTGATAGAGGATTCTTTTTGATATTTTGTTTAACTCTATAATCTATACATTATATTGTATATTAATAGACTCTTAAGCAAGTACATACGTATATTTCTTCAAATTTTGAATTTTATGATTTGTGTGACATTGTTCCAACTTTTTATCACATCTTAATCTTTTTTATGCCAACTGTGTACTTTCATTCAAGATTTATAAGCAACTCTTTTTTTTCCAGGCACAAGACATTCCTGCACTTATTCAGTTCGGTAATGTTTCCTTCGATCCTGAAAAGGTCCTTGAAGGTGTGGTGTCGGATGACGTATGTGTGAGCAACCCGTGCAATCACAACGGCACGTGTCATGTAACGTGGAACGACTTTTGGTGTCAGTGCCCGCGCGGTTACACTGGCAAGACCTGCCAAGAGATGGAATTCTGTCAATTGCAAGACTGTCCGGCGGGTTCACGCTGCCAGAATCTTGACGACGGTTACGAGTGCATTGCCAATGCGACTTTCGATGGTGTTTCCACTGCTTTCACGTACGCATACGGTCGCGCTACAGATGCTGCCAGTGATCTACCGCTCGACACCATTGAGATCACCTATCGATCTAATACCGGTGGTACGCTATTTCACATGGCGCCCCGTGTAGGTGACCAACATTTCACCATGTCCGTCTTTAAGGACACCATCACTGTATCTTGGCGACTCGATTTAGAGAATCAGGGTATCATCTCCTTTGGTAAGAGTCAACCTGACGGGAATTGGACTTCACTGCTCATCAGGTTAAATAATAATTCCGTGGAATGCGGTTACGCTAATCCTACTGAAGAGCAACCTCACGTGAGTCCCAACTTCAGCTTCCAACTGTGGTACGATCTACTAGTGGCAGGAACAGTCACTCTCGGTGGCCTTTCCTCCAGTGCTTTGTCTGATAGGCACGCTTATCTCACTGTTGGATCCAGACACGAGAAGAGAAACGGAATCGAGGGCAATAGCGTGGATTATAATGAGCACAGACTAACGACCGCTATGCCTCCGCATAGTATGATATCCGGTGCGTATAATTTTGATACAGTTTTAATTAAATTTAAATGTCATAATGTATTATGTATGTAACGAATGTGTTAAAGCGTTATCATAGTTTTTTCTTTTCTCATATCATTCTAATAGAAATATGCGTAAACTTGGAACTTTGAGAATTTTTAAACTACAATTTTTCTTCTCGGTCTATAATTTTTAATCTCTCTAACTCTTCCTCTCTATCCCTTTTTCTTAGAATCAGAATATCATCCTTTTTTCTTTGTATGCAGGAGAACCGTTTAAGGGCTGCCTCGGCGAAGTACGTATCGGCAGCATGTTACTGCATTACTTTACATACGAGGAGGTTTATCAGAACGCGAATTTTACTCCGTTGGAGTTTCTGGAGTTGCAAGGTAACGATAACGCCACTCATCGCGACA
The DNA here is from genome assembly GCA_901521435.1 of Crematogaster levior. Classification (NCBI taxonomy): domain Eukaryota; kingdom Metazoa; phylum Arthropoda; class Insecta; order Hymenoptera; family Formicidae; genus Crematogaster; species Crematogaster levior. Next base: position 461,633 of record CABEGB010001269.1, on the reverse strand, counting down.
GTATTGGCTGCCAACTGTGCTTCGACACGGATTGCAAGAACGATGGTTATTGCTTTGATAAAGCCAACAGTTACGTGTGCGAATGCCCAGCGGGTTACGCCGAGGATGACTGCTCTTTTAATATCGACGAGTGCATTGACAACAAATGTCAAAACGGTGCGACTTGCGTCGATGGTATCGCCAATTACACTTGCGTGTGCAAAAATGGCTGGCAGGGATGGCTGTGAGTATTCTTTTCTCTTTAAATTACTTTAGCTTTTATGTACAAAGAGAAATTAATAGTTTTTGTTACTATTACATACAGCAAAGTTTTTTTTATAATATCAATATTATTAATATTTTTAACGGGTGCTTTTTACATAATTGTACTCTTTGCAAATGATTATGTACATATTTATGACTTAATCATAAAAAAAGATATTAACGATAATTAATAAATAGTAGTTGATAATAAAAACGTATTATTTATATTATCAGTAAATTGATTAATTAACGTCAATGTCGGTTGATACAAAAAAAATCATACGTTTTGTAGGACTATAAGATCTCTAAATCATCTTTATCAACTTATTATCAAAAAACTACACACACCTTTTACAGTTACAATAGTAATAAGAGATAAATTCTATAAAACTGTATTTTCCAACAATTAAGAAGGGATCATGACTCTCTCTTATCAAGTTCTCTTCTTATCTGGTTTACAGATGCGATAGCGACATCAATGAATGCGTAACGCTGAGTCCGTGTCAACACGATGGCGTATGCGTGAATCTACCGGGCTTGTTCAGGTGTGAGTGTCCTGATCAATTCACCGGTGAACTGTGCGAAAGCTTCCGGTTGATCACCTGCGAGAACGAGCCGTGCAAGAACGGGGCGACCTGCGTAGACGTGCCGAATCCAAAGACGGGTGACAACTTCACCTGTAACTGCATGCCCGGGTATGACGGCCCGATTTGTGACACGCCCTATTGCATCCGCAGGAAGTGTCAAAACGGAGGCAGATGCGACTTTTTATATCAGGTATATAATCCCTCTTCTTCACTATATCTATATATTTAGATATTTTAAGATCCAGAATTTGAAAAATCACCGAATTATCATTATATAATTAAATTTTCTATTAAATTCTCAATTAGAAGTCTTTGAAAAACGATAAATTATAAAAATGATTAAATTTCTAAAGTCTTCTTTGGTTGCTAAGAATTTAGAGTTCCTGAACCTTCAAAATTTTGAATTTAAATTCCAAAACTCTCGAAAATCTTTAAATTCTTAGATTCTAATTTACATGGTATTTTATAATTCTATAATTTCAAATTCTTAAAGATTTCTTTGTATTGTTTAATCATGGCGCACATCAATTATTATGACATAAAATAGACGCCGAAATGCACCTGTCCTCTCGGTTTCTCTGGCATGTACTGCGAAACTAACATTGATGACTGCGCGCCGGATTCCGAGGGTAATGTGCCATGCAAGAACGACGGCAAGTGCTATGATGGAGTGAATAAATTTATGTGCGACTGCCAAGGCACCGGATATACCGGAATCGACTGTTCCATCGATGTAGATGAGTGTCAGGATTTAGAGATCGATTGTGGACACGGTAAATGCGAGAACCTACCTGGTATCTATCAGTGCATTTGTAAAGACGGTTATTGCGGCTACAATTGTGGCATGGAGAATCCCTGTGAGGAAGTGAGTTCTTTAATTTTCTTCTTAAAAAATAAAAATGTAAAAGAAAGTAATTGATAAGTGATATGAAAAAGAGATTGATTAATATTTGATAAATTAAAAATAAAAAAATAACAAGATACAGAAATTTACAAACAAGCTGTCAGAAAACTGGGAAGACTTAATGGAAAAGAAAATTTTATAATTGCCTCTCATTAGAGTTACAATAATAAAAATTAAAATAGAACAAAATTTTATAATCATTTTGTAATCATGTTTTTTTTGTTCTTATTCTATTGATTACGTAATAATGCTCTTGTTTCGCTCTTTTATTTAGGGTTTCTGCCACAACGGTGGCACATGTGAATGCGGCAATGATGGAGGATACATATGTCGATGCACTCCTGATTACACGGGACAAAATTGTACAGAGGTAAGATAAAATTCAGGAAACGATATAAGTCATGTACAAATTATGAAATTAATTAATTTGCCATTGATGTCTCAATCAAAATATACTTAATATTTACAATATTATCATCATACAAATCTGTTCAAAATATGATATAGTTATGTGAATATTGAAAGTAATAATTAAAAGTAATTCTACAAATTACATTATATCATATAAATAAAATTCTTTATTTTTATATAAATTAATAATAAATAACTATTTTTCAGCCGGAAAATAATTATTTAAGCAGCCAAGCTTTCGACGTAATGGTAATCGTAGGACCAATCGTGGGTGTAATTCTTCTGATTGCCATCGTATCTCTTGTAGCGCTCTTTATGATGGCAAGAAAGAAACGTGCGACACGTGGCACGTACAGTCCGAGTGCTCAGGAATTTAGCAATCCGAGAGTGGAGATGGATAATGTAATGAAACCTCCACCAGAGGAAAGATTGATCTAATCGAGAATAGCAATCGGAAGGATGTAACTAGGTAATGCGAGTGAATTTCGATATGTGGAAGTTGCTTTTTAAAAGAGCAAATTCCATTTTGTGCGAAAGGAGGAAAATAAGAATAAGTAGTATCTTTTTTATAAAATTAAATTTATAATTAATCTACTTAATTTAAATTTTTTTGTCAATGTAATATAAATTTCTTTGCTCGTAATTTTGCTTAGCTGTAGATTTAAGTTTGTGCGAATGTGTGAATTTTTACGAATGTAAATCTTTCCACATATCGAAGGTTATTTGCGTAGCCTAGTCTTCCGAAAATGTGATTCATCATTGTGAAGATTTTCGACTGAAAGCACGCAGATCGCTCGACAAACAGCCAAGTCGATAACGTGAAACAATTATTGATCGCGTCTTCTAGTCCTAGTTATTTCATAATCATCATTATAAAAAATAGACGAATTAGAAGGAAGAAATTTATCGTAAGATTAAATTTCAGATCTTTTGGAAATCAAAAATTAGAAAATTTCCAGCCTTTTTAATTTGTTGCTTGTGAGAGAATTGTATAGGCAATGATTCTAAGATTAATAACAAAATTAATAATAAACATTTTTTGCAACGACACATTTTTTGACAATCCTCCCGAGGGAGGATGATTATTATTCAAGTGGATTTGTGTGTGTGAAAACGTTGGAATCTAAAGTCAACGTTTTGTTTCGAGCTTTCTGAACAATGTGTAGAGTGTCTCGGAGAAAGAATATATTCATTGCATGCACGAATATATTGCTTAAATAATTTGTATTTTAAATACAAGGATCTCGTAATTTCTTTAGTTAAATTCGAGGGACCAATAATGATATTTTAAGATTTGAGAATTCGTATATTCGAGAATTCAATGATTTTAAAGATTCGACAAGCTCTAAAAAATCTAAAAAATCGAAACATTCTAAATTTAAAAATTACAGAATCAAAATGCAAGGGAAAAAGAATTCCAGCATCAAATGATGTTCGAATAAAAAAGTTTTATCGAGTAAGAAGGTGATCTATGCCTCTCTTTCTCTGCGACACCCTGTAAATAATAACACGCGTAAAGTAAATGACGTAGATTATGATAAAGTGTACTTAAAGCTCTCAGAAGTGTCCTTAAGACGTCAAGCAATACTCGAAGGAGGCGAATCCAAGCAAACAGACCCGTCCATTTTAGTGCCTAATCTATACTCTACTTAGAGAGATATTATTTATAAGCCGCGATATGCATGCAATATTGATGGACGAGAAAAAAAGGAAGCGAGCAGGACAATATTTCAAAAAAGCATACGACTTAAAGACATGTGAGATCTCAAGAATAATGCATAATGTTCTTGCTACGCTTGCAAAAGAATAGTGAATTAAAGAAAATTTTATATAGGAATTTATTCTGCGAATTTTAACTCTTAATTCTTGAAACTTTATTACACTGATTGATTTGTTTCCCTCTAATTAAATTTTAATTAAATTTATAATAATTTTCCTACTTTAATTTACATTTTTGACTTTATCTATTTAATTTAATTTTTTCCAATTTTTATGAACTCGTTTTGATTCTTATCTCATTTTTAATATCATTACTTTATACCTTTATTCTATTTTAATTTTAACATAATTTCTTCAATTTTAATTATCTATTAAATCTTTCGTTAATTTAATTGCAATAAAGTTATCTTTTAATATTTGCCTATCTTCGCAGGAATTATATGTTAAGTCTTAAATATCGTCAAACAGCGACATATATTCCGACTTACTGTAAAAAAACGTCGATACTGTCGAGCGTTTCTGATATCAGCGTAAGAAAGAAAAATTCTGAACGCGCACGGAAAACTCGCATTATTGAGCGTCTGTTAATTTTGTACATAGACTTAGCTTGTAAATCGAAAAGATTATTACGACTTTATCATATTTAGGATTTTATATGATTATTAGATATTTAACGATAACGACGTATTAATCGATACGTACTTATACTACCACGACCAAAGTAGCGACGAGGCGATATCTTGTAAGATTTTACTCTGTAAAAATCATCTTGCGATTTTATAAGCGTTTGATTTTTCACTTATAAAGCATTTGTGTTCAAGACTGAGTTCCCAGCGTCTAAAATAAGAGAAATAAAGTGAAATCCAGATGTATATGTAACATACCGAATATATACTATGTACATTCTATATTTACATATTTGTATATATTCGAAAAAAGTAAATTGTATTAATTACATCTTTTTATTAATGCCAAAATATATCAAAATTATCCGAGTATATATTGTTCATATAGGCAAATTAATAACTGTTTAGCACATTTTTTCAAAATGCTATCGTGCAAAATTATTTATACATGTAATCTTTATTTCGTGGCAAATATATTTAAATCCTCGACATGTGAATCGAGAGACTAAATAGATTTGCGCGTACTTTATTCGGTATGATCAAATCGCGAAGATATACAATATACAGTGCGTTACACAAGTAGATATAGTGACTCCAAACGGACGATTAAATGTACAAAATCAATAAACGCATGTATAAACAAACGAATTGATTAACGTTTCAACAAATATCTGTATCTTTATTAAGTATTCGAAAATACAGACCGATTAAAATAATACACAGTATATATATATATAGTGTGAATAATATAAAATATCATGATTAATAAAACTTCTAAAAATTATGTACAATGAGCTAAAAAATCGACTAGATTTAAATATATTATACAATCAAAATTAAAACTCTTTACGATTTGAATATCTAAAAATTAGTACTTTTCAATCGGTTAGGAACATAGAATGGGGTGAATTGAACAGTTGTCAAATCTAGCATGTACTCTTGCCGTTCACTTTACTTAATTTATCGCGCGATATTTTGTCGAAGAATAGAAGTCCGGCAGCGCGTTCGATGCTGTCTGGTGGAACCTGTTAAAAAATTGATCAAATTCTTATAACATTATATCTTGTTACATATTGAATAAATTTAATCGTTTTTTTTTTCACATACATGCAATTACTCTAATAGATTTAATTTTAATATTTTCTTCTAATTAATAAGAAATTGTACTGACAATTTAATTACGTTTATACTGCGATACATTTAAATATAATTTTTATATACACATATAGAATGTATTAGTCCAAGAGCCCATGACATGAATTTGGGTAGGTGTTTTAGGCAACTTGAAATTATAAAAAAAAGTAAATTTGAATGTGTGCGATTACGGAATGAAGAGTCTGGCAAAAAGTTTGCGGTTATTTTGCAACTGCGCAGCCTAGTACATTTAAAAAAAAAAAGCCTCAAAAAATATACTTTTGGCAAAATAAAATTTAGTTATTTTTTAACTTTAGCACCTATAGAAATAAAAAATCAAAATGCCAGACGTTTTGAATGGTTCTGAAATATAGCCAGATTGCCCCAAAGATGATTTTTTAATAAACGCAAAAAATATACTTTAGGCAATCTGAAATTTTTATAGGACGTTTATTAATTAAAATAAAAAATATTTATTAAGAAGCCAGACAAATCACGGTTTTAAATATTTGACATACGCGTTTAAAGTTTTTGCATGAGAGCGACGAAAAAGTCTTATGCGTGGGCTACGTTTGAGAGAGAAAGTTTATCAGCAGTCCCTCGCAGTACCGGGAGCCCTTCGCTTGCCGAATTCTGATTGATGAGGGGTCACGTGACTTGTGAGTTTAGTGTCGTGGCGATCTTTGGGGCAATCTGGCTATATTTCAAGAGCCCATGACATGAATTTGGGTAGGTGTTTTAGGCAACTTGAAATTATAAAAATAAGTAAATTTGAATGTGTGCGATTACGGAATGAAGAGTCTGGCAAAAAGTTTGCGGTTATTTTGCAACTGCGCAGCCTAGTACATTTAAAAAGAAAAAGCATAATCAAAAATAATACTTTTGGCAAAATAAAATTTAGTTATTTTTTAACTTTAGCACCTATAGAAATAAAAAATCAAAATGCCAGACGTTTTGAATGGTTCTGAAATATAGCCAGAGAGATTGCCCCAAAGATCGCCACGACACTAAACTCACAAGTCACGTGGGGGGCAATCTCTCTCTGGCTATATTTCAGAACCATTCAAAACGTCTGGCATTTTGATTTTTTATTTCTATAGGTGCTAAAGTTAAAAAATAACTAAATTTTATTTTGCCAAAAGTATTATTTTTGATTATGCTTTTTCTTTTTAAATGTACTAGGCTGCGCAGTTGCAAAATAACCGCAAACTTTTTGCCAGACTCTTCATTCCGTAATCGCACACATTCAAATTTACTTATTTTTATAATTTCAAGTTGCCTAAAACACCTACCCAAATTCATGTCATGGGCTCTTGGACTATATTTCAGAACCATTCAAAACGTCTGGCATTTTGATTTTTTATTTCTATAGGTGCTAAAGTTAAAAAATAACTAAATTTTATTTTGCCAAAAGTATATTTTTTGAGGCTTTTTTTTTTAAATGTACTAGGCTGCGCAGTTGCAAAATAACCGCAAACTTTTTGCCAGACTCTTCATTCCGTAATCGCACACATTCAAATTTACTTTTTTTTATAATTTCAAGTTGCCTAAAACACCTACCCAAATTCATGTCATGGGCTCTTGGACTATATCCTATACAGTCTAATGTCATTTCCATATTTTATAATTTCTTGGAATGTAAAGCAGTACCTGAAAATTAGTAAGCGGCGCGTTATCATCAATCGGTGTATTTGGCATCACAAAAGCCTCCATTTCAAGCTTGCCATCGCTGGTTTCGCCCACAATCACTTTGTAAAAGTGTGTAGGCACCGCTACATGATTCGCGCCTATCACCTCATAACGCACATATTTTTTTCCATCCGCTTCTCTTCTATAAATACATATAATAATATATAAAAATATTATAAGATAGGATTCGAAAACTGCTCAACCAGCAAGCAAACATACTTAGGAAGGTACAATGGTCCTGTGCATACGTAAACGTCCTCATAGATATTTGTCAATTTCCGAACGTATTTCTCCAGCCTATTCCAGGAATCTCTGTTGAAACCTTTTCCAACCTGCGGTGCCATATTGGTGAGAAAGAAAGTTTGCTCTATGTGTTTCTGTGATATTCTGTGATTCCCAGCAGCTGCCAGATGACCACGATCATAGCCACTTCCCTTGTAGTCTATATTCTCTGATCTGTTGACATCATTAAAATTAGACTTAATTATTCTCGACAGATTAATTTAGTCCATTAAATTGATATTATATATTTTTTTTAGGTTTCCTAGAAATAATCCTCTGAGAATTATATAAGAAATTCCATATTTCTTCACCTGAAGAAAGGGTGTATACTCTGATCAGGCTTGAATTCACACTTTGAGCGATCCACTTCCTTGTACTGCAATGCCTCCTTGGTCAAGTGTTCAAACACCCAATAAGCAACTCTGTTTCGCCTGTCGTAAGAGAGCACAAAATCCTCATACGATCTGACATGATCCAATCCAGGAAAACCAAATTTCATAATCTGCCACAATATTTTCAATATCCAATACAATCATTAGAACTTTAAACGTAACAAGCGTTACAAATAATTCAGCAAAGTTTCTATGTATTGATAAGTCACTGAACGTGAATTCCTCTCACTTGATGCTACCAGCTTATATTAATTATCATTAAATCATTATCCATTTGTCAAGTATCAAATTATTTGTTATAGTGCCAGCATTAAAATATCCCTCTCATTTGTCTCCAATGAACATAAATCTGGGATTTAATCATCCTTGATTCGACCCTCGGTTTTCACCCACCTGCGACACCCTTGTGACGGTCGAGGACACTTTGGAGCCCATGTCGTGGTCGCGTTCGGCAGGTATCAAGGGGGTAGCCGCCGAAACTGTACCGAACAGAGGCAGACCTGGCATGTTCCGGATTCGCGCCGTTGACAACACACTCGTTTCATTGTCTTTCGGATATCGCCTCTGTTCGGACAACTTGCCCAAGTACCAGCCCCCCACACCCATACTAGTCAGAGCGGTGAGATTAAACGCTATTCGCCTCATCTCATTCATGTTACTCTTCATTATCCTCCCACGTGGCTGCCCGTCGTAATTACGAGTGGTCACGAGAATGTGTTCAACGCAAGAAGGAGGTTACGTACACAGCATCGGGTCAAGTTAGAAAAAACACGTGCACTGTGACGTATGGAATGTGTTCCAAATATACAGGGTGTTGAAAAAAAAGGGTAAAATATTTTAAGGGGATTTAGTATGCCCAAAAATAAGTCGAAAAGTCTTAATAAACATTCGCAAATAAGTCGATTTTTTTAGATATTTTTATTTTTTGAGATTTTTTTATTTGGGGCTACTTAAAAAGTCCGGTGTATGCAGAACCAATCAATAACTTGGAACAATTACGACATCGTGTACAAGATGTCGCAATCAGAATGAATCCAGGTGTATTTGAAAAAGCACGAGATTCTTCCCCTTAAAATACTTTACTCTTTTTTCGCCACCCTATATGTACATACACCGACTTTTTTATCGTGAAATAAAATTAATTATGCTGATATAAATTTGGAGTTTTATTAGTCGAAAAATAAGTGATTTTTCACGTCTCACAAAATTGCCTTTATTATCATGTAATAGTAGATGTAATAAAAATTCTGCATTGTCACACCACACACTATATTTTTCATTGTAATTGTCTTGTAATTGTTTTGTCATTAAAATTATACAATATGGAAAATAAGCAAGTCCAAAAGACAATAAATATAAGGCAACGGTTTCTCACATACCACAGATTTTTTGTAAAAATTCTTTATTTACAACATATTTACAATCGGACCGTCTTATATACAACGCAAAAAACTATTCAGATTTTGTATGAGATCCCATATGAACTTATTTAAAAAAAAATAGGCATGTTCATCAAGAGTAACGAGAGCTTACACAATTAAATAACTTAATGTTAAAAGAACCTACGCTAATACAAATTTTAAGACTTTCCATTTAAAAATCTCTATACAAAATTATATAAGAATTTAATATTCCAGTTATCGAATTACTACATATTGTTTTTCAAAAAAAAGACTGATCATTGATTTGATAATAAAAATAATAAATTAAATTAAATTAAATTAATAATTTTTTTTACATTATCTTGGTTGATTTTTCGCAAAATCTGTTATAAAATTAAATATTTTATTGCTAAACAAATAAATTTTTCTTTGACTTATCGTTATAGAAATTCTTCCAAATAATGATTGTAAAATAATATTTAATCACTGTTATTCTCATCGGAATCCTCTACCAGGATAGTGTCGTGACCAGGTAACATTCGGGGATCAAATGTATTCTGAAAGCATTTCTGGAATACGAGTCTTGCTCTCTTGGCCACTTGACGCGGTGGCGACTGTGGCACGTCCTCTTCCAGATCAATGCAGTCTGCAACTTCTTCCTCCTTCTCATCATTCGTTGATTTCCTCTTTGTAATGTTGGAAAATACTGAATTTATCAGCTTTCGGTCCTTGGAAATCTTTCTATCAGTCACCGGAGTTGTATTAACAGAACCGAGTGCGACAGAACGATGACTCTGTTCTGGTATGTGCAAATCCCTTTGTCTAACACCATTTGTAGAATTATTCGCGGAAATGATGTTCATAGAAGCATTCATGTTTTGGTTGAGCGTTTTGTCTGACTTATTTCTCTCTTCTGCTAATCTACTTTTAAATATATCATTGACCTCAGGTTTGATGACCTCAGATTTCTTTATTCGACGAGAGGATTTGTTGACGCATCTGGAAGTACTCCTTGAAGAAGCATTCTTTCTTCGAACAGATTGTATTTGCCTGCTGACAACTGACGAGTCCGATTGACTGTCACAGTCTGGGCTTAGAGTTGATAATAACAAGTTCGTCTCGAAAGCTTGACTCTTCAGTGTAAACAATATTGGTCTGAAATACATCACACACGAGAGATTAAGAATTATTAAAATAGAAACACACACACATGCACATGCAGTAAAAAATTTTATATTTTATAATAATATATAATCATTCAACAATATATAAAATGTGTAAACAATATTTAAATCTTTACAGTATTACTTAATATTAAGTAAAAAAATAATTAAAAAATGAGAATTGAAGCTTGAGAATTTGATGTATACCTCCCTGCTGTTCCAAAACTTGCAGTAACTGGGACGCTCACGCTTTCGCTGAAAGCAAGTAAAGCTCTGACCTCTTTCAAACAAAACGTAACGCTTGTCTCATTACCAATCGTGTAACGATCAAATTCTCCAGTACCAAGAGCCAGCTGGGTACGTGTTGTATTTACCATGACTGTATTAATTGACAATAATATATTATTCACTATAATACATTATATTTTATGTTTATACATATGTTAGGAATGGCATGATTGACCTGATGCATCATCCACATAGTTCCTGAGCAACAGTTTGTGTGGAGTTATCTCAAGTGTTATTTCGATTAAATTTTGTGGAAAATTTTGCAAAGCGTCCATTAACGTTCGAGCTCGAGACATCAATTCGTTGGACATACCAACCTTGGTATATGATGCCTATTTAATAATAGTTTTATTATTATTTAACATAATCAATAGTTCAGAAAAAATTTAATCCTCGGATGTTTTTATAATACTTTCTTTTTACTCCAAGTTACTACTATTAATTACTACAAGTTATTTTTCGCTTATTTAATTTTTAGAATATTTGGAAAAGCTTTTAATTGATAAAATTAATCAATTATTTTGTTAAATGTTAAGTGAAACAACTGAGGATCAAGTGTAACGAAAAAAAATGTTTTCAGTGTACTTGCAACTTTTCAGAATCCAAAATGGGCGTCAAGTGAGATTTGTTGATACCATTTTTGTATTTTAAAATGAACACTAGATTGCAGGCATCTACCTCCAAATGAATGTGGCAAGTCTCCACTTGCTTGTCCAACATATGTGGAGATTTGAAGACGGTCATTGCACTCTGTAAATTGTACATTAAACATCGTGTATATAGATGTAGTTGAAACAGATATTACCCTCATCGAAATTTTGCATTTCTGTGCCTCTTCTTCCTCGAGATCTCCAAGAGTGTAATAGGAGAAGAAGTTCTTGTGAAACGTGAAGTCAGAATATGCCGATTTGGCCATGTTGACTGTACGGAAAGAGATAGATTCCTCTTGTGGATTCACATATATCTCGTCTCCAATCTTCGCCATCATATGTATCGCTTTTGCCAAGACTGCATCAATCAGAAAACTCTAGTTCTAGCAATTTGTCGTAGAGAAGCTTTATTGAAATTAGTAATCTGATGTTCCTCTAGTGCACGTTAAATTTTTAGAAAAGTTTTTTTCACTTGTAACATTTAATGCATATTTTTTGTAAATGATAAACTGTGCAGTGTACAAAATAAACAAGTGTAAAGGATCAGAGTAGTCATATGATAAAAAATGTTAAATTAAATCGATGATTGTTGCTTTCGTGCGGCAAAATGGGTAGTTCTGATTTGTTTACATGACATAAATTAAAAGAGAATGATTAACATACCTTTGACATTTCCACCAGGTATGACGCATTTCATGTCGAATATTTTTTATTCTGACGCGCAAGCGATATTTCGAAAAATGTCTATCTCTATTTAACAACTCTCTCAGAACAATGCACCGTTCATTCGAACTTTCACGCGCGGCCATAAATAACAATAATCTTGTATGCTCATTCGAAGTGGAAGACCGAATAGGTTATGTCATAGACGAAGTAATATTCGAGAGGTCCGCAATTATGAATGAATTCTCGCGTCCCGAAGTGAACTGGAGGTTTTAGCGAAATTAGAAACTTTTTGAAACTTTGGAAAATTGTTGAAATTTTAGACAATTCAATCTTTTCCCGATGTTTTGCCCATTTTCGACATTTTTGCATTGAAGTTTAAATGGAGATTCCAGGCATTTCGATTTCTATGTGGTGGTTTAGTGTAGATAATTTCGTATGAAAAAGTTTTGTATAGAAATAGGTGCGGAGGAATATATACAAAATAAATGTTTCATTATTATTACGGTGTTTTACTTTTTTTTGTAAATTATAAATAAGCATTGAATGTTCAAATCTTTCGATATGATATCTCGTACTTCGATAATCTCCCGCTATCACGTACACTTCCGGTGTCATGTTTGACGTTTCTGCCTCCTGTGCGTTGTATTATAGGAATATAGCAAGTATTGATATCGCGAGATTATAAATATTCGAAATATATTAGCTTAAGGATTTAATTACAAAAATCATGGTGAGTGACACAAAAGTAACCTGTAAATGTGCTAAAAATCAAAAACTAATCGTTTTCGTAATCTAACCTTCAAGCAGGCGGTGTCTTTAATATAGCATTATATATGTTATTTTATATTTTCCATCGTGTATTAAACTTGCATCGTGTAATCAGCAAATCCTCTTATAACTGAATTTTTTATTCTTTATTCTTTTAATCGCGATTCATCTTGTTAATAAAAATTTAATTTATTTCAGTTTATCTCAATAATTTAAAATTAAATGTCAATTTTCTTCCCACAGAGTTTCTAACTTTAAAGAATATGTATATATTTTTTACTTAGAAAGAGCAAATTACTCAATATACACAAAACTTTAAAATCTCTTATCCTAAAAGAGAAATAAATATTTTGCAGCTTGTGCTGGTATTGGGAGACTTGCATATTCCACACAGATGTAGTAGCCTTCCGAGTAAATTCAAGAAACTGTTAGTACCAGGAAGAATACAGCACATCTTATGCACTGGCAATCTTTGCACGAAAGAGTCCTATGATTATCTTAAAACACTAGCCAGTGACGTGCATGTTGTCAGAGGAGATTTCGACGAGGTATGCATTATTATAACAACAATTATAACTTTTTATTTAATTATATTAACACAAAAGCATATTAAAATTATATTTAAAAATATATTAAAATATATTAAAATATATTTAAAATAATATTAAATGTAATTAAAATAATTAGATGATGAATTACATGGAGTAAAATTAAGAGCGAGAAAAATAAGTACAGTTGTCATTGCATATTAATTAATTAAGTTAAATTAATAAACAAGAAATATAATTACAAATATTGTTTACATATGCAAAGCCAAGAATTTTATTTGTTTGCAGAATCTAAATTATCCAGAACAAAAAGTAGTTACTGTGGGCCAATTCAGAATAGGACTTTCTCATGGGCATCAAGTGGTGCCATGGGGTGATCCGGAATCTTTAGCCTTGATACAGAGACAATTAGATGTTGATATTCTCATATCTGGGCACACGCATAAATTCGAAGCCTACGAGCATGAAAATAAATTCTACATCAATCCTGGGTCAGCCACTGGAGCTTACAATCCTCTGGATACGTAAGTCTCTTTAAAAAGAAATGATATAAAAATAAATATGAAAGCATACTTTTCAGAAAAAATATATTACCTTTTTTCCAAATATTCAATTTTCAGAATTCTCAAAAATTATATTTTTTGGAAATTTTGAATTGAATTTAATTAAATTATGTGATCTTTTAATTATTAATTTATAAATTATTTGTTCTGAAAAAAGGAAATATGGTTTACAAGGATAATTAGTACGTGAATCCTGTTTTAAATATAATTTTTTTTCTTTTTAGATCAGTTATACCATCATTCGTATTGATGGATATTCAAAGTTCGACAGTGGTTACTTACGTATATCAGTTGGTTGGAGACGAAGTTAAAGTGGAAAGAATTGAATATAAGAAGAGTTAGAACCGATGGAATCTCCAAAATATAGATTATATTCGAAATTCAACAAGAATGCGATCATGCGCATGAATATTCAACGTTTGCTGAATACTTTTAATCTATTTCAGATTAAATATAATTAATTAATTAGTGTTTAAATATGATTACTGAATCGTATATTTGTTGTAAATAAAGCAATATCAATATTATATAGTAAAATAAGTTCCTTAAAATGGGTTGATAAACAAATATCATTTGAAAAAAATTGAAAAAAAAGTCCTTAATAATCAAGAGTTTCTATATATATATATATATATAATTCTATAGAATTATTTATAACGTGGTTTTTTATAGTCGCTTTAATCCCTTTATTTCCATAGAATATGACATGTGTAAAAGATGGAACAATGTTTCTTTCTGCTAAGAAATATGGGACAGAAAAATAAAGATGCACATTGTCAAAATAGTAGTGAAATTTAGATTATATCAATGATAGAAGCAAAAGATTGATTATATATTTATAACAAAAGAGAACATCATTTCACAATACAACATTCATTCCGGCAAACGCTCGTAAATATTTATTTATAAATTAAAAATAAACAATTGTTCGTTATTCTATCATTTTCTGGATTTTCTTAGAAGAGTAAACCCTTCGCCTGTAAACGCTTTAAACTCGTCTGGATCCTTTGTCTGAAACAATACAAGCAATATTAATCGTGACGTCATGTGCAATTAATATATATATAAATATATAAATTAACATAAATTAAATTCATATTAAATCTGCAATTTATTAAAAAATTCAGAAGAGAATTACTTATGACTTAAGAGATCTATTTATGACTGTTGTGATATAGAATTCCAACTCGAATCCTTACCTCCTTATTATTCGCTGGCTTCATGTTCCGCAAAAACCTTAGAGTGCCTATTTGATAATCATAATCAGGTATTCCCCGGACATAAGTCGGTTTGGTGGCTACAGTTTCCTGCTTGGGCATGTCTTTACGCTTTTTACCGTCCAACCGGACGCCTTCGCCCTGGAAAGGTACAAAGCCAGTCTGTGCCGGCATCAAATCAGCCAGGTGCTCTATTTCATCCTCTTCTTTCTTTGCCTTTCTTACTGGCTCTTTATAGCCTACTGGTGGCGCAAACTCCACATTCATGTCGCATTCAATGATACTAACTGCTGGACCAGGCTTGGTTTCGAGCACGCACATCTCATATATCTTTTGATTGTATTTTATTGCAATTACATCGCCTGTGGTTAAGCAGGCAAAGCTACGCAGACCATTCTCCAATACAGCCTTTGGATTGGTGATATCCAAAAAGTCCTCTGACTGTGGCTGAAAGCGCGAGAATGTTGCAACTGGTAGCGACACACTTTCTACATTCAACAGTTCGCCTTCCTCCAGCAAAAGATTATGCATCATCTACGACAAGATATAGTATTCTACAATTTATTTATTGCCATTTTTGATATATATAAAATGCAATCCTCACTGACCCAATAAGGTAAGTAGACTTTGCCTTCATCAGCGATGAACTCTAGTACGCCACAATGAGTAATTCTGTTCGTTTTCCTGTTGGTCAGTTTAAATAGCATTGGGTAAATGATGTTGAGCCTGGTGAGCTGTTCCAAAGCAGATGGTGGCATGATTACTGAAAGGAAAGACAGATCAATGCAAAGAAAATTCTCTTGTTGTCATTTAGTTGTCAGTCGACTTACTCTTGCCACCACGTTCAACATCTTGGCGATAGGTTCCAGGTAACATTGACACTGAAAAACATTTATACTGGGTATTGAAGGGCCGCGGAATCTCCGGAAACATGTTGAACCCGAACTGAAACTGGAAAGTCATTCTTTTAAATTGTTAACCTCGATTACTCTCCTGTTGAGAGAAACAGCTCTTGGAAAAATCTTCATCGTTTCTCTGATAGCCATCGATTTCTTCGGCTGTCTTACCATATTTGCGATTTGTTGGTTCTCTTGACAATTTTTCTTTTTTATGGGACTTTTGTTATAGCAACAACATGAACTTCCAACGGGAGAGTCATCACATTTGCACACATACCACTTATATATCTACATATAGCAGACGACGCTGCGCGCAGCGCCATGCAACTAATCGATAATTTTCAGGAAAATATTCTGTACAAAAACGAGATTTTTAAATCGGATACTTTCTATTTTAATCTGACATGTAGAAATATAAAATATGAAAGTATGAAATTATAAAGTTTTTATTTTTCAATGATCTTTATGCACAGATGGATACATAGATTATTACACAAATCAATCAATATATCGATCAATTACAGTGTAAAAAAGGGAAACTTGCACATTAAAAAATTGCATATTTTCCTTAAATATATATAAATTATAGGATGTAAAAAATAAGAGAGTAAGTGAAGAAAATATTAATATGATTTTATATTGCATTTTTTTAATATAAACTTTACAAGAAACCTGTATATTCAATTAAGCTCGTCGAATATCTAATGGCGAGGATACACATATATAATAAAATACTCAAAGTTTATAGTACTAAAATAGTCAAATTCTTCTTTTTTAAATTTTCCTCTATTCTAAGTCAATTATTTTTCCTTAAACTAAGTTTTTATGCTGCCTTACATTGTTTTCTCATTACTGATATTTGCTATTTGAGTACATAATCATATTTTTTTTCTTCTTGCTAATAAATTGTTTCCAACTCTTCATTAAATCCGAATCTCGCCTATTAAATTATTATTTCATCATTGAAGTTTTTCAATGATAGTTTCAAATGATCATTAAAATGAAACATTTTTGTTCTATATTATTCAAATTAAATTGAAAATTGCAATGAGAACTTAAAATAGAGGAAATGAGGAAAAATAGAGGAAATTTAATCCTGAAAAATTGATTGTACGATTTAAATGCTAGATATAAAAGATGGATTGTATTGTAAAACATATACGTTCTACTGGAATCTAATGTACATAACTGCAACAAATGTTCAACAATTCATTATACGAGTTATATAAAATACAATAATTATTTCATCTTCATACAGCACAGATATATAATACAAAAAATATTTCTTTTTCCAAAAATATCAAAATATATATTTATAAATATATATCATTAAGATATAAAAAATAATATAAAAGTAAAAATAATTCTTTTCATAAGGTTTTAATCCGTGATTGTATATTGCATATATCACATTGTAGATACATTAATATATTGTATAAGATATTTATACAACAGATAGATTGCACATGTTCAGAAACAAAGATATATCAAATAAATCATAAATATTGGAGAACTACTTAGGAATATCCATTTCATATCCATGCTGTATGGTTTCTTATATATTTTTCTATGATCTCTTGATTAAACTTTCGATTCCTCAATTCATATATAGTATAATAGGCGCCATATATTATCATTAGACATTTGTAAAGTGACTTCGGATGAATAATGTATGCCAATTATGTAGAGGAAGTTACTTGGTAACTTCGTGCATTGCATTCGCCAGGTATTCTACGTTTTTCGACGTTACGCCAGCCATAGAGATACGGCCATCCTTGGTTAAGTAAATGTTGAAGTCCTTTGTGAGCCTTTCCACCTGTTAAGAAATCAACAATAATTAAAAGAAATCATTATTAATTATAATAACAATTACTTCTGGTTTTTTGTTTAAAGAATATAAAAATTATTATTTAAGTACATTTAAGTATCAATATAGAAAAAGAATTACCTCATTTGGCTTTAAACCAGTATAACAGAACATTCCAATCTGATCTGTGATATGAGACCAATCACGTGTGCTGCCATTCTTCTTCAGATTGTCGCGTAGCTTTGTGCGAACTGAAATAATACGATCGGCCATACCCTTCACATCGCGTAACCACTCCTTTCTCAATTCAGGATCGCTGAGAATTTCATTAACTATACGGGCTCCATAAATCGGTGGGTTTGAATACATCGGCCTAATTAGAATCTTCAATTGTGACAAGGTACGTGCAGCCTCATCTTTACTAGAGGTCACTAGAGTGAATGCTCCAATACGTTCACCTGAAGAAATAAAAAAGAGAAATTAATATATTTATTTTTTCTTATATAGATATTATATACTCATATACATATACATATAGTATTTTTACTTGTACATACCATAAAGACCCATATTCTTTGCAAAGGATTGAGATAAGGCAATTTTGTGACCATCTTTAATGAATAGTCTGACTGCATAAGCATCTCTTGTAAGATCTCCTACAGAAAAAACGGATCAAAATAGTAAAATGTTAAACCACATGAGTATTAAAAGATTTATTAGATTAATGAGGCTAATATTGACATATATATATATATATATATATATATATATATATATATATATATATATATATATATACATATATATATATATTTATATTAACGTTTATTAAGTTTAATAATGTATATATATATATATATATATATATATATATATATATAAACATTATTAAACTTAATAAACGTTAATATAAAATAATAGATTAAAAAAGGACATTAAAAAATACCTGAGGCAAAACCTTGATATGCCATATCAAAAAATGGAAACAGATTTTTCTCCTTAATCAGAGCAGACAATTCTCCCCATTGTTCCGGTTTGGGATCAACACCGGTGGGATTGTGAGCACATGCATGTAGAAGGATAATTGATTTCTCAGGAATATTCTATTCACAAATAACATTATTAGTACGATAAAATATTAATTCCTTAAAAATCATAACGTTAATCATTGTCAATGCAGTATTGATGCAATATTGATTTTATGAACATTGTATCTTGTAAATTTCTATGCTCAATTGTGATTACTTATATCTGTCAAAAATCAATATTTGGGAACATACATTTGTATTAGCACATAAGTTGTTATAATTTTAAATAATATGCAAAATTCTATGACCAATATTTAGGATATTTTTTGACAATGCATGCATTAACATTAAAAGTAGGATTTATCACTTTTGTCAAAAATCTTATACTAACAGATATATCTTCGACTAATCCTTTAAAATCTAAACCACATGTTTTTGGATCATAATAACGATAGGACTTGACTGTAAGCCCGGCGAGTTTAAATAGAGGAATGTGATTCCCCCATGTAGGAGTTGGTAGATAAATGTCCTTATTGCCAGGGAAATGATGAGATAGAAATTGTGCTCCAACAAACAAAGAACCAGTACCAGAAATTCCTTGGACTGTTGCGTTCTAAAAAGAAAAACCTTTGTTAAAAGAAAAGCTTTACATATTATTTTATTATAATACTCACCAATCCATTCGCGACAACTTCATTTCCCTCTCCAAGAGCTAGATTAATACTTTGCTGACAAAATTCGAGATTGCCGGCGATTGTGGAGTATTCCTTGTCCATTTCTTTGAGTCGTATTTTCTCTTCTGCCTATCACAAATAATCCAAAATACACTTTTTTATTATATTTTATTATAAATAAAATTTTATATGTGTTTATTACATGTATAATCTTTTACATTATATTTATATACTATAATATTGAGTCTTCTCTTTTAGAAATCTCTTGTATATCTTATATATTTAACCAACCTTACGAACACTCGGAAGAACATATGGTTTGCCATTATCATCCCTATATGCACCAGCACCCAAATTGATTTTTTTTGGATTCTGATCTCTCTTGTAAGCCTCAGTGATTCCCAGAATGGCATCAGGTGGTCCCATTTCAACATGAGACCACCAAGAACTATAAAGGATTTTTTATAAAGTCAAATTATCTTTGATTTCATATCAAAAAGATAAAACGTTATCTTTCAAAAGTGGACTGCTAATAAATAACATGTGTGACTATTGAAATATAAAATAAATTTATTACAAATTAAAAGTAGTAATAAGAATTATAAAAAAAATGAATTTATCAGAGAAAATTAATTTTTAATTAAAATATATAAATGTATTCTTTTTGCATTCTTTCTTTACTTTATATACATCAAATAAGACAGATATATGTTCAGATTTTGCAATTAATTAAATTCCAATTAGTATAATTATCATAATATCCTCTGCGCTGGGACTCTCAGTGCCCTTTTCTGTTTCACGATTGTACATTTAGGAGCCTTGATTTAAATAATTAAGTCTCAATAAAGAAAACGATGACAATCATATTTCCATCGAAGAGAGCAGAGCAAACAACCGGGCAACTTCACCAAGGTTGAAAGGTCAGTTTCGTTTCAAACGAACAAATATCGAAGTCTCACCTAGAGAATCTCGCAGCCATTGAGAAAGGATTGGTTTTTAAGAAATTTCCTGTTGTTACGAGCAGTCTCGTGGTATGTGCCATTTAGAATATATGATCCTTGACGATTTTCTATCGCTTTGAGAACGTGAAGAACGGTAGCTAACCTCGGACTGAAAACGGACTTCAACTCGTCTGGACCGGCGCCGAGTTACGTCGACTGAACTTCATTGAATCGACTGGAATAGCCCATGATCCACGGAACGGCGGTCACATGATCATTGCAGAATCGCGCGGAATGCAACAGTTAACACAATCGTGTCGTCAACGCGATTTACGTCAAAGTGGTTTTTTTTCTTCACAGTTATCTTTCACGCGTGATAGCATTTTGCGATGATATCGAGCGATCGAGTTTAGATAAGAACAATGTATGTTGACACGCGTGTTTTTTAAGTTTCTTTTTCTTAATATGATAAAGATTCACGCAATCGAATAAGTGAGCTTTTATCTTGTCATTAAAATGTTCTTCTTTATTTTTCAGAAATGATGGGCTTCTATGTGTGAAAGCTGCGGCGTTTTCCTAATCTAACCTAAAAAGTACTTGGGCCTTTGGTGGTGAATATCGGAGTTGGCTTACTCGTGCTAAGTGTCTGATAATCTTTTAAGGCCATTTGTAAGATCGAAACATTTTGTGTAGAATACTTTTCAATTGGAGGCGCTTAAATGATTAAATGATTAGATAGAAAAACGATTGTGTGTATGTGTGTGTATAAATTATGAAAATGATAGACCCGGCTGACAAGAAGTTACTTTATAACACTGTGCTGTCCCAGACATTTTCACCCGATGGAAATTATCTTCTGGCTGGCAATATTTATGGGGACGTTTCAATATTTAAGTAAGGGAATACTTGACTAAGGAATTTTGTTTTTGTGGTGTATATAACGTATAATATGTTATGGCGATTATGATTTGCAAAGATTCGAAAACAGTTAAGATGTATACAAACCGTTGTTTTATGAAATCAGACTTAATTCTTTAAATTAATTAATCAATTTATAATTGCTAAATTTTTAAACAGCCTGTCGAAGGTCCTAGGACCTAACAAGGTGGAGGAGAACGAGTTACAAGGACCTAGTAATCGCTTCGCTCCACATCCTAATCAGGAAGTCGCATGCATGCTCTCTGTGGAAAATTTTCTTGTGACAGGAACACGTGGCGAAATATCAGGATGGGATTGGAAAGTGGTTACGTCGAATAAAGCTCCAAAGAGTAAAATTTCTTGGAACATACAAATTCCTGCTAATAAGTAAGTGAGAGTAAAGGAATATAATCACAGTAAAATACTATATTAATTTGTTAAAAATTATATAATTAGAATTATAAATCTTATTTATATATGTATATTTAGAATAAGTATGAAACATGTATATTTTTTTTCAGAGACAGTTACGATAAGCCAGATATAAATTATATGGTGCATTCAAAAGTGAATAATTTATTATATGCTGGCTGTGGTGATAATAACATTTACGTCATAAATTTGGAAGATAGAAAGATTCTGAGAAGCATGCAGGGCCACACTGATTACATACATTGCCTTGCCATAATGTAATTATTTATGACAAATATATTGGACAAAAGTGATGCTGACTGTTTTTGTAATTTAGAAAATTTTTATAAATTTCAGGGATAATCAGCTTGCATCCTGTAGCGAAGATGGTTCTGTGAGATTATGGGATTTGCGCAAAAAAGAGAATACTAACATAGTAACGCCTCATTTAGTAGACAAAGTTGCTCGACCACGATTCGGAAAGTGGATTGGCGCTGTTGATTTTACCGAAGACTGGTTGGTAGGTGACGATAACAATAATATATTAACAATAATATCTGTAACTTAAACAAAAAAAAGAGCGTACCAAAATAATAAACAAGATATAAAAAATTGCATCTAAATTAATACTTTTTAAACTATACTCTGATGATTTATGTATTACAGCTATGTGGTGGTGGTCCTAGCTTATCGTTGTGGCACATGCGAACGATGGAGGTAGCGACAATTTTCGATCTTGCTGATCAGGGAATCCATGTAGCAGAGATTTATGAGGAACGCGTGATCGCTGGCGGCGCGACCGATCATGTTCATCACATGACATATCAAGGTGAGATTCTAGCCAAAGTTCCCACCTCGAATCTCACAGTCTACAGCATAGTACACCAGGAAACGCCACACAAAGTGCTCAGCGTGGCCGGTTCTTCAAACTGCATCGACATCAGTACAAATTTCAATTACCGCGAAATGATGCTCAAGTTTGCGTAATAATTATTAAAATTGCGTGTTATTACGAAATGGGAATTTAATTTTCTAAAAGGATTTTGATTCGTCATATTTCTCAAATGTAGATGGATAAAATAGACATAATTAATTTACTAGATTTGTGATTTTTTAAATAAATATATTAATTAAGTATATAGTTATACAATACGATTCTTTTTTATACAAATATACAAGCGATATTTGCGTGATAAAATTGCACTTTTTACATTGCCTTTTTTCTTTTTGCTTAAATAAAGATGAATAAAAATAAAGAATTAAAAATTATAATGAAAAATAACGAGAAATTATCAATACAAGTCATACATAACATATCCATTCTGTGCTTACATAATTAAGTAACAAATATGAAATTAGAATAGCACAAAAGTGATTAAACCGGCCAATGTTCACATACTCTTCTGGTCTGTCTTTTATTTATAAATTAAAATTTATATATAACATTTAATTTAAAAAATTAATATTTTTTTAAATATATAAATACTGAATTTATGATATCACATTTGTGTGTGAAATTAAAGAATTCTACTTATAATACAATTATTATTTAAAAAATGAGAGTATAATTACGGAATTATTAATGGATTAATCTACTCAAATATTCTAAGGATATAGCTTCGAGAGTGTGATATCACTTTTTCACGAATTTCGTTAACGAGAGAAACTATTCCGTGAGTAAATCTCTCTGATTAAAAGGAATCAGAGGAAACCGTGACCAGCGATGACCGCAGGGATAAATCCCTCCCTGCCATCCCTAGAGCGTACCCAGAACCAATCGTTCGTGTGGTCGCTCAGCAAGGCGACCACATCGCCCTTCGAAACTGTCAAGGCGTTTGCAGCACGTGCCTCATAATCGTTCCTGATCACCAGAAGGGTGTGCCGTGAGCCTTTGGTGCGTGCGTTTGCCGCTGCTCTCAGGTACAACCGATCGACACTGCGTTCACCGCATGCCGACACCGCGTCTCTTGGTCCTCGTCTCATTCTACTACTGCGCCCACGACTTGCTCCACACTCGGACCTGGTATCACGCAGTTTTTCCATGTCCGTCATGTTTCCTAAAGAAAACGAAAAAGTCAATTAGAAAAATAATAAAAGTCTGATGAAAAAAGTACTTTATATCTATAGTATTTGATAGAACATTCTGAAAAAAATTGAAAGAAAATTAAATATTATTCACCTAATGGCCGAGGAAAAACATCAGTGGAATCTTCCCAGCATGGTCCTCGCGTAGGTTGTGGTAAGATGCCCAAGGGCAAACAAGCGGCGTAACCGACGTATCCCTCTTGTCCGTGAGGTGTTTGTACGTATAACCAAGTTTGATTTTTGAAAACGGCGTTCACGACAGTACCCAGAGGAAGAGCCATTTCGTCTTGTACGCCACCTTGAGTTTGATACAATACCGACGGAAAAGACAGGACAACTGGGATGTTTGCTGGTCTCTCTATGGACGCCTAATATTACAATTGGAAATTAAATACTCTTTATTTCCTACAAAATATCCTAGAAGTATCAATAACCAAAGAGAACGCTTTCTGAAATAATTATTTTACTTACTACTTTACTAATATACGTAGCATTAAAAAATTCATACACATATTGTTGATATAATACTTAAAATTAGGAACGATGCCAATAATTTAATAAACCTTTATCAAATTTTTATTAGAAAAAATTTTTAATTGATTGTTGAAATTTAACTAGATTAAATCTCAAATTAGTTATTAATATTATGACTCATTAGTATTTTAATATTTTCAATATTTATAATATTCATATAATAACTGAATAATATAAATACTGTATATATTTTCATAAAGAATGAAAAAATTATAAATTATATATATAAAATATAAAAATTATAAAAGTAGATATTGTAGAAGAAATAAGATATAAGAAGCACCTTGCTCAGGAACGCATCGAGATCAGCAATTTCGTAGCCGAATCTACTTGGTAATCTAGGTTTATGCGAACGTTTGGTCCGTCTATGCCGATGCTTTTCTCGTCCATTAGGTGTAGATGTCGATTCACGAGATACTAGGGAAGGTTCGGATACAGCTCTTTTCACTTTTTCCTTTTCCTTCGTATCTTTGAGACCGATAAATTCTTTGTCAAAATGCTTTTCCGTAGGACTATCCAATCGCTTCTCACCGATTGTCTCTTTACCAATAGTCTCCAAAAAGAATATATGAAAGCAATAAAACGTTAAATTCGAAAATAACAAAATAATGGAAATTCATCTATAAAAGAAAAGTTTACTTTTCTTCATTTACCGGGAAATAAAAATTAAAGAAATGAAGATTACTTTTTCGATTCTTTCGATCTTCTGAAGCCTATGCAAAATCTTCTTCTCACGCTTCTCGACGCTCTCTTTGTTCTCGATATTTTCCTTGCTAGCAACATCCTTCTCTTTGACAGTCTTGACACTTTTAACACTTCTTCTCGAAGATCTTTTGCTACCTCGCGAAAAGGCGTCTCGATCATTTGTACCTTTTAAAGAGAAATATTTGCATAATTTTATTTACATATACAGCAAGATAGCATAATATTGTAGTATATCATTTCTATATTAAAAAAGTTTTATTAAAAGTTGAAGTGACTTCCTTATTAATATGGCCATCGATATTATTATACTATCCAAAAATATGAAGAATGATGAATAATAAAGGAAGGAATGATTTTTCACCTCCACTGCCATTAATGGTCGAATAGTTGTTAGGTCCAGGACCTAAGTTAGATTGTTGCTGGCCGCGCAAAACCCAAGTTAGCGAGATTCTGGGGCGTAACAGTGCGCTCGATCGTTGCCCCATGCTCGTCGTCGACGCAACGGACGTCGGGGAAGGTGTCGGTGCTCTCGAGTCACCCGTTACGATCTGCAACGGGCAGTCCGCCACCAGGTCCACCGTCTGCATCGAACAGCCATACTCCTGGAAAATACATTCCATGTTAGGTCAAAATTTAGTAACAGGAGACAAGAGAAGTATGTTAAATCTTATTTCGGAAAATTGCAAATCTTTTCTATTAATTAAAATCAAAATGCAAAACGCAACATATGTATATACGATTAATGAACTCAATAATATAATTACAATATTTAGAATTTTTACTTATAGCTTGTTGCAGTTTAATTATTTCTTTTTCTAGTCATTTTAAACACTAATAAACTCGGTCAATGTAGCACTCTCTTCCAGCATTTTCCGGTTGAATTAATAACTAATCACTATTTGTGGGACGCGTAATATCATGTAATATCGTGCGATTTTTCTTTATTAATACCGCGTCGCGTCCCTGCATTTCTAGAGCACGACTAGCCGCTCGGAACGAAACTGAAGCAGGAAGCTAACATGTGATGTATATGTATGTGTATATATATGTTTTCTTTATATTTTTAAATTCTTTAGAAAAGAGATATTCTTGCAGAATAAATGTCTTCCTTGTAACTCGTTTATTTGCATTTTTTCTATTGGATTTCTAAATTTGCTATTCTTCCTTGTGTTTTATCTTAAAAAGATATTGCATATTTTTAGAAATAAATTAAAAATACAGTAAAGAATAATTCAAATTTAAAATTGCATAATAGAGAAAATCTAAGGTGTTAATCAATATTAGGAGAAAGAAAATCCGAATTGCATAGCATAATATTTTAAAAAAAGAAACAAAAACATATTTGACTACCGAAATTCAAGATACTGATCGTCAGATTTCGACGACCCGGAAGGGGGTCTGGATAATTTGTACTGGATTCTCATCCCTCCCGCCATCAATGGAGAAGCCGTCTCTTCCCGTTCGTGCAGAAAGTGGATTATTAATGCGTCTCATGGGCGTTCAATTAACCCGCACGGCGAGTCGCCGGGATGAATTATTTGGCGGGTTCCGACTCGTGCTTTACCGCACCATAGAAATTTACGGTCGTCGCCTCTTTCTTGCATGTGAATAAATTACCGCGGCAATTTCTAAGCGTACATTAATTTTAAGCTGATATTAATTTTTACTATATATGCACAGCTGGCTTTTTAAATTATATATAGGCGCGTTTGCGTGTGTTTTAACATAAAGACAACAATTAAAATTATATCGAATAATAAGAATCACAAATGATTAGAGAAATTTAAAGCATATCTATATTTATATCAATATTCCAACAAGGAATTATTTTAACTCGCTTATATATAGATTTATAATATATAGAAAAGAAGACCGAAAATGATTGTATAGCAAAAGGTACCTTGGAGATTCTATCGTTGATCGACGAAACTGGGGTAGCAAAATCTCCTGAGATGGTTACAGTTTCCGTTTCTTCCAGTTGATAGTCGACCTCGCTACTCCAAGAGTGTCGTCTCTTTAAGTCCCCTAAAATAAAAAACAATACTCAGATATAAAAACTGTTTAAAAAAATAGGAGGTTGTAAGGAAAATCAGAAATGTTAAGAATTGCATAAAATTTGAAACATAAGCTTTTTTATGAACAATATTAGCATGTAAATTTTTGTTACATTTTTTCACAGTTTTTGAGTTTGCGTGAGGAAACTTTTCTGATTCAATGTTTTAATCTTTGTAATTGGATTGGATCTATCAAGTATTGATATTTTTTAAATAAAATATGAGTTGTTTGCATTTATTTACATGATTCAATTTCTCTAGATAGTCTGCATATACATGAAAGCAGAAAAACATTTCTTCTAAAATATTATATATGCATTAAGAGATTTAAAGAGTTTAAAATTATAAATTCTTCAATCTTAAATTTTTAATGGTTTCTTATTTTAGGAAAAATGTTTTTTGACTAAGGATTAAGATACGTAATTGCTTGCCTTTTTGATAAAATTAGATAAAATATGTCGTAACAGAAATAATAACATAAAATATCGCAGAAATTTTATGGGTCAATTTTGGATCGACTAAGGATAATTTCTATGTATTGTGATTTGCGTGCCTGGACTTCGCGTTCCCTTCGAAGCCTTTCGAAGGATCTCGAAAAAACATTTCGGGACCTTACACGCACGGGGATAATGGACGAGAGAATGAGCTCGCTGCTTAAACACAGTATTCGAGTCCCGTGACTTATGGGATTCGATCGGACGTGGCGTACCGTAGGGCCCGTAGGGGGGACCCCGACCTACGAATTTGCTCGTTTATTCGCATCAGCGGAATGCCGCGGCGATGGAAGACCCGTTTCTTCATGGGAAACGAGCGAGCAATCGCGAGGGCGCCGCGTGAAGATTTATCGATCTCGCGCGATCCTAAAGTTAATTACGTCAGTTCGATCCGCGATCGCGAGTGAGAATATGACGAGTAAGAATTCGTACACAGGAATGCCGCGATATTCTGATGAGATTAAAGCATTACGTTACGATGTAAAATCAAAGTACATTGTTAAATTAATATCTGACTTAATAATGAATTAATAATAATCTCTAATATTTTTCATGTTCATATTAAATTTATGTGGAATTTATAAATTAACGTTGAAACAATATTACAGATGTGACACGTCTTTTAGCCGCAATGCTTTTACGTATGTCTAGACGATGATGTTGAATCCGATTTGCACGCACGTGATCAGCGAGCACGTGCGTTACTATAAAGTCAGTCGGTGACACGCGCGTAACTTTTAGCGTAGGAATAAATTGCGAGAAGTACTTTCCAGAAGAATATATTTTTTTCTAACTTACTTTTGCATTCTTTACACAAAAATTAACTCCCCCATCTCGCTAAAAAGTAATCCGTGAAATTATTTTAAAAATAAAAATATGTTAATTAAGAAATTAGAAAGATTGGAACAATATTAATCTTTCAATTTCTAAAATCGATGTTTACGATAAAGTCTTTCTTGGCGTATGGAAAAAGTTTATTATAATTGACATAACATCATTGTATTTATAACGTTACTGTTTGTATGTTATATTATATTATAGAAAATGTTATATTATAGAAAAAAATTGAGAAAGCTAAAGTAAACGCATTAAAATCAATTCTCTACAAAGATATGCATGACATGTTTATCCAACTTCTCTTAATCTCATGAGACTGCCAATATATCACAAAAGATTTCTCAACGGGGATTTCTTTCATGGACCGTAATGAACTCTTCTGCTTTCTCGTAACGTTACGTACGACAGTTCGATCCACAATAAATCCTCGTTATCCCGTCGCTATCCGGCGAGCTGTTATCGAGTTTCTTCGACGCATTCGAGAGATACGAGAGTGATTTTCTGTGAACAAGCGTCGTTTGACAGATGATGTCTCGGTCAGCGAAAGAAAAAAGCCACCGGGCGAGAGAGGAACGAGAATTACCTGCGCTATGCGACTGCTTTCGCTTCTTTGGTTCGCCGATAATCGCGGAAATTCATTAACATTTAGCCACTAATCACCGCGTGATTAACCACGTTATCGTCCAGATCACTCGGCACGTTGACGTTGACGTCGCTGCCATTAACTCGATACCCACGATAAAGATATCACGCTGTCAAGCGATGTCTCGTTTCGCGCCTTGCAGCTTCATGATTATATCTTGATAATTTTATTCCTATACACATGTGTATTTTTTTATACTTTTACATTTTATCAAGACGACGTGAGAATTGTGAGGGATCTCTCAGAGAATTCACTGAACTCGTTAAGATCAACGACACTTGTGTATTAATGTTTATATTATAGAATCACTGGGAATCTTGTGATAATATTTTGACTCAATATATATTTTAATAATCTATTGTTACATTTGAAATTTAGATATTTTAAAAAATCAACATCCCGTGATATTTCTGATCGCACGTTTCCATCACTTAATTCACAACACACATAATTATGTGATTTAGTACAACACATTATTTTCAAACTCCAGCATTTTGATCAGATTTTCATCACTATTCACATACTAATCAACACTCAAATATCTTCTTCAGAAAATTATTTTTTACGATTTTGCACTCACGTTGACTAGAAAATCATTCTCTTTGAAAGGAGAAGACGTAAACCGAGGAAAGACAATAATTGGGGAAATAATTGGAAGAAAATTTTTAAAAAAGTGCATTTTTTTCCACACTTTTCATCGATCGCCGGACACTGACGACGAGATTGCAGGTGCGCTTACAGGTTCATCCACAGGTGCAGCTCTGACTAGACTAAACGTGCTCGTTGCAGTGCGCCGAGTAGTACTCTAGGAGAAGAGAGAGATCCAGGGAGAGAAAGCGGAATGAAGAGAAAGAAAGAGAGAAGGTAATACCCGGTGCTTCGATTGGTCCATGCTTCCCGCGAAAACGACCCGTCCAATCGCCGTGACCACGTAATTGTCGGCTATCAGGCCTCGCAAAAACGACCCCGACTTGGGCCTCGAGTCTCACGAAGCCGCCCCTTCGACCGACGTTCATCCGATGAACACGCACTTTCCTCAGCACGTCTCCCTTTCGACTCATTCGATTGAAAATACCATTAAATATCGTTACTAAAAAATAGATCAACGTCTCTACCGGAATCGTAGATCTGTTGCCATAAATTGGCTTACAATTAATTGACTGTTTCTGATAGATGACACGCAACTAGAGATATTGTTACAAATATAAAACATATATAAAACTTTGAATTTTGCTGAATTTAAGATTAAAAACCTAGTGAAACTTAACTAAAAAGTAATTAAAGATACAACATAATGTAACGTATGATCGATACGTCAAACATTTGTTATATAAATTTTAATTAAATATAAAATAATAGATATATCATATACATATTTTAGAATCATTCTATGTTTCAGGTTTTATAAACTCAAAAGAAAACTTATAAGTAACTGGTATAAATGGAACTTGTTTTATTTCGATAACAAAAATTTTATACTTATTATTATTGTAATTGTTAGTATTTAATTTAATTAATTAGTTAATTGTAATTATTGTTATAAATTATATCTTATTATATTAATTTCAGCTTAATAAATTGAATAAAATATAATACAATACGATCACTATTTAAAAACTTCAACTTTTCTTTGCTTGCTGCAAGATATGTTTCCTGTAACTTTGTTACATTCTTTGGAATTACATTTTGGAATTACTTCTCGTCGCTTACTCCGATATTAATTTATAATTTCACAATTTTTGCAAGATTCGCGCCCTGACGTCTCTCGTCATGCCTGGACGAATGAATAACTCTTTCGCGCGAGAGAGAAGAGGGAGGATGGGCGGTTCGTAAGTGGCGGGTCGATGAGACGCGACGGGGTGAGGAACCGAGGCGGAGGAGGGCCCAGCGACCTCTGACCCTCTTGGGAATCGTGAAGAGCCTGAGGGGCAGCGCGAGGCCGAGAAAGGGACGCGAGAATCCGACCGGGACCCACCCGGTCCAAAATACTTGTACGCCGGTTACACCGCCGCCGGTGTAACCACCGGCGGGCCCAACAGCCCGACCGATCGCGAATTAATTCGTCGCGAGAAACAATCGAGTTCTAGAGCGTTAAGGTGTGTGTAAACTAAATTGACATAATGAAAAAAGTGATATTACAAAGTAGGAGTAGAAAGTGACACGAGAAATAGTGCTAATAAAGAAAAAAATATATTTATATTTATATTTTTAGAAAGTGAGAAAAGAAATGAGCATTTTTCTACAACTTTGTATACAAAGTATTAGAGATAAAGGGTCTCTGAAACTTATTCTACTAATGTTTTTTGAATCCTATTTTTTAATACTTTGTATGATACGTTTTTCATTATGTCTTAACCGTTCATCAACGAAATTTTTGTTCATATGCAAAAGGATAAGTGAGATATTGGATTTTCTAAGGTCTTCTGAGTCTTTCTCAGTCTTTATGACATTCCTTACGAAAACAGATTAATTTTTTTATAAAGATGGTCGTGCAATAAACATCGTGCAATAAGCAAGCATCAAAAAACATTACATGTACATCGATCGATCAGCCTAAAATGAAAACTGTGTTCGGCTGAAGTCTCCAGCGAAAATCTTTTCAAGTTTTCCCGACCAATATGAGTATGAAACGATTCTCATGAGTAGCTACGGGTCTTTCATCCTGGCTGGCGCGTACATATTTTCACCTTGATCCTGGGCGAGGGTAAGGATTTAAGAGGGAGAGAAGCGAGCGAGGGGGAGAAAGCGTGAGCGTGTAATGGTGATTGAATGCGGCTAATGGCCATCCCGTACGGGACTTTCCATACAGCCCCGCCAAGATATACGTTATGACCGCAGCATAACATTTACCGAGTAGTAAACAGCAACGCATAAACTTCAGCTCAAGTCCTTTTTCAAGAGGGAGAAGAGAGGAAGTTAGGAAAAAAGGGAGAGAGAGAGAGAGAGAGAGCGTGTCACCGTCGACCTGGTTCTCCGTCACTTGGAGAACGCAGTTCGAGGAACTCGAATGATAGCCTGATCTTCGCGTTAACTGATAACGACCTCACGGAAGAAAAGATATTTTCAAAAAAAGACTTCTCTAAAGAGACTTCTCACAAAAGATATCCAGCGTTATAATTTAAAATTTTTAAGAGGATTCTCACGTAAAGTTTCATACTCTTTAATTTCCAACTTAATTTACAAATTTAACTTATTCTATATTATATAAAATTAATTCCCCCTTTTATGTTTTTTTAAGAAAAAGGAATTAATAATAAAAAATATCTACCTCATTGTATTCAAAAAACATTTGGGAGATTTTACTTTTTCATCGCTCCTTGTTGATAGTGTTCTTGTTTTCATCTGAACAAAATTAAAGTAATATTAAGTAATATCAAGAGAGAATGGTTTTAATTAAGAATGGTTTCTCGCAATCCAGTAAGTTTTTCATTGCAGGAAAATTCCATACCGCAGTACAATCGATTATTAATGTCACGCGTGTTTTATGATTTAATTGTATTCAGACTCCCAAAGCCAGAATGCACGTGTTCAGTTCTGATTTACGACTTCGCATTGCTTAGAACAACTTGTCATCGTGATATAGATGTGTTCCACAGTGCGTTTCGATGGTTCTTTTTCTATATATATTCAATCTTTCGCACAACTCTAAAGATATTCTCATAAAATCGATTTTAACCCAAAATAAATTGCGACAAAAGTTTCCTCGATTCGCGAATTCTTAGAGAAGACTGATTTATCAAAAAATATTTACCATGTGTGTGTGGGGAGGGAGGGGGAGGGCAAAGGAAGAATCGAGGGACATGAAAGATCGAAAAGAACAAGAAGGCGGGGGCAAGACTGACCCATGACCCTAGTCCTGACGCGAGTCTGATTCCTGAAATGTTCGCGCGCACCCTGTAATCACGGCTGAAGGTCCGATCGGGCCTCTTTGCTGCCCATTCTCTCTCTTTCTCTTTTTCTCTCCTTCTCCGGATTTACTCTCCCCCGTCTTCTTCGCAGATCCGCAGTGAATATCTATAATTTAAATCTCGCTTGGGCATAAGTGGCAGAAAATCATTGTAATTAATATGGCGTACATGCACGTGCGCTCGTGTAAGTGTACGAGGATATGTGCGGCTCGCGCCGAACCGTCAGGAAAATTTGACTCTTTAATTCCCAAAGAATGCACCAAAATTTGTATAATGCCAGTTAGATGTCATTTATGATATCGTACTTAATAAGAAAAAATTAAACTTAAGAAAATATCATTAAAAAATTAGTAAAAAGTAGTAAAAAAATTAGTAAAAATAATTATATAATACAATATTATTTTAACATTATTAATTATAAGCAATTGTATATGTAATAGTATACATTTAAGAAGTATTGCATAAAATCCCACTTTAAGTAATCTATAATTTTGTATTAGATTTTAAACTATAATTTTATTTATAATTTTATATATCGTATATTTTACATGTATATTAAAATAGCAATTAAATATAGTTTAAAATCTAATACACACATACACATATTCATATTTACATACTTTATATGTGTTATATTCTAATTTTTTAAATGTTTATCCTATTATACATGGTATATAAAATTATAAATTAAATTCCAACAGGAATTATAGATCCTCTGTAGGAGGATTAGTAATGGCTAATATAAAAGCAAACATATATATAATTTACATAGCTTCCTGGTATGCCTAAGTAATTATATAATTACTGTCGCATATGAAATGCATACTCTCTTCCATCTCTCTCCGAAAATCTCTTCAAACCCGGAAATAAATGATCACATACGGTGATGATGTATGTCGATTTACGTCAGCGAAGAACGATTGATAAATTATTCATGAATTTATGATGATCACAATAAGATCATCTGTTACTTTTGTACTGTTGCTTTTTAATACCTCGAATTCGCATCGAACACCAACTCCGGATTACGGCATTATTACTGTAAAAAAAAAACGGGGAATGTCGACGGCCGACGTGGACATAATGATTGCGCTGAGGATTTATAATAAGATAACCGAGATAAAGCTAAGATGAGAGTACTGTCGCACAACCGTTATAAACAAACTTATCACGATTATCGCTGAGAGACGTATTTAAAGATGCACATTAAGCAGGATTTTCCGCACGATTAGATATCTTAAGCCGGACTTAAACGACACGTGATCATTGTTATTCTTTTCAATATATTCGTTTTATGAATTCTCTTTTTTTTAACTTGTTGTAGACTCGCCGAGCTACGCATCGTTTAAGTCCGGCTTTACGTGTAGACAAAAGACAATTTAAACATACATAATTAAAAATTTTAGATATAGCTTTACCTTATAATAAATATAATTAAATAATAAAATAATATATTTTTAAATAAGTTGAAATATTAGATATAACATTAAAGGTTTTAAAAAGTATTTGAAAATTGATTAATTTCAAAATGAATGAGGAAAAATGATTACTTTTACGATTTATACTTACATATTTTAATATTACATATTTTGTAATATTAATACTAGTTTGTTATATATAATTTTTTATATAATTTTCTAATTTATATCGACTATTTAAAGTACTAATAGTCAGTAATTAGCCTTTAATCTTCCATTAGATTCCAAATTAGCTTTATATAAGTTCTATATAACTTGAAAGATACAATAATGTCATGCAAAAAATTCCGATAAAATAGACTTATTGTTAGTAAAAATTACGATCAAGTAGACTTAACGGAAACGAAATGGTATAATAAATATAACAGATGCACAAATAAACATCGCGCATATGCTTAGAAAATTATCCCCATTTAGAACTCACAAATTACACTTATAAATTAGATGTTATCTCTCGATAACGGATTATACGATTAACGTCGGTGAAAATTGAAGAGAAGCACGCGTGTTTCTGATAGAAGATCACTGATGAATATTATTATCGTTTCAACACAGTGACATCAATTTGCTCTGTCACAAGATGATTTTTAATTTTGTCTTAGACAGTCAACAAAGAAACAAAGAAATTCTTATAACTTATACGATAATAATGTTGATTTACAAAATTTACAATATTTTAAATGCTAAAAATGAAGATATAAATTAGAAGGACGCTGTTAGTGATAATAAAAACCAAATATTACTGCAGCCTTGTCAATTGTTGTCAAGTTAATGATAAAAATAATAATAGTAGTATTTATTTGAATTTATTCTCGAGATGGACAAAGACTTGGAGAGGTGCCACTCGGACTTGACGAAATTGTCAAATCTCGTAATTGTATATTATTTTTCGAAAGTTATATGCTTTTTGTCGAATCAATATCAAATATTTTATAGATTGATTTAAAAAGGAACCACACATGTGGTATAAATTTTCAATATGGCAACGTAGTGAAATTTTGTAAAAAAATTTAATTTTGCGTTTTGTCTTTACCAGAAACGCTGTCAAAATTATTTTTTATTCTTTCGTAGAAGCAACGTAGTTTCGAAATAAAAATTCCAAATTAGATTTAAACGTATGACAGCAAAAATAGAGGAATTTTCCTTTTTGTTCGAAATTCTCGGCTCGCGTACTGTCTGCGTTATGAGCAACATAAATCACGAGCATGCACGCAAGTGTGAGTGGGCGGAGAACCGCATGGTACCACACAACTGTGCCATAAATTTGATACATATTCATTGTGGTTTGCTTCAACGGCATGAACTCGATATATCCCGCACGCGTGTGGTGGCCTCCTCTCTTAAAATACTTCTTTTCTTTTAATTTCTTGTACACACACACACACACACACACACACTCACACGCGCGCGCGCGCGCGCGCGCGCACATCCGCGGAACACATGTTATTATGAACATTTAAAATAAATTTTTTTTTACAATTCGATCTATGTGAAAATCCAGCAAAAAGAAGAAGCGCCAGGTGTAAGCCCAAATTGCGTAGCGGCTAGCGATATCTTGGATCTTGTAATTACTTTTCAGCCATGAAGCAAATCTGACCCGTTCTGCCAATCTAGCAAAAGAGCGATCTCTTGACCGTCTTGGAAGATTTCGACGCGCCTCCCTTATGGCCTCAAGGCCACAAAAGTATTTGATAGAGATAATTTCGCGAATTTATATAGTAGTTTGTTGGCAGAACATATACATCTTCGGATTTTTTTCATAAAATTTGTATTTACAATATAATATTGTAATTACAATATAATTTTTTCTCCAACCTATTATATTAATTAGAGAATTATACATGTATTGTCATTTATGTTATATTTTTGTCATATATTTTTAATTATATATGCATATATGCATATAATCTAAAAATATATGTATCTAATAATATTTTGATCATTCAATCATGACGCAAATGATAACTACAGCGATCTTATTCACGTTCCTTTCGTGTTACGAGCGGTGATGTCTCACATTGTTGAGATAACGGCGTTTAAGAGATGTCGAGACAGTGAGAGATCGTTTCGCCGGTCATTGTTTATGTAGCCAATTATTGTGCCATTCGCTCGCCCCGTGGGGGTAGCGTATCGCTTACAACAAATCAATTTGAGGCACATCTCGCCCCGGGTGAGGGACCTCGCTTGAACATCACCATCCCGCTGCGCGGCTAATGCTTTTTATCTTGAAGCGGTGCGAAACGTCCTATGACGCTCTCAATGACGCTCTTTTCACCAGTATCCGCAAATGCTTATGATATCCAGATACGAACGACGATATTTAAGAATATTGATAGTACAATCAATAATTGAGGAAAAACGTGTAAGATCATGATGATTAAATTTTGAAATATGTGAAAACAATCTTTTTATGAATTTCTTCATTTTATAACTAAGATAATTAATTAAGAATAATATTCCTTAATTGAGAAAATAATATATTTGTCATTTCTCTCCGTATCTAACCCTTAAAATAATTAACGTCATACTTTGTCCACTGACATCAATGACAGATATCAAAAGTTTGGAAAGATCAGAGAAAAAAAGGAAAGAAATAGATATAAAAGAGAGAGAAGATACAATACGTTCATCGTCAGTATTAGCAAATAAAAAATAACTCAGTTACAAAAGACCTTTTTAATTTGTGTGTGTAACTTCAAACTGATCTGAATATTTCTTAATTAAATTCTAAATTAATTCTACTTTGATATTTCAGCTTTATTTCAATTCTACATGAATTCTGATAAAAGTCAATTTTAACTTAGTTTAATTTTTGATCAGTCGTTATTCAAAATATGATATCTATTATTCGATTTGTATTCAGATATTGATATAATTTATATTTAAACAACAATGTGCTAGATCGTTCTAAAATTTTCAACGAGCAGAAAAAGGAAACAAATGAAGACAATGATCGTAAAGCATTGCTTATCTGGAAATTGTCGAGGTTGCGCTCAGAACGGTGAATTAAACGCCCGAGAACGACGCGTTAATGAGCAAGGCCTAACGATTTTACGGCGTTGTTAAATGCAGAAACACCTATTTATATCGTACATTTTAATGACCGATGCCATGTTTCGATACTGGGTATTACCTAGCACCCTATCGTTCTATCTCACTTCCAATCGGTCAATACGCTCGAGATTAGAAATCTATTAGCTGCCGCTCCTCCTCATTCTTTTCTCGTGATGTTGTACGATGCTGATAGCCGATTAAATTCTTAAAGAATCTCATAAAACACTTCAGTAAGGAAGTTAATTTCGGTTGGTAATGCGAAGGGTGATAAGAAAATATTTTAATTGCTCATGAAACGTTGCAAAGCTAAGATAATTAATTCTTTTTTTCCTCTTCTGTCTAAAAGATCACCATAAAAAAAATTTCTATGTAACCCCTTCCTCTGGAATTAATTTAATTTTTTGTTATCTATTATTTTTTCTATATTTATGATTATTGATGCTAACAATGATACTCTAGTAATCACTCTTTAATAATTAAAAGAAATTTGATTTTCTTAAAATTTAATAATTTCTTTAAATTAATGAAATAATATCAATAATAGTTTTTCGACATAATTACGATCAAGCTAATTAATGATTAAAACACGACTAATTGACGAAGGATCGCTAATCACGGATAAAATAATTAATGAACGGTCGTGCCGTGAGAATCAATCACTGACCAAGTCCTGCCTAAGAATGCATCCTGAACGAGGTGTATATCCTCGTTGTCCGCGTCACAAGATTCGCACAGCTAATTAGCATACTAATTAAGCGGCGCCGACGTCTTTAAAAGAGTCGGTGCTATGCTTCCCATTTAGTTCTCCTCGAGGTCAAACCCTTTTCTTCTCTTATTCTTTCTTGCAGCAGCAACTTAGTGGAAAACAGAAGACCCGAAGAGATCGTTTTTACGCTTTACGAGAAACAACCCGTCAAATGGTTCACTACAGAATACATTAAAACCGAAATTTCATAATTAAACTTTAAATCGCAAAAACAAAATAAATGTTATAAAATGTTACAATAAATGTTATAAAAATTATATTATCTCTGTTCCATAATATACATAACAAAGAAACAAAAATAATATTTTTATCTTTCTTTTTAGTTCTTTCAAAAAATATTGTTCCTATAAAAAGAGGAAAGAAAAAGAATAATTACTATATAAAAATTAATTAATTAGTAAATTAATTAATAAATTAGTTAAATCTCATTGCAATAAGGAGAGACATTTAAAAACGTAATTCTGATAAACCTAAGAACTTAAACATTTTCCTTGACCGTAATCATGCAATTAATGTATTTCTCAAATTACGGTTGTTCGTTTGTAAGCACACAGAAATACATCGCTATGTAATGTCCCGTGTAAGTGGATTGTGTCAATTTTTCCTGGAGACAACATCGCCACGATAAAGTCATTAATTAAGATGTTAAATCCCAATCATGGAATTAAGCATTAGAGTTTCATGAATGTGTCTAACGACGTCTATTAAAAGCCGCTTCGGGAGAAGGCTTGTTAATTAAGACAACTTAAGGTTCTCTTTTCTTTTTACTGTTATCGTACGTCATACTGTCTCGGACAAACCGCACTCTTACGTTAACAGTATTTTCGAGTCAAATATTTCACATTTTAATTCCAAGATCATCGCTGCTCATAGCTATTCATCGAAACTACTAACATTATATTATAATTAAAAGTATAAATTGTAATTATAAAGATTTGTATACTATATATAAGAAATATTTCTCATGTACAAATTGTTAAAAGTTTCACAAATAATATTATATAATATATATATATAAAATATTGCTTATGATAATTAGAGAAGTTTTTTAAATATTATATTTTATGTTATTATAATTTCATTTCAATTTTATTTCTCACAGTTTTACATTATATTAAATTCTTTAATAAAATAAAATATTTATTGATATAAAATTATTAATATAATAAATAAAAATTAAATAAAATTATTATTAATATAACATGATTATAATAAGATATCATTAATATTTTTAAAAAAATTTTTTTAGAAATGTAATTCTTGTTTTTGACGAAAATTTATTTCAAGAAAGAAGTTTAACTATGTATATGAAATATGTATATATATTTGTCAAATGTATTGTATATTTCTCCGCTTATATCATACATACATACACATGTATAAAGATAATTTGCCTGCCGAACTTTTCAAAATGATGCTCGTAAACTGAACAGAGAATGTTTTTTCGGGTAGTTCTCACGACTTTTTATGTGAATAAGCGAAGAGGTCTCGTTACGAGAAGTCGTAATCCCGAGTGTGTTGGTGGTGGCTGAGCAATTTCGATGTCGAAAATCTACGCCGCGGCCGCGACGAAAAACAAAAAGGAGTTAATTCGCGGCTTTAAAGCACGAAGGAGGACGTTCCCGTTCCCACGTCTTTTCGTCGAACCACGACCTCGGCACGCAAACTCACATCTCTCAGAAATCTCTCGAGAATCCTCTAAAGAATAATCGATACAGCGATCACTTCCTTGTTTATCTTATCAATTGTTACTGTGTATTTCATCAGTCAAAGTGTTAGTGTTACGTTTTTGTATTTATATCTTCTGTATAGTCTTTACAACATTGGAACAGAGTTAGTGCATAACTTAACAAATTCTCTAACTGTAACAGCTAAACGATGCGACGAAGAACGCAGCTAAAGAATGTATTCTGTATCTTTGTGAACTACATAGAATAAGAGAGAAAAACTGAAGAGCTAAAAGAGAAGAAAGAGCTAAAAAGCTACAGATATAGACTTATAGAGCGAAAACCTCCTCTTACAGAATACAAACGCAGCTTGGTATGACTCTTTAAATATAGACATAACTACTACAAGTAAGTGCAAATCTAAGTTTTACATTCTTATGTGTTATATTATAGCAAATGCTAGTGAACGATTACTTGTCAGATATGACTGCTCTTTTAAAACATGAATAAATAAATTCTAAAACAAATATGCGATGAGCTAAAATATATATGTAAATGGGATATTTTTAAGCACTCACCATCTGGAACTTGTCTGCAAAACCTGGCAAACATCATCTAGCTTATGGAAGACGGCGTTCCTGCAACAGAAAAAATTATAATGTATTATAAGAAACATAGCTTTAATATCCATTTATAATAAAACAGTCATTCACAACAAACTTTCTCTTTTCCTTAAAGTAGAATATTTGTAGAAAAAAATAGCACTCTCTTATAAGTCTCTTTCGCGTTAATAAATTTTTGTAACACAAATTAATTGATTTAGAATTTCTTATAGGCATCAAAATAAATTTGCAAACGCGTAACCCGCGTAAAATAATATCGTTATCCATTTTTTAGGTAGAACATGGAACTCATTAATTAAAAAGTTATATTTAGTTTTCTTCTCAACATTTAAAACGCTTGATTTGATTTGATGCACCGTTTTTACTTGACACGTTGAAAACCCATAATTGAATCATTCTGTATCGCAGGACTAACGCTCACGAAACGGTAGCGATCGCAGGACACCCCACGATTACACAGGATCTGTAGCCGACTATCAAAACTCATTAGACTCGCTAAAATAATCCTCGAATATAGGGAGGATAAGGGGATAACCGCTTTGCTTGGCTCTAGGCGATGATGCGGCTCGGATGGGATGTTTCCTTAACGCTAATGGATTCAGCAACTAATAATTACGAAATCCCCTTGACTAATAAGTAACGACAGGTGATCTACCTTTAACCGATGGCCTCGCCAGTGAATTTCATACTGTAATCTGCAGATTTATCATTTTAATCGTGCCGCATTATATCGAGTACGTTTTAGATTAAATAATTTTGAATTTTTATGTTCTTTAATTCTCTTTCAAATTACAAGTACACGTGTATGCAAGTAAAATAAATTTGAAATTTAAATTATAAATTTATTAATATCAAATTTCTTAATGATATCAAATTTTTCGTGAATGATA
Source organism: Crematogaster levior (assembly GCA_901521435.1). Taxonomy (NCBI): domain Eukaryota; kingdom Metazoa; phylum Arthropoda; class Insecta; order Hymenoptera; family Formicidae; genus Crematogaster; species Crematogaster levior. The sequence goes on along the minus strand of CABEGB010001269.1, from coordinate 419,985 downwards.
TAATACAGCTAGCTTTCCTCTTGTCATTTTTTTACAATTTCTTCACACTTATGTTAAATAAAGTGATTTCTTTCTTATTATTTAAATTAAGATAATATAAATTTCATAAGTAAAAGTTTAAAGTTGAAAAGTCAATTATATAATTATTTATATGTATTCCTCAATCTTTAAATTAACATGATTACACGTTAATGTATAATATTGAAAGGTTATGAGACACCCTCATCTGTAAGGCATCCGCGGGGCCTGTTTACTTCATGTAATTGCGTTTGACAAGAGCGTGAGGAGTACGGCCGTTAATTAGTAGCGCTAATTACGCGGAACATGGCGAAATATCACGGATTCGGTATGGCCTTCTTTACCCCTATCTTTCTTCTTCTCCATTCGTTTCTTCTCTCGTTCTATCATGTTTGTATCGTGTATAAGTAACAGATTAATGCCGGCGATACTAAGCTCGAGTAGTCGGCAGCTTATGCAAATGCGAGTTCAAAGTTTATAACGTCTAATTAAGAACATTAGAGTATTCGTGGAGACTTAATAAAATTCAGTATTCGAAGACCGGTTCCTGTATTTTAATCGACTCACAAAAAGAAACGGAAGCTTAAGATAAATTTATTAAATTTCAGCCAATTAATTTCTTTATTTCTTTTCTCATCTCAAAACACAAAAAGTAGAAAAGAAAAACTATTGCATTCAAATTAATATCTTTAATTATTTCTTCTTCCTTCTTTTAATTTTAAGAACAATAAAACGAAATTAAAATAAAAATCAAAATAAAAAATTAAAAAATCTTCATATTACAACTAAAATAAAATTCTCTGGTACTATTTATAATTTAAAAATATTCTATTCTGTCTTTAATTTTTACTTATGGTTTTACGGAGTAAGCAAAAAACGCGCGCGCACATAAGAAACGAAGTCCTGTCAAATTCTTGCCTCAGCAGGAAACCTGAAAGTGAGTTAGTGAGTAACATATATACCACTCGCATACACATGCGAGTCGACTATTTGACATAATCAGTTCAAAGCTTCCGGCAAGGATGTTCTTTCTCTTTTCCTTCCTTTTCTTCTCTTCCTTGTCCTCCCCCTCTCTGCATCTCTCTCAATTCTTGGAGACAATCGATTCCTGACCAGCTCAATCCATTGTGACCACGATTGCCATCATTTAAAACCGGACACATTACGGTCCTCTAAATTTAAAAAGTTTGTAGGATTCATATTAAATCACAAGCTCTTTCATAAATATAAGAGTACACTCCTCCTTGATAAAAGTTTTAATTTAATTTTCAAGCTGATATAATTATAGAATATTAAAGAATTTTTATAATATAAAATTTTAATTTTAAATTGAAATCGGAATACAATATTAAAGTAAATGAAATATTGAATATTAAAGAAAATTAAGTTAAGTTAATTAATCAAAATTAATCGAAGACACATCCTTTTTATTCTTCATATCTTCTTTGTACACAAGTCGTGTGCACGAGAACGGAAATGAGCAACGCGTGCGACTACCTTTATAGCGGTAAAGAGACACCAGGAATCACACGTCGGATACGGTTTAACGTTCGTTAGCCTCTTTCATGAGGACCGGAAGCCAGTCCTCTCGCCACGAGAAAGGTGAACGTCCGAGGATTCTCTTCAGATGAGCACCGTTAATGAATCCATGAGATATATACTTGGGGATGATCTCCCTACCGTGTGCTTTAGAAATTGATATTAAATATTAATCTATGAGATAAAAAAAATAAAATAGAAAAATAAAATCTTACTAAAAATCTCAATAAAATTTTAATGAAATATGTAGGAGATATATTGAAATTTTTATTAAAATTTAAGTAAGAAATGAGGTGTAATTTGTAATTTTATTAAAATTAATTTTCTTGTTAATCTTGATTATTGCAAATTAAATTGTTCGTTTTATTTCAATCCTAATACAATTTAATTATTAATTTAATGCAGTTCTTATTTTAATTTTATTATTTACTGCTAATTCAACGATCAAGATGAGCTGTAACGGCGCTTTTAACAAGCACATCGTACATGTGGTGACCATAAGGCTGTCAACAGCGGCCTTGATTTTTCACGACGTTAATATGCCAATGATTATACAGGTTGGACCACTTTGGCCTGGCCTACTTCGCACGGATGGTCGGGATGCATTGCATTTAAATGAGAACGCGTATAAAAAATGTGCAGCACACTAAAGATCTGTCGATGCTGCACTTTTATAATGTGACACAAATAAATACGCCAAAACAAAGGTCGCTTGGCGAAAAAACCCCACAGCACTTGTCTCCAGTATATTCTAATTATTATACTTATATATTTCCTCATTATGTATTTTTCTACATTACATTCTCAAGCAGACGAGCACCAGCTTAAAATCAATAAAAACAATTTCAAATAAAAAATTCCAGTAAATATATACTGCTTCTTAATGTATGTAATGTTGTATGCTGAAATTTTTTTACATGAAATTATATTTCCTACTGTACTCTCAGTATCTTACTTTCGAAAACATATTCATCTGTATATAATATATTCCAATACTGTTTAAAAAATAAGTATTATATTTATTATATATATTATATACATTTAAAATATGCAGTTATTATAAACATGTGTGCAAACATGTATTCATATTTTTTATACATTATATATTCATATATCTTTTTTTCAAATTTCAGATTTAAGTTAGGATCTCCATCTATAGCATAAATATACGTACATTTGTATAAGCATATATATATTTTTAAAAATATCAGAAGATATACATTCCAGATGAAAATTCTGAAGAAAGATCTGCACGTACATACAAATACAGAAAGATTTTATCAAAGTTTTATCAGAAGATTTTACCACGCAATATATCTCTGTATTCCTCGAGTCACAGTAGTAAAACCGAAAAGGAGTCATTATATTTTTAGACTCAGAGATCATTCGATTATCGATAGCATAGTTACTCAACGCACGTACGTATAGCGAGCTACCGAATGAAATTTTAATGGAAGATTTCTCTTTGTGTCAACAACATAGTAATTCTCTAACGGTATCTGATATCAGAACTTAAAAGGACTGCAAACAGACATTTAAAAGTATCCAGCATAATAAAATTAAAAAAATGTAACTCGATATAAAAAATAAATAGTAACAAATTCAGCAAATAAGAAACACAAAGAAAAAACGACTTGTTTTGTTAAAATTTTTTATGTTTTCTGATTCCATAAAAATCATCGATACGATGAAATAGGTCTTCCTGAGAAAATTTCAAGAATTTATTTGGATAATTTTTTTTATACTAACTTTATCGATTATTTTTTGGCTTCGCAAAAAAGCGAGTATTCTTTTTCGGCAAATCAGCGCACGCTTTCAGGTCAAAGATACTCATTGCACATCTCGTCGTTGCATTTCAACATTGTTACGTCGCTTGAGCGAGGATTCTCATTAATTATCGGGCAGATTTTGAGGTCCGTCGTGCCTCGTTAAGCCCACCACCGCACGATCAATCTCGAGCAGGTCCCGTCCATCGCGCAACAAAGAACCGGATCGCGCAAGTTGAACAAGAGAATAGCCCGACGAAGAAGAGAACGGATTCTCCTTTCCCGCGAACTTAATCCTTCGAAAAGATACTGTTACCATCATTCTATGTGGACGCTGGCAATATTTTAAATACAAGTAGACATTGACACAACATACTGTCACTCCAAAAATTAATAAAAATTTTCAAATTTCGCAATTCAGAAAAGAAAACGTGAAAATTCTCTCAAAAAATTATAGTTTTATTTTAATTTTTTGTTAAATTTATTTATTATTGTATGTATTATTTATTATTTTAAGAAATTTATTGAATTGATTATTTCACTTGTTAATATTTTATTTTATATATTGTCGCCCTAATGCATTTGAATTTGCGAATTCGGAGGAAACAAGGATTCGAGTTTCAGCCGCGAATCCTGATGAGATTCTCGCGCGATGCGAGAGGTCGAGATCTACCTCATTAACATTCGCCTCTTTGTCTCTGTCGTTCTTTCCTTCGTCTTGCTCCCAGAGAGATCTCGTCTTCCTCTTTTTCCTTCTTCTTTCTTTTCTTATTCTTGCTGTTGTTCTTCTTCTTCTTATCCTTTGCTTCTTGCCAACCGGTCGACTTTTAGTAGCGTTTTAGTCGTCCTTCCCGCTACAGGTCGTTTTCTCTTTTTTTCGCGTGGCGAGATGGAAAGAAGAAATGGCGCCGTATGAGCAAAGTCCCCGTCAGTTTGTACGTCCTCCAAAAGGATCTCCTCTGCTCGCAGAAAGTACTCGCGTATGTTCAAATAAAATCACAAGAAACAAGAATTGCTCTCAAGGTGACCCATCTACATAATAATTTGTAAAATTCATCATTGTTTCAAAAAAATGATGCATTTCATAATAATTTGTTTAAATTACCATTATTTAAAGTGAAATAGTTGCCGACTTATCAATCTGTTCGATTTTAAAATAAATTTTGTAATTAAGTATAAAAATAATTAGCGCTAAACCATAAAAACAATAAGTCATATAATACTGTAGCATTGAGTTATTAAAACTGATTATTTATAACAGAGAGAGATGAGATTTTTTATTTTATAGAGACGATTGATTTTACAATTACATTAATAATAGTTTGTAATGCAAATTGAAGTCACTGATGAGAATGTAGTAAGAAAACGAATTGTGAGAGAATTTACTAGACGTGCTCGATCTTAAAAATTACAAGAACTCTTGCTATATGTATTATATATTTTTATGCTTTTATATTAATTAATATTATAGTGTATGTGCTAAAAGGAAAAGGAATACGAGAGAATTTTGTGATTTATGAATAACATTGCAGAAATAGAATAAAGTTAGAAAAGTCGTCAAGAAAAATTGTTACTCGAATCGCTGTCATTTTCTAAATAAATTGCTCGCGTATAAGGCAGAATATATTACACTCGGCTGACAACATGTATTTTCTAACATACACTTCGGTTAACCGCTTCGCTTGTAATATTCGATCTCACCGCGTGAGAAAATTTGATTTAAAAGCCATATAAGGAAACTTGATAATTTATCTTGACAGTTTGAAAACAAACACAAGTTTGTTAAAAAAAGAGAAGAGATTTTTAAAAAGATATAACAGAAGTTATATAAATATTTAGAATAGAAAATGTTTCATTTTTTAGAAATTATACATATTTTTTAAAAATGTTTTTAAAATAATGCTAAAATTGGTAGAAATGTGCGATTACGATAAAATAATACAAAATTTACTTAAAGTAACGATTCGCATTTAATATGTATTTCTCTTATGCTGAATACCGGATGGCAAATGGGAAAAAGACAAAATCCTGTCATAGAATTCTCTCTCTTTCTCATCTTTTTCCAACGAAGATCACCGGCAATCGCCATGTGTAACTTGATAAACAAGTTTACTCGAGGAAGCCAGTATCTTATATACATGCTTACACTGGGTGTCCCAAGCAGACTGAATACTAATTGTTAAACGTGCTCTGCGAAACAAAGCGTACTCTGATTATCTCGCGAGTGCGTTCAAATAGAACGTTGCTCTGTCGTAGATATGATATTTTATATTTTATATTTCGTTTTCACTTTCATAATATTAAAATATGAAATCAATATTCTCTTATTCAATATATTTATTATAATGATTAATAAAAATATAATGATTAACAGAATTAATAATAGTTGACAAAATTTTTCCATAATAAAATCTCTATCTATTCTGAATTACAATTTAACAATTAATTAAAACATATATTCATATATTCAAAGTTATTCTATTATAATAATTGTAGTCTTAATAATGTTTTTTTTTTCTTTTAAATTGTTTATAAATTTTATCACCAATAAATAGTTACGCAAGAAAAGTGAAAATTCAAATGTCAACTATTGCGAAATCCCAGAATTATCTCGTCTATAAATCCTTCTGTAATGGATAACTTTCAAATATTATATATGTTGGTCAGTATACATTGCTCGTTTCCTGAACTCTGAACTTTCACACATATGGTTCAAGACCCGTACTAGCGAAAGGCGGTTAAAGAAAAAGAGAAATAAGACATTTTCGTCTGGAGAACCCGATTTAATCGACATGCAAGAATTCTACCATGTCGATCTCGAATATTAAACGAAGCGATTAAACGAAGTGTATGTTAGAAAATATATGTTGTCAACCGAGTGTAATATATTCTGTCTTATACGCGAGCAATTTATTTCGAAAATGGCAACGACTTGAGTGACGATTTTTCTTGCCGACTTTATTCTATTTCTAGTGATAATACATTAATTTAAATTTAAATCCCGTTACTTTTTCGAAAGAAAGAAAATCTTTTCAAGAGAAGACTGGTTAAAACAAACATAGCTTGCTATTATATTGTTGCGATAAAAATAGAATAGCAGTAAAAATAATTAGAATATTGAGCGAGATCATTATCAATATTGTAAGGACTAATTTTAATAATTTAACTTTGATAATACTGTTTATGTATTCCCAAAAATACAAACTGAATTAATGAAATTCTCTTGCTCTCAGTCCATTTTTTTACATATATAAATAAAATTAAAAATGTCTATTACATTAGTCTATTACATAGTCTTTTCAAGACTAAAGTATTTACAGAAAAAGCCTAGAGGATAAGTCAGAAGATAAATAATCTGAAAATTGCTTCACGTAATTCGAAAGTATACAGTGATCCTTAATCAACTCAAGAAAGTTTCTCCAAGGGAAAAGGATAAGACCGAAACTTCTTCGACCTGTGCACTTAAATCGATCAGCACCGTAATCGAAGAAAGATCTCGCCAGAGCACATCTGGCGGTACGGTTAATCGTCTCTCGTATGCGCAATTAAAGATATTAAATTCAATGCGATCGGACACGGCGATAAAATCGATTTTAGTGATCAATCGCGCGAACTCTCGCGCTAATAATTCGAGTCACGATTGATTTATGTGCGGATGCAATGTTGCTCGCTTCCATGGTTTTCCTTTTTTCCTCTTCCTTTTTCGTGCTAGTAACTCGTGCAACATGCGCGTTTGCATTCGTGAAAAATAAATGCACTGGCCACATGATGCATCCATCTTCATTTGATGATCCTGGCCCCGGTGTCACACCGACGTTTTTGCCGGCAAGAATTTGTGCACAGCATTGATTTACTTATTTTTACACTTCTTTTCCAGCGAAAAAGAGGCGCGAGAAAGATGGATGATTTTGACTAAAAAGATCGATGCTGATGACATCGAGTACGAAGTTGAAAAATGTATTAAATTTGTAAAAATGTATTGTTTTGTTTAAAGATCAACTTAGGTAATTTATAAAATCTTGTAATTTATATTTATAATGTTATTTTATTGTTATTACATTAATTTATATTATTAATGTAATTTATATTTATAATACTTTATAGATTAATTTATAGAATTTATTTAACTATTTATTATTTTATAACATAATATTATAAGTAATTCATATTTATTTTCTAATTTATTACATAATTTGTAAAAAGAAAGACTAACAATAAATTAAACTATAATAAATAATATATTTTCGATTATAAATAATAAATTTAATAATAATAATAATAATAATAAAGTTGGAAATATTTCGCGTACTTACTTGTATATCACCCGTTGCGTCCAGCAACGTCGTCATTCATATCGTACATTTAGTGTACACACGTGCAAAATTTTGCGAACACTATTCGCAAACTTTTATACGAACTGTTACCCGCACAGTAACGATCACAAAATAGTGAGCTACTCTCGAGAGTCGATTAGAACTCTTCGTCACGAATAAATCTGTCACCATAGCTATGGACAAATCTTCTAACCATTATATTATTTTTCTTTTTCTGATCATTCAGCTCTTTCCTTCTTCTCCGAATAAAATATCAATTTTAAATTAAATATTCTCGACGTTTCTTTCAATTTTAATCCGATTCTTTCTATACCTTAACGAAAATTCTAGACATTCGTTTATCTTGTAAGGTCGTCGGCCTAGAGACCACGGTTTAAAGCGGGTTCCGCATCATTGGAATTGCGGTACACACCCGTTTCTCATATAAGAAATGCAATGCTCATATCTATTTATAATTTACAGAGAAGACTATATCCGCAATAACTAATTTAGTTTTAAACATTATTAATAATAATAACAAATTTTCCTCTTCCCCTTCCCTTACTAACAGATTTCTTTATCAATAGGAATTATTTTTCTTTTTAAACATTAAAATTTCTTTTTCTTCTTTCTCTTTAGCAACTAATTTGTTCTTCTTGTCTAATATTTTCTTCTTCTTTCATGATTAGTTTCTTACACATGATCAATTTTTCTTCGACAATTTATTCTTTTCCTTAATAATTTCCTTAATAATTAATGATTTTCCTGTCCTCTTAAAAAAATATATGAACTTTTTTCGAATAAAAAGTCTCGTTGATCGCAACGATCGGTATGTGTCCCGATGTGAATTCCTGACGCGCGCGTGTTAACGCCGACGTGATTCTACTGCCAGAGTGACGAGGTCCGCCAATCACCTTTCTTCACGATGAGCAGAAGATGTTCTTGTTCCGTTTTCGTTCGTCCTCACAGAAAGTACTAATTTAGGCCGATCAATGAAATTCCACGTGATACAACGAATATCTGAATATCGTGCAGTTGAGTGAGAATCGTGATAATATATATAAGACTTAATGAGCTCGAGGTATTCCTTATCAAATTCAAAGTAAAATATCTGTCTAAGCATGTTTCTAATAATAGAAAAAATTTACAAAAAATTATTAAAATTTGTATTTAATCTTTTCAGAGAAATAATTAAAATAATCTAATAGTAATAGTAATTAAAATTGTACATTTTTCATTTATGATAATCTCAGACATTAAATAAAATGATCGATAGTTCCTATTAATTTATAATTTACATCAAATTAATTATTTTTCGATTGGATTAATTTTTTGATAGGAAAATTACGACAGACAAAAAAATTTCCAACATAAGAAAAAAATTAAAAGAACATAAGAAAAACAACTAAAAAAATAATCTAAAAGGAAGACTATAATTTCTTTAATAAAATAATTAACTTTTTGAATAATTCCCTACCTAAAGTCTCAAGGATCTCATTTTAACTCCACTATTCTTTATCATCTCCAATTTTATTATTTATTATTGTTATTTAGCAGTTATTCATTTCACATTGTTTCTATCGAAGTGATTATCACTCCATTAAAGTCTCAATATTCATACATATGTTGCCCATAATATTCTGCTCAATCATGTAAATTGGAAAATCAATTTTGCTATTTATTAAGTCAATAACAGCCTCTTTGACATAATTGAATTTACGCTCACTTGATCAAAATTTCCAATCAATATTTATGTCATATTATTTATGTTAATAAACAAATCTATTTAACCTTTTTTTGCTTAATGTAAAGCTATACTTTGATTTTATCAATATGTCATTTCTCTAACGAAACTATAAACAGCTTACTCTGTCAAAATCCACGTTGTTCTCCAGCATTATCATTCGTTACCCGCATTATTCTCCAGTTAATAACTCAGTTACAATCACATCATCATTGTACTTCCGACGATTTAAAATGTTGCCTCGTTTCCCTCTTTTCCGAATAAAATCCGTTATTTTGATGTGACTTTCGGGATCTTGATATCCTTAGGACGACTCACGTTATCATTGGGAGCAGTCTAAGAGGACTTAGAATTCGCGTAGAGTTGAGCGCGGGCGTAATAAGAGACTGCTCGCTGACGGCGGTAGCCACGGTTCGTGCCCAAGCAGCGGCAACACGGAGGAGAACAGGGCAGGGTGAGATGACTCCTCTCTCCTCTCGCATACACCGGAAGGCTTCAGGCCTGTTCCCGCCGTGTGCAAGCGGGCCCCATCGGCGGAGATCCCCCGGCGAATCCACAGCTCGGTTTGTTACCTCTCTTTCTTTCTTTCCCTCTCGCGTTCTCTTTTATCGCGATGCCGCAACCGACATATCGAGATCGAGAGGGGTCCCCACGTGTCGAGAGGGCCTGTCGGCTGCAGTCGATAATAAAGCAACCTCAAGTAGAAGTATACATCTGTATACGTTGGAATACCTTTTATTTTTTAATTATTTTCATTCATTTTCATTCTTTTTCATTCTTTTGTTAAAAGCTTGATGGTATAAAAGTATATTTACACATTTTCAAAGAATTTATTTCATAATTTATGTGCGAAATCCGTTTATGATCTAATTTTCTAATTTTAATTAGAGAATATTTTCTTATAATAAATAAAAATTTTTGCTTTAAATAATTTGATTCTTTTGATACTTACCCCATTAGGAATCGAACAATCAAAATGGTGGGCCGAGTTTCTTCAGCTTCCTCAGCAATTCCGGTTTGGTTACCAGTGCCTTGTGGATAGATTCAATTAATACTTTAGTTTGATCATAGGGCGGAAACGGCATGCCTTCGAGATTGTAGACGTAAACAACGCCCTCGACATCAGCGACCACCAGCTGATTTCCATTCGCTGTAAAATCAGCGGCTACTAATCTCGCTCTATTCGTTGAAATCGTTACAGATGCTGGAATGTGCGTTTTCCTATGGATGTCCCATATACAAATCTGGTCATTTATGACGCTGGCAATGATAGTGGAACATGTAGGGCTCCAACAGACGTTCCTCACACACGCCATCGTTGTAGACAGGGTGATGAGTGGCTCGGTGAGACCTTCGGCCCAGATCCTGATGCACCAATCGGCGCCGCAAGTAAGAAACAACTTCTGACAAAAGGGCGAAAACTCGAACGAGTAAATTGGGCCGTCGTGCGCCACAAAACTGTCCACATGCTGACGCAAATAATTCGTGGAGCATCGATAGACACAACCTTCATCGGAACTGACGAAGTAAACATTGCTGATGACGGGATGTCTTCGAAGAATAAAGGCGCCTGGTTGGCGGCTGATAGGCACGTCATAAGCGACGCAGTGATCAGTTTTAGAAATCCCGTTTAATTTACCTTCGACTCTATATAAGCGCATGATCTCTGTGGCAAAAAAATCTTCGCCCAAACGGTAACAGTATATCCGACCATCTTGATCGCTGGTGTAAATTTGTTCTTGGTAATCGAATTGCTCGTCACCGCTCCACCATTGAACCTGGTAGAAAAATTAAATATTAATTAAAGCTGCGTTTAGATAATAAATAATAAATAAATAAATAAATAATATATTTGTAAAATAAGGGTATAAAAATAACAAATTAATTACAAAACAGAAAAGAAAAGAAGGACGAGGCAAAAATTCTGATTATTCTTCAGTAATTGAAAACAAAAATATTATTATTTATTAATGTTTGATACTTATATACATATTCACATTTAATACAGTATCAACATTAGAATAATAATATTGTGATAATTAAAATTCTTACTTGCCAATGCGGCGAGCAAGCTGCCGATGTCTCCCTATGACTCTGCCTAATGATGTTTACTTTTCTCGCACTGACATCGATTATCTTCACACTTCCGTCGTAGAAACCAATCGCCAAAAGATTCGGCCGTTCTTTGCTCCAATCAATGTCGGATAACGGACTGTCAAAAATGTATTCGCGAGCAGGTTGGCTAGGATTCTTGGCGCACCAGATCAACAATACTCCGTCTGTCTTGTCGAACCCGGTTTTAGCGCCATAGGCGACAGCGAGAACGCTCGCATTGGCCGGACTCCAACGAAACGCGGCCACAAGACGGTTATGTACCATTTCGCATGAAAATGTCCACAGTAGATCCAGCCGATAATCGAATTTCAGATCCAAGGCACATGGATCGCGTTTGGTTAAACCAGTAAAGCGTTTCTGCGCCTCTATGAATACGTTGTTTGCGATTATACGTTCCATCACACGTGCTGCATCCAGGAATCCTGTCTCCCGACAGATACGAGACAATTGCTCCTCCGAACTCTGATTGAGAATTGTTTCAGGCTCGGGAAGCTTGTACCGGAGTTCCTGTTACGTATAAAAATATAAATGGAAATTTCTTAGAAACCTATTCCATAAAAACTTTCTATATTTTTGGTCAAACTTTATTTATCTTGTTATTTTATTAACAAATATATTATTATCTTCCAAAATTTAAAAACATAAGGATTTTCAATCTTTATTCCTCTTCTTCTAGCATCTAAGACATGTTCTATGTAAAAGATGTTTTACACTTCGTTTCGATTCTTTTTTACATATTTTCTCGCTAATTAAATTTAATTAATTTTTTGTTTAAAAATTAAAGCCATATATGTATCAATATTTTTTCAATTAAATAAATACATTTACAAAATACATATATACAAATATGCTCCTTCGATTTATCTATCAAAGAACGCATTAAAGAAACTTAAAAAAAAGATTTGATTATAATACATACAACAATTCTTACCTGTGTTTCTCGCATCCGTCGCATTGATTCTTTCGTATATACGATCATACATCCATTTTTCTCTATCATCAATTCCGGTGCCGCATAAGTATCATAAATTACCCAGTTATTTACGAATGTTCCTTGATTCCTACGAGGCCTCAAGCCACAGTAAGTACCGCGCGATTTCGTCAACACACATATTGTCTGTGTCTCGACGTTCAACAACTTCCGATCAGATCCTGGTCCTACTGTCATATATTCATAATTCTCGTTTTCTCGTTTAACCATCTCTCCTTCGAGCGTTTGCAGATCCTCGGTCATCTGCGGCATCTCAAACACGAAGAACGTCTGCGTTTCCTTTAAAGTGATCGTCACAGTTTGTGGACGCGTAGGGAATATCGCTGAGTCATCTCTGTAAAAAATATGTTAAGTATGTAAATAAACTGTAAAAAATATATTATTATATTCTGGCACTTTTAAATTCATAACATTACGAATTTTTGAGAGATAATATTTATATAACATTATATGTATATCTATATATTATATGTATATCTATATAAAATATTATATATAGATCTCTCAAATATTCGTAATGTACCAAAATTGAATTTTCATCGCTTGGAAGTAATCAAAATATTATTGTTACCTAGGTAGAAAAAATGGCAACGGTGCAGCGTCCACATCTTCCTCCATGGGCAAAAAGCCGCAAACCTGCGTCGACAGCAGACTCTCCATCTGCAAATCATCGGACGGCATCGAGAAGGACTTAAGGAGGATGGAGGAATTGGTCTTGAGACCACTGATCCTTGAAGGAGAAGCCAATAGTTGGGAACCACTTCCGGTCTGGTATAATCCGATGGTCTCCAAGGCGGTCGTCTGGTTCTCGTCGATGGTGCTAAAGGCTGCATGGACTAGTGGCTTCGGTGTCACGTCTACGTTCTCATGAATGATCCGAAGAGCCTGTCGCTGTTGAAGGAGCGCCGAAGCGACATTCCGCTCGCATCCCGTCCTGCGAACTCGTCCGACAGTGCTGAGCTTTATTTTGGACGAAGTGACGCTAGGAATCCTAGAGGATGTCCGTTGCGAAGATTCGAAGTCGCCGCCAGTTTTCATTTTACATGCACGAGAGAATAAAGTTATGCGAATCAAAGTTCCTAAAACAACATTTTGGATTAATTAAAGACGCGATAAAGCGTTTACCGCCATTTTCTGCGGTTCCTTGGAAACGTTTAATCAATTTTTTATACACAGGGACCGAAAAGAAGAACCAAACGTACACTAAGTACATAAGAGACTTACTTCAGTTTGTTCAAATTTATATACGGGAAATAAAAAGACAAGAACCTGCATACATATTTTCGTAACTTTCGAGCAAATATATATTTTTAAATATTTGTTTCTAATTAGTACCGTTTAAAATATAATAATTAAATTATGCGAACAATATACGTGACTGTTATTTTTTTTATTTTATTCAATCTAATACAGATATAAAGATAAAATTGTCCATTCAATTTCATAAAAGGTCATATCGATTTTACTCATGAAAAAAAGAGATACTTCAACCAATCAAAACGCAATGGAAATTAAACTTAGGCGGTGTTTACAATGAGACATTTACAATTTTAAGACATCAGATTTTAAATGATAATTGACCAATCACAATCGATTATTCTCCTCATTCAATCATGATTGGTCAATTTCGGCTTAAAGCTTAAGTTTTACGCCTTAAAATTTCATTGTAGTGCCACGCAATTGATCGAATTTCTAACCTTCGTAATTCTCAATCTTTAATGCGTAGCTTGATGTGAACTTTACTCCTGTTTCGTTTCCAGAAACAGGAAACTCAGGATGCCGTCACATGGAGCGAATTTTGCATAATGCGTAAATAATATAACCAATTGGAGATGAGAATTTCTGTTCTAATGTTAACTTTCTGTTCTACACTGATTTGCGATTGGTTCTCACAAATTACGCGTCTTGAAAAATACGCGCCATGTGACGGCACCCTCATACTTAGAATAAAAATGGAATTTTTTAGTCGCAGGGCAATGTATCCACCCGAGTTAAATTTTGGGTCAAATTTCGATTGGAATTTTTTTGTATTCGGGAAATCCGTATACGCAGAATATTGCCGAATGACGTAATAAAGTTAATAGAATGTCGAACCGAGTTTTCATTATTAGGCATAAGAAATATTTTAAGAGATTGAAAAATATGTTACGATTAACTAATCGGAATGAAGCGGAGTATGATTAATGTTATCCGATTGGTTGAAATCTAATCTCCAATTAGCAATCAATTTTCAACTCGTCATCTGATACAGCCTTAAAGATACAAGCTCGGTGTGAGGTGCAGCTGTACTCGCTACACCTAAACCGGACAGCACTTTTGTTCTTCGCTATACATAGCGTTCTACGTAATATTTTACTGTGATCGATAAAATCTATGTCAGAAACGCCGAACGTCGTAAAGAATCTACGCGCGATGCAAGCGAAAGGACAGGAAGGAAAACGCAAGGAAGCGTAGTGGGGGTGGGGAACAGTGATACGGTAACAGCTGTAGTTCCAAGCTTTTCGTAGGATTTTCCGATCGAACGAAGTCGCATTAGCGGTTTCTTTGTACGTATCTCGCCCCCCCTGCGTATCGTCGTATTCCGCGTCTGGAGTGTCGCGTCCGCGAATGTCGCGAGACGCGATTGCGGCGCACTAACGCGCCAGTGCGGGCGAATGCGGTCGGCGAAGAATTCGTACACAACTCGACACTTGTGACGCGCCATGTCGCGCGTTCCCAGCTGATCCCACGTTTGACACAACGCACGCGTTCCCGCAGGCGTCGACAGCCGAAATTGCGTAATTGCAGGGAAGCTATAGCGCGCGTCTTCCTACATGAACGCGACTCGGTCGTGATTTAGTAAAATCCGTGCTGCCGAGAAGAGAATGGCGGAACTGGATGACTTATTTCACACGGATCAATATGTGGGTCCGGAACGACTTACCGATTTGTGCTACAAATTGATCTGCGAGAATCTCGACATTATCTCGGTAAAGGGCAAACGCGGCCACCGGATGCTGAGGAAGGGGATAACCTTCCCGAGCGAGATATGTGACAAGATTATAGAGTACGCGCAACGCAGCGAGGCGACCGAGGACGATGATTGCTTCTTCTCGATCTTCAAAAATCTGGCGGCGACCCGATTGAAGCACGTTAAGATCTCTAATTGCAGTCTGACCGACACCTCGGTCCAGACGCTTGTCAGCCACAAACTCTACGACTTAGAACTCACCGATTGTAGTAACGTTACAGAATTCTGTATCGAGCATATTAATGCCAATTCGGAAAACTTGCATAGTTTAGCGTGCAATGGAGCCTCCATGATCATCCGTTCTAGTTTAAAAGCCTACTCCTGTAAGTAGCTTATTATATCCTACAACTTGTAACGTAATTCAACAAATAGATTATTAATTACCTATAACGCCTTGTTACAGCTGGCTCACCCATCAATTACTATGAACGAGGATATGTTTTCAAAACGCCGAATTTAAAACGACTGTCATTAGGATACGTAGGAATACCTTCGTCAGAATATTTACTGCTTCTAGCAGGGTTAACGAATCTGACGCATCTGGACTTGGCTAATAGTTGTAACATTGATACTTTTGAATTTTATCATCTGGTACCAAATTTAGTATCCTTAGCTTTGTACAACGTTAAGGTCAATACTGACCCTAAATCTTTTGTTAAAAACATTTGTCAGTTGAAGAATTTAAGGTATGCTATAAAATTTTTATTATATAAATAATATAGTAGTAAAACTTACCTATTGTTATAAATTTTTTAGAGATGCAAATACATATCTAGATAATATGTAAAACTAGTTATTAGATTACATTAGATAATATAGATTTACGTAAAATATTTTTACAGGCACTTGGATATTTCTCAGTCAAATTATAAACAGGGACAGTTTGATAATCCCAATAAGATTTTATCTGACCTAGTGAATGGTCTACCTCAATTGGTTTCTTTAGACATCGGTGGTACAAATCTTGCAGGAAGAGGCGTAGCTGAACGTCCCGTCGATACAAATATTGAAGATACCAATTTTGGACAACTTTCTGATATACCAGGACTTGCATCTAGAATAAATAAGCCATTACAATTTTTAGGACTTTACGGAACTGTTCACGGTGCTTGTAGAAGACATGACATACCAGCGAAAGTGGTGAGATATACAAGATGTATCATAATTTGTGATCCTTCTCTAATTATATTTGTAGCTTATTTATTATTCCTTAATGAAAGGCAAATTTTAAAAAAATCTTAAATTTTATTTATACTTAATGAAAGATTATTAAATAGTTTATAGCTTTGTGTGTGTGCGTGCGCGTGCGGTCTATATAACCACACACACACACACACACACAAATTTTTAATTCGTTGATTGTGTTGTATCAAAAAATTAATAGGTAAA
Source organism: Crematogaster levior (assembly GCA_901521435.1). Classification (NCBI taxonomy): domain Eukaryota; kingdom Metazoa; phylum Arthropoda; class Insecta; order Hymenoptera; family Formicidae; genus Crematogaster; species Crematogaster levior. Next base: position 403,100 of record CABEGB010001269.1, on the reverse strand, counting down.
AATCTTTTTTACTCATTTACTTATTTTCTCATGGATTGGTTTAGGTGGCTGGTGATGCAAATGAAGATCAAATACTGATAGCAGCTCATGTTTGTATGGACAATAAGCAAGAATTACTACAAAAAGTATTGAGTGACTTATATCATGTATTTAGGTATGAAAATTGTCATAGAATGGATCAAGCGTTATGTACCGTCTTGGAAGCGATGGAAAAACATCCAGCTCAGAAACATATACAGATATCAGGAAGGTATGTATAGGCCTGTATATTCTGTAATTTGTAAATTGTTCATTGCCAAGAAAAGCAACTACGATTTGAGAAAACTGTTAAACTTGTGTTCACTATTACAACTTTAATTTTATATTGCAGCGCTACGTTATTTTACATAGTAAAGATGAAGGAAAAGGGTGAATTAGTAGCGCGAATGAAGAGAAGAATTATCAGTACTCTCCTTGCTGGTATGAGCACACATAGAGACGAAGAGACTATGATGCGAAATGGTTGTTTGGCATTGTGTCAATTCCGCATACCACATGATGTGGTTTGTATTTTCAATTTTTTTCTAATTTCTGCCGTGTCATGAAACATTAATCTTCCATTAAACTCTTTGCATTCAAATCGCAAGATTTCTTGGTAAAAAGAAAAGTCGCATTTTTATTTATTGAGAAAGAAAATATAATTAACCATTTTTAATAATAGTATAATTAAAATTATTATATAATATTATATAATTATATAATATAATTATTATTCATTTCAGATGTCGAATTATGAAACCCTTGTAAAGGTGCTTTTACATTCAGCCAAACACTCAGAACCAGAAAGTTTTGTCCAAAGAATCGGAATATATCTACTAAACTCTTTAGCTTGTCAAGTGGAAGGTAAAGAGAAAAAATTACTCGGTAAACTGGGTTGTGTTAAAACTATGTTAGAATTGGTGGAGTACAGAGTGGAGACGAACATATTCGATGATGTGTTAGAAGTTGCGTGGTCGACCATGTGGAATATGACAGACGAAACTTCTATAAATTGTCAACGATTCTTAGATGAGGAAGGCATGGCACTTTTTCTCAAGTGCGTACAGGTATGTTTTTACAACATATGTTTGATACTTATGGAAACCGATATAATTAACTTAAATTGTAATTTTCTTCTCTATTACAATAATCCTTTTTTATCGCATACCTAGCAATATCCACATAAAGAAGAACTGTTGAGGAATATGATGGGTTTACTCGGTAATGTAGCAGAAGTCGAATATCTTCGGATTCATCTTATGCAAGAACGATATGTAACCGTCTTTGCTAATCTGTTACGTTCTAATAGCGATGGAATCGAGGTATATTTCGTATTTTTTTTCCTCGATTTTTAAAAAAATCCTAATTCGCTCACAAATAGATATATTTCTCGATTTATATAGGTTCCATACAATGCTGCTGGTATATTAGCACATATGGCATCTGATGGTATTGATGCTTGGACAATAGAAAGGCCAACTCGTAAAGAAGTTCTTAAATATATGGTGCAAGCGATTGAAAGTTGGGACTTAAATGCAGAACGTAATATTAATTATCGCTCGTTTGGACCATTATTACGCCTGCTAGATGTGTACCATACGCCTCCATGTCAACATTGGGCTGCTTGGGCTCTTGCCAATCTCACCAGAGTATACTGTACGCATGCAATATTCATACTTGTGACGAATCACTTAGAGTACTCGCTGTCTTACTCTATTATTTTATATATTCTTGTTATTTTATATAATATAATTTAATCAATGTTTTAGCGTTCAAATACTGTGCATTGGTAGTAAAAGAAGGAGGACTGGAGAAGCTACATACGGTGATAGCAGATCCCAGACCATACGAACGTATAAAAGAACTCGCAAATTTGGTGATTGAAAATTGCTGTCAATTTGAGAGCCATTCCGACGATGTAAATGTTTCTCATTCTGCCTTAGACGCGGAATATAGTCTTGATGGCTAAAAAAGTTCTTAACATCCTTATGTACATTGCATAACTTATATCTCTTTAGATAAGACAAATGATTAGTATCATAACTTGGACAGATAATAACAGGAATAATTACAAAGACGAATCAGAATATAAGTGTGTTACATTAACTTGATAGATTTGTTCTTTGTAGGTTCTTTATAGTTGTTTTGCTATGTACTATCATACTTTCTGCACTAAATGAAATGAACACTTAATGAATAAGCATGTAATTAGACAGAGAGAAAAGGAGAAACAATGAAACGTACAGAGTCTAGTTACAAAGAACAAATCTATTTTTTTCTTTTTCAATAAACAAGTGGAAGGGATGCTCAATATTACAATTATAAAGGTTGTGTATGAATGCGTGCGTGTGTGCGTATGCGTGTATTTGTTGCGTGTTTTCATGAATTTGTATGGAAAATGCAAAGTATTTTACAACAACTAATCAATTATCTGCAAATATTCATCTTATATATTATTGCCGATAATTAATGGTTGACTGAACCGAGAATCTTTCATCCGATGGATATACATACGGTGTCACAAATGTCTTATTATAAGAAAATCATACCATTTCGAACGTATTCAGACATATGCATCGTATATAGATATTTGTACATCGTGATTGCTGTTGTCAAAAAATTAAAAACTAATTTTTATTGATTTAAAAACGGACTGAATATGAGCTGTTTATTTTTGATCCTATGTGTTTACTGTCATGCATGTGAAACTCACAGATCCTATGCTCAGGTAGAATATTGAACAATATATTTGTCATGCCGTGTGTATTTATGTACATACATAATATGCTCTTAAGATATAGTCGAGCCTCCCCTGTTTTTAATCAACTGAATCTTTGAAAATGAGTAAAACTGCGATGGATACAATGAGAGGGAGATAATAAGGAGTTTGTCTTAACGAATTAAAAGGAGGTTTAACTATAAAAACAAAAATGAATAATTGCAGCTAAGGCTCGCACGCTTATCATAGGATGCTTTCCATTTAACGAAGCAAGTCAACACACTTGGTTCTATCAGGTAATCAATATAGTTTATTTCAACTTTGTAGTCAAGAAAGGACTTTGTTTACAATTGTGCTCTTTTCATAATTATCCATACGATCCATACCTTAAAATTTTTTTTATACACTGCGGATCTTAATAATATTTTCTCTTTTCCTCTATTCCTTGTGCCTCTTAAATTGTACCTATGCTTCATTCTCTTATTTTATTCGTCTCTGTCATACTATTTCTTTTTGCCTTTTCTTTCCACTTCTTTAGAAGATCTTTCCTTTTTCTACTCTTAAATCATTTCAAATTTTTTCCACCTATTCGCATATCTCCTTACAATCTTCCATACGTGGTTCTATCTTTCTTTACTCAATGAATAAAGACAAAACAACTGTCGACTTGTCACTAAATGGAAAGCACCCATACTTGTTTTTAACTAATTATATTGACTTTCGTACGAAATGTAGATGTTTGTTCCCGTCTATTTTGTTTCCTTTGTTTCTTTGCTCCTTTCTTTCTTCTAATATATAGCGTATATAATTCATTCTCATTATATCAGAATTTTCCAACACACAAGGACGTGACAGACTTAGAAGAATTTTGCATGTAAATAAAATTACGAAGGAGTGTAGTACATTAGATTTAAATGTTTTGTATGTTATCGTTATAATTGCCATTAAAGTCTCTTGAGAAAATTAATTCGATTAAGTCCCAATTACACGGTTGAACGTATACTTTCGACGAATTTTCAATTTTGTCTTTTCATAGTCTTGTTCAGCGACAAGAATGCGCGGAGAAATAATTACAGCGATTGTTACCAACGTAATGTGACGATGTAATCTCACATAACGCGTCAATGCATACCCGGTTTGTTCGATGTATAATATAGTATTATCTAAAACCATAATGTAAATATCTTATTCTCTTTTCTATCCTTTTTTCTTTTTCAGAAAACTGACTATTTACGTTGAGCGACAAAAGTTATTCTGTCTCGTAATAATTATATTTTAATGAAATCGAGTAACATCAATAGTAGTTGCAAACTAATAGTAACGAATGGTTGTAATTCCAAAATCATTATAATTATAATTTAATAATATAGTTGTAATCAATATTTATATCACATTTTGTTAACATGAAATTATTAATTTTTTGTTACTTAACGTATGAGAAAAAAATTAAATTAAGAGCAACGAATACATCTAAAGATGAATCTATTGTTCTATATGGTTATTTCGTTGGCTGAGTGGAGTCTCGATGTTACTTTCAAATCTAAAACAATCGAATTGAGAATCATTTATGATGCGAAATTCGCGCTATTCTGACGTACGACTTCCGGCATCCTAAGTTGCGTTCAGATTCCCCACCCGGGTAACTATAACACTAGAAGTTGTTACAATACATGTCACGTATGCTATAGTACTTCTAGTATTTACAGTGCACCCGGGAATCATGAACGCAACCCAATAGAAAGATTCGTTTCCTAGAAGTAAAGTGTTATTGGCCGGAGTCCTTAAGAAATACCTTCTGCCATTGGACGTCGGATACGACGCGGCCTTTCAAGCTATTTCATTTGTCGCGTGTTAAATTGTTCAAGCACAGTGATTGGCTACGAAACAGAAAATTTCTAGAGACTCGAGAACTTCACTAGCCAGCAACCAATCAGCGTGCTTGAAGAATGGAATGGTGCCTTTCCGTTACATTCGTATCTGCGACGCCACTGTTCCGAAAATGTGCTCGCCGACATTTTTGTCGTTCGTGGTAGCTCGGTGAACAATCTCGTTTGCTCCAGCTTGGCGTGAGTTTTTTTTAGAAGAGACTCGCGATTCGTTGGTCGACGTAACTTGAGCACCGAGCGGGTCGACTACGTAACGTTCGTACGTATATACGAAGGTGTCAAGAGGTCGGTTTTAGTCGCGTTCACTCGTCGCAACGAAGAGACGCACGGCGGCTCCCGCAGTTCACAATCCGCCAGGTGAGTTTCCTAACTGTTACGCTCGTCGAGATGAGATACCGAAACGCGGCCATTGCTTCCCTCGGTCGCGAGATTATCGACACGTTTATCGACCCGTAGCGCTCGCCCTCACGACGAGTCCGTTTCCCGGAGTAAGTTCTCGCGTAAGGAGCACGTCGTTTCGCGGCGCGGCACCATCACGTTGCTGACGCGTCGGAATTTCGATGGTGCTGTGATCGCTACCTTCTCCGGCATTCTCCCCTTTTTTGCTCCTCTTGTAAGAAGGTCGCGATTTCGGGTTCGCGGATTTTATGTGGAACCGCCTTTGTCTCTGTGGTTCCTTAAGCCTTAATTAAGTCATTAACCTGAACAGCGACGAATGTAATCGCGAAGAAGCGTTGTCGACGTATATTTTCCGCGAATGTTATTTATGCCACATGCGTTGTACAAAAATATTTATTTTGTTCGTAGACGCTGTATCCACTACAACCCCTTTCTCTTTCTCTCTCTCTCTGTCTCATCGATAAGTTGCAACCATGAGCTATGGTTACAATAAATACAGGTAATGTATGTTTCGTCACGCCGCGGGTTTGCGTTGGATCGGTAAATTCGCTTTATTTTAGCAATTTATTATTTGAGCATCTTGCATCTCGTGGAACTTTAATAATCTATGTTGCCACATATTCTCACATTTTTTTAAATACATACTTGTACATCACTTTGTTTCGTTGACAAGGGGTCTTAATTTTTTTTACATACAAAACATGGGGAAAAAGGATAATTGCGATTTAAATGTAACGAAAAATGTCCTTTCGATTTCTTTTGTAGTTCCACCATGAGTTCTCGTGGTCGCGGATTTAGTTCTCGCGGTGGGGGTTCTTACAGGGGTCGAGGTGGTGGTGGAGGAAACGAGTGGAATGGTGGTTCGGCAGGAGGGAATGTATCTGGCAGAGGAGGATACTCATCTTCTAGAGGTGGCAGATTTAAATATTCAACAACAAGTTATGATTCTAGATCAAAGTATAATTCAGGTAATATATGAGCGTAAGATGTTTAACAACATGTTGTTTGGTAAATGGAGAAAGTGTATTTAGGAATATGTGTTGGACTCTCTCTCTCTCTCTCTCTCTCTCTCTCTCTCTCTCTTCTACTCCACTTGGCATTAGCAAATGCTTTGAAGTGTTGAATTTGTTAAAACAGAAATCTACACTTTGATGCACCGAATGGAGCACAGCCTAGGTTGGAGATAATGAAACTTTATAATATGTCATTTATAATATATAACATAATATAAATCATTATCTTTAATATCTTTAAAAATTAGAATAAATGATATTATAATATCGTTCTCTTTATAGGGTCGGAAAGATATTCAAGCAGAGGTGGTCGTGGTGAACATTCCAACAATTATAAAAGGCCTCGTGTAAGAATACAAAATGATATTATAGAAAACTCTTTACAAAAAAACATTTTTTTATAGTATTATTTAGAGTACTAAAATGTTTTTTTCCCTAGGACTCGTATTCCGGTAGAGATGACCATCGATCGTCAAGTGAGTCGACGCGTAAAAGGTTAAGAAGCGATTCTTATCAGGTACGTATCCTGCTCTGCCTCTCTCTTTGTAATTTCCTTCATACGTCTATCTATAAGATAATTAATAATTTGAGAAAAAAGTGTAGTATGGCATCAATATGCAATGCTCTGAAATTGGTCATGATATTTCCCTAATTGAATAAATTTTCATAATGAAAAATTTCTTTCACTAAAAGATTCAAATATTGTTTTTATCTTATATATTGTAATTGAGAACGATGGTCCTGAAAATTGATCACTTGTCGATTAGAGTGTAACATCTGAGAGTTATACAAAGGAATATCAAATGATTTCAGGACACTCGTATATAAGAAAGATTGGTGTACTTTAAACGAAGCATTCATAAGTTATCATACTTTCCTTTCAAGCAATGCGAACCAATGGCTTCTCGAACACTCGTTCTTTTTGCGTTGGGGCGCTACTGCGGTGGAACACTACAAAAACGTCAAATTATTAAAAGATGAATCGTTAAAAGATGAAATATACCTAGATGGTATTTATGATATTGCCCGCTGCCCACATATATTCTATTACAGTTTGAGAGCTATTTGAAAAGTCAATGGAAAATCGAATGGATAGACGTACGTGCGAGTTGCATCATGTTATTCCCCGTTAGAGAGCAATAAGCGCAATTACGCCGATTTATTATGCAGTAACGAGAATAGAGAGTATAGAGAAATTGTAGAGAACACAATTAACATACAACGTCCTCAGACATCGCCTTATGATATTGGATTTTCATGAAATATCATCCATAAAAACATCGTGTAATCAATTATTTAAATTATGTCCAATTACAAGAGCAAAAATTTTGAATAATTTACATGTTCGTAGATCTTTCCAATCGTATTAGGACACGTTTGTCCTTTATCGACTTTTACGTTAACAACATGACAAAGGGAATTGGGAAAGGATATTATTGTCTAATGTATGCATATCCCTACAGAATGATGGGAAGTGATACGCATGATACATGTGGGGGAAGCGAGCGAGAGATGGATATATGGATACGTACATAATATTGTCCAAACTATCTTATTGCCAAATGCAGCACAAATAAATATTTACAAATGATTACGTACATAGCGACAGCTTTGTTTCGACTTTTATTCGATTATCATCTTCGTGTATATGAAAGATTTGACCGCATATAACAGATAACAGATAATTTGATTAAGTTGGAAAGATCTATCGAGAGTATTATACGTATTATATATACATGCATCGTTGAGTGACGAGATAGAATTTGTTAGCTCGAGGGAAGCGAGCGCCGCTACTACTCCCAAGATTGCAAATGTGAATTTAGGGAAAATCTTGATTATTTAGGGAAAATCAAATTATATCTAGGTGATACGATGAGCATAGAGTAACTGCACTTATTAATCCCATATGACTGTGACGGTCATGACACGACTAAACCATTTTAAACGATAAACGATTAGCACTGCATGCATGTGACAACCGAATGATGAAATGCAAATGGATTTGAAAACTGAAAATAGAAACATATCAGTTAATTACTATACCGACAATTATGTTGTTAATCGATCAATTTTTTATTCGATTGAGTTAGTCAGTTAGCCATTTAGTCAGTCGATCATTCGATCAATTCATCAATCAATGTCAGTCGGTTAGTCACTCGATTAGCCCAGTTGGACGGTAGCAATTAAGAGTTAAATGTAGATATGTACGTGTATGTTTGTAGAAAGATCTACAAAAGATAAACAGTAGGAAAGGGAATAAAGAGGGGAGAGAAAGAATGCGTTATGCATAAGGACACACATACGTGTATACTTATATATAAATATACATATGTGCGTAGAATAAAATATAAGAGAGAAAAGACAGGAAATGAAACGAGAGAACTGAATGCATAGAAGGAGCACAATTAAATTTGATTTGGCAGGGTGGTAGCGGTAGCGGTTCACAGAGGTATTCGTCGTACGGCTCATCTACATCGGCGCCCTATGACGATAATAAGGGATCGTCATCGTCCACCGTATACGAGGACAAGAGACAGAGCGAACGCGCATCATCGTACCACCGTTCCGAGGATCGTCATTCTGCCTCACGAAGCTATGCGCCTCCGCCACCCCCTCGGATTAGCGAAATGGCACCGCCGCCGACTCAGAGATACACCTCGAGTCGTGGAAGAATATCGCATCAGAGCTCAAATTACAGAGGTCGCATTTCGACCCGTGGCACCGGTGGTAGAGGTGGTGCATTTCATCGTGTGAGCTCTCGATCGGACGTCCTCATGGCTCGCAAGCGTACTCTGCACTCGCTCGACTATCGTCGAAAGCTGCTAGGCTCACGCTCGCGAGACTACATCCAGCGTGTGCGCATGACTACTACTAAACTACGCAGGAGGTAATTTATTAATACAGTCACTTACCAAAAAAATCGTACGCAAATAATATCTTCGTAGCCTGTGCTTGAGTATCCTTTGAAGTCGGTTCATGCAAACCGATTCTCGGTCGATGACCTGAGTATCGCAAGACAATGATTTAAATGAAAGCGAATGAACAAAATATACACATGCGTGAATAAATGCCTAGTAAGTAAATCGATTGATAAAAAGTCAAGATGCAAACAATGTTGAAACAAATGTTCCACTGCCGAGAAAGAGAAAGAGAGCTTTTTGCAGGGTTCTAATAAAGAAGAAATCTCAGTGATGATACGTATAAACGCAATGTGTGTATGTGTGTATCATCAAAACGCAATGTAATAATTTCTATACGAGAGCTAAAATAATTGTACTTTACTCGTCATGAGATATAATTCTCTTTAAAGTTCATAGCGGTACGACTATACTATTTATATATTTTTTGGCACGACCGAGAGTATGCGAAGAAATCAGAACGCGATGAAAAAAAAGAAAAAAAAATGAATAATAGAGACTTTTAGCGTACACTACGAAACGCATTTCACATTTTGGGACATAAAGCCGAGATATTAAACCGATACTATCGCGATATTTTCTACGTATCATCTATAAGCAAGTTTTGCTCGATGATACAACGAAAGACAAAGAAGCACGAAAAAAAAAAACGGAATGCTGGAAAATAATATAAGTCAAAACAAAATTGCTGTGTCATTAGTAGCGGTACTACTAGGCTACCCGGAAGTAAAAAGGACTCGGGATCCGGGACCAGCGTAAAGGACAAGGATAGAGAGATGGCCAAAGCCATTAATGCAGAATTTTCCGATGACGATGACGAGGAAGATGATAATAAGAGTAATTGGGATGACGAAGAAAAGGTAATTTAAACAATGGCAAGTTTATTAAACGTATATCATTTGTAATCATGGATATTTAAATATTATATATTCATGTAACTCAATTAGGTGAATGTATATGATATAAAAGTCGAGGTTGCATTTGAGAATCGTTTTATTTTTTTTTAATAAACTGGTGCTTAGAATCACATGATCGAATCTCTAGCATCAAATTCTTTCTAACGATAAGCTTGTCACTAGTTTTTGATTTAATTAATAGCATATTAAATATTTTGTGTTTTTTATATATTATGTTGTTATACATTATTATAAATAATAATCTCTTGCATATTTGAGTAATTTTATAATATTTATTGTTCAACGTTATACAGCCGCACGAGCGTGATGAAGAGGAAGACGTGGAAGAGGAAGAGGAGAAAAAGAAAAAAGAGGACAAACGTAAGAAGGAAAAACAAGACAGAGAAAGGCAACATACCGAAGATGAGGAAGAAAAAGACGATGATATTAAAGAGGAAGATGATCAAAAGCGAGAAGTGAGTTGTTTTAGTTCTATGCTATTACTATTTAAATTGTCAATATTAATGTTTAATTATATATATATATATATATATATATATATATATATGTGTGTGTGTGTGTGTGTTTTCGAGATTTGTTCTAATTCATATTTTATTATGTCTGTAGGAGGACGAAGATGATGATGGTGATGATGAGGAGCGTGACGAGAATGAAAAAGCGGAACGTGATAGAGCCGCAGATTCTGAAGAATTGCCGAGTAGACGAGATGGTAGAAAATTTATAAAATTGAAATGTCCGCATTGCGCCCATCACAGCGTCACGTTCAAGGAATATTCACTCCATCTATTCTCTGGCCGTCATAGCGCGGCAATGAAACGTATCGCTGCTCGACATAAGGTGACCCTTACACGTATGCGAGTTGTTCAACGACAAGAGCAAAGACGCATTGAGGCGCGTGATGCAGCACGCGGCACATTGCCTTCTCGCACTATGTTCTGTGCCATTTGCAAATTAAACTACCGTTCCTTGAAAGCTGCTCATCAGCTGTCTGAATCTCATCGTCAAATGAAACGATTCCTCACACCATTCTGTCGTGTTTGTCGTATCCAATTCCGTTCGCCGATGTTCTTCGAGACACATATGTGTTCCTTAGAGCACATCAAGGTAATATTTCAATGTTATGTTTTGATAATCAATCAATTGTTAATTTTCTTTAGTATGATTAACGTAAATCGATTAATTTCCTTTCCTCTCATCAGAGAAAGAGTATATTGAGAGAAAGAATGAATGCAAATGGAAGTGGCGAAGCAGAAGCGGATTCGAGCGCGCCGGAAGAAGATGACAAAGAAGTTAATCTTGATAATTTTATGACTTTGGATTCTGTAGGTGATGTAGATGGTACGTAACAAACATGTATGAGATTTCTAATTTGTCAAAGCATCTTTCTCTCATCTAATATCACATGTACTTATTTCTAAATGTCTTATGTCACGCCATCATTATTTACAGAAGACGAAGAGTCTAACGATAAGAAAAAAGAAAAGGCCGAGGGTGAAAGTTCGAGCGAAGCGGAGAAAAAATCGAAAGGCAAACAAATGATAAAAGTCGGTGCGGAATACATAAAACGTGTCGAAGTACAATATTGTGAGTTGTGCAAAGTATATCTGCCACGCAGCGAAAATACAGAGCGAGCAGTCGCTTTACATTGTTCTACGCGCAGTCATCTTAAACGGTATATCATATCGATATTTAAGCGAAATCAATAAGTAAGCTATTACAATATACGTGGTATTTACAATTGTATACATATTACAGGTATGTACGAGACAATGACGACAAGGCACTTAGACGTCAAGCGGAAAGAATACATCTGCAATCGTCATCGGCAACGAATGTGAATTCTACCAATTCCACCGTGACTAGTAATACATCGGACAACGCGAAGACTTCTCCTGTCAATTCCGAGCCACAAGTATCTGCTACGCTACAAGTATCTGCAACCGATAATAATAGCGTTTGTGGTACAGAATACATAAAAATTGAAGAAGAAAAATCTAGTAGCTTAGAATCTGAAAAGAACGCGAAAGACAGTAAAAATAATCAGGGTGATGAGGATGACGATGACTACCGCGCGCATGGTAGCGATAAAATTATTTGGGACGATGTTGATAAGGATTTAGGTGACATTTTGAGAGAAAGCGAAGCGGGAGCTTCGAAATCGAGCGACGACGAGGATTCACGTTACGATCGTTTTCGTAATTCAGACAAGAAACAGCCCGGAAAAGAGAAAGAAAATGAGAAGAGTGAAATCCTCGAAGATAAAAGTGGTAATAATAAGATCAAAGATGTTAAAAATTAAGCTCGAAGAAATCGAAGATGTATCGTCGAGAATCATCTTTTGCTGCACATCTTCAATTTATTTGATTAATTTTCAAATTATTTCCATTTTTATCTTTCAAATCTCGTTCTAATAATTGCTTTTATCATCATGTGATCATGCGAATATTTTCTTAAACTATCTTTTAATTAAACAAAAATGATTTCTGTGCGTAGTATATTGCGAGGTGCAAAATATTTATATGTTTTATCGTTGTATCATTATATGTTTCATTGTCCATATTATGTTTTTTTCCCACATTTGAAAATATATGTTAATTACAGTGTATCTAAGGAATTTCCAATTTATGTATAAGTATTGTATTATTGATATGATCATATGTTGCCGAGTCAGTGACATTATCCAAACGTAATTATGCATATATACAATATGAAGTAATTAAATACGCAAATTTCAATTTTCAGTTGTTAGCGTGGAGGAATACATGTGCGCCTGATCAATGTATGCAACTCATGTAAGCACAATCTAACTATAGGTTATACTGAGAATAAATTCTGCACTCTCTAGGATCAATTGTATAATTTTTTCAATCAATCCCTAAATCAAATCATGATTTCGACCATTATCGATTATTTTAAATATAAAAATATTTTGCTAAGGAATTTTTAGTATATGTATGTATAATACCAATGTGTTCTTTGCAATCTGTTCTGTTCATCAAGTGCAATCAAGTTTTTCTGTATCTAAAAATATCTTTTGTTTGCAATTAATATAATTAACAGTATAGTTGTACTTGATTTTGCAAATAGATGGAAAATCAGAGACTGTCATAAAAAATCTATCGTTGATTCTTGTCTCTACCTAGAAACAATTTATGATAATGATTAGCGATACAATATCACGATTGTTTATTTTAGGTATTTGTGTCTAATATAGTAATACTAGATTGCATCGGCTTCAGGTTAATCCGTCGATTTTGATTAAAAAATATTTCTATTTATGTAATTTGTGTCATCAGAGGAAATTGTTTTCGTAAAAATCTCAGAGTTTTGTACAAATTATTTGCGAATTTATTAATATAAACACACTTGTAAGAGATATTTATATGGAAATGCAAAGATCAGAAAAAAAATCTATATATATTAAAACAACCCGTATTCTCGAACGCTCGGGCGTAGCTCGTCGGATTCCGGGGTTCGATGGGTCTGAGTAAAATACGAAACGGAGTTTAATAATATACCTTAATTTATTACGCTAAGTTATTTACATATGTACAAGTTCGCGCGAGCGGATATATCATACGCAAGGCGCGCGGTAGCGCTCGATATTTCGTGATGCGCGCGGTATCGTGATACGGATCGGTACGTACGCTGGGTGCACGCGGCGGGTGCGTGCTTCGGCGCGGCGCGGATCGCGGGCGCGTTTGAAGTCCGCGGTTCGTGGCGCGGCGTAATGGCCCGCTATCGCCGTGTCAATGGCGATAGCGCGGTGCTGGCCCGGTTGTGGCGCGATGTCGCGTAATGCAGATTTGCGGTCTGCGGATCGGTAAGAGATCGTCGGACCGAGAACACTCGGCGGTAGCAGAGAACGCTCTGCTGCACGCTGTTCGACGTCTCTGGGATCAGGCACGGATGGTCGGTGTGCGAACGGGAACCGAGAACACTCGGCGGAGACAGAGTACGCTCTACCCCACGTCCCGTATCGGATCCGGATCTTCGGTTTCCGCAGCGGCCGAGAACGCTCGGCGGAGGCGGAGTACGCTCCACCCCGCGCGCTGTTTTCACCCGGAGAATTCGGTGTCTGGGAAGCAGCTGTCGAGAACGCTCGACGGAAACCGAGTACGCTCGACTTCCTGGTTTTGCGGCTTTGAGGAACAGGTTCAGGAGTATCCTTCTGGCTTCGGCTGGTAGCGTCGGCTGTCAGGATCCGGAATCGGTCTCGAGATCTTTTTGGACCCCTTTTTATACCGGGAAATCGTGAGGAGATGTGGAAAGGAAATTCTCCCACCCGGCGTACGCGTGCCGGTCCGGAGTAGGGAAAGCGTTCGGGTCGGTGTTCGGCGGCGGTCGGGTTTTCCCGTGCTCGCTCGGCGTCGAACATCGCGAGGCTGCGTGCCTCTAGCGATTCGCATGTTTTTAGTATTTTAAAAATAATGTGGGGCGCACCGCGCCCCGGTTGTCGGGCCTGGTGGGTGTTATGCCGGCGGAACGATGCTAGCTTATGGGGTGCATCGTTACATCATATATATTTCATAATTCCACGATGCAAACGTATAAAAGCGTACATCATTTTTTCTAAATATAAAAACTTTTCGACGTGGAATAAAAAACAAATAAATTCACAGACAATAGTCTATCATGAGTGTGCGCCATCAACCTGATCCGAGCCGATAACAACAGCGCGCAGTGCAGTCAGTCTTTAATTCGTGAGTTACAAAACCGATTACGTGTTCCAGTGATGTAGCTCGCGCATGCGCACGGGCATCAATTCGAAGAGGTTTTGTCCTTGTGCCTCTCGCCTTCGCGATGTCATACCCGCGTGCCGTCGTGGCTCGTACGTCGTACCTCGTGTCAGATCCAGAAGAGAGAAGAGTCGGTCATCGAGCTCTTGGCGAACCGTTATCGCTATTCATGTTGAACCGTTGAGACGGCTGTGCGAGAGCTGCCAAGAGACGTAAACGTACCAACAACGTGTTTTCGCAAATTTTGCAAATTCATCACTTGTACGTAGTGAGTGACTTCCAACCCTTACCCCACGGTTTGCCAAACACGTGTGCAATAATTGTGCAATTTCGCGGACGCACGATCCAGTCACGTTCTTCCAGCGCGGCCTCGTTCTTGACTGCGTCTCGAGTAAAACGCACGTGTGCATCCGCGTTAGCAATTCGATTCTTGACAATGGCACTAATGGGAGGACTGCGATCGTTCTTCGCTCTGGGAACGAATTATGCATGCAAATCTAGTCAAATCGTCCTCGCGAGAGCCATGTCTACCATGCGACCGCTATCTAAGAATAAGGAGTGAGTAGAAAAAAACATTGGAACAATGGCTGCGTTCAGCAGCAGAGCAGATCAGTGAGCGATCAGTGATTATTGGTCCTTTCTATTAGATCCCGAAATCTAGACCAATCATGTTGACGCATTAAAAAGAATTACTCAACAGTTGTACAACAGTTGCGTCTGCTGAACGCGACCATTGATCGATAGTTCTCTCGGTCTCAGGAGTGCTTGAAACTTTTTTTTAGATAACTTCGACCAAATTGGTCGGATTAATCGATAATCAGTTTTATTGGTTCACAGCGACATTTCTCTAATTGTACAATTCATTCTTCCCCGATCTGATCTCTTTTCTCGCGTATTAGACAACCAAAAATTGACGATTCCACGTTAATGAGATACCGAAGGTGTTACTCGACAAGTTAATTGCTGATAATCAGAGTTTGGTCAAAGTCACTCTTAGTCGCTTTCTATTTGGCATCGAGTATAACATCAAAACCATTAGTAAGATTAGTGCTGTTAAATGTTACTAACAACTTTCTCGTTTTGAAAATTTCGAGAAACTCCTCAGTGAAAGCTGCTACTAAAAAAAGATCTCTAGTGTCACGAGAAAGCTTTTTTTAGGTATGTTTAAATAAACAAACATATAAATTTATAAGTGGAATACGTCTAACTTTAGTAAATTAATTGAAATTTGTACCCCGTTAAGAATTATTCGTGAATTAATTTGTTCAGTGAGAGTAGACTTGTTGATGAGGCGATCTAAACAAGAAGTGGTAAATACATAAAATAATATTGTACTGAAAATAACACACGCTGTACATATTTCATTCAGGGTGACTATAACATTTGTTAAAGCCAATGGAGAGAGGATAAAGGCAAAGGGGGAAGTCGGAAACAGTATTTTAGATATTGTCGTCAACAATGATCTTGACTTGGATGGTTATGGTATGAACATTTTATATCTACAAGATTTGTCCTTAATAATTAAGCATAAATTTGGTGAAATTTCTATCATATATACATTTTCTATCTTGAACACAGGAGCTTGCGAAGGAACATTGACATGCAGCACTTGTCATTTGATATTTCCCAAGGAGGTGTATGACAATCTTCCGGACGAACTTACAGACGAAGAGGTGGACATGCTCGAGTTGGCGCAAGAGCTAAGTGAAACGTATGTTTCAAAAATTCATTCGAATTGCATTCTCTCTTTCTTGCTGGTAGAAAAATGTTTTATATGCTAATAAAAGATTACTATACATGAGAGACACATTCTCTGAATCTCACTTTGTAATGTCTTCTACATTTATTCATGAATTACTATGTTCTTAAGAGATTTTGAATAAAATTTGCTTTAAGTAGAAGTCTATCACAGTGCAAACATTGTTTGATTTGTCATTCAAATCGATCTCTTTTGGTCATTATTATTTATATTTCATTATTTATATTTTCATTATATTTCTTCTTAAGATCTGAGAAGAAGTGAGATTCAGAGAATGTGTCTCTCATGTATAGTAATCTTTTAAGGATTTTATTATATAAGAACAGTAAATTTTTTATATTTATCATTTATCATGTTTTGAATATACTTTTTATTTGTTGCTATTTTAAATATGTATATCTAATTATAGTTCAAGATTGGGATGCCAGATAACAATGACCGAAAAACTAGATGGCATTGAAGTGAGAGTACCATCTAACATTAATGATGTGAGACAAGTATGATACTCGAGATGTGCAATCGACTTAGATAATTCTATTTGTAAATCAAATTTAATATTAATATAATTCTCTCAATTGCAGCACTCCCACGCATACATTATGTACAAAATAACAAAAACTAATTTAAAATTATATTCAGATTTAAGTTATTATAAAGATCTGCTGCATGCTATTTTTTTAAAACAATTGTATATATAATACTTGCAATATTGACAACATTTTGTATCTTGTACAAATATAAATAATCATTGTATAAATATTTAAAAAAATCATATTTTTATATGATAAAATATTCTGATATTATTATATGATAAATACACTCGCACACGCGCGCGCACACACACACAATTATATATACATATATATGTATATATACATATATTACATAGACATATATATTATATATAATTTTATATATATTTATATACGGATATATTATACATACATTATGTATTTATATATTTTATACATATATAAATATAAAAAGTGTGTGTGATAAAAATATCAGGATATAAATGACGCAAAATAATAAAGTCTTTTACTTTATAATTTTTTAATGGACTTTCTTTTATTCAATGAAACTTTATAGTCTAAAGATTGGCTGCAGGATTTCCATTTCCGAGAATCAAACTTTGCAAAATATTACTAAGTTTGCGTAATCATCTTTATTTTCGTCATATGAATATAGTGATATATTAAGACATTGAAATGTAAGTATAAGCGTACTTTAATCTAATCACGAAAGAAGTCATAAAGACAAAGTTTTGTGAATAATTTTAACCACTCTCATGACTATATCAATCAATAAAAAATATTAATCTTTCGAATATATCAATGAGATAAATGTATGTTAGATAAAAGTAAATTAATATTCTCTAGTTGTACATACTGATGAGAGAACTTTATATATAGGGAATATTTAAGCTAGTGTTACCGAACGTTTATATTAATGATTTTAATATAAAATATTCATAGATATTAAAAAAAAAAATAAATTTAATTGAAAAAAACTAACCTAATTTTTAAAAAACTTAAAAAAATTACATTTATATTATGATTGAAATAATCAACATACGGTTTCATTCACAATATCCAGAATAATTTATTTTTTCTTTTTTTAAGTAATTACATACCAAATACATCTACTGTTATTATGTAATTATCAGTACATAAAGCTAAAACACTTTTGTACTATGTGCGTTATATATGAACCCAACAAATAACTTACATGATCAAGTTATTACATGCTTCACTAATCGTAAATGCATTATTACTACACTACTTACAAACGCGGTGAAGTGCATACATGTATGTACTATGTAATTTACATATTTTCAATTTTTTACCCTGCCCATTTAAATTATATTTCACACGCACAACACACGCGCGCGTGTATATATATATATATATATATATATATATATATATGTATGTATGTGTGTATCAGAGAAATATATTTCTTGCATTTATGTACATATATTGTATAATTTAATCGAGTTGTTTTTTAGTTAAAATCAAAGTAGAGAAAATTTTTAAAATTCTCGTTTCGAATTTTTAATTCAATTTAAAAGAAGTGATGTATTAATATATTCTTTAAGCAAATTTATTTAATGATTATGTGGAATCAAATATAAAATTATGTATGAACAAGAAATTTTGATATAACATAACATGACAAAATTAATAAAAGACTTCAAATCGTTCAACAAGACAACATTAAATTTGCAAAATGCAACATTTGTAGAAGCTTCATACATTCTTTCTGCCGGTAACTTATTTTTATTGATTTAATTTTTACGTTTATGGTTTCGAAATTTGTTTCCTCACAAAAAATCAATAAAGATATCTCGAAATAACAGAGAAGGAAAAAATTTATTTTTGATGTCTATTTTAAATTGTCCTAAAAATTATATCTGATTTTTATTTTAAAATAAAATTAATGAAAAAAATGTGAAAGATAAAGGAAAAAAATGTTCATTTCTTCTATATCTTTTTAACTCTCTTAATCTCTTTCTTTTTGGCGACATTTCACTGATATCCAGGTAGATTCTGGATATCGTGCTTACGCAAAGAAAAAATATGCGGTAATACGTAACCGAACATGAAAATTTTACTTTATTAGTAGTAATGACATAAAGTATGTTATGTCATACCCATACATTATCGAGCGTCTTTGCAAGTCGTTATTGCATGTATTCCGTGCAACATACTATAAAAGTCGTAGACTACGCTTTCTCTTTTTTTTAGTTGTACTGGAAGTTAGGTTCTGGACGAACTCTAAATAAACCGAATGTTATATATATATTGTAATGAATTATTAATACAAATCGGAAATAAAAGTAAGATATTTGTTAAATTTATAAAAACTATTGTATAAACACTCTAAAAAAAATGCAACTATTCTTTTTTATGTTGAGGAAAATGTTTTGTCATTACTAAATTATATGAAATGATGATATGTTTTTGTGTTTAAAATATATTAATAAATGCAAAAGTTTTATGATACATAAGTATTGTTTCAATGGTTTCGTAGAAAAAAATTTACATAAAGAGAAAATCTCTCGCGTTCTAAGTGTTCTATAATTACTTTTAAGTGTTGAAGCTACAATTGTTTTTTTAACATGTATGTATTCTTATGAATCCATGACCACGCAGTAACGACATAAAAATATAAATCTAATTCTAGATGCGCTTAAATTATAAACTCAAACAGCTTCGTAACTTAATACCTTTAAGTATTAAAACGCACTGACATATAAAGAGAATGAAATATATTTGATTTGTAAATTGTATAACCTACATCCGAAGGCTTGAAATTTGAAGAACTCGTTCAATTATTTTTCTTTTTTAGTAGTTTAATGAACGTGCAGGCGGATAAACAACAGAATTTAACTTTTCACACGAATATTGATTTGAAATTCGCATATAGATAAACAAAACGCGCGACTTTTATATATTATCATATTTCATATATTAAAGATGTAAAAAATTGAATACCATACACTAAGTTCTTTAAATGTTTAATTTTAATTAATTTCTAATGATGTTTACATGTGGCGATCATGGCACAAAGATGTGCGCTACTTTAATTGTTCAAAATCGATATTAAATTGTAGATTTCATATATCTAACACACAGATATATGTAGGATCACAACGCTTAAAATCGAGATGCGATTGGTTAATCTATCCGCCTTAAATTCTGTGATTTTTTAAAACTTGTACAAGTAATAACCGGACGGCATCTTGTAGAAACTATCTATGTTCATCTGAAAAATGATGGGATTATATATACATAATAATGTTTATACTACACAGTTAATATTATTAGAAAAAAGTAAACCTGATTTGTACGTGTCGAGTTCACAAATTTCAAACATTTTATCAATTGTCTCAGCTGCGTAATTACAATAACCGAAATTTCTTTCTAAAATCTATACGTTCACGCATACATGTGAACAAAAATAATCTAGGACTAGAGATTCTGTAAGTACAAATAATTATAATAATAATACGAAAACATGGCAAGATTCACATTTGTGTCAATTTCTCATTTCATTGAAGATTTCTGAGGCTTCGAAAGTACACATTGTTGCATATATACCGTTGAAGTGTGTATATTTCAACAATCGTACACTGAGAAAATGTTAAATCAAAAAAATATTTCTTGATTCAGTTATATGCAACAGTCACGGACTTGTCAAGCAAATATTACTTCAAAAAATATGTTTTGTTAAATTGATATGTTTAACTTAAAAACATACTTATTTGAATTTAAAAAATATTGCCAACTAAACGTATTTAGTCATATCAATAACTTTTTTCTCAGTGTCAAGGATATTCGGGACTTGATAACGTAAAAATACAATTTCATGTAGTTTTTAAATAAATTATATCTAATATAAAAAATTATTACCTTAAATATAATTTTAATTTAAAAATCTGTTTAGGAAAAGAAAAATTAATTCTTGACATCGAAAATTACATCAATTTTTCCCCTTACTCAATATTCCAAAATGTGATAACCGAGGAGAACATTTATGAAGTAAAATGTAACAAGCAATTAATAAAAAATTCTTTTTTTTCGTATTGCTTTTTTGTTAGCGTTGCCCAACAGGAATCTATTGTAGCTGCTCTTAGTGATGACAGGATATACTAGTCATAAATAAATGGGCAAATTTCGTTCGGGGAATCGAAATAATTCTCACATTGTAACGATGTGGCGTAAAATTTCCCCGTGAACAATAAATGTGTACAATAATAATGTGTGTGTAATTTTCTTCAATAAGTGTTGAAAAAAATTAAACTAGTGAAGCCTGCCTGAGGAAATTGAGACATATACAAAAAAATGTGTAGCCAATCATCAAGGCCAACAAGAAATAGTGTTATCGACCAGTCATTAAATCAATTATTAGCTAACAATATTAACAAGATCAAAACAGTTCGAATTCTGATTATACTCGGCGGAAGACAAACAAAAAATCTTATGACTTATGAGTAATACTGGTTTAATGATCCAGACCGTAAACATGGTCTGCGACTTTGAAAGTATAAATTCCAAAGCCGTCAATTGTCGGAACAGAAGGATAGACAAACGAAAAGTAGATGAAATTTCGCTCAGTAAATTCATAAAATTCTTTGAAATTCTTGAAATATCGTTTTCAAATTACTCATAAAAGCAGCAAAAAAGCAGCTATTATTCTGAATCTTGTATAATTTCTATAGCAATTTTGATCAAATTGTCTATCGTTAAAGTTAAAACAAAAATTACGTCAAATAATATGACATGATAAAAATAAATTAAAAAATAAATTAAAGAATGCATTGCTGCAGTTAGCTATCTTAAGTTAAGGGAATAAATTTGATTAAATTACCTTTGTTCATGCTTTTGCCTAGGCAAACAAAGTATATACACAAAAATTCATTAAAACTATTTTCTTCTTAGTTGTTTATCCGGAATAAATTGTTTAGTAGCAAAATCGTATGTCAAGAAAGAGTTTGTAAATATTATATATGTAATAGGCAAACAATTCATGATAGTTCATCATTGTCAAAGTGACGCGGGATATCTTGGTGGATAACTTCTTATCGGCCTTTGTTAATTCAGGAATTGTATCATCAAAGTAAAGACTAAATATTAAATGATGACGTCGCAATAGTGATAATGTTAATAGCGCGTTAACATGCCGATAATGTTATGTTACAATATGACGCAATAATAACAATGCGAGATAAACAGCGATATAACAATTTTTGGTCCCTTCTTTTTAGATAATATCTAATGAAGAATTTATTTCTAAATGATTTTAGATCTATTTCTTATAAATATAGACTCAAGATGATCCGGGAGATGATCTCTTTCGTTGATCAAAGAATACGTCTCCGAATAGATCGTCGGATCCTTTCTTCGGTTTTTCTAAACGAGAGTCGACAATTCGTGCGGACTGTTGGTGGTAGCAGCACTACTCAGATCAAGCGTAGCCGCCGGCAGGCCGGGGCTCACGCTGCCGCTGGTTTCACGCGGCAAGTGCTGCGACCTGTTGAGCTTGCCGTTGCCACCGCCGTTGGGACTCGGCGGCGACCGGTCGCCGGGCGTCGTTGGTGGTGTGGCGGTGACGGCGACAGCGGCGGTGGCAGCGATACCGCCGCGATGTGTTAGATGCTGCGATGTGGTATGCGGGGACGACAGTAATAACGGCGGCGACATGGAGGACACGTGTCGCTGCTGATGAGAATGGTGCTGGTGAGGATGATGTTGATAGGAATGATGAAGGCCGCGACTAAGTTGGGCCAGACTGACGGTCGAATGACCCATCGGGCCGGCACCGATCTTCGATCCCATGTGTAACGTCGGTCGCAGTTGCAACTGCTGATTATGGTGGTGATGCTGTTGCTGATGATGATGATGATGCTGCTGATGCTGTTGATGCTGTGAGTGCACCTGCGGCTGCTGCTGATGCTGCAGATGCAACTGCTGCTGTTGACGCTGCAGTTGCGCCGCGACCTCACATTGCTCGCGGGCAAACGCCTTTACCGCATTTGTCTTCTCCTGCAAGTTGTACACGAGAGAAAATTATTCTATAAAATATTCAGTGAGCTTTATTTAAACAAGATAGAGAGAATTAGAAGAGGATTGGGAGAAGCGATTTGAAGAAGTATCGGCAAAAGGAATCTAGGATGTTTTCACTGTATTTCATAAAATTCTTGCTTGCTTTATCGTTCCGTAAAACTATTATTTATTTAAATATAATTACCTAATTCTAACCACACGAGAATTTCACTTCCGAATTTTATTAAGTAATTCAAATGAGAAAGAAAAAAACAGACGACAAGCATATCGGAAAAACCTTTGTCGCAACGCTAAAAGCATCACGGAAGAAACGTGATA
Organism: Crematogaster levior; assembly: GCA_901521435.1. Taxonomy (NCBI): domain Eukaryota; kingdom Metazoa; phylum Arthropoda; class Insecta; order Hymenoptera; family Formicidae; genus Crematogaster; species Crematogaster levior. The sequence goes on along the minus strand of CABEGB010001269.1, from coordinate 379,845 downwards.
AAAACATTCTCTTCGTCGTGCAATTTATGTAGCGGCGAAGTGTCGGTGAAGTTTATCGCGAAGAGACGCGACGGGGAGTCGCCGATGATCGCAGTTATACAAAATCTTCAGTTTAATCACACAATTACGTAATGCGAATCGAAGTATCGTCCCGAGATCGCACGAACGTTAGGTAGTTATACCACCATCGGCTCTTTTTCGCAGAAGGCAAAAACTCGGCGGCGGACACGTCGTCCGTTCGCACCCACCGTCCGCTTAACGCATACACGCACGCACGCACACACGACAGCCTGCGTACAGATCCAGTTTGGAATCGAATTACACGGTAGAATGATCACCAACGTAAATAATAGCGTGATAATGACATCGACCGTTGTGGGATATGCTAATAAGACACGGCGAGAGGGGGGAGGGGGAAAGATTAAGGGCGTAGAACCGGCGAAGAGGAAAAAGAGGGAAAAGAGAAGGAGATGCAGATCGGTGCATCTCACCAGTTGAGGTGAAATACGAGAAAATAAAGAGGCGAACTGGCTACGCGCGACGGAGAGATCCGCATATCGTGATGATCGAAAAAATTCGCACGCCGTTAGGTGCGCCGGACGAAGGGGAGGAAAGCAGACGGAAGATGGGGAAACGTAAAAAAAAAAATGTACTTTCAAGCGCACTCACTTTCTGCCATACGAAGACGTTGTGGACCATGGCGCATCCGCAGAACACAATGCCGAGGCCAATGAAGACCGACGTGACGATCGCCGGTGTCGAATGGAACTGGATGAACGTGTACAGGATCATGCCTGTGGATCACAATGCGGGATTAATAACGCGGTGGATCACAAGTACGATTTTGTCTAATTTCGACAACCATAATAATAAAAAAAAATTGCGTTTTGTTGTTTCTTACCAGTTAAGAAGACGGGGATGCTAATGAAGAAACCTCCGACGGCGCACACGCGGCTGAGGGACGATTTTTGCAGGTACTTGTTACTCCTGAAACAGACAAAAGTCACAGAGCGAAGATGAGTTTCGCGAGTCCGTGATAATTGGGCGAGTTATAAAAGCGCACGTCGTTTTCGTCGTCGTTTCATCGGCAACTGAAATTCACGGAAATGCCTCGCGCGGCACAGGATCGACTGAATCTCAATTCGAACACACTGAAGACACGAAGACACGAGATGCATTCGGATAACGATTTGATTTTTTATAGACTAGAAATACATCCTTTTTATGAGTGATATAATATATTAAATATTCGTTCAAGATTAACATTTATAATGAGATAGAATGAATTATTTTCCAAATAAGTAATCGTATCGAGGATTATTGTTATTATTCTAAAAATGTATGTCAGGCTTATATTTCCAATCTTCAAGAAACTTCGCGACTGAATGCTGTGCAAATTTGTTGTTGCGACCCGCAAAAAGCGTCGGTGGAGCGAAACTGGGAATGTCTTTAGAGTACCTCGCCTTTAGAACACACAAAGACCATGAGTCAAAATATTCTGCTCCTCGGCAAATATTGCATAATCGCGAAAGTGCAGCGATACGATCGGTGCATAACGGTACATACTCTCTACAGATAACCCACGCTTTTTTTCCCGTCTTCAGCAGCGGCGTTCTGTCGCGCGCGAGACACCGCGTTTAAGCACGCTCTCATCGAAAGAGAGTCAGACATGTCAAATGGATTTATGGTCCCGGCGTAAACGCGGGATCGGTAGGCGTTTTTCTGCCGTAACTAATCTCTCATACGTCGGTGCCACACTTAGTAGTTAGGCGTGCCCTCGTCGTAATCATCTTAGATTCCCCATAAATAAAACACCGGCTACGATGCACCCTCCAGGCGTAACGATAAAGATTATTATTTAAAGGCCGCCTTTAATCCTTTCGAATTAAATCGACAATGTCGCAGTCGAGCGAGATTTAAATGAATTATAATTATCTGAGTCCATAATTGAATACAATTTAAATTTATTGTGACACAGGAGTTTTAGTTATTCAGAAATACTATAATTTAATACCATCTTAAACGTGATGGATACAAGAGGAAAGATGTTAAAAACCAGTTGAACAATTATTTGTACAAATTTCTTACATAAATTTCAAGTATTGAGTGTTATATATGTCCACCTTTAACTTGTTAAAACATCCGCGTAAAGTTATTTTTTCTTTAAGTTTGGGAACTAACTTTACGCGTCTGAAACATCTTGTAACTAAAGTATCCTTATAAAAAAAGATATAAATTACAAGCGTAATTGAAATAGTCTTCACCAAACATTAATTATAGTTTCCCGTAATTTATTGCAACACACGCGGTAGCTCTTATCCCCAGAAATAAATTACCACTATACTAGAAGTCTCGAACAATAGTAGTTCTAATCGCTTCGCATGACCCGCTCGTGTATCCAAAGAGATCGTTGACCCCGAAGGGCGGCAGCAACGGCTGCGTGGGAATTCCTCATTGCACCTTATAGATGATTCTTATTTAGAAGCGGCATGCAGACGAAGTTTCGAGCTTTGCGGAGAAACATGTTTGATACGGAAAGGATGTTTGGCCATTCAGCAAACGCGAACTTATAGCTGCGACATGAAATTGTGCCATGTAATACAGTTTATCAGTGGCAACTGCCATTTAATCGCGTTTATAGTTAATTACTATTTTAATATTAATTTAATATTATCTCCTTATCGGGATTCTCTTTATTATTTCTTTTCTTAGTTTAACGTTTCTGGTTTTTATTATTGACTTTATTATTATAATTTAATATCCGACTACGCCGAAGTTACTGTCACATTTTCACTTTATCCATCGTCTGCAACGTTATTACAGACTTCATTTCTCGACTTCTCGGATTCGAACCGTGAGTATCGTTCACACCTTCACACACACATTCGTGTCTCTCTTCTTTTCTTTCACGGCGAAATTATACGAGCTCAAGTTGAATAGGTGGACGCTTTTGTCGGTCCCTCGTTGTGCTGTCGCATCTCTCACCAGTCATGAATGAATGTGCCGAACCAAAGCAACGTGTCTTCTTGTTTAATGCGCGAGATCAACGGGGTTTTGTTGAGTGCCGATAGAAGCGAGTCACTCTGGAGCACCGAGAGTGACAAATCACGTGCCAACCGCTGCAACTTTTACCCGTTATATACTAGTAGAGCAGACAAACGGAGACTTTTCTCTTTCATTGAAATGCTGGAAGAAGAGTACAGTAATCTAACATATTTACGTCTATCTATTTTATTTAATTTTATAATCTATAATTTATTTAATTTTATAATCATTGCTTGTGTGTGTGTGTTGTGTTATATCTTTCCATCACGAAAAATGAGATATTTTTTTGAGTCGAACGTAAAAATTAGTTTGGAAAGTTACAATTTCAGAGAAATGGTTAAAAAGTAACATTACAAAATACAAGTTGTATTTTAAAAGAAATTTTCACTTGATATTATAAATTACTTAAGAAATCTAATTTTCTTCTTTACAAACGCAAAAGAGCAAGACATATGTACGTTTTTATGCGTGCTAACTGTTAAGTGGCATTGTTAGACATTTCACACGAAAGTAGTTTGTAACAAACAGCGCGACCGTTTGCTTGCCCGTATTCTTTATGTATCGACCGCTACAATAATTATCCTAGGATTTACAATAGTAACCGGATCGCATTATTAGAAAATTTCGTAACGGTCGAGGTAAAAAGTTCCCACCTAGCTCTTGCATGCGAAATGCGCTTTCTTTCATCAGACTATCATAGCTACTTCTTCTTCTTCATTAAATTTCCTGACATCAAACCGCTACGTTGCCAGTCTATTTCAGTGAAATTCGAGCGCTATATTCAAGGTCAGCAGGAGCATAAGTTTTATTGAATTGTTCCTATGTGTTGAGTCACTTCCACTTCTTCTATCAAAATCTTCCATCTTCGGCAATTAGTCCTCCTTCCTGCCTCCCAATATGACCAATCACGTAGATTATTTTTGGAAAATCGGAATCTGGCATTCACTACCAAAATATCCGTGGATCCGTTGATATTTATAAAGCGGTATTTATTAATTAAACACGATCGCCGGAAAGTCAGCGACCGGCACGGTACGACACAACTTTTAATGACTGCGCAGAAAATCATGAGCGTCCACGTGTGCCTGGCACATTCATTGCCGGAGCTGAACAAGTCGGAGAATGTCGTTCTAGAGTGGGAACCTCGCTCTCTGCTTCGGTGATTCTCACATTGCCGCATTGTCGCGATGAATGTGATGCTCTATTGATAACATAGAGAGATCTGTTTCTGACGCTCGACTCTAATTTCGCACACAACAAACAAATTTTAGACGGTTCGACCAACGTACATCAGTCTGTCACAAAATTGAATTCAAGATCAAGAGAAGGCAATCAAACATGAATGGACGAATTTGCTTTGATAATTAAGTGTGAATAGCGTAGTCGATTTAAATCAAATATGTTCCTCTTTTTGGCATGTCATAGAAAAAAGGCTCACATCTGTCCATATTTATCTACAAAAATCTTTATAAATGTTTGCTCATAATCATTCATCATTAAGCTTAATCATCCATCTTGAAGCATAAAAACATATAAGCGTAAATACGACAAATCTCACATTCCACGAAGTTCTTCTTCAGAAACATTTTTCTGGATTAGAGTTCATGTAGACCCCGAGGAATAAATGTGTAGAACATACATATACACGTCAGTCTAGTTCCTCGTGGAATCAGAGGGCTGTTCTTCGTGGGATGATCATGCTTCAAGTGAATCATGTGTCTTCACGGACACATACACGTGTGCAAAGCTCGTCGTTACAGGAAGAGTTACAGGAAGAGAAATTACGCGTGTAATCTGCGAAACGGTTAAACTTGTGGAGCGTTACTACGAGCGTGATACCTACTCAATTGAGAATACGCGTTCATGCGTGTATTCCGTAGAACGATACGACGTAGCGTACACGTGCATGCAAGCGTGTCGCGATGATCGGGTCCTTCCTCGTTGTCTTTATACGGTTCGCCGCGAACCACGTGACTAAGCGATAGTGCGCGGCTGTTGCAGCAACTCCGTGTATTTCCGGTCTCGCCGGGCACGGAAGCCGCACGCAGAACCGTCAGAGCTGAGAACCGCGTGCCGTTATTTCCAATCTCCGCGAACGATGACATCGTGCCCGGATTCGCATAATGTAATTAGAGCTGTTTCGTGCGCGTTGTATGAAAATCGCGGTACCGTAATGTACGATTGCACGGAGCTGCAGCTAGACAACGTGGAAACGTGTTTAGAGAACGTCTATCTCGTAGATACATCTCTTCTTCACTCTAAGCAAGTCGTTCCTTTAGAATTTCGTTCACGCATCATTTTCCAATACCGAAATAGCGGAAATAAGTTATCTTTACCGATTGCGAACGCAAAACTCGATTATCGTTCTGGCTCTAAGTAGATCTCAAACGGTCATGGCGGATCATCGGCCGGTTACATCCGCATAGTTACTTCGCGGCATTCGCCGTGGTCGCGGATGTAAGCGGTTACCGGATGATGGATCATACACTGATCACACGGCTCCGTCGCGGATGATGGATCATACGCGCGCGCTTACTTAACAACCGCGATCCTTCCTCCCGCCGTTCTCACCGTCCTCCCTCCTTCCTCCCGACCCGCGCTTCTTGCATCCTCTTGCCGACAGGTGTTTGTAATCCGTGTCGCGGTCGAAAAAAAGTTCACCAAAGGCGACGTGCCCACGGAATTTCCTATCTCCTCGGTTGCCGGCCGGCGATACCGGGAAGAAGGGACTTAACGACAGGGGCCAAGGGGCTCGGACCCTCGGACGAAATTGAGGGTGCCCTCGCCGTGCCGCTCCGCATTTCGTTCCCCACCGCTTTGTGCCGAGGCGACAACCGTTACGGGTCTCCCAGTCTACCTCCGTGTTGCACCTGTTCACATCTCGTCACGCGGACATTGTTGGTTCTACGATCCACCGAAGTGACAGCGTGACCGATCGCTTGTCGGCGTCACTTGCCGCGATACACGCCGATCTTCATAGATCCTGTTGACGGACAAGATCACCTTGTCGTATGTACGTGTACATTATGTTCGACGATGAGCCATGGCTGATCATACGATGACGACACTCAGATGATTCTGTCCCTCCTCAGGTTATTCTAAGGAAATTTTTTTCACAAAAATTTAAGAAACGTCTCGTGATCGAAGTGCCTGTACTAATAAAATATAACATAAAGAAGACGATTCGTTGAAATGTAACACAGTTAAGATATTTTATTCATGATTGAGCTCTTTTCATCCGAGATTGCGTCGGACCGCATTAATTAACTCAAGAGGTACCAAAGGCACGCCACTTGAACGATGCTGACGGTGCGAATAATCGCTTCTCGATGTGCCGTGTTTTGCCAAGATATTGTGGGTAAACGGCACGTATCTCGTCAAGTGTTTGAACGCGAAATGTACGTGTTCACCGCGCGATATTTTGGAGAGGAGAGTTCCGAGAAGCGGGAACGTACGGGTTTAAAAGCTGTTCGGAAATCTACGAAGATCAAAATTACACACAGTTTGGCATAATCCGGAAGACTTATCGGGAATTAAAAAGTTGAGAGAATATTTCTTATTCTTGATGCTTTTCGCCTTTATATTTCTCACGTTTGATAAATAAGATTATACAAATAGCCCTTTGCCTTGAGAAAAGTAAAGAACATAACAGAAATTTTTCTCAATCGCGTATATTTTGGTCCTTCTGATATTACTCGAGACTCACGAGAAAGGTAAAGTAAAACGACACTTCACATGCAACGATTTAATAAATATGTCAAAACCCATCGTTCCGGAGCTGCTCCCCTCTGCTTCTCAAGAGTACAGAGGTACTCGCAACCTCCCCTCGCCGCCAAATTTATTCCCCGCTTCGTGCGTGCTCCTAAACTCGAGGATATCTCTCGGCCGGACGAGAGGCACGATAAGACGGGATCCAGAGATCCGAGGGCGTGGAATGCCAAGTAGTAGTACTTGAGAGAAGTCGAATAACACTGCCGGCTAACGTGTACGCTGACGCTGAAGCCGGAGAGACGGCTTATGTCGGAGACATAAGCTGACGGGACATAAGCCAGACGCCGTCCGGAGAACCGAGGGATTCGAAAGAATCAGAGCGAGCTGTATAATATATATGCGTAAGGGATGTTCTTGCCGGCGCAGATAAGATTTCCCAGACGGCCAACGAATTCTCGCGATCCGGTATCCGATACGCCATCGGCAACGCGCGCGAACATCTGAGGAATGCGTGAAGGAGCGCGTTCGCGAACAGATTCCCAGAAAGGCTCCCGCTCCGTCATTCGTATTCGAGCAATCTGTACGCAGATTTTCGGGGCCACCTTCGAAATTAACACGACTAACGTTGAGAGAGAAAAAGAGAGAGGAACAGATGGAGAGGACCAAGCTCAATTTCGACTACTTCGAACGAATTTTATTAGTCTTCGCTGAAAACTCTCTGAGGTAATTCACGGATAAAACTCTTGTACTTTCAAATAACAATCTCTCCTATGTTTTTATCTCTAGGTCATCGTTCTTATTCTGCATGCGAAGAAATTTCTTAACACGCGATGAAAAAAATAAGCTTATAATTCAAATAAATTTTCTACTACATTTTATTTCTGTATATAACCCAAATCAAAATCTTTTAAACAATCTTATTAAAGTGACATGTTTATGTGGCAATTAATAACCAAATCTATTTCCTACTTCTGAATATAATAAAATTAAATTTTTAAATTCGCTGAAAAGGTGACAAATTTTAATAATACTTTTTTTTATTAAAGCTAGCAAATGTAGCCTAAAAAGTGCAAATAGCAAACGTTTGCCTTAATCAAATTATCGAACCCAGTTAATTTTATGGCACGAACATTCCATATCGATGTCTGCTTGGTGTTTGTTCAGCAGCCACGCTCAAATTTCTCGGTGGATCTTACAACCAAAGCATTTTTGCTGTGACTGACGAAAACCAAACTCGGAGATCAGAGCTAATTCCGAACGCTTGTTGATCAAGAGTATACATTTTTATAGCATATGAAAAATGTACAAACATGATGAAATTAAAATGTAGACAGAAATACTAAATAAAATACTTATCAAGTTTTAACTTGAAATTTGTTTTATGTCACCGATGAATTTATCTAATCATATGTTTAGTAACTCAAAATTTACTCAATATTAAATTTATACATATATAAATATAAACATTGATTATTAAACAAGATAGAATGTTATATTAATTAAATTATTATATAAATTATGCTAATCTCGTTGTTCAATGTCTCTTCGTTGTGACAAAAAATTAAAAGAAATAAATTTATGCTGCGTTCGAGTTTTATGAATTCCTCTTCACCTATATTCGAGAGCTGCAGTTGATTATTCTTTCATGAAGCATAGAGGCATAGAGGCCAGGCTATATGCTATAAGGTTTCGTGATAGCGCAACAAAAATAGCATGTGCTCTGATCGATCGTTGCACTTATCAGTTGGCACAGAACATTGTTTAGAAAGAAGCCGTTAACCCGTCACCTACATTCAGTTTATGCATACAAGCGTCGCTGCATCTTATCAGTCTTCCGTCTGCGTCTTCTGTCTGCCGTTTTCACTAGTCCAAGAAAACTTAAAACTTCCAGGACTTTTAATATTGCATATGTTAATAGTGTAACGATATATAAAAAAGTATATGTTTTCTGTTATATTTTGCAATAAATACTATACACATATAATTGATTCGCGGAAGATTAAAAACATTTTTCTCAGAAGTTTTGCGTTTTATTTTACATTTTCAAAAAATAATCAAGCAAGTAGATAATTAAAAACAAAATAATTTTCTAATATTGTAATACTCTAAAAATTATATATATTTTATAAAGACTAATATTTATTGTATCGTATGTATTAAAAATATTTACAATAATTTACATTGTTCATTATCTCCATGTTAGAAAAAATTAGCCAAAACATTTTGCGAGATCATAAAATCAAGAAAGAAATTATCAAATCAAAAGCTAATAAAGATTTTAGACTTGTTGATGAAGAAACTCAATTAAAACAGGTTTCGGTCTTCCCGGAACAAACTATTTACGTCTCTGTTAATGCGTAACTATTTTTGGGGATCTCAATCGTTCAGTCACACACACACACATAGTTATCCGAAGAATTTCCGTCTTGGCTGAGATTTCCTTTGAAACCTTTAGATTTTTATAGCCATCTTTGTAGCATACAATCCTCTCCCTAAATATCCAGAAATGAACACTTTCTTGTGGGAAGGGAATTTGAAAGCGGAAGCAGTGAAAACCAGAGACGATGATAAAAGGCAAAAAAAGAGCAGCTACTTTACATGATAAAGCACTTGAGACAATTCACAAATATTTTTCTAACTTATCGCGACATGCTAATTCAGTGTCTATTTTCTTAATCTTTATATTCGGTGTGAATCAAGCTGAATTGAGTCAAGAGCGCTCGCTTGAAGAGATATTAATCAAGAGAAAAAAGATATTAATCGCGTTTCGTGCCAGTCTAGTTGGAAATTTCTATAACAGTGGAAAACACGATACCACGGGCACAGAAACCGCGAAAGAAACAAGAGGAAGCTGTGCGTTCTTGCACTCTTTTTGTTTTCCTTATTCATTCTCAAGGCGGTCATTAACGGCCATCTACCTGTTCTACGACTCTACCAACATGGGATTTCCTCGTCCTTTTCCGTCGCGGCGAAATACGCACTCTATTTTGCATTCATTATATTTCTGATAGTTCGTCCCACCAGACCATTGCACAAATTTTCTTATAAGCAGATGAAAAAAAAAATGGAAAAAAACAGTAAGCAACAAGCCGAAAATAAGAAATTTAGATATAAACCAAAAAATCATCAGAACGTAAGATTAAATTGCCAAATAATTTCAAAATTTCTTAAAGTGAATATTTCTTTCAAGTACCGTGAAGAATATGAACGGATACAGATGTAATGTAAATATACTAAGTAACATAAAATGTATTATACAAGCATCAATTGAATAAACCGTTATACTTTTAAATGTAATAATGTTAATAGTAATTTTCAGTTACAAATTTTTTAAATAATATTATTATTAACTTTCTATACTCTTTAAGAAAAAAAACATTAAACTTGCATTTTCGCCTATCAGATGTTTCTGCTCTACATCATGTAATTTTACATTCTCCTCTAAAGTGTCGTTTATGCTAGCAACCTACAGTTATTCCGATATTGTACCTCAGGAAAAGAAGTCACGCTTCGGAAGAGATCGCCTCGAGAGCGATTACATCAACACGTTCTTTTAACGAGGATAATTTCGGGGTGGCGCGACATCGCGATCTACTGCATCTGCGTTTCGCTCTGATTCTACTCTGCGTAATTTCGTGTGGGCACATATACACATACGCACGCACGCACGCGCGTACACATGTGAACGTGAAGGTGAATTTTGCACCTCTCTCCGTGAGAAGAAACGCTCGCACGGTAAGACACTGATATATCTTGTCGAGGGGTGCCGCAGATCCTCGTTGGCTACGAGATCCACCCGTATATATATTCGAGCGCGTACACGGATGGGGCATGCATGGATGACTGGGAACCCATTCCATCCCGACGCGTGAGGACGATCTTGATCGGCGACGTGAGATCGCACGAGGAGAAACGGAGAACACCCGCGAACAGTTGCAACCTCGATTCGCGTAAATCGCTTTCCTCGATCCTGCGGGAAGAATTCTTTTCGAACGAGGGACTCGGTATCCTTTATTAGATCCTATTACACGTGAGTCCCATCGCTTCCTGTAATTACCTAGTCGCTATTGCATGTGTTCGTGCAAGGTTCACAGGCAGTTGCAGAGTGAAGTTTTTTGCATATTTAATCGTTTATTTTTCTGAACGTTTAATTAGTACGTTGAGAAACACTAGGTTTCTCAAACATACGGATTTTTAAATCGTTGAACATTAAAATTTGCCCAACATTCGTCCGCAAAGATTTCTTGGTGTAAAGTGTTCTTTGTACTTTAAACTGTTAAAGCATTTAAATTTTCGACTCAAGAATAGCTAAGTGAACTCTAACTAATTTAGTAGTCAGTTTTTTTTTTACTTTTTTAGTGAGTAGTTCAAATCCGAATTAATAAAATTCAGAGATTCGAATAGATTTAACTCCTCGAATAACAAAATCCGAATCGTCCAACTTTTACCAAGTAATTTAGATGCTTGGATAGTAATAAGATAATAACTATTTCAGATACTACATTATCCGGATATTCAGCGTCCTCGATAGCAAATGCTAGTAAAATTCTGAATAAAATTTTTAACAATCGGAGATTTTTAACAATCACGATAAAAAAAAGAATCGCGCGGCATTTTTCAATTTGTACAAATTTACGGAGCTTGCATAATTTCGTTTGAATGCCAAAAATAATGTTCAAATAACAGGAGCGGCAACGCTCCTCGAAAGGGCTCTTTCCTCGTCTTCCCTTTTTCACATTACGGTTATTAGCAATTTAAGATATCGGCACTACTCTTGCGAGTCAAGACCACGAACCGTTTATTACGCGTCTTAAGTAGGATTACGAGGCGGCCGGATGCGTGCCCTTTTACGCGGCGCATAAAGGAATCCGCGACTAAAATTTTCCTCGGTGCGACGTTACGACGCCGACATATAATGGCACCGATAAAAACTTGAACAAACATGACACGGTTAAAGTCGAGGTATACCGATTGTAGCGATTATTATGCTTCGAGACTAGCCAGTAAATCCTCTCGCATTGTATCTACATAGATATTAATAATAATCATTTATTTTAAAAAACCACTAATATTATTAAGATAATCTTTTAAGAAATATTAAGATAATCTTTAATCTTTAATTTCCTTCTTAAGAATTATTTTTTCCAAGATCAATTATTATAAAAATTGTAAAAATTTTATTTACTAAATTTCAAATTTGGTAATCTCTTTATATGATTAATTATATATAGATATTATTATTGTATTAATATGTAAGTAATTATGTAAGTAATTAATAAACAGTTAATATTTGTATAAATGGAGAGAGACCTTGATCCTGCAATCTGCAACCCTTATACGATACAAGTGTGAACCGGTCTTTTTAAATGGTTTAGTAACATCGTGTTGGGCTCAGAGGTCATAACAGAGCGGCGGGGTTATTGCGCGCCGATCATTCCGAATCAGTTGGTTGCCATTGAACGCGCAAAGAATATCGTCTTCTTACCGCGTTAATTAATTGCGAATCTCGGCTTGCCCGTACGGAGAGTCGCGCGGCTCCATTAGCTTAAAAATAATTGAACTGGATTCCAACGTGTTAAGGCTGGTGCATCGGCCTCATATCGGTCCTTTTCATGTTGTTCATCAGTCATCGGACCGATAAACCCGTCAACAGCCCGAATCCTTTCTGAGCCTTATTAAGGCCTTTTTATTGCACGATTTTGAGATATTAAAATATCGGAGGATCACGATGATAACAGAGAAAGCGATAATTTTAATCCTAATTCTAGTGATTTTTTTTATAACACGAATATCGAAGGAAGGAAACGGTTATGAACGACTTACCGGTGGCCCTGGTACGAGGTCTTGACGAGCTTCACCGCGAAAAGGAACTGTATGGCGCAGACCAGCAGGCAACAGAGATTGAGGGACAGGGCGAGGGCGCACAGCGCTAGGGTGATCTCGTAGACAATCACAAACTCTTCCTGGCTGATAAGACTGTTAGATGTAACCGTGAGCGGCGAAATCTTCAACAGGAAGATAACCGAGAGCAGAGCTAGAAGTAAGGATACCAGACAGAGCAATCCGAGACTCGTCAACATCTCCTTCACGCCAGCTTCGTCTCTTCGATGGAGATTCCTGGACAGGGATGAAGACCAAGAAGTGTTGAGGGGTATCACTGTTGGCCCACCAACCACTTGGCCGGCCACGACAGGAAGTGCAGATGTAGCAGGCGCAGGTGACGGCGTGGTCTGACTCGGCAATCGCGATAGCCTCGAAATGTCGAAGCCGCCATTCGCCTTCGGCCTGTCCTGATGCGAGACACTCGTCTGTGAGATCACGGTATGACCCAACTGACTTACTGAGACATTATGATTGTTATTATTATTGCCACCGTTGACGCCACCAACCGGGCTGACGCTATTGACCGAATGCTTGGAAGTCGATAGAGTTGACACGTTGAGAGCGTGTGAATGATTCAGGCGTTGCGACAGATTGTTGACACTCAGCTGAGAATGATTCAGCGGATGCCGATGCGTCGACGAGGGAGTCGTCGCCGATTGGTGCGTGTTCGACACCGTCGTCGGCCTCGTCACGGAATCGTATACATCGACTCCGCTGTTGTTACCGCGAAGCCCGGTGACACCGCCGCGTGTCCCAGTGCTTCCAGTGTAGTGGTGATGGTGAAGATGTTGCTGCTGCTGTGGCTGTTGTTGCTGCGGCTGCGGCTGCTGAGACTGTTGTTGCTGCTGATCCTGATGCAGCGAACTGTTGTGCAAGTGATGATGGTGGTGCCCGCCGTGCAACGAGCCCGAGCTCGTCTGATAATCATTATGATGATGCCTGGAGCCCGTTGACGACGGCTGCCCCGTCAGAATGTGCTTCAGCATTACTCGACACGCTAGTGTCACGCGGAGTGAGGCTTCTTCTCTTTTCTCCCGATATGGTGATCCTCACATGGCGACCTCGTGGCGACGGAAGAGTTAAGACTTAACTTTGATTTTCAGATTAGATCATCATATCAGAGGACGTCACTTCTCTCTTCATTACGTTGAATGTCTTACGAAAAATATTGTTATTCAAGCTTCCGAATCACATAACACATAACACATTAAGTTCAATTCCTTTCACTCTGGATTCTTTGTGTTGAAGAATGTCACTTCTCTCTTCGCCACTGCACAAATATTTTCCACAGTATTTTAAATTTCTCTCTAAACTTCCGAGCTAAGTTCGCGAATTAATATGCAGTTCATCGACTTCGAAAGTTTCAAGCTAATTTCATCTTTATCACTCTAAAATCTTTGTAGTAAAATAAATTGTTCCTTAAATTTGTCGGACCGTTTTTATTCTAAATAAAGGCACATTATTTGCTAGTCTTCGAGCTGGAGATTCAATTTCTCGTTCGTTTCTCAATTAGTTCCTTAAAGCTAGAAGAAACATGTGTGAACCAAGGCTTGTTTGAGCGCTACGTTCCTGGACTCAGCGAGTTGCTGCACACCAGTTGCTCCACCATGGCGACGGCCTCCATCAGACGACGGCGGCTCTCTCACATATCGAGTTCACAATGTAGAACTATAGGCAGCGACAAGGGGCAGCGGGACGGGTTCGCTAAGGACATGATCGGATCGATCTGCGAGGGACCTCTTTCACTCTTTCTCTATCCTTTTCTTTATCAAGGACGGCGCAATCGGTCAATCGGTACGTTAAGGCGGTTGCAAGCTCGGTTTTCTACCACCGTAGTCTTCTCGTCGGATACGCACGAGCTCGTCAGCCGGCATGGCTTCCGAGATGATGCTGGCGGTGCCTCTGGAACAGGTCGGAGAAAATAATTAATGGGCTGACTGTTCACTTTCCGCTTTCGGTCGGAATAGTCTGACCGTAAAAAGGAGAATAGATAATCTATCCGGCGTGGTAACGAAGAGAATAGACTTCTCACTTCGTCTCCCGAAATATCGGAGCTTCGCTGAAATATGTGATTGATCATACGCGGTGAGTTTCGAATCAAGCAGGATAGAATCTAAAAAATTTCATATAGCTTCGATGAGGACGTAAATACGTAAATAAGTAAAGTAAAAGTGTTAACTGAATGGAAATTGTAAAAAGGATTGTTAAATAGGACATCTCTCAAATACAGACGAGAATAGCTTCGTTTTAACAGACCACAGGCCGCGGGTTGCATCGTGACGGAGCACTTTAAAGCGCGACCGTCTCTACTAACACAGAATGTAACATGAAAGGGTTGTAGAATCAAAATTATCCTCACGGTTCTGTCAGCGTTTCTCAATCAAAGCGTAAAAACGTCTTCGACACTTAAAGCTCGTTTTGTAATTCTAACTTCGTTTCAACTTGTTCACGATCCTGAGCAATCGATTCTTTATCTCTAAAGCAGTTTTTCTTTGTATAATAATTAGATATCTTATACATATTAGATCTATATCTTTAAAGTTCTTTCTGTTGTTGAAAAAAAATGTTTGTTACGTACGAAATTTTGCATGTTAAATCTGTAACAAAAAAACGTGTTCAGTGAACAATTCGTACCATTGAAGATCAAGAGTCCTGCGAGGACACAGCGACGTAATTAGAAAATACGCGTAACACTTAGCGGGTAAACGATGACCTTTAACGGCGCGCACACGGACGACTGCACGCGCTCACGGAAAAGTCACGTTGTATGCAGTTGAGAAGCATATATCCGATTGCGACGCGAAGAATCCGAAGACAAATTGTCCGCAATTGCGCGAGATAAGCGAATTGCGAGGGAAAACTGATCGATCTAACGGTGTCTGGGGGTCCGTGTGAGACAATCGCGCCAATATTTCATTTACTGTGTGCTCGCGTTATTATCACTTTCTACGACCATACACAGCCTCTCCGTAAGGAAAGGGGGAGAAGCTCGTTGTTCATACATTTCCTCTCACTCGGCACGAGCGGGTCACGCGAGCTCGTCTCTTCACTTACCTAACGGCATGCATATAGAGTCATCTAGAATGTAATTGCAATTAGAAATTCTCTCGTGAATTTTGAAAGATAATTCTCTTAATTAAGAATGTCATCATGCGTATCATGCGTAATCATTCGTAAATAATTCTTAAATTATTGCATACTGAGGAACTGAATTAAATATAATAAATAATTTTGATGGCATTTTAGTACATAATTTATCTTGATTTAAAGTTGTGACATACACAATTCAGGAGTTTTTATGTTATCAAAAAATTTCAGTTATTAAAATTTATTCATATTATTAAAATTTCGAAGTTTAATCGTCACATTCCGTTAACTGTAACTAATAATGACTGTAGCGTTTTCTTCACGTCAATATGTAGCAAATAAAAGAGGATATTAACATGAAGAAAAAATGACTTTATTGCCATGTCAATCCATTTCATGCAACGATTAAATGGTCGGTATGTATATTTTATTGAACATGTCATTACTGAGAACCATGAAGAAACTCATTCCGGATCGATGAACTCGATTATAACTCGGCATCGTACAACGCCTACGTGTCGCACGAAAAACATGTTTACGGGCTGTTTTGTAAGTATTTCCATCTTTTTTTGCTTTTGTAAGAATAAAAAATATTTTCGTATTCTTACGTCACACCTCTCCGAGAACAAAATCCGAAATATCGAACAGAACAGAGTCTGTAATTTCCGAAACGCGAATGTGAAGAAATACGATCGATTTGCTCGTTTCCCGCATCTTTTTACGATACCGTTACACACTTACTTCTGGTTTTTTTTTGCAATGCTAGAATCGCGTCGCGTTTCGGTCATTCGCGCCGAAAGATTGACGCTATTTTCCAATCGAGAAGCTTTACCCGCGCTTATATTGCCGTTTTGGAGGTATGTATTTATTCTGTCTTATTTTATACACATGTATATATACGAAGCTTCATAAAATTCGTAGAAAGCATTCGAGCATTCGCACAGATCCAGGTCGCTGCTAAAGAATGTAAATAAATCAAGTTCAGAATACATCGTTATCGCAGAGTACGGATATAAAATAACGCGAATTCCTCGTGTTCGTTCAAACATTTTTGTATTTTTAACGTAAGTCGTTTTTATGAAGTAAGAAAATTAACAAATATATGAGATTACCTTACCGTTGCCCTCTACGTTTTGCTGCACTATCTTCGGCTAATCTATACTTGGAGGCTTTCTTCACTTTGTTCTAACTCAAGTATACGCGACGATTGGTCGTTTTACTTTCTTTTGATGTTCAGATATAGAGTGTAAGGAGCTAAGCGCGCTCTATCCTAGTAAAAGGAACGTCTCTGTCCGTATGTATAAAATCGTTAAACGTCATTCGTCATTCGTGAACCAATTACACATTAAATGTGATCCTACGTGCATCTCGTCGTCACGGTACTCTGAGTCCTTATCGAAGGCAATCTTCGTGGAGTAACATGATTCGATCCCGCAAATTCCTCCCCTCCTCTCTCTTAGCCTTTGCTGCCGCACGATACACCGGATCGCGTGCTACGATCCAGAACCGCAAGATCGGCTATCGTGAGCTGCGGGCACCTCTCTCTCTCTTTATTTCTCTTTCGCTCTCTCTTTTCGTTGTCAATAGTCAGGCTTGACTCATAGAAACGGGTTCCGCTCGCATTCCGGACGTCCAGCCTGGCGTTTACGGCAGAAAGCGCATCGCCATATCGATATCTGCCCACGTGACGAGCGGGATTCCGGTAAAACGAAGAATGCTCGCAGTCAAATTTTGACATAAAGTTCCGCGGAATCGTGCAGAAGAATCATAGAGAGCAATTTCGTATTTGTTATATTTAACTCTTATTAATTTAATTTTTATTTATTTTCTAATTTCTCATTAATTTTAATATTTAATATATTTAACCCTTTCAAATTCTAAAATCCAAATTTTCGCTGCATGTTGCTACGCTATTAAAATTGATCTTAGCTCCTTCTTAACGCAACATAAGCTAAATTCCTGAAAATTTTCTTTTAGATTACTTTTTTAAATAGAACAAATCATTTATAAACGACGGGCAAACCAATGCTTGACACATTTTTTCTTTTTTGCTATTGACACATCGTTTTTTTAGATTATCACACACATAAGGATATTACGTTATATAATATTATATATTTATTTTTGTTCCATAAGTTTTTCCAAGAGCACATCTCATTGCTCTTACGTTCAGAGCAATAGTTGTCACATTAATGAACACACTCGCTTGCTTAGTAAATTGGATTACTTATCCATCACCAAGGTATTAATCGGTGGACATATTGAGGTAATCGGTAAGGCATTCATTGTTCGTGACTGTGAAGTGAAAACGACGTACGGACTCCAGCCGCGCGGATCGCTAGACTAATACGAGATGTATTTAAATTCTCTGACTCGTGCATTGCATGTTTATTTACGGTCGTTTGCATGGAAACAGAGAAAAGCGCGGTTTGAGGAAGTCGCTTATTAGCAGCCAGGATATTATCAGCACGATGCCATTGACATCATTATCGTCATTCCCATCGTTTCGCTAGCGAGAATCTCTAACTGGGACGATGTTCGCTTATACCGCGTCGCATTGATTACTTGCAACAAGTTCATTATCCTATATTGCAGACGCCTTTCAACGTCGAGTCCACCTAGGCAATCAAATATATCAAATTTTTATCAAATTCTATTTTACATAAATATTTTAGTAGAGATTCAGCAGAAACACGCGGCAATTTAAAAAAAAATGTAATCAATGTTTATTAAAGAGTTAGACTATTCAGAAGCCAAAGTGAACAACTTTACTTTTAATTTTAGTATCAAAAAATACTAATTAGTTTATAATTCCATAAAATTTTTTATTCTTTATTTATTTCATTATTTTAGCTAATATTTAGAAAATATTAAATATATACTTATAAGTATAAAGAAATATTTTCATAATACAGAATGTTTCCTAGAAAAATATAAATTAATTATATTAATTTGTCCGTGTTCCATTTTTGGACTTGGCGAGATTGTTTTGCGCTCACGGCGCAGTCAGCGAAATTATGGGATTACGTGCACGTGTAAGGTTTCCCCAGCTACGACCGAAGTCCTATGCGTACCGTTCTTATCCAATTTCACGACTTCGTCGTCTTCCATCGCGGTCGCGGCTTCGTTTTCCTCCTTTTTATTTCCCATCAGCGTTCGCGGCCGACGACCAGCTCTTCTGGTCGTATCACATCCGGCGATCGATATTTACGGGATAAATAGATCCCTTAAAGGGACGAATACACACGTATACTTCTATTCCACTTCACCAACATTCGGTTTAATTGCACCACGTCGCAATTTATTTAACGCTTGCAGATAATTTTCAGGTAATTTTCGCCATCAATCAATTGATACACCCGAGTTTCTGAACGATCTCGATATTTGTTCGAATTAAGAATTATGTTAAATCATTTTTTAAATATTAATGTTGCTTTCGATTTGACTCGTGCAGATTACAATCAATACATACGTAATCAAATTTTCAAAATTACTTCATCTCAATATATGTAATTAACGAGTTTGAGTTTCTTTAGAACTGATATATTTATACAAACTCTCGGTTCTTTCTTATTTCCAATTTTCATCTCCATAGACCTAAACATGTAGAATATATTCACTCTCTCTTGATACGTCCCGCGAAAGCGTGGGAAGTCTCTTAATGATCTCCTAGTGTATGGCCAGTGTGATTCCCGGAAAATGCGTCACCATAACGTTATAACGCAATCTACAAGGCGACGTCTAGTATTTCCGTTTGAAGAACCAATGGAATCTGCCTTTTACAGACAGGTTCCTTTGAGAACACCTAATGACCAAGTATCTTGTATGGGCCAAGTGCTTACATAAGTTACAGACGTACAAGAGGGCATCATAAATACAACGGTCATAACGTGCCGTCGTTTCCTAAAATGTATTTTCGTTGTCCTTTAAGGAT
Source organism: Crematogaster levior (assembly GCA_901521435.1). Lineage (NCBI taxonomy): Eukaryota > Metazoa > Arthropoda > Insecta > Hymenoptera > Formicidae > Crematogaster > Crematogaster levior. The sequence continues at coordinate 360,185 of CABEGB010001269.1, read as the reverse complement.
GGACCGCCGAACTTGTTGGAATTATCGGGAATGTAATGATAATTCGATCTTTCTGTCGAAAAATCAAATACAGAATCGAAAGAATTCATCAAATTCGGCAAAGGTGTTTCTTGAAGTCATTCAATATGTGTTTTTTCATTTAATTTTGAACAAACTGAAACATAAATTATATCCAGTACGCGTCGTATAATTGGTACAGTTTCAACATCCAACAGTTTCGTTACACATTGAAACGTACACATCGAAGAAATAAACGCGTCTCAACCTGCGATCGTGAACGATCATTCAATATTATTGTAGATGAATTGACGCTGCAGTGTGGAGCAACACTTCGAGCGTTTCCGTTTTCACATAACGGACGATCGGCGTAAATAGCCACTGGCGAAAGAGGGAGCGAGGTAGATCATCCAATGCGGCTAGATCCGCGGCAAGGTCAATGATTTTCCGACCGCGGACCGATGAACTTGCGCCTCTCTCGTGCCAGTGTACGTACGTGCACCGAGGTCCAGTCGTGGAGTCGAGCCTCGACGTGGCGACGAGAGGGCAAGAAAAAGAGAAAGACAAGTAGAGAGAAAGAGAGAGATAGAGAGAGAAAGAGAGGAGAAGGCAAGGTCGTTGCCTAGATAACAGTTGCAAGGTACAGTTGGCTCGCATGCTTGCAACTTCGGGAGAAGAGGACGAAGGGATGTAAGGAGAGAAAGAGCGGCTGAAGGGATCGATGTGGCGAGTGCAAGGTAACGAAAAGGAACAAGAGAAGGGTGGGAAAGAGAGGGAGAGAGAGGGAGAGAAGGGCACGAGGAAAGGGAGATAAACGATTTCTCGCGTCAGCCAGAAAAGGAGAGTGTTCGTATAACGAGCGCAACGGAGCCCTATAAAGGTGCAAGCGAATGGATAAGAGAGAGAGAGAGAGGAAACTAGAGGAGTAAGGTAAGGGGTTATGCTATCGGCGTGATATCTTTTTCTTTTTTCTTCCATTGGATCGCCGCAAAGGGTTAGAGGAACGATGCGAGAGCACAGTGATGTAAGAGAGACGTACCTATAGGGGCCCTTCTTCTTCTTCTTCCTCTTTCCTTCTCGAACTGTAAGTCCGATCCCTTCCCTCTCACTATGTTCACCCCCTTCCTTCGCTCTTTCACCTACCGTACTCTCATACCCTTCCGCCCTGCACGTTTGTACTCCTTGCTCTTCCCGTCGTGGACCGACCTGAGACCACGGGTCCTATACATAAGCGCCCGAACCCACTGAATTTAACGTGGCAGGTGCCTGCTGAATGGACGCGGCTAGGGCCTCGCAACGGTTTCTCTCACCTTATTTCGTCCCAATGCCGCGTCTCTTCTGCCTGCCTGATTTTCTCTGTCTTGCCTATGGCTAGCTTCTCTCTCTGTGATAATGGCCACGATCGCTCTTGCTTGCATTATGGCACACAAGAAACGCTCGACGAGCGCTCTCAATCATTTACAGAGAGTCACTCCGCGTTGACGAGATCCTCGGCTCCTCTTCTTCTATCTTCCTTCCTTCCTTCCTCCTCTTTTCTCTCTAACCAACGACGGTGTCCGTCATGGTTTTGCTCTATCCGCTGTTTCGCGGAATCGCGTGTAGCAAAGAGCGATCCGAGTTCGCTGTTACCTGCTGGTGGGTCGTGTTGTTCTCGAGAAAACAGGTGGAGAGGCAGGTAGACAGGGTCTGATAGACTATGCGGCGAATCGCGAATGAACGGCATGTCATTCCTCGGTACGAGGGGCGAGGCGGAAACCGCCTGAGGAATTTGGATGAACAAGATAGCTCGAAACAGGCGGTGCACCGAAATGCATGTAAAAACCAGTGGACATTCAGCTGGCTTCATTAGACAAGAATTAGCGTGTATATGTATGTAAGATTCTTTTACACATACTAACAACTATCGCATATACACCGTTCTTATCATATTGGACTCGGAAGATTTCAAAACCATCAGATATTCTTTTAATTACTGTTAATCATCATAATGATTTTCTAAGTATGAAATTCCTAAGTGTTTCCTTGATGAAAATACTGCGATTGAGAATAAAGCGATTTTGAATTTCTTCTACTTTAGTGTAGAAAGTAAGAAATAAGAATTTTTTCCTCTCGTCACACTCTTTGCGTATAAATATTTACGATAAAATCACGATATGTCGTTATCGATCCTCAATTTCAGTTTAATCGATTTGCTGTAGTACGAACTTTTTTTGCACTACTAATTACAGTATGGACAGTGATGGACAATTTAATTTGCTGCTATTAGCGTCAGTTGACATTAGTAGAGGCGGTTCTATGTCTACCTCGTGGAGGTGATTGCAAATCCGTTTTCGAACAATGCGGCTGCTTCGAGAGATGAAAAGTACGAGTAAGAAGGAGAGCGCCGGCCGCAGGATCGGGCGAAGGTAAGAGAGAACGCAAAGAAGAATTGTGAGAAAGGAGAGAAAATTGCAAAACGACATACCGTGCGACCGCACACGCCGAGAGGATAATTCCATGGTGCGGCTTAAAGCCGCGCGCAATTTGGCCTCACGCCAACGTTTAAAATGTGTTTTAACAAACACAAACACCTTGAGAGGAGTCGTTTAAAAAAGAATAAATAACACGAAAACGCAAAATTCTAATTGCGTGATGAACAAAAACTGACGTAAAATGAATCACAACTAATTGTACATTTAAACAGATTTCCTATCTAAATCTCAGGACTCTGATACTGTGATAAAGTGAATGAAAAGGACTCTCGGTCGAAACGTTGTGAATCTGAGGTAAAAAGTTTTGCTAGAAATGTCGAAGAATGTTTGATTACCTACGGTTATATTTTTTATAGGCGAAGAAAAAATTTTTTAAATTTCTATAATAAATTCTTGTTCATTACATACTGATTTTTCGCTGCTTCGCGAGCTATGTAAAGCTGTATTTATTTGAAAATTTGCATTTATCTATTTTTTATTTTTAAATCATCAGTTTACGTATTATTTCCTCACCAAAACCGTTTGAAAACCTCATGCAAAATGTTGCTCGTAATTGTCGGCTTTACGCGCGATTCTTGTTCCTTTCGCGCGTGCACGCAATCCTGCTTGCGACGTGTGTTAATATGTGATTTACACGAGAAGATAGAATTATCGCCGCCGCCGTCGATACCGCCAGCCGAGGAAGAGACGAGGAAACGAGTCGTTGCGGTTAATGCGTGAATACGATGCCACACGCTGCCACTTTGCGGGAAAATCTTGGTGATTTGACGTTCTCCGCAAGATGAAAGGAGAGAAGAGGGACCAGAACACAGGGATATTAAAGAGACCGAACATCCGCGTCTCATATTCCCGAAGCGGAGAACTAAAAATGCTGAGTGCCCACAAATCGGATCGTGACAGAATAAGAGATACCGGTGCTTCCTCCTCCTCGCAGGACATCGTCGCCGACTGATCGACAAGCTTAGGATAAAGTATCGTGTTACCGTACCACACACTTATACTTAGAGATCATCTTCATGCAAGCGTGAAGCTCAATTTACGAATGCTACTCACGTGTTTAAAAATTCGTGATATCAAATTTTGCTATGTAATGGCAAAGGAGAAACGAGGAAATGTTTCGTAATCAACACCGCGAGCCTCTAAAATGAGATACTTTTAATGATAAATTTCTTTTTCATAAAAATTTCCTTTTCATAAATTTACTACATTTACATACAACTTTTTTTACTTGTATTCTACTTGTATCTTTTATGTCTTATTTACAAAATTTTATATAACAATTCTCTTTAAAAGTGGTTAAAAATTAAAAAAAAAAATTTTTTTACCATTATGCACAAGAAAAGCGTTACATGTTTATTCTAAAAATTTGTGTCAAAATGTTTCTTTAAAAAAACTGTATGTTTAAAATATTCAAAAGTGCTTTATACAACATTTATTTCAAACACGTATTACAATAACTTCAAAAAAAGGAAAGGAATGGAAAAACAGAAGCTCCATATCTCAAGAAAGAACAGATACCTGTCTCGAAGAAAGAGAAAAAGAAACCTCAAATGTCCTCGGGAATGCATTCCCGCTGTTGGCGTACGACACACCTGCCGCGGACCTGCAGATTGTGCCTGTTATCGCGATTAAACACACACGCGCATCATCGTCGGCATTGGCGAGCAGGAGTGAAAGCCAAATAAATTCAACAATTTCACGGTTTAATTCACTTAAACTCGGTTTCTGTCGCTTTCGCAATTTCCCAACTTTAATGCTCGCCCGTTGCGAGCGAACCGTCCTCTGTAAACGACAAATCCGTAAACCCGTCTCGGCATGCTTCTTAATAATGCGACCTTGAATCCCAGAACCTTCGCCACGAACCTTCGCGTTATACTCTCTTCATTAGGGGCTCGAGCCACTGACAATTGCGCTCGTCCGAATTCAGGATGCAATAAGAATTTGACGGAATATGATAAAATAAAAATTCGATTCACGTCGTAATACGCGTTAGAATATATGTATAGCGCGTTCTAAGATAAATGAGCGGGCTATAATGACGACGGTAATAATAATAGAGGGATAAAGAGAGGGAGAGAGATGTAGAGAGAGAGAGACCACGTGGTGGAGACACGCGCGTGTTTGCTCGATTGGAGAAAAATGGGTCATGTAAGCTATGGTAGTTAGGCGTGAGTACGAAACGGCATGAACGGTAGTGACGCACGAACTAATCTGGTTCGTGACCTCATTATTATACTCTGTTTTTCTTCTTTTATTTTGCAAATTAACTGATGGCATGCTATGTCATGAACTTGGTCAGCTCGAAGTTCGGAGGATGTTATGACTGAATTGAGACAGTAAAGTCGACTAGTTTTACGATCAAAAGATTTTTTAAATTATATAATTAACGCATGTAATTGATGTGGTAATTCCGGAACGATTTCTGTCCACATGCCTGTTATCCTGCATAACTCTCACTGTTTCTAAATTATCGAATGCGTAAAATAAATATATAAGAGTGGAAATTTTAATATATCCGCAATTGTGTTGAGTATCGACCATCTGATTTTTTGCAGCGGCTTGGCGATCTAAAAATGCATCCCGCCAGAAATAGGGTGTCTTCAATTACCACGTTTCTTAAACTGGGCCATCGATGTTTGAGTGTGGAAATGAAAATGCATTTGCACCACGTTTTGTTTCTGATTTGAACCAAATAAAGTTTGACAATCAGCCTTGAGAAGACATCTATCTCTGCAGTCTATTGTAACCAACTTTTAACATACAGATATTTTTTGTATCTTGAAACAGTTATCTTCAAAACATGTAACAAAACCAATTTTTATGTCACACTCGTTTAAAAGCGTCTAATTCAAAAAGAGAATCCTGTTTATTTTAGATAAAAATTCGTAAGCTATCTTTTAAATAGAATAAAACAGTCGATTATCATTACAACGGTTACATAGTTAATTTACTGTTAATATGTTTCTGCTCGAAAGTCCGATCAAATCGATCACAGAGTTAAGCCTTGTATCCACGACACCAGAAATCGGTCCGAGATCTTGATTCGAGAAATATATAGCCAATCAATTTGCAGTTTTTATGGAAAAGAGGCAATTTGATTAGCTCTTTTATTGAACACTTCTCGCGCGCGCGGATCAAGATCTCCGATCAATTCTAAAATAAACAGAGGATTCTCTGTTTGAATTGGATAAATGTGACATAAAAATTATGTTGTTACACGTTATGTTTTGAAAAATCGATCCGAGATCTTAATTTGCGCGCGAGAAATGTTCAGCCAATAAAATTGCCTCTTTTCCATAAAAATTGACTGCAAATTGATTGGCTACATATTTCTCGGATCGATTTTTGGAATCGTGGACACAAGGCTTTAACTTTCGACACGTGCGTGTTGTGAGTGACCGAAGATCACTCCGCCGAGAAATAAGTTATTTCCGGAATTTGCAGTGGGACAAAAGCCGAACGTTACGAATTCGGCGCGTACGTGCTGTCGCCGTGCTTTCCTTCATTCGAGCGCGAATGGAATGTCCGTTGACAAACTTCTCAATAGGAATCGATCGTCGTAAAAACCGGCTCCCCTGAAAGCCCGATCGGCAAGGCGCTGTCACGCGTGTTCGCGCGCTAACGGAAGATTTTCGTCGTCTCTCACGTTCACGGGACGAGAGACGTTTGTGACGTTTTGGCTCGACGAATTCGGCGGGAAGCGTGACAGATCGCCGAAGTAAAGGGAAAAAAGAGCGAGAGAGAGAGAGAGGGAAAGAAGAAAACGGCAGACCTAGACGGAGTTCGTGCTCGTGCATCTACGGGTACAGAAGTTCGAGCTCACCGAAATTATACCGGTTTCGGTATGCCGAGGAGAGCCGAGATACGCTGCGAACGAGTGAGCGAGCGAGAGACACGCAGAAAGAGATGGAAAGATAGGAAGCAGAGAGAAAGAGAGAGAAAGAGATTTCCGCGCGTCTGAGACTCCGCGTCTATTCGCGGCAATTTGGCGAAAGGAATCGAAAACGTGCACTCTCTCGGGAAAGAGGGACGGTAGAAACGAAGAAGGAGAAAGAAAGAGAGAAGCAGCGAAAGGGCTCGTCCCTGGTAAGCGAAACCGGGCGGGCAGCTAACTCACCTCGTGCCACATTCCGCTGGGCTGTACCGCCGACGTCTCCGACGACGACAGCCACGAAGAAGACGAAGATGACGATCGCGTAAATCCTGCCGCGCCACGTGAATCCTCCTTCGTGAAAAGATAAAAGAATCCTTATTCGACTGGCGGCAGCGCGCGATTCTCTCCTCGCCTTTTTTCTTGCCGCGGCACCTGCACCGCGCGATTCTCCGCGCTGCACTCGCGCACGTCGCTTTTCAAATTTTCAAACCCCACACACGCACACGCACGAGGAACGGGGGATGCGCGCGCGGACGCGCGGGCGCGTGCACGCACGCACGTGAGAGGATGCCCGAAGCGCCGAGCAGCCAACCAAGCAACCGACTAACCAGCCAGCCAGCCAACGGGGCTGCCCGCATACCGACCGCACACACGCGCAGACTCGGCAACGGGTTTCTCACGGGACGAAACGTCAACCGACACTGGGTACTCGGCTCGCGCGCGGCAGCTGCTCAAGTCCCGTAGCCGGCGTTACGTCGCCCCTGCACGTTTACTACGCGCGGATCCGAACCGGCCGAGCGACCGGTACGTACTGAGCGCTCGGAACGTTACGCGAAGTCGCCATAGTGCCACGAGCAGGCATTGCGTAACACGGTCGCCACCGACGCGGGAAATCTTGCTCCTGGCTCTTTAATATCATAAGGAAATGATTGGAAAAAAGAACTCGTGTTTACATTAATTTTATTAGTTTCAACACTTTTCAAATCTTCCTCTTCGTCAGTGAATATTAATAAACAAATTTAAATTGTTCATCGACCCGCGATTATCGATTTTTCTGCATTTCAATGCGCGACAAATCTAGTCGGCGGTACGCAGATAATTTGACGGGTCGATGAACAATTTAAATTTGTTTATTAGTTTCATTAGAAAATTTCCTGTTACGTATCCTGCAATCTAACCAAAGTTTATGAATAGGAGAAAGAAATATATTTTTTTCGATAAAAATATGATTTGAAATATTATCATCGAGACGGTTAACGTCTTAACGAAAACAACGTAAAAGCGGTTCACGATGACGGAAACCGACCATACTAAAAAAATTTGCTAGAGCCGGTCGGCGAAATTCCTAAGTAGCGTCAAGAATCAATATTTTTAACCCTAATTTCTCTAACATTTTTTCCGCAACTTAATCTTTCCAACCAGGATATTTCATGTCCAGTGCGTTTTTCACTATGTTAATAGCTTCAAAAAATTTCACAAAAATGTTTATAATCTCTTTATACCTTCGACTAAAAATCAAAGAAAATTTGGAAATTATTTGTTCAAATGTTTTTATAACAATTATTTGTTGAAAAACACACATTACAATTAACGACTGTTAGAAATAGAGGGCATGTGAACGACTCTAGTTGGAGGAATTAGGGAGTTAATTTCATACTCGAGATCGAAACAAGATTAAGAGCGTCGAACCCGGCAAACACCAGCTAACAGTAACACGTCATTGTTACAATTTCTCACTCGACATTGTAACTGCGATTTAACACACGCGTTATATCGCATTTGTATTGTCGAATGGGAAATTATAACATTAACGTTGTTACGCGATTTTTCGATGTTTGCTAGGAAGTTAGTTAAAAAAAATGTCTAACCTTTCGTCGACGATCACTTTGCGGCAGGATGCTGGATAGCGTTCCGTCAGTGAATATGAATCAACCGTAACTTTATTTTGTAATATAATCGCTTTTTTTTACAGCAGAATGTCTTGCTCTTTCTCAGTGAAGTATAATGAATACACGTAAACGATAATATAATGCGCATGGATATTTATCGTAATCATACATCAATCAAAAATATTAAAATTATATATATAATATATATAACTGTGTTTTCCTCCGATAAAGATAATTTACAACATACATCTTTTTTTTTCCTTTTTACCTTTATATCTTAAAGTTAACCGACGATTAGGTGTTTTCTCTCGAGTTCACATGTTTCACATGCGGGCGTTCGATCTTCATCGCGCACAATCCTCTATAAACAAGTTGTATGCCGTATATGCGTCTCAATTATCACGCTACAAATTTCTAAATTTGTATTACAAGACATATAACGCTTAATTAATTATAGTAGTTTTTATCCTACGATCAAATTAAACCAACAATGATACAGTGCACATCGGTATGCAAGTTAAAGAAAGCCGTTGTTGCTTATTTATGCTCGGTATCTATAAAACTTACATGAAAACCGTATTTGTAGAACGGATCGTCCAAACCGTGTTCTTCGAACATAACGCGGATCTCGTCAATATTCCAACGTATATCCCACTTACGTACAACACACAAGTATATGTATATGTACATACATATACATGTGTGTGTACGCGCACGTGTGTTTTACACATATATATGTGTATATATATATAAAATAATTACGAAATCCGTGCATCAAAATGCGTTACATTCATTTTTAATGAATTTTAACGGAGTTCGATCGTTCTTTTATTGAGAACGTATGTATAATAACATATTTCGCTACAAGATTACAAGTATCAGGATATCTGAAAGCAAAAGGGATGATTGACTGTGTACTGCGAATATACACCCTCGATCGATCGACAAAGCCGAGAAAGCGATTTCGTTAAATATAGCGGCAATCTATATTTTCCATGCAGGTTCCGCATTCATGTTCCTAAGAAACGTCGCAAAGATATTACGCGGTAATGAACTGTCGTGAATATCATGTTACGATCTACTCATAAATCAGTCCGACATGTTCGTAAAGGAATTTTCACGGAAAAATTACATCAACGGAGCTACCGTCTGTTTTCTGTGTTCCGACGGGCACAGAAAGCTGACCGTGTGTAGAGCACATCGAAGAGGATACACGGACGAAGAACCAACAGAGATTCGAAAATGTGACAACTGATCGCGAAACGAAGGTCATACCAGCGGATATTTCTCTATCTAAAACACAAACAAATCTGAATCTAAATAAGAAAAACTGCAAATTGAACGAGTGAAAGTAGCGTGTATTCCGTCAAGACCGAGAAAAAGGGAGTAGAAGAAGGGGAGGGAGAATATAAGTTTATAATTTTTGACAGCCAGTTACCTCAAATATCTCTCACGTACATCAACGTAAGAGGTAAATAAGGATAAAATTAAAGGTAATATTAGAATAACAGTATTGCGGATTGGTGGTTAGCTCATAGATACTTGTCCATTGGAGAGTAGTCTCTCAACGGCAGCGTTTATGTCTCCGAACGTAGCGATTAACGCTGAAAAATAAAAAATATTACGTATTTTGTTACCAATTGTAAAATATTATAGTAATTAATATCATTATATGTTTAAAAATTATTAAATTATTATTAAATTTATTTAGATTTAATTTTTTAAGCATCAAAACATAACACTGTTGTGATCGAACAATACTATATCGGAAATATGTATTGATAAAAGAATTCATTTTCTTCTTTTTTTGGCTTTTACATTAATAAAATAAAAACGAGCAAACGAAACAAGATTAGACAGAAAATAAAAATGTGCATTGCCAAGATGACTCTAACCTTGTAAATTAGCATCTCTATTAAGAAAACCCATAGCCGTAAGTTGCTCTAATTGCGCTCTGTAACGTTCTTCTGGTGGAGGTACAGCTTGACCGTCAACTTCTACACCTTGATTTAATGCCATTGCAGAAACCTAATATGCATAAGTGAAATTTGTTTTGATACATAAATATATGATATTTATGTAAGGAATACAAATCTGAACGTTATATAATCAAATAGATATAAATAGAAAATAACTCTTGGTATATCAAAATACTAGTGGTACACCACGATGTACGTTTTTTATTTTTATTATTAAAGACTGTCTTGTTTCGAAAGAACATTCTCACACATTTAAATTAATTGAATCAATCCAAGAGAAAGAATATATATATATATTTGAGCTTCAATTTAAAAAAAATAATTATCCTGAAATCATTACTTCAAAAAAAAAAAAAAAAAAAAAAAAAATGAAAAATGGATTATAAATTAGGAAATTAAACCATTGTTCTTACCATACGTGCCATAAATTGGGAAAACGCGTCTTGCTGATTGCTATCCGATGGTTGGCTGGTCGGTACGCTGGAATTTGTGCCGCCCGTGTTTGGTGTTGTGGGCGCGGGTGGGACCGTGAGGCCCATGCTGAAACACACACGTACATACGCACTTACAATCACGCGCTAATAACATATCAATCTAAGCCTAGTATTGAGAAAAAAGAAATTTACTTTTCAACGAGTTCAGGAGCGACGGTGCGCAACTGTTCCATTCCACGCTGTATCTGCATGATGGCAGCCAGAGCGTCTGGGTTGGTGACGACGCTCTGTATTTGCGGATTTTGCATCTGCTGAATGAAGGCGGGCATCATTGCACGCATTTGTTCTTGCATTTGCGGATTACCACGAAGAAATGGATTCGCTGCGATCACCCGGCTGGCCATCGCTGGATCAGCCGCCATCGCCTCAAGCATAGATCTCGTGTACGGAGCGTTCAGCATATTTCGCATCAACTGTGGATTCTCCATCATTTGTGCCGTGAGACTCTGCATACCCGGCGAATCCAGCAGACCTCTACCTTGACTCTGTTGTCCCGTACCACTGTCGGTCTGGCTCTGATTCCAAGGATTCGGCAGTGGATCTCGGTTTTCTTGGCCCTGCTGTGGATTCTGGGAATCTTGATTGGAACTGTTCTCCACCAGAGCGGCAAAGGGATTACGACCGTTCGTCGCCGCCGCTAGCATTGGCTCCTGGATATCGCGATACATGCGACGTAGAGCGCTATAGCCGCCAGGTATACTTTCTAGATTAGACAGAGCTCGATCGTGCGAACGCATCAGTTCCTGCAGCATCGACGGATTACGTGCCAACTCCATCGTTTGCCTGGGAATCAAATTCCTTAAATGACATTGTGCAATATTGCGCAACAGTAAACAACTAATTTCCAAACTGTATTTTAAAATAATGACTGTCGCTCAGAAACTAATTTAAAGATATAAATGAAAAATACATTTGAAAGTAATAGCGCTGGAAAAATTTCAATTGCAACTAATAATACAGTACAAAAGGAAATTTGATTTGCGAAATTCTTCGAAATACAATTTTTAATACTGCATAATATATGCGATTCGTATATCACGAGCTTCACTTGGAAAGATAAAAAAGAAATTCAACTATTGTATTCAAATTAAGTGAATTTTGATCGTAGTTTAAGTCGTACTGCTACTTACCGTAAAAGTTCAGGGTTATTCAACATATGACTGATTTCCGGATTACGTTGCATCAGTTCTTGCATTTGAGGATTGGCGGTAACCAAATTGCGCATGTTCTCTGGATCATTCATCAAACTTTGCACCAGCGGATTGTCGAGCACTTGACGCATTGTTTCTGGATTTGAGAGCAATTCTCGTTGCATGCGTTGCTGTAAATCTATGAAATTAGCCGATCCTAAGCCGAGGGACTCCAATCCCATCAGACCACCCAAACTTCCCAAGCCAAATGGACTGGCATTGATATCAGCTGTAATTTATGCACATTCATGATATTATAGTATCTCCTCGTTCAATACATATATAAACACACATGCTTGCAAATTTAAATCTTAAATATTCTTAAACAGTCATTAAATAATCCTATAGTTGCATTCATTTAATCATAATTTTATAAATATGAGGGATCTAATCTATCTAAAATTTATATTGCATAAGAAGTTTGTAAAGTTAAAAATTTACAAATTATTTTTACACATTTTTAAGGAATTTTTTTTAATATACTGCAAAATCTTGATATGTTAGCGTGAAATATTCTATGTTTTTGGTTCTGATGTGTCCACCAACACATTAATGTTCTAGAACATTCCGAGAACATGGAATACTTGACGACCCACAAACATAACATGTATCAAGGCTCAATTTTATCGTTTCATTTGATCAAATTCAAGCCAGGTGGAATACCTTGCGGTCTCGAGGCCGAATTGGACTCCTGATTCTGTGTGGTGGCGGTGCGCGGTGCCTTGATCACCAGGTGCACCGCTAGACCGTCCTTGATGTTATGCGTACTGAGAGTCTCGTGATCCTTCATGATTTTGCCGGCGAAGATGAGGCACAGCTGATCGGCCTGTGCGTTGAACTTCTTGGAGACCGCTTCCTTAAACTACCGGCACGTTCGGGCGCAGGGAGGAAAGGAGGACAGGGGGTGGAAAAAGAAACAAACGAAATTAGAGCTGCCGGACTAACCCGATCGGTTTGACAGCTGATGCCTGGCGGTGCGCCAACGAGAGAGCAGCAAACACCGCTGAACAGGCACCGAAAGAGACAAAAGACAGGCTGTCGCCATCGTCGTCGCTCACTTACTTCTTTTATCGTCGCATTCTCCTCGATCTCCACGCTCTGCTTCTCCTTCGGAGTTTTCACGTTGACGGTGATCTTCTTCGGACCACCCTCCTGCTGGCCTTCTGCCATCTTGGATCGGTAGATGACTCGTTACTTTCGACGCTCGCGCGATACTCCGTACGCTCGCTCGCTCGCTCGCTCTATCCGTCTTTCTCTCTCTAGCCTTCCCGCCTCTCCGTCTCTCTCGCTCGAACTTACGACCACGGAATTGCGCACCGTGTAAATACACACCCACGGCACGACGGCGACGACACTCCCTCGCGCTCGCGCCCCGAACGTCCACCGCGCCCGATATAACGGCGAGGAACTGCGTTGCACTTTTTTTCCACCGAACAACTCCGTAGGCCCGCGGAACTAGAGAGACTTCGCGGCCGGACGGTGACCAACATGCACGATGCTCGGCGTTCCGTACTCGGCCATCACGCTTGTATCGACACGCTTGTAGTCGCGCGAGAGATTCGCGAGTTCCGCGGCGCGATCGCTCCTCTCGCGGAGACAAGGGCCACGTAAGTAAACCGCAACGACGATGACGACGGCGGGTAACGGCGAGAGCGGCTAGGTTATGTCAACGCTGCTGCCACCATCGCAACGCAAAAGCACCGCCGCGACACGCGCGCTCGATTCCGCCGCAACGTACGCGTAGCCACTTTTGAACTTGAATCACACGCGCCCCTTCCCAAACGTTCAGGCCGCGACCGAGGTTGTCCGCTTTTTTTTTTACACCATGTTATTAAAGTGATTAAGAACGATCATTTATTTCAGAATCGTCGTCTCGCTCCTCTCACATTCTTTGTCCTTAATTTCAAATTGTCACGTTCTTAAAACGTTTTCTCTCAGAGAGGACGCGACAGCGGGAATTAAATAAAATTTCCGCGAGGAAAAGAGCCTGACACGGCTGCTTTGAATTTTTTTCTTTTTTTTGAAGAACGTTTTATGTATATAAATGTATACGTGTCGTTCGTTATTTACTGATCTTTTTATACACGACGTGACGTAAAATATTCTTTTTGCGCACGCACACATTCTCGTTCCCTCTGAGATAATAACGAGCTAGAAGAAATAATAAGAAAATAATTACAAGTAGGAATTAAACAGAACGTTATACATATTTCTCTCTTGTGCACATAGCGAATCTTGAATATCCCGAATTTGAACAGTTCTCTATTATTTCAACGCAAATGTGTAATGCCTACTTAAATTCATGCCTCCTGGTCTTCAGTAGCGTGTTAATTTGCGTCTGCAGTCAGTTGCGACTCGTCGATCGGGTAATAGGGCTGGGAAGAACGTGTGTTGGTCTCTGATTATTTAAAAACGTTTACTTAAAAATACAATCTTTTTAAACATAAATGGCAATACGAATGATTAGAAAAAGGGGGGAAAAATGTCGTTCTATTACTCAGAGTTCTGCGGCGGAAAATGACATTCGGCACCGATTTTAGCAGCAGTACAAGAGTACCTCGTCGATTTTCCGTTTCACTTGCGCGGGTTTCCAACCCCCTTGCCGTGCTTGTCCGTCCCTTAATCGGCTGAGAATCCGGTTGTGTAGCACCCGAGCAATGGATAGTATCTCTGAATGAGATTAGCGACAGATAATCACGCAGGAGTAATATTTTCGCTCAACCGTAGCTCTTGATCGACGATTTCCATTTGATTTGAAACGATTCTATATACTCGAGATTAACACCTGTAAAATATATACATCAAGCAAACGTTACATTTTGCTGTGAAAATAAAATGAAATTCGTGTGCTTTAATTCACACAATTTTGTGTGATATAATATAATCGACAATACGTAGATGAAACAAATTTAGTCGCCTCGTGACAACATTCTAAGAATAAGAAAAAAAGAAACGGAAGTGATAGTATAGTTACCTGCACTTTTCGCTAATCCATCGGGACTGAAAGTCATAGTTTTCCTGTCCTCCGGTCTGCAACCAGTCAGAAGGGTTACAACCGGTACTTCTCCGTCTCCAGTAAAGCCGACTTTTGCTTGTTGAGTAAGATAGTGACAACATTCTATTATCTGAAAAAATAACCATGCTTCTTTATCCTTTGGCCTTGGTCCTTTTATTAACGGCAGCGCCAGACGTTCATGAGGTCTTTGCGCCCGTAAAAATCTTGAGCCGCGCCTCAATTGAATCTCCAGCCATCGCGTCGCTTCTCTCGCCTGAGGGCTCACACGTTTCACCTCGTCCAAAGCAGAGACAACTGTAAACGCGCAGTCTCATATAAACAATGGAAAATAAAACAATTCTTGCATTCATCTTTGAATACATCGTAAAATGAAAATCTTTCAATGTCACATCCAATAATATTTTATCATCAATATCATATCCTATATATAGATCAACAAAAATGCTCTCATTTTTATGTTTCCGATAAGAGATTTACTTACCAACCGCGGGAATCACCACTATAAACTTCTTTGCGTACACCAAGCGTTTTAAAGCTGGCGTGTGCTTGGCTAAAGTTTCATGATCAGGAACAAGGTATGGCGACATCAATCGAGATCGCAATTGACTCTCTAGAGCTCGAACTTCGGCATTCAGCCATAATCTGCCCATGTGTCTCATAAGCTTCCCTTTCGAATGCTCCGGTCCAAAGTTCTCATCCAGACCTATTACCTTCGGAGCGCTCGAACTCACATCCGTTATCACGAACAATCGCTCGGTCTCATCGTACTGCACCCTTGAATCCTCAACAGAACAAAGATGATGTCCGAATTCAATTAGCTTCAATATCCTCAAAAGCGTTTCTTCCCGCTTATTTAGTCTGTGTTTACGAAGTATTTGCCAATCAAGAGTTTTATGAGCGCTTTCCAGCAAATTTAACCCTCGAAGATCATTATCTTCTGGTAAAGGTATTATTTTCACACATTCCTTCAATCTCTCCACACTGGATAAAATCGTGGAATCCTCGCTTCCCTGCACAAGAGTCTCGATGTCCACGTCAATTAGATTTAGTAAGATTGTAACACGCTTCAACAATGTCCGCGAACTCTTGGCGCATATCCTTACGATATCAAGATTACTTCGAAGCCAGTCGCAGCACACTTTAATAGATACGAGAATCTCTTTGCTAACCAACATGTTCAGAATGTCATCCGACTTTAAGCTCCGCTTCTTCAATTGTGCGATATAAAAAGTATTAGCGTCTGCGTTGCATAAGCGATCGTTGCTTTCCTCAAATGTACTAGTCGAGTCCGTATTCATGGTAGTCACGGCACTACTGGAATTCGTTATGGAATCCTTATCACTCATCGCTTTCGAATCCATTTGTTGATCAGTCGCGTGTTGGCCATTAACCAAATGATTAGTACTATCCTTATTGCAATTCTCCGTTTTCTCGGCAATATCGCTGCCATGACCGTTCATCTCTTTTTTCACTATCTGCGCTGTGTTTTCGGTAGTTTGGATCTTTTTTTCTGGAGATGATTCTTCGTCATCCGTATTATCATCTGACAATACGTCATTTCCCTCACTCAGTGCATCGTCCTCCTCCGTCTCGGACACATCAGAATTGACTTCGTCACTGGACGATGTCAGTGTCGATTGCTCTATGTCGCTCGTATCAGAATCAGAGCTAGTTTTCCTTTTTCGTCTACGAAGCTTATTGAGAAGACTTTTCGATTTGTCGCGTATCTTTTTGGGACCTGATTTGTTCGTAATTCCGTTGTCTAATGACTTGGCTTTGCTATTCTCATCTAAATTGAGTACATTATTGTCTTTGCTCAAAGCAGAGTCTTTCATGTGATCTCCATTATTTACTGATTCAGATGACGCCTGATTTTGCTTCTCAGCTGCTTCTACATCAGGTACTGCCATTTGTATTATCATTTCTTGCAATTTTGTTATTGTAAATTGTAATAATTGCGATAGTATTGCTAAAGTTATAGCAACGACGCCCTGTACTTCGCTGGATTCTTTGTTTTTTAATCTAGAAATTGACATTAAGCATATTGTCACGATCTTAAACACCATGTCATCTGTTAAATAAAGCGTTGGTCTGTTTTTGCAATTTTGAAGATATGTTTCTATGTTATCCGTATTTTCTAGACAATTTACGTTATCCGACTCGATTTGATCCATTGTTAAACAATTCTCTATATCGGTTAAAAGATCCTGTAAAAAAGAAATCATAAAATATACAAAATGTTTATATTAAAAATTATCAATAAATATTTTGCATGTTTTATTACATACCTGACATTCTTGATTTATCTTGTCAGAATGTGGATTCTCATAATCCCATAAACGTAATAAGGAAAATAATCGCGATATGCAATGATGGACAGAATTGCTTTCATCTGTATAGCTGGACTGAGTTATTATAATTTTATTTAAATTTCCTTCTGCTCCTTCAAATGGTTCAGAACACAAAACGCTGTAAAAAAATCAGAATTATAATTAGTACTGATAAAAAAAATACTTGCGTATCAGTAAAAAAATAAAATAAAATTACTGGGATATAATTGAGATATTTGTTATCAGAGTGTACAACCATTTATCGTTGCGTAACTTAACACTAACCTTCTCATATAATGATAAACTGCATCTAATCCATAATTTTTATTGCCTGCTATAGTACCAAGCTGATTATGAGGCATACCAATGTTTGGATCAATAGCTATAGCCATCTGATAATATCTGTTTGCTACCATTGGATCCCAATTTGAATTTATTTCTAATTTGTACCTACTCAAATCTCCAAGGCATACTAAACTTCGATGAATCAAGCGCATGACACATTGTTTAAGCTCCTTTGTATGAGTCTTAGATTGCCCTGTTTTAGTTCTTACCTATTATAAATTTAGGATCGTATATATATATTACTATATTACGAATCATGATGCCTTACACACAAAAACATAATTGCATAATTAATGAAAAATCAATTAACATCTTTAAAACAAGATTTTTGTTTCCTAGCTTACGTGAGCAAGTTAAGCAGTAAAAAATTTTCTTACGCATGACGAAATACTTTCATTGTGAATGAAAGCAAAGTCGACAACACCAACGAGATCTAGATCATATTCCATTTGCAGTCTCATTATCAGATGATGATAATATCCCACACCCCCTGCCAAATGGACCAAAAGTAGCGCTTTTTCCATCTCATTCCAGGTATTACCCTAAAATATTATTACATTATTATTATAATCATATATTAAAAATTATCTCTCGTGTATTATTCTATGTTCAAAATTTCCTCTCTGTACATTTATATATATTTAAAAAGAACCAGATATCACATATAAAATAATGTGTGCATGTGTGTAGAATGTATTATATCTTTATATACTTTGTTATTGTTAGTTCCATTTTTTAATAGATTATTGTAAATATTACCTTCCGCAATTTTTTTGCTGCGTATACAACATCGTAGAAAGCCTTTCTCCACAGAAGTTCCTCTATTTTATGCGAATTTCCAATAGGATCTTTTAATATTAGTCTCTCGCAATAATCCTTAAGTTTCATGCGCTGAATCTTTACAGATGGAACAAATATGTCGCTTACTGTCAGGGCACGATTTTTTTGCTCATCCAATTTCTTGACGATCTCCGTCACGTTTCTTAACAAAGACAAATAAAGCGTTTAAAGAGCGAACCAGCGGACTTGCGTCACATGAAAGTCATAGTCAAAGATACACACTCAAATGCATAACACATTCTCATTACGCTTATCATCGTGCACAATGTTAAAAATACAAACATGCTGCTCAAACGTTACTACTGACTAAAAATAGATCGATCGCGCCTGATATATCGCGAATCGCATAAGATTCATCGGGAAACGCGCGAGCGAGAAACAAGCATGGCGATTAGGACTAGGTGGGTTAGGTTCACGTCTCTCGAAATCACTTTGCTCTCATTTCTACAAAATCACATACGAAAATATCCTTCTTTTTTTTTCCTCTCCGTGAATGAAAATGGAAGAAATTACTCGCGGAGGAGGGGAGTATCATTTCCACGCGGGGAAACGGAGGGGCTTACTTGTGCAGACGTCTCGTGACTTCGAGGCAGTCCGTTGCTCGGGCCTCTGCCGCGGCGTTAAACAATCTTCTCATTTTGCGCTATTCATGACCCACGTTCCGGCCGACTCGTCGTTACTCATTGCCCCGCGGTCTCCTGGGACGCGCATCTCCTTCGCAGACTGAGAAACCTCGACATTCGTCGCCCTCGTTCGTCGACACACGCCGTCGCTGCTACTCGTACAGTGTCCACTTCCTCTTTCCGTTGCTTCGAACGCTAGCCACCGACATCCGTCCGATCGCAGCGCTCCAGCTTGACTCACGCGGCACGCCAATTGGTGCGATCAAGTCACAATCAGTCCTATGACGACAGGGTCGAGTCATGCAATTGGCCATTAAAATAGGGAGTTTCTCAAGTTCTCCGTTTTTCTATTCGACAATGTCAATGATATTCTCCTCACATTCGGATATGATTGGTCAATCATTTCTTTTGAAACAAACTATGAATACCGGCTTGTGTGTTTCTGGCTGAAACTATCCGGTGTTGTGGACGTTCGAAATTAAAAAGTAAGTTGCATAAATCAGCACAGAAAAGAGAGCTTATAATAAAAGATTTACAATATTACATAAATATACAAATAAAGAATGGAATGTTTATATACTTTTGGCTTGAATGTTCTCTTATTAGCAGACTACGATTTAGAATTATAAACTGAATGTAATAAAAGTATTCATAGTCCATTCTTATTTCAAGATCATCTTAAGTGATGTCTTAAAGTATTAAATACGGTTCGGTGATTGGTTTATATCATCTTAAAACTGCTTAAAACGCATTAACTGTTACTTGAAAATGCACTGTGAATACAGATCATAGGATTTTGTAAGAATCCATTGAAATGTAAAACATCTTTCCGTCAATTTTAGGAGTCCTAGAGGATAAACATGCACAATAACATCGAGATCAAAGCTGTAATTCAAGATATTGAACGTACCGTTTCAAAAGTCGAAGAGCTCTTTCATCAGAACAGCACCAATCAGACTAAAATCGAGCAGCATGATACCTTTTTTAAAGCAAAGGATGGAAGATTAAAGTTACGAAAGTTCAAGGTTGGTAATTATTAATTTTTTTAATTAACACATTTTCAGCAGATTAAAAATATATATTTTGGTGCTTAGAACAGATTACTCTTTAAGAAACAATGGGTAACTTGCATAATGTCGAAGATTGAAGAGAAGAAGCATATGGATATAAATTTTGATTTTAACATTATTATCTCATCATCTTAATACAAAACACTTTTGTCTTGTAGGATGGTACTGCAGAGTTAATTTTGTACAAGCGACCCGACGTCCTGGGACCAAAATTATCTACTTACAACAAAGTAACACTAAACTCAGATATCGTGGAATCAATCACAGATATTTTGTCCCGATCCAATGGTGTGCTAGGGATTGTTAAAAAGACAAGGCTCTTATATATTGTCGGGCAAACTCGAATACACATTGACAAAGTTGATGGTTTGGGTAATTTTATAGAATTGGAGGTTTGTAAATGTACTTATTACATTATCTAGTCATGTCAACATACCCATATAGTATACAGAATATTCTAGCAACATTGCAACAACGTTGTGACATTGCTACAATATTCTGTGCTGTATGGGTAAAGATACAGTCAATTTGCAACGATATATCATTAATACAGGTAGCGCTGCAAGAAAATCAAGATGTAGAAGCTGGACAGAAGATCGCCGACAACTTCATGCGAGCACTGTGCATAAAAGAAGACGACTTAATCGCGGAAGCATACGTAGATCTGCTCAATTCTAAGACATGAGTATCATCTATCCTGATGTCACAAATGTAAAAGAAATAATGATTGATTTATTCCCCCAAAGATTTAAAACAGTTCTATTTTTCACAATTATACGTCAAATTATACGTCTCAGACGAAGCAATCTTCTTTTCCAGAAATAATAAATGATGCGTAGTATACGTTGAAAGAATTAACCCTTTTGAATGCCATTGAATATTTTAATGATTACTTGATCAATCACGTGCTTGGAAGTTTATTCTTTGTAGCTGCACTAAGTGCACTGTGCTTTCTGCACTTGAAGCAAGTGTATAGTTATTAGCCGTTGGAGAGAAAAAGAAGAAAGATAAAAAGAGATCAGCCACAGAGAATAAACTTCCGGACATTGGAAAGAGAAAGAACGAAGGACTCGAGAGTACGGAAAGTGTAAGAACAGATCCTACATCACTCGGCGTCGTTTGTTGCGTTCATCGAGACGTTCCTAACCTCAAACAGCAAGCTTTAGTTACTTTAACAAAGGAACTACACATCATTTTTTAATCGCAAATTTTGTATTTCATCCGCGTCAAAATGTCGTACATGCTATCGCATTTGGAAAACGGCTACCAAGTCGATCAAGCTATTCTATCGGAGGAAGACAGAGTCGTGGTAAGTTTATCGAACGTTTCATTCAATATGCCCCAGCCAGTTTCATTTTATCTTTACCGTCATAGATGAACATTAATCCTTAGCTGGCACACTTCTCCAGAATTTTATAGCTGGTACATCGGACCGTTTGAGGCCCCAGGCATAAAAATTGCTTGCAATGCGAGAAAGCTACTGATTTTTTTTTACTTGAAAAAATTCTCAGATATTCTTTGATACTTATTTTAACATGTGCCATAGGTTATTTTGATCAAATTTAATAGTGACTATGAAAAAAAAATTTTTTGAAGATAAAAGAATGAAAAAATATTTTTACTATTTTCACTGAGGCTTTTGGTACCCCATAGTGCCAGCAAAGGGTTAAAACGATTACGACAGAATTATTTCGAATTAGAATTCTTAGAATGTCTCTTTTTCTAGGTAATTCGCTTTGGACATGATTGGGATCCGATGTGTATGAAGATGGACGAAGTTCTCTATAATATTGCAGAGAAAGTTAAGAATTTTGCTGTCATTTACTTGGTCGATATTACAAAAGTGCCAGATTTCAATAAAATGTAAGTAGAAATTTATATTCTCATAAATCCATATATTGCATCGATAACCGATTGACAATTTAATTAAATTCAAAGAGAAAAAAATTAAAAATTAATTACTTTAATTAATTAATACTGAGATATATATGTATCAAAGGTATAATGTTTTAACAATAATAATATATAAATTAACAGCTAAAATATGTACTTTTCTGTAGGTATGAGCTGTACGACCCATGCACAGTAATGTTCTTCTTTAGGAACAAACATATTATGATAGATTTAGGCACCGGAAACAATAACAAAATAAATTGGACATTGGAAGACAAACAGGAAATGATTGACATTATTGAGACAGTTTATAGAGGTGCAAGAAAAGGTCGAGGTTTAGTTGTTTCTCCTAAAGATTACTCTACCAAATATCGATATTAATTTAATTATAAGATAAATGAATGTTTTTTTATTTTGAAGAAAAATATTAATGCTGTTTATTTCAAGGCAAGATATCATGGAAAAAGTTACGTGGAAGAAGTCAGATGTATCTGATGATTTTAAATGGACAATTTGTGAGTTCTGTTGTAATTTATGTCACACGTATTTAAAAAATAAATAATAAAGTAAAATAAGGGAGAGTATAAAGGTACAAAATGCGTAAATTATATAGAATAAGTGTACATACAATTATTGTCAATAATATATGTATATTTTGAAAAATTTTATAAACTCTTATTTACTATTTGGTTTATATTTATTAACATACTAACTACAATATCCATCTCTGGTATTTTAAATGTTTTCTAGTTGGACTAGAGATTATTTAAGGCATGTATCAGATAATGATGCTAATAAGCATATTTAGTATCACATAATATATTCTGATGTTTGATGACATATGTGGGTGTGTATGTTTGCGATTATTTATAAAAAAATAGTGTATGAAGTATTTACATTAATCAATACATCCATAGAATTATATTTACATGTAATTACAATTATTATTTGATATAATATCTGCAATCGATGATGATCTGCAACTCGCGAATAATTATACACAGCTCAGTCGTTTCTTACATATCTGCAAAATATATGTAGGCTTAACAAATCACCTTTGTTAAATAAATATAACGAAAAATTTATACAATGTAAATTTTTGACAAAGAACAAAGAGATATTAGACTCTTACCATTTGTTGCGTATTGCACGCTATCGCCAAGTACATCAGCTGACCTTGAACAAGTTAATAATGGAAGACTGTCCTGTATTAAATTTTCTCTATTTAGCTTGTATGATGAGTCTCTCAGTGGTTTAAAAATACAATCCAGAGTTCGGAATTTTCCTGGAAAATAGCAGCATCGTTACCAACATCATTCTTACAATAAAAGTATTTTATATATAAATATGCAGAATATTTGTTACCGACCTAGTGTAATGTGATGAGTTTTTACATTTATAGCACTCATTGATTTGCACTGCCTCAAATCTTAAAGTAAAATTATGCGAAATAAAATCAGTTACATTATGTATAAATAACATTAAAAGTAGATTTTTAATGTAATGCAAAAATATTGTTGAACAAAGTCGCGTTTCCTTTTCTTTCTCGTCACTTAATTTTTTATATAATATGTAATGTTTAGACTCGTGAGATTTTGTATCAGTCTTACCGCTATTTGTTATGCTTCTTGAAGTTGATCGGGGAAAGAAATTGAGAGAAATTGATTCCAGAGACTTCATAGATATAGAATTGTGTTTTTTTACTGAAACAATATGAATCGTGTAGTACATTAGAAAAAATTAATAAATAATACTATAAATATAATGCAATATAAAACTGACTCAGAAAAGCAGTTCGATGATTGTAGCTTTTTTAAAACATTTCGATGATATAATTTTGCTTTTTAATGTAATGCAAAAAATGATCACTTGTAATTGTAATACGATTTATTTCATACCGCTGCCCAGTTCGTAAATATCATTGTAAGTGTATATCAGTTGCAAAATTACTCTCACAAACCATACATACAAAAAAGCAATTATGAACATGTATATGATTACCAGAGAATGTTAAACAATTGATAACTACATAGATGTATATATTAAATAGAAATATATATATATATATATATATATATATATATATATATATATATATTGAGTGAATTAAATGAAGCAAAAGGAAAGCAAAGCGAAAAGAAGATAACGCGATCCAAGCATTTATTCCTACCTCATCACGTATTAGATAGTTGGAGAGACTCTCATTCTCTGTAGTACAAAATAGATTAGTGTTATTTCTATCGTGCTCTCTTTAACTATTAATAATACCATAAGAGTAAAGAACTAGTCCAGTAAAGTCTAGTCTGCTACAGAGATTAGAGTATATATATATATATATATATGTACATGTGTTAAATATATATTACATACATATTTCAATATTGTTGACTAGATTTGTATCTGAATTTGTTGTATCTTTGGCTTTCTTAGAGGTGTTCTCATATACTGGCTCAACTGGTGGTGGTTTGTCTACGAGAATGTAAGATAATGTGCAATACGTAATAAATATAGTTTATTTGAAGAAGCATTACATTAAGCATAGTAAAAAGGACTGTAAAAAGGATACTTACAAGTTTTTAAGAAATAAGGGTTCTTGAGTACTTGCTTTATACAATTATATATATAAGCGTATTGGCTCTGAAAATATAAAGACATTTTGTATTATATAACTTTATGCAAATATTAATATACAGAATATCTTTAAAATAGATATACATATAACGTGGACTTTGAAACATGAAATCAGTTTCTTTTTTTCTTTAGTAAAAATGCTTTTGCAATTTCTTCTGTTCCAGCATTCGATATCTCATATTAATTAAAACATGCTTTAGAGATACACACAAGATGCGTTTTTTTACTAGTTGATTCTATACTATTTGAGTTACTTACTTCTCTTTGTACCATATTTATTCTATGATGTCGCAATCTATATACAGTTCCGAATACATCTAATTTTCTATTATCTCTAATTTGTTGCAGAAGAATATCTATTGCTATTAATGTTCCTGTCCTGCCAATTCCTGCACTGTAAAGTAACGATATGTTTTTTTTATTAAGAAGTATAAATCATTAATTTCAAACTTTGAAGTTGTGAAATGCAAAATAGTTCTATTCCTAGAAAATTTGTTCATACCTGCAATGAACGACGATGAAACCTTTATTGGCAGTAATATTGCGGCGCATTATTTGACAAAAATTGATCATTGCATCGAAATCTTCTGGAACATCGTGATCGGGCCAGTCTTTAAAGTGCAAGTGAGTGATAGTCCTTTTTTTATTTTCCTGTAATTATTTGTATTTTCTATAAATATTCTTCGCATAAAATTTTTCTCAAAATGTGTTATTCACATTAAAGAAGATAAACCTTTTGTAATACAAGCGTTCTTTGGGTGTGCGTCCTGAAATCTAATTCACTCGTACATCGTATCATCATATTCTCATATCGAAAAGATTCTCTTATTGTCGGATAATATTGATGACATTTTTCCTGAAGAAGATATTAATGATATTAATGCTATTAACAACGATATGGTATTTAATATTATTTATTGAATTATTATCGATTATAATTTACTTTGCCCTTCTCGACCAACTGCGTCAGCATAACTATAATATTAATGTTATATTGATTAACCATTCTCCAAAAATCGTAAGTGGTTTCCTCCTTTGGACCTTGACAAGCTATGTATTCATCTTCTCCTGTATATCCCTGATGGAAAATGAATTTACACATTTAATTTTTTTATCCACGCAAGAACTCTTTTTCCTTAAGTTTTTCTTCAATTGCGATTTAAAATCACATTTTTATTCCTTACAATACTTATTCATAATACCTTGTTTATGATACTTTTGCTTAAGCAAAATCATTCCAATCTTTGATAGAGAAAGATTGTATCGAATTAATATGCATACACCACATGTGCGTATGTAAAATATTTACCCTTATGAATGATGCGTTGATATAATCCGTGTTCGGGTCGTTATCTATCACTTCCAGCTTTACTCTTGAGAAATCATCTGAAAGCATGAATCATAATGTATAAGTCGCAAGTGCGCGAATGTGTGCGAATGAATTGTAAAATAAGTTCGTACAGGGCAAAATGTCGGAGTAGCGGTTTTTCTTCCGGTTAGCTTGCAGGCAGGCCGTATTCGTGGGCATCTGCAAGTCGACGCTGAGTGTCTGAAGCAGCCGAAATTCATTGCTCAGTTTCCCAGGATTGTCCACTAACTGCTGGCAATGGCTGATGAATTTCTTTTTGGTGAACGGCGCGGGCACAGGCGAACCGGGCATGTCAGAATGGAGGAATCTTCGAAACACTCTAGAATAGGAGAGATTGCGACGAACGTGAATTATTTTATAAAGCGTACAAAGCAAGAAGATGTATTAATCAAGAAGATGTATCTTATCGTATTTATTTATTTAATCAATAAATGCGCGATCGAAAAATAATAAGGATAAGATACGTGTGAAAAAATATGCATGTATACGTGTGTGTATGTGCATGTGCACGTGCTGACAAAATTTCCTCGTTTCTCACTTATACAAAATTCAAGGATAAGTTTTATTTAAAATCAAAATTTTCCATTAAAGTATTTTTTTAATATAATAGATGATGTTTAATGGATATTACGGATATCGACCATTTTTTTCCTCTATTTTTTGCTATTTCTCAGTAGCCTCATTATTCCGTTGAATATACATGTTAATGAAGAAAGCTATCTGTTGAAAAAGTGAAACGAGAAGACTTTTGTGCAATCTCTCCCAAGGAGAACAGAAAGTCAAAATAATGTCAATTTGATTTGTCATTTGACGTCATATTAACCGAATCACGATCAAAGCATGACATTTTTTTTATCACAATTTAGTTAATATGATGTCAAATTGACATTATTTTAACTTTCTGTTCTTCACGGGTACACATAATAACGTGATAATGTACAATAAAATAGCGCACGCAATAAAACAATAATGTGTAACACACGTAATGATACATATACATGTATGTAAAATAATGGAGATTAGAAAAGTGATCGCTGAATGTGTTTAACGTTTCCGCTAAAAGCGACGAACGCTGCCGAAGCAATGAAGAGAATCGTGAAGAGAAGTGCGCAATAGCATTCGCGTTTCGTATACTGCACATATCTTTCCTTCGCCGGTGTAGCGTAGGCAGCTCATTCATAGTAGGGGAATAACGAAAACTTACGCAATGAACATACGCGCCTGACTAGAATCGGACCCAAGGACTCGATTTCGTCCCATAGGTCAGAGTCATAACCGAATCTCCGTCGATCGTCGTTACTTCTACTGTGTCACACGTCTATTGTCTCACGCACGCTTAAAAATATTTTTCCCAAATAATTTTTAAATACCCTCGACTTTTGCGGAGCTCGGCGACGTTTAAACTTCATCGAGCACCGACCGTAGTGTACTGTATATCCTAGCGTGCGATAGACGCGCGTGCATCGCGCGACCTTGCTCATGCTTTAGCTATAGTACTTTCCTCTGAGTCATACAATAAATATCGATCATTGTTCGTAAACGCGCGTACACCTGTTGGGTGGATTTGGAGTCTACGCGTGGCATCGCCGTGACGTGATTTCGAACGGTTGGTCCGAATATTATTACTTCAATTTTTCTGCTTGAAATTTTTCCTGCGACCACAGAAGTCTTATCTTATCTTATTTCGCTGTTGAACGCGGTGTAGAACGAGTCCAATTATCTCTGATCGAGATGTATGAGCATCGACATCGTTGTTTGTATCTTTAATCAAGATACAAGAACTCACGTTGATATTAATCGCGTTTATTAATCATTCTCTTTTTTTATCTGCTACATATGTTGCAATAATGAAATTGTGACTTACATGTGCGGCGAGCATTTTCGCACAAGCAACATCATTGTCACCAGTATTCCCACGAAAAGAATGCCGAAGACAGCTCCGACGATGAGAGCGACGTTCAATTCTGCAACTGTATGTCAGGAGAAAAAGAGAGACGGATCAAATAACATGTATTATCTAAGATTTTATTTTATTTCATATTAAATGGGCGACTATTTGCCGGCCAATGATTACAATGATGAGATACTCACTCGTTTTTATCGTGAATGTTTCAGAATCAGCGTAACCACCGTCAGTAAACGCTCTCATTCTGACGTGGTACCACGTGTCCGGTTGAAGAGGCCCGTTGCAATACACCTGCTGGTCCGCGTTGGACGAGATCTCCTTGCAGTTGATGTCGTCGCCGATTGTATATTTGACTGCTTTGATGCGCCCGTAATCAACAATGTTTGCTAAACAGAATTTCACAAATATTTAATAATGCATGCGCAACGAGCTTTCAGCACTTTATAAACAATCGTCCTGCATCTATCTACGAGCATATCACCTACGAGAAGGATCCCATTGCGGTCGTGTCGCTTGATACGTGATTGAGAAGTCGTTCATCATCGCTTCCTCCCACGAGGACGCATTGGGCCAGATCTTGGTCTTCAGATCGAATCTCGTGTTCGATCGCATGTTATTGTATCCCATCTTCGCCACCATGATCGCGTAGAACTTAACATCGCCGCTGGTATTGAGGAATAAGGGCAGCAAAATCGTAACGGTTGTCGTAGATCTGCGTAACTTATGTGGATCCAAGGTGATCAATTTAATATCTTCATCCGTAGGCTGTGGCGGTACTATGATAGAAAAAGAATCTTCTTAATTGTGAAATTGATCGTGGAAAAATTGAAGAATCGCCACGATAACAATAACGTATAGAATTCTGATATATTGTAGTTTACACCTCAGGTTCAAAGAAAGCTTAATGTAACAAAGAAAAAATTATTCACACTAATACTTACTACCGGCGGGATACAACACATTTTGACTAATTGGCTGTCCAAGTGTATCGACATTTTTAACTTTGGCGGATATCGTGAAGTTATAATTATACTCTCCTTTCAACTCGTTGAGATTAATCGAGCACATGTAATCGTTGTCAGCGTAATCCGTACAGTTGTGCTTCACGGAAATGAGATCAGGTAAATATCCGTCTCTGGTACCAAACAATGATACGTTAAAGAATTCGAGTTCACCGTTTAATGAGCACGGCAAGCCCCATGTCAGAATTGTATCTAACATGTTCGGATTGGTCAAATTTTCTTTGATCATGATGGACGAAGAATTGAATTTCGAGACTGGTCCTGGAACTAAGCAATCATAATTATAATCATTGTCAATTA
Source organism: Crematogaster levior (assembly GCA_901521435.1). NCBI lineage: Eukaryota > Metazoa > Arthropoda > Insecta > Hymenoptera > Formicidae > Crematogaster > Crematogaster levior. Next base: position 330,946 of record CABEGB010001269.1, on the reverse strand, counting down.
TAATCATTCAATCACTGTTTAAAATATTCGAAAAGGTGAAAGAGGTTTCCATGCTATTAAAATTGTTAGATCATCGTGCGTAATTGCATAAATATTTTATTAATAATAAAGCTAATCGTTTAACGAATGTTTATTTATTATATTAATTATTATATTATATTAATAGTTCAAGTTTGTATCCAAATTTTATTCTTGAGAAAATATTAATATACAAAGAAAACGGTAGAAAGAACGGTAGATTTAGTATTTCAAGAATTAAGAATAATCTTGCAAATATAATGAAAAAAAATCAAGAGATAAAAATGAAATATACCTCCACTACTGCTTGAAAAAGTTTTTGGATCACTGCTGTTGCTCCATCCTTTTCCTGTTTTCGCTCTCATATCTACCTTGTAATTCGTGAATGCCTTTGCCTCAAGATAATCATACTCAAATACGTTTCCGCTTACGTTAAATTTTTTAGAATACTCTGTATCTTGTTCTTCAAAAAGGCACCAATTTGGAATCGGATACTGTTCCCATTCGATTACGATTTCAAATTCTTCTAAATAACCGGGCAAGTAATCCGGCTCCTCCCAAGATAAAGAAAATTGCGAGTCCGTGATGTTTCTGATACAATTAAGCTTAGGTGGAGATGGCACTAAAATTATTACACGAAATATTAGTTAACGCTGAATTAATAAATACTATTCAATTATATGTTAAATATATCTTGCAATGTTAATGATCCCGCAAGTAAGTGAAAGAATTTAATCCCTATTGATTGAATTACAGCTAAGATTTTTAATCTAATTAGCTGATCATTTTACTTCATCCTAAATGATTTCATAGAAAAAAGTAAAAGGTTATTTATCTAATTTTAATATTATTTATATCTAATCGTTTATAAAATTGTTATAGAAATAAAAGTGAATGAGAAATTAACAATGTTCTCAACATCATAAGCGTCAATCAGCGTCTTTTCGTCAAATTATTTTTTCATTTACATTATTTTTTTACAAGATTAACCTGATACACATTTCTCTGCACTGTTAATCAAATATGTATTTGCAAAAATAATGTAATAATAAATTAAGTTAATTCAGTTAAATTAAGTTAAATTAAAATATTAATCCCAAATCAATGATATCTACCATCCTCCAACGTTGTGGCATCGACCCCGTTACTTAAGTCACTATATCCTGCGATATTAATGGTTTGTGCCCAGCAAGTGTAACCCGTGAAAGGACTTAACCCTTCTACGGTTACATTTAGTACGACAGTAGGATCTGCAGCAGTATCGGGTTCTATTTTCATCGGGAACACGCGATTTTGAGGCTCGTAGCCTTTTCCCTTTTTCTCTGTGCAATTGCACATAGTTATTATAGACGACAGCTGGCACTGATTGTTCTCTTTCTGAATGGTCCAGATCATCGACAAACTTCTGTCTCTTGGCGATATTCCTGTAGTAGCATGCGCAGCTGGTGGATTCGTTTCTGAAATATCGAAGAAAACTTTTTCAATCAAATTCAATCTGCCGGAACGTTGATGAATTAACATTGGATTGTGTACCATTGTGTAACATGCAAGGGAAAAACAAACGAGAAATCTAAACTGCTTTTGCTTACTGTATGAAAGCGTGGTACTGGTCTTATCTATCATTTCTCCCTCTTTATCGTCTTTGTTCACAGCATTGATGAACACCTGATACGTCTTGCAAGCATGCAAGTGCGGAATTATCATATTCGTGTTCGTGGTATTGTCGCTATAATTGAAATCTGTAGTGATATGATAATGCTTCAAGCAAGCCGTGCCAGACTCCGGCGGGTCCCATTTAACGATCAGCGAAAAATTGCCGGATATTACGTGGAAGAGCTGCGGCGCCGACAATTCTGAAAATTGTCCATATGTCAGAGATGTGGATTTGCTGAGGATCGAGACCGATTGTCCTGGAATTGGCGGAAAATGGAGCACGCAGGCAGAACTTTAATTCCGGACTTATTGACGAAGAGACGTCGAAGCTTGATAAGACAATCCATCAATTTTGCAAAAACAAATTGATCGCAAATTTCGCAGGCATTCTATAAGTCTCTCCATTTTTCCACCAATTCTCGGGACGATTCAAGCTTACTCGGCGAGGCTGTCCTCGTGGTCTGATTTACGCCGGTGGACACCACGGACGGCGTCACCGTTTTAACGGTGAAGTGATACTCCGTGCACGGCTTGAGATTGTTGACGGTGTAATTTGTGGCGTGTTTCACAGGAACTGTAGTCTCGCTGCAGGGTGTCTCGTATATGGATGATATCTCGCACTGGACAATCGAATAGTTGGATATGCATTTCGCGTACATCGCGGGCGCCTGCCAAGTCAATTGGATAACGTCGATGCTGATGGTACGCGCGCTCAGGAAGACCACGTCCTCGATTTCCGGAACTGAGGAGAATCACCGCGATAAAGATATATTCGTTAATTAATCTCTTATTTCAATGGAATTGGGCATTACAGGTCAATTTTTTTTACACTCACTGTCGTGATCCGTTGTGACTGATACGTCGACTCCGTTAGACTCCCAGGATTCGATAAGAATCTTCACCTTAAACGCATACTGCGTGCATGGCTCGAGATCGGTAGCGTTATGCCAAGTAGTAGTCTCATTTGTCTGAGTGCAATTTTTATCGTCGCATCTCTCGATAGAGTATATCACCGAAACACCGTTCGTCACATTACACGGAGATTCCCATGAGAGAGCGATCCATTCTGTGCCTATCTCTTCCGTCAAGTTAAATACTTCCTTTGTATCTGCTGAAGACAAAATCATAAAATGAGGGCGTAGAATGTCCCAGAACGAAACGTACCGCGATGAAATAATAATCGCTAATAATCTTTCGAAAAATCATAATTATTATTAAATTATACAAAAAGGGGAAAAAATGTTATAGTTTTCCGAGTCTTCTTTGCTCGCTAATTATTTCATCGCTTACGAGATATCCACCTTCTGAGTGTAAAGTTGCTTATTAAAACATTCAAAATTTGTAAATATTAAGAACCTTTTCTATTCTGCCTTGTAATATATTTCTATTTTATGATGTTATTTAGATTCACGGTAGCTTTTCTAAAAAATAAATTCGTTTTTAACCCTTAAACTCCTCAACCTGATATCAAAATGACGTTTTTCAAAATGAAATAACGTAAGGCTCCCTGTTACTTGACTACATAATTTCCCAAAGTGAGGTCCATAATAGATCCAAGTTTACAGGATAACACTTGTATAAAGATAATACTTTTTTTACAAAATTTTAACAATTGTAAAATTTTTGTTACACCATTGTACAAAGGCTTTGTAAATTGTACTTTTCATTATAAATCGTGCACATTCAAAATATTAGCAAATTTTTATTTTAATTTAAAAATTTTCCAAATTATATCAATGGAGTTCACATTCCAGTTAGGAATCCAAAGGTCAAAACACAAATCCCCTAATCTCTTAAATAATTGATTCTTACATATCAGTAGGATCATTTTAATTACCGCTTGCATTTATCGGCCACGTCGAATCGCAGATTATATTGATCGTATCAGTGATTGGTCGTATCACGTCGTTGGGCACAGTAGTGGACCTTGTAGTCTGATCGACAATCGTGAATGATGAGGATTTATCGTCATTGGTAACTGGCTGTGAACCGGTCGTCAGAAGCTCCACGGTGGATCCGTAGGAAGTCGCGAGACTATTCTCCGTAGATCCAGAAATTCCCTCATAGATCATCCCCAAATCGTTCATCATCGACTCGGAATCGTTATCCAATCTCGCCAACATGGCGATCGTTGTCCCTTTCGATGTAAGTGCGTCATTATCGCAGAGCGCGCAGAGGAAGCGGAGAGCGAGAACGAGCAATATCGGGCGTTTTTCAAGAATCATGTTCTAACGAACGCTGCAAACAAAGCACAACTGACCGTACGTCCCAAACTGTCGTGAAATTTAACTTGTCCGCCTTAATACGAGAACAAAATCGACAGTCCCGCTGAATCGGCAATCAAAATGCATTACGTTTTCGTTACGTTCGCGTTGTTTGCGGAAGTCCGACGACTTTGGGACTCCGAGATTTTACGTTATATTAATTAGATTAATTATATTATGTAATTATATGTCATATAATTATAATCACATAAGTATCGAACAAGTATTTCTATTTTTTGACGATGAGAAACGTTTCTACTTCAATTCCACAATTTTATTTTGCGAATTACGATGCAATATCTTCAAGTACCGTTGTTGATGCGAGAGTGAAAGATTTCTATTAAAATAAAGCACATCTCCCGGTTGAGAGAGAGAGAAAGAGAGACACAGAACGGAAATGATTTGAAAAGCAACGTGATTCGCAGCGGTCATATCTATAATATTTCCTTTCACGCCCGTCCGAAGGATTGCGTGTGCTATCGTTCGAGGATGTACCCAGCTTTTCTTTCGAAACTCGTTTTTTTCTCTCCTCGTATCTCCACACGAAAGTTTATTTCCGTCAAATTCAAAATTTAATCATTAATTTAATAAACACGTGTAACATTGAAAATTGCAGCGTGATAAACGACTCCCTTTCGAGAAAGATCAGCTAATTGGAATTAACTTACGTTCTAAGGCCGTTACTCGTATTGCAATATATGGAAATTATAACTATACATATCGATACCGTCGACATTCGATCGACGATATACATTATAATATCGTTAATCCGGAAATTACCGCGGAAACTTCGCCAAGTGCATCACATGTTTTTTTTCTCCTAATCAACGGAGTCTTTACAGGGATCTGGACTCACGAAGGCACAACACTCGCTCGCGATCGCCGATCGCGAACCGATAATTTATCGGTAAATACCGCACGCGATATCGCGTCCGCTCGCGAATCTCTCGGTGACTGTCGAGAGAGAATGTCAGTAACTCGTTCGCCGTCGTTGTCGGCTGCGCTTTCGATAATCATTGCCCAACTCAACCGCGCTTGTTGACGGCCTTCCGCCCGGTTGGCTGCTTGTCGCCAATCTGGTAGTTGATATCACTGATAACGGGCTAGAGTCCACTCGTCTGAGAAGAGTGCACTCTTTTGCGGCCACTTTATTAATCAAATATACAAGCGCCGTCCGATCCCCACGGTACATTCAATTTTTTTTTTTTTTTTTTACATCGTTTACATATTCCGCACCGTCCGCGGGAAAAGAACGGGAAGGCCGGGCGATCGTCGATTTTTCCATCCCGCAACCGATAATCCCGTTTTCGATATTGCTATCTGAATCCGCGAAACTTCTAACGTTCGACTCACGTCTTCGTGGTCGTTTTTTACGAGAAACGGGAGAGTCGTTCACGTTCAGTCGAACTTTTCGCGATCGGATGATGTCAAGTAATGTCTTCTTAGTAAAAGTATTACGCAATTGCTAACTCTTCCTCTGAAGGATAAATTTTTGAATAAATAATTTTGTGATTCTGGAAATTCGAATTGTCCTTTATTTCGCGAATTTTAATTGGCACTATTATTTTTATTCGTTTTTTTTATGCGAGAGAATCGATTGACGCTTGAAATATGTTTTTTCCGTTTCGTAACGATCAACGTGTCGTTTTTGCAATTTAATCGATAATCGTCCTCACTCCGTCTTTTATAATTTAATAATGTAAACGATTATCAGCAAATTTTGTTTCTGGCTTTGATTGCCACAATGCAATAGTGAAATATAACTAAATATAACTCGTTACTACTCGAAGTTACGTGCTTATCACCACTTTGCAGAAGCTGACAATTTTATCAAAAATAAAAATCAGGTCTCCGTATCAGTAAATCATTTCTACGAGTTCATTATCGTTCATTATTTATCAATTACACTTATCTCTTCATTGTTTTTAATTCCTCTTTCATTTTTTTTAACATTCTTGTTTTCAGTCTCTCGAATTTTATCTTGATAAAATTAAAGTAACATGGAATTTTATTACACTCACATATTAAAATTATACTCACATATTAAAACTGAGTTTGTCGTCTATTTAGCAAGATAGCAAAAATCTGTCTTTATCTTTAGTCACCTAAATATAAACTACTGAATCTTGTCAGTCAAACGTAGAATCTTTGTCCCACCTTGTCCTAAATTTAAATAGATCCTTTAAATTTTTTACCTGTTAAGTATATATTAATTTTATATAAGTATTATATGTATTGCACCTGTGCCTTGCATTATAAATTATTTTCAAATATATAAATATAAGCTGAAGGAAACATTTCCGAACGTAAAGTTCAAAACAATTTCGCATCAGGATCTCGGACGGTCCATCATTATCTCAAACTCTTGAAAGCAAATTCGAAACACGTTCAAACTCACCCGAATACTTTACTCCATTGATGCGCGTTCAGGAATCCTGTGAGAAAACAAATTAAGAAATACGCGTAGCCGTGAGAAGAATTTCACAAGGATAGCGTAAAAGTGTGAAGAGGGAACGAAAGAAACTAAACGTGGGTCCTCGGCTCCACTGGCATCTGCTTACGAAGCGGAACTCGAAACCATGTGCCTCTTCAAAGCACAGCGACCGCCACCAGACTGCCCCCACAAAGATCGTTGGAAATAGCGTGCCTGTTCGAGCTTAGTAGATCTCGGTATAGGACCCACGCACACACACACGTACAACCTACACCTACACGACTAAACACGGTCCCCAAAGAAGCAGCCGTGAACCGGATCCAGGGTCCGGCTACGTCCTTTATCGTCTACTGTCGCGTGACACGTATAGGTCCCTTACCTACCACATACTTATCCGATGGAGTTTTAACAAACCTTAGCAGGTAGCTACTGGATGAATGATAAAACTAAAAGGAATTCGAATATCTCACATTTTTTCAAGTATATAAGAGTGAGATACATTATGGCCAACCTGACATGTGCGATATAAATCTATTATTTATAAATGTTATAAATATCTTTATTCCTTTATTTCCTTTTTTTTTACTTTATACATTATAATTATTAAGATTTCACTTTTTAAAGCATAAAAACTAGTTACTGGAAATTTTTTTTTTTAATTACTTTGTGAGGATTTTCCAATGAGCATAGTCTTTCCGAGATAAAGCGATAAAGTTTTATCTTCTTCTTTTTATCGATAAGTTTCATTTAAAAAATTCACATTGCTTTATCAACTTATAACACTGTAGGATTATACAAACATCTGTTCTATATATATATATCAAGATTCTAAGAATTTGATTCAATTAAAAAATAAAATCACACATTTGAAACATCAGAAAACGTTTACTTGTCGCAAGGTGATAAAAGAGAAACAAATTTATCGATTCTTTTTTCAGTTTTATTGCAACGAATATACATTCGAAATTTATCGCACCAAGTGCGACTTAGTACAGTCTCTGTGGCGGTCCCATGGTAGACTTAATGTGAAGTGAACGCACATTCTGCCAGTGTTTCTTTAACAGGGAAACAAGAAAGTTTATCGAGAGGTGGACATTTTGTACCAACTCATCGGATGTCATTTCAATATGTCCGACGGCTACTGATAGACACAACACCTGTAGAACAAAAGCGTATAGAAGCGTTTACACGAAGTTGTACATTAAAGAAAAATTTTAAATAGAAACTATTCAGGCAACGCACTTTTTTCATTTGGAATTTAATGGTAGCCTTAACTTCATCGATTTTGCCAACCATCGATTCCTGGTGAGATAATAGTCCAGGAAATTTACCAGCCTTGTTTAAACCAGGACCGAGAAGACGGGGAATTTGCTTGATCAAGGACTCGCTAGCCAAGAACGCATCGTATTTTTTTGCTGCAAAAAGAACATAAATACATGATAAATTTTATTCAATTTTAATCCTCAACAGACTATAGATTTTAATAAAACATTAGTAGCTTCTTTGTCAATAACTTTGACAAAGAAGCTATCAAAAATATCTAGATTTATACATATATAAAATAAAAATATTTCATATACATATATTCTTTTTTGTAAAAAAGTTTTAAAAATAGACAATTTTTAAATAAAATAAATGTATCAACACGGATTGAGGTGTAATGTAATGATGTACATTACCCTCACCAAGTGAAGAACCTTTAATCTCCTTCCTCTTGACGACCACCACTTCGAATGTTAAGCAGTGATGGTGCTTTTGGGAAGGTAACAATTTGTTTGAAACACAACAAAAACGCATACCAAGTTGTACATATGTATTAACATACCAAGTTTCTTAACGAGCTTCTTGTTCTTGTTAAGTTTCTTCAGTGCTTCTGCATCCATATACGGAATATTATTAGCTTTAGCTTCGTCGCAATGCTGTTGGTCACCAAGGACACATACTTGCATTTTTGGTCTAGGAATATTCTTCAACCTAACATAAGAAAAATCAATAGTGATCAAAGTTTAAGTAAATGCATTCGCATCTTTGTGATTTTAACATGATTATGCTTTATGTAATGTCTATCCTCATGAAATTATATTGTTAGAAAGTAATATGAAAGTTTATATCAATTATAAGAAAGATATAACAACATCTAGAGTCCCATGTCCTCAGATTTAAATGTTTTTACTACATATTTGTTCAGGTAATACATGCAATAAATAAGACATCAATGACTCAATAAACTTTAAAATGTAAAATAAAATTATAAAATGTAAAATAAAACTTTAAACTGTAAAACTGATATTACATATCGTACCAGTTTGTACGTATTCATTGATCGTCAAAGAGAGAATTTATAGTATTTTCTAAGAATTTCGTACAACTATTCTCTATTCCATGGCTCCCTTTAATAAATGTAAGGTTCCAAGAATAACTTACCAACAGGATCATATATAATCCTGTATTTAATATAACGGTATAAATACCTCCCCAATTAATTTAAGACCCTGGGTACAGGTCCGCTAGATACAATCTAGCTCCCTGACGTAACATGAGGCAATTTTTATATTTTTTTACATGTTCTTCTCAATGAAGGATACAACATATGAAAAGAAAAAAAATGCCTCAAAGTCAGGTAGAAACATACTTGACAGTGCCCGAGAAACGTTTGTCCTTCTGGGGATCATAATTCTTCAAACCAATCTGCAACTCTATGGTTTCTAAAAATTTCCTTTTCTTAGTTTCCGAGTTTTGAAGTACGGCATTTACGCACTCGTAAAGAGTGTCACGGGAGACTTTTGATCTGCAATCAAAATGGAATAAAATGCACGTGTAAATTTGTCTTTCGCAATTCCAAAAATATTTCCGTGGAAACGGCAAGTGCTCGATAGCTCGGTGACGTTTCTTATTTCATATTTAAAATCTTAAGAAAAGTGATGCTGCATTTAACACACTTCAGAACAAATAAAATCTGTACAAAGCATTTTAGAATTTCAACGTGACTTGTTAATGGTCATATTAGTCGTGTATCACTTTAAGATAAAAAATAATATATATTCGTCAATAAATACAGTTCAACGCCTTTGCTCGCAGTAAGACGGCAAACTTTGTACCAGTGATTGCAATTATTTGATAGGATTATATACTCACGTCATTTTATCGAGGATGGAGGACGATGAAGACGCGACTAACCCTCCCAACAACCAATACCGGAAAGAGTCGGAACGTGACGCACAGGAACATGAACCGGGCGATCATTCAGGTTGCACGATGACACGAGATGGCAGTTCTGCAGCGGATGTGACTTGGAGTTTATTCACGTTGAAGGTATTTCCGGAATCTAAAATTATTAGACATTTTTGATTGAAATAAATATATCTAGATTCTATTTATTCATCATGATTCGATAATGTGAAAATTAATTATTTTAAAGTACTTCTATTATATAAATTAATATATTTAAAGCAGGGTCTACAGTAGGTAGAAGCCTTAATCCGTAAGAAATTAACCAATCACAGTCGAACCAATCAGACTCAACTGTATCCTTCCACATTTGTCTCCATAACTGGAATACACAATGCTGATTGGTGAAATCGCTTACGCTTATGGGTTACGGAAGATTTGTGTGTAATAGCCCTTAATCTACAATAAGTGTAGTAAGCCTTAAGCCTTAGTAACACGCGTTGATGTTGATTACAGCATGAAAAGGCCAACTAGCAGTCTATATAGTCAAAAGCCCTGATATTTATATCGACAATCGAAATAGTCGATAATATCACTTTCATAGTCACAAAATTTATCCAAGATCGGCTATCTTTAATAATACAACGTCAAGGGTTAACCGAAATCATCCAATGTCTCCTCTCTCTCTTTCTCCCGTTCGTTTTGGGTTGAACGAAGAATCGCATACCGAACGCGCTCGGCAAGTGCTGCGACCTACGGCCGACTGGCGAAGCGCGACGTTGCGCGAGCGTAACGGCGGAGGCGCGCGCGTCTATGTCAGGCGATCAGCTGTGCGCGTCGCGGAGGTTCGATTATCTCGCGCGTAGCGGAGGGTTGACGCGCTCGGTGTGTCGATCCGAGTGTACTTGTGTCGTGGATCGCGAGAGTCGATTCTCGTGCGTTTTGGCGTGTTCGCGCGATACCCAGCCTAGCGAGCAGCGAGGCGTTCGAGGCCGGCTGCGAGCGATCACGACGCTAACGGGCGGCGGGCGATCGCGGGCGAATCGGCCGCGGTATGTGCCTCGGCGACCAACGGAGCATGACGGGAACAGGTGACAATAGAGCCGCGCCATGTTAGATTTCACGAGATCGCGAAACGCGCGCCGCCGCCGCCGCTGCTGCTGCCGCCGCCGCTGCCGCTGCCGCCGATGCTGCTGCTGCTGCCGTTGCTGCCGCTAGCTGCCTACTACCGCCTGACTACTACCGTAGTGCTGTGGGGAAAGAGTGAGAGAAAGGGAAGGAGGAGATTTACACTTTGTTTTCCCGTCTATCGCGCGCGCTGCTTTCCTCACGACGGTGATCCACACGAAAATCATCCAAGCTGGATAGGTTACCCGAGTATCTCCGCGATACCGTGGACTGGTTTATGGGGTAAGTTCTCTTTCTTTCTCTCTCCTCTCGTTCTCTTTCGCGTTCACGCGAATAAAATAAAAGACTTCCCCTTTCCCCCCTTCCCCTCGTCTTCACGCCGCGCGCTGTTCGACCTGTGTACCCGCGACCTCGTGTACCCGCTTCTCGCTCCTCCGGCGTGAGGTTAACCTCCAACCTGAGTTAACCTGCGTCCGCGGGCGAGCGAACGAGCGATTGCATCGTCTCACTCGCGTGATTATCCGCGCGCCGGGCTCGCCTTTTCCCCGCGAGGAGAAAGTAACCGCGGGCGAGAGTCCGTGCGCGACCATCTCCGTGGATTTTTCGATGCGTCGACTCGCCTCGGAACGTCTTCGTCATCGTCGGACGAGGTGACGCGTGCACCTACGGAGTGCCGAAAAAAAACGTACGCGCGCCTCACCGTCGAACTCTCCTCTCTCGGACGGAAGTCTATTTTTTTCTTTCAACCGCACAAATTCGACCCCGATCCCGTTGCTCTTCGTTTCCGTCGGTCGTTTCGATATCGAATCGCCTTGGCGCGGATTAAGGATCACCTCGAACGAACGTAAACGAGCCTCTCCAATCTTCGACATTGTTTATTTCCATTGTGATTAAATCACAAAGTTCCACTGTGAAGCAAAGTCCACTTGCGACAAGCAAAAAATAAGAAGAATTTATTATCTACATATGTGGGGAGCTTAATTTACGAGTAGCCGTTTATTTCTTCGGCGGAGAAAAAGTTTTTTTTTACATATTTTCGTGGGAATCTTCCGCAGTGTTTCGGAGTTCATAATTTTTCAGCGTCCTAATATACTGTGGCACTGTTTTCTGTTTATTTATTCCGTTCTCTGTCGCTCGTTCTCGCAGTCGATGATATTAAGATTATAATTTTGAAAAAAAACGACAGACTACTGAATAAATCTGGTGATATATTTTTTTCCTTACGTCATCTTAGCGGAAAAATGACTGCATTGACGAATTCGGTGACTTTGTTCTTCGGTGAGAGTTTGAATAATATTATGATGAGATTTAATCTTGATAAACAAAGTGTTGTCGTTTGTTAAGGAGGAGTGTAAATAGATAACGCGAAATGTTCTTTCTTTATTAATTTTATCTTGAGTGGCCCTTACGATCTTAATGCGAGATTTTAATATTACAAGAATATTTAATGCAAATTAAAAATGAAAACCGTGTCAGCATGACTATCGAGAAATTAAGAGAAATTAAGTTGCTTTGATTTAATTTTTTCAAAAAAAAAAAAGTTGTAGCGGAGAAGTAAGAAAAATGCAATCAATTTTTCATTTCAAACCAAAAATTTATCGAAAAAAATTGTAAAAATGTATTATATATCAAAATACAAAAATATCAATAGGACAGTTCAATCAAAGCATTTAGCTCTTTTCCGCTACATTGATGTATCGATAGAACGTTTTCCGGTGAGACATCCTCCCCCATAGACTCGATCTGTCTGTTACGTGGTAGACGGAGAAAGAAAGTGCATTTAATCACGTTTAGCGTCAATCGAGGTTGGTGTGGGCTTTAAAATCAGTCGCATTGACAGCTTGGTTTACTTATACTACTTAGCGGTCTCCCCTTTGCTCTCATATCCGCGTAAAGCTATGATTTTCCCTTGATAGCTGCAAGGGAAGTTTGATCAGCCCGATTGAATCGTAACAGCTTTCTGTACAAATTCGCTTACGTAAGACATAACGTACGTATATCTATTGAGATTTTTGAATCGGAAAGGATCTTCGATGTATCGCAACATTTGCGAAATACGAGTGTAATAAATTTAATGTAACATTTAATTTATGATTATTATATACAAATTAGATGAGATGACGATTCTTTATAAATTCTTTATATTTCTTGAGATCGTCTCGGCGCTAGCTGAAGATAGTTCGGAAATAGTATTATTTTTATAATTATTTTCATAATTATAGAGATACATAATCATTATAATTATAATTATCATAATTATTATAATTATTTCTTCATAATTGTAATAATTATAAAATTATTTGTCAATGTAATTACTAATTATTATCACATATATTACTATTGTTATTGGCTTTCTATAGTTTATGTCTTTCATCGCTTATGTCTAACAATATTTAAATAAAAAATAATGTGGTGGAGAAAAATTTGGAAAGATTGCCAACTCGAATACGGCATGTCTACCTCTGTTAACGAAAATATTATTTCTTGTATTCTTATTCTTCGTTGCGTAGCGTTAAATGAACAACAATACTCGACGCTAACAAAGATGATATCAAGTACGACGGGAGTCACATTTATCAGGCTTAATTCGCGAGCACGCGAACCACTCGTATAACATGAGAAGAATTCGTGTTACAATTACTGTTGAATCGATGATGGAACAGCGATCCTCTCGTTTCATTCCACCGGGATCTCGCAAGCCGCTTCGTCGAGCTCCCCGAGCGGACTTTTTACTGGGAAATTTATGCATAAGGTTTCCGCCGTGACACACTATTTTATATATTAAAATTTGCACGCTGGATTCTTTCCACTCGCGTCGTTACGAAATGGAATCGCACAAATAATTGTAGATTTCATTTTGCTTTCGCTGAATTCGAAATCGATTTTAAAGGTCGAACTCCTTCGCGTATACTCTTTTCGAGTATAAACATTCTCAATTTCGAAATACCGATAAAACATTCTCTAGAAAGTTAAAAATCCGAGCTTAAAAATAAGGAGATTATTAAGTCGATCACCATAATCGATTTTTTTTAAACGGATTCTCGTACGAAAGAGTTTTTTCTTTTCTGCATTTATTTTATTTTTTCATACGGAATCATCGTTTTCCCAATCGCGCCATTACTAACGAAAATGGATGAATCGATTAGCTTTCGAAAATTAATGACGTTTCACACTTTATGCGCGTTTCTTTCGGTGATGATATCACTTTAAAGGCCGCCGGCCTCTGCGATCGGACGTTTTCCTTTGGGTTGAAGATTTAATTAGCGGTATCTGCTATCGGAGTTAAACGGACGTTGTTAAAGCGTAAGCACGTCGTTGCATCGTGTTTATCAGTTTGCAAGAAAAGCGTGAGCGTTGAACGCTATATACAATATATAATAATTATGAGAATCTTGCACATACCAACTATAATACAACATCATAGCAACAAGCTTTTTGATTTTGTAAAGTCTCCCAAGATCGAAGGAAAATGGATGTTTTCTCCCTGTAAAATTTAGATTCTTTTCTAACGAAAAGATGATTGTTTTTCATAATAAAATTTTCGAATTGTGATACACGATATTTTGGCGTTTGCTCGTTGAACAGCACGAAGAGCAGTATCTCGCGTTAATTTACAATAGGTACTGGGCTGGAAAGTTCGAGTACTCCGAGTGTCTTTAGCGAACGAAGTCTTTGCTCGCTGGCGCGAAACGTAGCGATGACTCACCTCGATCTTTCGTCGTGCGATTGGCTTACTCGGTGATTCACGGACGGTGCGCGTTCGCCAAAATGTTCGTGACATGATGTTTCCAGCGCGACGTGTCGCGTATGCTGAGTCTTTCAGATCCTTGAAGAACTTCAGAGAGAATACTGGGATGATACTCGGGCGATTAATGCAGAGAACCCGAGCATCATCCTGCTGTGTCTAAAGTTCGAGCTTGTATCTAAAAGAACCGGGGCGATAAGTAGACCGAAACGTATCTAAAATAAATCTCAAATAAATTATTCGAGATCAAGAGTGCCTTGAAATTTTTATGAATGGATTTTTGAAGGTACAGTGTTCACCTGTAGTTTAGTTATTTGTGTCTCCGTTCTTATTTGATAAACCTTCTGCCTGAGGTCACGCAATTTTCGGATTAATTCGAGAGATATTTTGCGACTTGGCTCGTTCCTGCCGCAATGCTAATTTGCTCGATTAAGGTATGATATGGTAAATTTAAATTCGTTTGACGAGCATAGAAAAGACACGTTTACATGTACGCGTTACGTGACTCAGAGACGTCTGTCCCACGTGATTAATCAATGTAATCACCGCCTGAAAAATTACGGCAACGTAACGCAGGTTGTCTTTCATAATGAAGAGGCAGTGAAGAAGTAAATACTAGTTTTCCAAACCATCGAATTCTCTTACACTTGCCTGAACATCTGTTATCGTTCGGCAGAAAGAATTAATTTTGAATGTCAGGATTACACGACATTAAAATTGAACAAGTGATACGTGTTGACAATTACGATTTTTTTCAATGTAAATATTATCAAGTATTTTATACTAAATAAATCTTAAATCTGATTGCGTAATATTAGAAGGCAAATCGAAATATATATGTATTTTTTCTCTTTCTGTTTTTGGTTCATAATTTTGTATTACGTGTGATACAAATGGCGTAAGCAAATAAACAATAGGTGAATTAGGTACAGTTATGCTAATAGAACGGTCTATTGAGTGAATTAAACACGTGCTCATAATATATTCATTTCTACGTTCGAGAATATCAAGCATTGCCTCGTCAATTCGTTTTATCCGCGGCTCTTATGCGTGTTTTACTTCGGTAACATCGTTTAATAATGTCAAATTATTGTAGCGCAATTAACATCAAACGAATTTCGAGAGAGATTTGAACGCAATTTATTAATTTTTGATCTTTATCTGGATTTTCTATGTGAATTTTATTTTAATTGAAATAAAATATGAGAAGAAACTTTTTTTTCAAATAATACCTTATATAGCGCAATGCAAAAAGTTGATCAAAGCGTAAAGATGAAAAGAGTTTGCGCGTACGTTTTATTACACAAATATTTACTTGTTGACTATAGTCACCGCAACACGTATGCTATCACGAGGCACATCGATGTTTGTCTTCTAGTTTCTAGTTTATATAAATCCTAAATCCGACAATCCGTATACTGCAAGATTAACGTCTGATTATTTAGATTCAATATTAATCAGAAATCTATTCTCAAATATTTTCCAATTTGTACAATCATTTCCTATTTTATAAACTATATACCTTGGATTTAAAAAAATAATAATCTTTAATCTTTTGTATATCTATAATTTGTTATAATTAGAAAATAATTGCGTTCTTTGCAATTTCTAAACATGAAACATTTATACTTTTATAACCAAAATAATGTCAAATACGAAAAATTGTGATTGTGTTTATGGGAATTATCCTAATTACACGTACCTTAATTATTGTAACTTTACATTCGACTTCTTACCCGGAAAGTTTTATCCGGTTTAATGTTAATGAGAATAATCCTCATCTGGATCATTGGAATTGCGAGCAAAGGAACGAGAATGTCTTTTACTTAAACCATAGCATAAACCATTACTTTATTTCACGCGATAACATCCATGTTATCGCTGGTTTTTTACGATAGTGCAACTCTGCCAACCGGTACTCGCGATTGCACGTGAACATCTCGCAAGTTTTTCCGGGTACATAGAGTTATCGCGTTTATCACAAGATAACACTCCGTTGTCGTGCAATCGAGACTTTTACTGTGCATATCGAAAAATTTTAGAAATTAATAAAACTAAGTATACTAACTAGTGTCTCATCGATGTGAGTATCGTGATAAAGCTTGACGTTCAAGGATGTTTCTTAATTCTTTAAAAAATTAATCTTTATTCAATTTCAACTTTTTTCTCAACAGATTATTATTTGAGCTCAGTTATCGAGATATTTAATGTTGAGACTTAAGAAAGTATAAAAAGTGAACATTCAAACGAACAGACTTCGGCCAAATAGCACATCTACATAGTCCAACGAATTTATCTTAGATTCAGTTGCATGAAATATTAGAATATGTGGAACTGATATTCTATTTTATTGGAAGATGCATGTTTAAATTTTAATAAAACATTTGTTTTTCATATTTCTTCAATAGCGTGGCTCTCGTACTATTACCATTTTTTACTTTGATTTACCGTCCCATAAAAAATTAATCAGCTGATGGGGAAAAAGATGTGAGCACCATTAAACAATGATAAATAATAACACCGGAATTAATTTTTTTTTCATATCCCTTTGGTGTAACTGTGTCGAAATGTCGAAACGTACATATGTCATCTTTAAGGATTATTTGATTTTAATGAGACATACGTCTTGTTTACGCGCCTTGACTATCTAAAGACTCCCAAAGGATTCGTCGCGCGTCGTCTGTAAATGTTCAGGTCGACGTCATATTTACTTGACATTCATCCACACCCTCGTTATCTCCATGCTCATTTTTCACGATAATGTCACCCGACGTCTTTCGTCGACAAAGGCATATTCGTGAACGGAGAAATGTCGTGATTCACGAGCGAGCGAGCAAAAATAATCAGTCTCGTAGAATACTCTCGTTCCGCTGGGTAACAACCGCTGCTCGTCATCATTAATCGATATCGGCCGTTATCAAGGTACGACGAAGATCGATAATAGTATTTCATCGTGAGCTGTTATCGCGTGAAATTTAGTACGATTAAGTTATCTACTTTTTCACACATAATTTCAGGAGAGATTTTTCTGGCATTTTTTTTAGACTGCAGATGAAAGATAAGAAGAATGTTATTATGTTAGATGAATATTTTAGAGGTATTCGCTAAATACCATAGATTATCTTTTCAAAATGTAATTTCTATTTCATTATTTTTTCCTCTATAAGATTCTTTTTGTTTTCCAAGAATTTAATTATTTTTGTTCTTTTTATCTATCGTTATCGATGTCGGGTTCGATAAAAAAAATATTGCTTATGATGTTCGATGGCGAGTCGATACGAATATCGATAGCCTGTCGAATTTAAGCATTATCCGTGTCGCCAGGTTTCCCGATCCAAACGCACGCTAATAATAGCTTCCTTGTAACATTCGCTCGCAATTGGCGACGGTATATCGGTCAGTTTGAGACGACCGTGCTGCACCTCGATATCTATTTGTTATCGACGTAATTAGTAATGATATTATTTCGTAACTGGTGACTATCGCCTTTATTCTTAGCAATATTCCACCGTCGGTCCACCGTTTTTCGATGTTCCGCCATTCAGACCGGCATTGTGATTCGTCGGACAAAATTTTCTCTCGATAACTTATATCTCTTCGATCGCATGTACATAATACCGGACGCTTCTGCATCCATTCGTGAGTTGTAAACGTGATTAATTTCCACTGAAATGGACGTGTAATCACGAGTCCGCGATATATGACAATAAATTTCCATGCTTCAATATCAATTTTAATTTTAGATTTAATTAGAATCGGAACTCGAGTGATTGGAACAATGCTGTAGTTTAGGCTCGCAAGATATTCAACTTCTGCTTTTATTGAAATTAAAACTCGATAATGAAAATCGCAGAGTTGTGTCAAGTATATCTCTTTCGGTATTTCCGCTCCTATGATGGGATCGTTTTCAAATTTGCCAAAGATTCTGCCAAAGATTGATGATTGATTCGCTAAAAATGGAAATACTCCATTACATCCCCTGGGTATATAGTGAGTCGATTGTGCGTAAAAAATCGATGTCACAAGGTGAACAGTCTTGAAAGCAGACTTGAACACAGGAAAATATGCTGCACGCATTGAATGACCTTAACCTTTCACATTTGCAATGTGAAACTCGTGAATCAGTATCATATATTTATTCACACAGATGGAATACATTAAGTATCATGTATAGCAATAAGTACATATATACGCCGGTTACGTTCCAAGCTCGTCTGAGACGTAACATACACATATATGAAGATTAGCACTTGCGATGTCGCAATTAATAGAAACGTTATATCCCGCCTTTAGTTCTTCATTTAAGGAATAATCCTACGCTTCCGTTGTACTCAGTTTTAGCGAAAAGAAACTTGAAAGGGGCTTCTCACCGAAAATTGCAATTTATACGCGAGGTTATATTTCAATTACCTACTTGATTTGAAACGCTCTTTCACCTGTTCGGGAGTATTTGTTTCTATATAAGCCATGACGTGAAGTCAATAAGCGAAGAAGCAGTCCAGTAACAACTCGTCGACGATTAAACCTTTATGTATTTTATTGATTAGCCCTCCGAGACAACGGAAATTGGGTCAAAACTGACTCGTTGTTGAAATTTTCAAACATACATGTGTTACTGCATACACGCAGTTATGTTTCGGCATTCGGCCAATTTTTTACATATTTATAAAGCAAATTTGAAATATATAAATGTGTCGATAATTTATGAGTGTCTGGTATAATTTTTTATGATATATAAGTTGTACGTACATGTATTGCTTATATATATTTTGGAAATTACTACGGAATTTACTACGTTTCATATATTCTATTATATATTTTATTCTATATTTTCGGAACATTACAAATGCATTCGTGTAATTAGAGTGTGCATACACCTTTAAAGCGAATGTTTTCTGCTCGAGACACAATGGCTTCCGTACCTTATTTTATCAAGTACTCTTTCGCTTCTGTTGCTTTTGGTCCAAGTTAATTCTCTCGTGACATCTCTCTTGGCTGTTCTTTTTTTGTCGGACACTTACCGGGAGAACGACCCTGACGAGGAACAGAGAACCGGAGTGCTCAACTGGGAATCCGAGATCGGGTCTCTTGCGTCGCAACACGGTAATAGATGAGAAGAACTTGTTCGGTTTCGGCTTGATCAATCGTTAATTGCATTATGACGAGTCTGCTCCGACGAAGAAAAGGAAAGGGAAACTAAAAGGAAGGGAAGTATAGGCGGTAATTTTACTATACTCTCTGACCTGAGGAAGCCCCTAGTACTGTCTCTAGTCTTTCTCCTCATCTCCCCCCCGCCGATCTCCGCTTCCTCCTGAGCACGGCGGAACCCTCTCTCCCTCCGGCGATATAAATCGTATCTTTCCCTCTCTCTTCCGCTTTCTCTCTATCTATCTGTGATGGTGGCGGTGGCGGAGAGGACGGCCGCGACGTGGACGATCGCGCAGTGGTGGTACCTGGCGAACGGTGGTCTGCCTGCCTGCTTGTCTGCTTGCTTGCTCGCTGCTTGGAGAACGGCTATGCCAGTCTGTGCTCCGTTGCTGGCCTAGCGGCCGGTCGAGTGATTCCAACCAATCAACCGGAGCGAAGTAGATATATATTTTACCTTTTCTCTCTCTTTCTTTCACCTTTCTGTTCTCCCTCCCCTTCTTCCCGTCCTCTTCGTTCTTGTTTTATGCCCCAGGCCCATCTGCCTCCCTGGTACCGCCGCGCTCGCTTCCCGATGTTCGGTTTGGGGAACAGGAAAGTCCTCAAGTACTCCGCCATCGAGACGTCTCTCTCCATTGACGTCGAGGATACTGTCACGTGTTTCTGCAGGTCAGTTTCTACTTGTCTTGCTTCGTGACGATGAACACTATCAACAGTCCTTATACGTACATATCGATGACGAATGTGTGTGTCAGTATGATGCTGGTAGTATTGACGTTCTCTCGTTCCCTACCTAATTAGAGTTGATACAAAGTGCACTAATAATTTTGGTGCATGTTTGCTAAAGATGTTCACCTGTCGGTGGTATATAGTGACCATCTTGGTCAAATGTATTCCAGAATAAAATTAGTATTGCGAAATTGAAACTTAAATTCTTACAATTAAATAGTTTATTACATCCTCTACTTTGGATGGAAAAGGACAAGTCAATATTTTTGTTCTATGATTTGAAACAAATATATATATGCATAAATGTTCTCTAAAAGAGAATACTTAGTAATTATATATTTGTCGTATTTCTATTGCCAAAAGTATGAAACTATCATTAAGAAGGTTACGAAATGATTTTATTACATCAATTATTTTTATGATTTTATTTCAAACGTAAGCTTAAAAGTAGGGATTATAAATTATTAAAATTCAAGTGATATAATATAATATAATAGCAAGAAAAAAGGATCACTATTTCTAAAACTTTACAAGATTCTTAGAAATCTTAGACTTTTAAATATATTTCTTTATACGTCTCTCTCATTCGGGATGTGTCACAATTCTAAAATCATCATAAAATCTGTCTATTCTGACTGCATATAATAGTATTTCGCGAAAGAATGCATTATTATTTGAAACATTTTTTCATGCGCTGTTGTCTTTCGACTTAAATAAGTCGCCGTTATCTCCGTCTGAAAGATAGATAAAGATACGCTGTTTCATTGCTATCATTGATATACGAACTTTTGTTAACGATTCAACGACGTAAAAATGTAACGTACAGAAGAAGTTATACAGAACGCAATTATCTTCATTTCATTCTTCATCAACTTGCGTCATCGTAAAGTAACGACACTTGCAATTATTCAGCAGTGCCAACGTCTTTCGTTTTTCTTTTCTTTTCTTTTTAAATCGTTACGAAACACGTGCACGTCGAAGAACGACGTCACTTAACGAAGCGATATTTATGCACCTGTCTGATAAAAGAAAGCGCATTCTAGTCATAAGACACGATAAGGTTGAGATACGAATGAAGTGTATATCCTTTTTGCAACATCTGTTCGTGACAGATATCACGATGAAAAAAATGTAAATGGGATACGAGAAGGCTACTCGGAAGGTTGTCTGTGAAAACACGAAAAACCGTTTTATCAGACGGGTGAAGCTGTCTCTATGAAAGGACGAGCTTGTAGGTTTTACTGCTCTCGACAAGATCTAAGGCGAGATACTCTCTTGAGTATCGAGATTCTAAGACGCGAACGAAACGCGAATGGCTGCTCTCATACAATTTTACGAAATATATCTCGGAAGAAAATACGAGAAACTGTAGAAGTACAGCTACAATAAACCATCTTATCGAACGGCTATTTCTCGCAAGAGACTCAGCTTTGCACAGCTCGCTTCTCGCTGTTTACTTTAATGACGTACGATATTTAGTGACATTATCTTGCGAACAATCGTCAGCTAAATAATATCTCGAGACTTTAGAAATTGTCTGCGACGTAATCAGAGGATTTGTGTTATCGCACAAGGGATTAGTCGAGAGAACTTGAATAAAATTCATTTTGGAAACGTATTTAGAAAATAAAGTCATGTCGGTAAGCTTTGTTGAATGCAACTACCTTCTTCCTCGAAATCTAAATTTAATTTGGAAACAAGTTCTATCACGAAACGAATTTGTAATCTCGAAATGATCTCAAGATCCTCAAAAACCACACGAAAATGCGAGGGATACGAAATATTTTTAAAAAAACTTCCTACATATAGACGGATACGAAATGATATATTACGAACTAATATATTATGATACCGTCTTTTCAAAACGGATAAATTTCCCCTCGAAATGCAGGATCTCACCGCATCAATTCTGTTGTATCGCAGCTTTACTCGCGTATCCGTGCGACGTGATTACGTGCGTGTGACGTGCGACGTATCGTAGCACGTGCCCCACGGTCGTCGTGGTTAAAAAGGGGCCGGACTGCTCTGCGGCTTTCGAGATTCGAGGATGCTCGTATGCTGTACCGGTTTTTCGTCGCGTGGTTCAAACGCTCCAGTTTTCTGACCGACGTGTTCTCCTCTTCCTTGTTATGGATTTTCGACCGTCTGAACTACGCGGGACTCCTTCCGAATGCAGAATATACGACTGCGATAGCCTTCTCAAAATGAAAATTATAATTAACAATATTCTAAACACGAAGGGCAAAAACGAACAACGCTGACAATGCCAATGACATATAATTATGTAAAAAAATATACAATAACAAACGTTTCGACTTGAAATAAAGTCATCTTAATTAATAACCGACACTGAGGATGACTTTATTTTAAGTCGAAACGTTTGTTATTGTATATTTTTTTTACATAATTATATGTAATTATATGTATTACTGGCATTGTCATCTAGTGTTGTTCGCCTTTTGCCTTTTGTTTAGAATATTGTTATTGAGCAAAAAACCTACGAACATTATTTATTGAAACAGATTTACACTTTTACTCCACCAGTGAATATTAAACAATAGTTTCGGTTTATCGACCCGTCTGGCCAGTTATCTTCATGATTTCAATAGGCGATTTTTGGCGTCACTCTGGTATATGAACCAAAATATACCAAATTGTACCAGAATGTTTTCGCGTATTTGGTAATTTGTGGTAGAGGTGTGGCTAACCGTTTTGGTATCTTTTTGGTTGATACCACGCTGTACCAAGCAACGAAGCAGGGTATATGCTGGTCGTTTCTGATATGCGCGAAATATCAACACAAAGATAAAAGCAAGTAATGTATTTTATAATATTTATGTCATATTAAATTTATGTTATTGTTAGATTTGATATTTTAATTACTTATTTTATAAAAAGTTCAAGATATTAATTCGCGCGTATGGAAAAGAACCAATGCATTTTAGCCTATTGGTGTGGTATTACCATATTACATGTTACCAGAATATGTTCCGCCTCTACCAATAGCAACCTTGGTACATATACCAAGCGATCGCCAAAAATCGCCTAATATCAATTGATGAGCTGCGCGCCAACTTGGTTTGTCAGATTTTAAACGCAGGAAACACTAACTTTTTTCTTAAAATTAATATAGATTTTAATTTTTGGTATTCAGTCCTCCCTCCCTTGGATAAAGAATTTACCAACAAACCAAATTGGCGCGTAACTCATCGATTAATATTGAAATCATAATAATAACTGGCCAGACGGGTCGATAAACCGAAACTATTGATTATTTATTGAATTATTAATATAATTAAGTCCGCAAATACGATATTTGTTAATTTCGGATTAATCTCAAGAAGAATCGTAATTTATACACAAAAATTTAACCAAATATTAATTTTATTACATGACGAACCTCGCTGTGATTAATTAATCGATTCTTACTTGTATATTCATGTGCATTATATATAGTATCTTACGAATAAAATTTCAGTCGATATTTCTCCTTGACAAAGTTGCCGAAGGCTTAATTAGCGCGAAAGTATATTTAAGTTTCAAGATGGCTTAAAAAGTGAATTAAGATTCAAATGCGTGGATAACTAATAGAAGAGCTCGTTTTTGTCGCGTCTTTGAAGAAAAAGTGGTCTCCTACAGAAAGAGTGTTAAAGTGATGAAAAAGAAGGAAGGTCGTAAAAGAAAAAGAAGGTCGTGATGCCGGAAATGCATATACATTAAATACTTAAAGAAATGTATAAGCAAAGCTTTTCCGATGCTGCACTTATGATTCTTTTTCTTCTATGTATTTGACCGTACAAACTCCCTTAAGAAGACCATATTTTTCAGGAATACCTCTTCCCGAACTGCGACAGCGTAGTGCAGCATACGATTAAGGCTACGTCAATATTTGCATTTAGCGAAGTGCTGTTGGATAGGCAGGTTTCACACTTCGATATCTTCCGCTTAGATCGATAGCAGAATTAAGACGACATCGGCATGACCTCATTTTTTAATGACAATCATGTTCAATTGAAGATATGAAATCGGCTGAGCATTTGTGCAAACATTGATTTCTAAGTCTTGCACGCATGGCATAGATGATGCACTTTGGGGATAAACGCGTCGTAATTACAGGAAGAATTAAAATGCAAAAAATATTACTAGAAAAATGATCAATTTATGCCGTGCGCTTTTAGTATCTGGGTTTTAGTGTTATGCGATGAATCGCGGGATGTATTATGTGATGCATGATAATGACACATCAAAGTAATAGCGTGACATTTATTCCCGAAATGCGAGATCGTTGCGTGATGGTTCATTTGGTGAAATGAAGCGGAGCGGATTGATGAGAATATCTCGCTCGTGAATGCTTGCCAGTTTCTGTCGCGTGGCAAGCGCGAATTGGATCACACGTTTTCATTAGGCTGATTAACATACTGACATTGACATTGTGACAATGTCACGGTAGAAAGAAATCCACCCGTCGGCTGTTACCTCTGAGGTTTTTTGCGGCGTCACAGTTGGTTCAGCGCGTTTGCACTTACTCCGATATCGCGTTGCCAATCGATTTTTGCTAAATCGATAATTGCTAAAGGCGACTGCTATCGTCCGCATAATCGCGAATGTATGTTGTGACCTTTTTCACTCACTTTTGAAAAACATTCACTCTGGAGGTGGTAGTTCTTTATCCTTAGTATTGAATACATAAAGGAGGGATAGTTTCGTGGGCGACACGAAACACGAACCGATTAATGGACTTCCGGCTGGGAGACGACGAGACGCAACGAGAAGGCGATTTCACGGAAACCACAGACGAACCACAAACTACTCGTGTCACACGTCGCGCGACGGGAAAACCTCCGTCTGAGCGGAAGTGTTTGCACGCAGGTCGATTGTGCGAGGAGGAAGCGTCAGATTGACGCGGATTTGCTCAATCTGAAAGAGCGAAAATAACTTTATCCGCTTGTCACTCTTAATTTAAAGTAACAAAATTATATTTTTTCCACGCTCATTTTTATCCTTTATACTTTACAACGCTATTTTTGCATTCTTTGCGGCTATTTGCGACGCTCGGTCTTGAGGACGTCGACGGAGGTCGGGATACGTGGCCCACGAGAAAGTTCCTTGGCGAATCGTCCCTACGGGAGTGGTGGCGCATGGTGGGGGGAGGGAGGTAAACAAACGCGAGGGAAATGTTTGTCGATGGGGTAGTGCCATGACGTCACGCGGAGGCGCCTTCGAGGCGCCGATGTCCGTCCGCCCATCGATCCGCATCCTGTAAGGATGTAATCCCAGAGAAGAGAGTAACTAGTCGTTTCGATGGCGTCTGGCGCCAACCCCCGGAACTATCCCTCGATCCCCTCACCGATCGTTTTGATAATTATTTCCCTATGACTGCGATCTCCTGGACGTTCTGCATTGTCGAAGCTAAAGTACAGGATTCGACCTCAAGGATCTCTATCCCTGTAACTTTAATGGTTATCTCGCTGGCTTTTGGTCGTTAAAGGACGTAATGTGGAAGTCTAATCTCAAGGGCCTTGCGCCATGATGTCCGACGTGGATTACTGTGTCGGATCTGCCAGATAATCTCCCCGGTAATTATCGATACAGCATCTCTCTTCATCTCTGCCGAGTGTAATCATGTTCCATTGCTAGCCTGTCTCGTGATAAACAAGTGGGATGAATAGAGAAGAGCTTTCTGGTTCAGTATCCATTGAATGTCATTCACGGTTGTGCATAAAGCTTTTATCTGAAACGGTTTAGGAGATAGCAATCTTTGTTCCGTGAGTCAGTCTCTCGTATCACGGTTTTCGTTCTCGCTGCACACGGCAGTGGCATGACAAACGAATTATTTCTTTTTGCTATTTTCAGACATCCTGCATCATCGACCATTTGAACATAATTCTCCAGCACGGAAATAGACGTATCGTAATCGTTTCGTGCACGCTTCTTCAAACATATGGAGCAAAAGAATTCCTTGAAACATGTGGTTGTTAGGATAGTTTCGTGTTCTTTGATCTTCGAAAGAAGATTACATACATCCTGGAAACAGATTATTCGAATCAAATAGAAATGATGCAAATTTTTTGCGAAGAATGGAAGAGCGCTTGTTTCAGAAGCGTAAAACGTGAAAACGCATCCTACACTCACGTCGTGATTTTCCGCTTGTATCACGATACACGTTCGTATATTTGAAAGCAAGCCGAAGTAGGGAAAGATTCAGCGAATCTTAATGCGAATAATAATGACGTAAGATCGATCGGCGAGACTGATACGCGGCACAAAGATACAAAGCGACACATGATCCGAGGGAAAGATCAGAGAAACAGAATGGGAGAGAACGCGCTGTTGCGGAGCGGTGCAACGGCGGCGGGGGCGGAGCGGAATATTGATTGTCGCAGAGTCGGGGCGCCGCTACCCCTCGCCTCCTGCCACACGCGACCCACCGTCCGCCCGGCAGTCAGCTGACTCGTGTTACCCGACTCACAGCTGATCCGACGCACGCCGCCGTGGTGGCGCAACCACCGTCGCATTGCTGCCCTCGCGCTTCTTTCTCTCTCTTTTTTTTCTTTCTTTTCTCTCTTCGCTCATCCTTCACGACGGACATTTCTTCCCTTGTGTCTCTACCCTCCGTGCACACTCTGGGAAAAATAATACAGTTCATAACCCACTTTGAAGCCCATGATTAGTAATAATCAAATTATTTGGATTGTTAATCCCTTTGTGAATATTTGCATATCAACTGAATATCAACAGAACTAATTGAAGAATTTACTTATATAACTTAACAATTTTTTAAACAAATGAAATAGCTACTGTGATTTTAAATTATGCGGGGTGAATTAGGGATTAATAATCCAAATAATTTGATTATTACTAATCGTGGACTCCAAAGTGGGTTATGAACTGTATTTTTTTCCCAGAGCACCTGACCGTGTCCCTTTGAAGAGCAGCACCAATTAGGATCTTTGAGAGGAAAAGAGAGGAGGGGAGAAGGAAAACGAAGTACGACAGAAAATGCGAAGAAAATGAATAAGTTTACCGCGTCCTGTCGTGAATAAATCGAGTTAGCCTGGACGTGACTCTGAAATTCACGGTTGTTCCGAGTGGCCGTAGCCGGCGAAACTAATTTCATTTGACATTTTGTCGGATATTTCGCTTTCCTCGTCGAGATAAATAGAGTAGGTATCGCACTTTTGTGGCTACGTGCGACGCACTCCGATCGTTGCGGACACGAAACATGTTCGAGTTAATTCGATTTTGCGAACTGAAATTGGTATTCGTTTGACAAAGCCTCTTTTTGATGTATGCACATGTTGGCTAGATATTTCTGGCTTTTGCATCAATCGATTGATCGCCACTCGCTATAAATAACTTGTTCATTGAAGAAAAATGGGCTTCCACTCAAGCTTGTAATTGCAGAAGCTACAATTTTTATCTTAAGATACAGATTTAAAAAAAAATTTTATAATATTTTTACTTATAATATGTCTTACATATTTTTCGATTTCTCAAGGACAGCAATTATAAGTATTTTATAATATTTTATAATTTTATTTGAATATATCACGAGGATACGAATTAAGGATGGTGAATTAAGATAAAGACATAAATTGGGCTTTTAGATATTTTATTTTTTAATCGAAAAATGTATAATGTATGTCAAATACATATATTACTAACATTTTAATTTCTCTATTTCTAAACGTTATGTTGCATCCACACGCACTTATTTCATTTTTGTGCTCTGTGTTAAATATTTCAAATGTTAAATATTTCAATAATATACATATGGATAGTTCCTCTTTGCGAAACTGTCACAATATATTTGCGCGGCAGGTCAGTTCCGTGGTCATGTAGAATCGCTTTCAGCTCTGAATCCGATAAGGGAAGGTCAGATTCGTCAGAGATCAACGCGTATCCGTATCTCGTGATTGCGTCAATATCATACATCGTGGTGCACGAAACAGCATCAAACAAATTGTTCACCGGACAGAAAGTGCATGTGCGAGCATGCATGTCGGTCCTGCGCATTGAACGAGATGCTAGGAAGGATAATACATTAAACAATGTGAAACAAGAGATAAATGTCGGTAGCTGAAATAAGTAATTTAAAATTGAATAAATTTAATCTGATAATAAAATTAAAATTTATTAGATAAATTATTTAAATTAAATAAATTCAAGTTAGATAAGATTGGTATATATCAATAATGAGAGAGAGAGAGAGAGAAAGATAATGCTCCTAATTCTAGAGCGTTTATATCCAAAAATTATTTGTGTAACAAGAGTCGATTAAATAGTTTACTTCAAAGTAAACATTTCGTTATTGTATTACTTTAAATAATCATATTTTCTTTATTCATATATCCATTGAATAATCATATTTGAGAGCTGTACTAAATTTCATTCAGTAACTCTTCTTTTCCCCGTTGTATCAAAACGGTGAATTCCTGTATCTGTTAACAAATTATTAATCAATTTTTTCTCGTTGTTTTTCAAACTTTCGAGAATTTAAAGAATTTTAAAAATGTCGAAGCATTTTTAGTAACATAGCGAAACTGTTAGTGTTTGTTTGGTATCCGAGCATCGGGATCTAATTCACGTTGCACTTCGGCGCGTTTCAGCCAGTTGACTCCCTTCGTCCTCCCTCCGCCCTTCCTCCGATAACGACTCCGCGACCATCGGGCTGCGATCTCGGCAGTCGCGTCCGTGCGCTTGACGGTGATGCGTCGCGTTCGTCACGTGAGATCGAGTCACGACACCGCGAACTACGTTCACTTCCAGAAGGAGGAGAGAAGAAAAAAAATCCTCGGATCCCGATTCGCGAAATGCGCGGCAAGCACATACAACGCCTCGTCGGAACGATCAATTTGATACATACGGTTTAGAAAGTTCACATGACGGAATGCGCCATACTCCTTTCGGACGTTTCGTCCCCTTCCGCCTCTCGTTCTTTCAACTTGAAAGAGAAACCGTCTTTCCGCTCGCTGTGATCTGTCATATAATCCGCGGGACGCAATTCGAATAGCGAGAGAAGGGTAGGGTGCAATAATTTCGAAAAACGTTTGTAATGAGTATTTTTTTACATAAACTAATTAATGAAATTACAGATTGATTAATGAAGAGTACTGCCGAGAATAAAAATGATATATATATATATATACACACATAATAAAAATTTACTTAAAAAATATATACATATCTCTAGAAAGTTTAATAATTTTTAAATCTATTAAAATTTAAAAGAATTCTCTTTGCTAGCATTTTCACATCATGATAATTCCATTACATTTTATACGATAAACGCCCTGGAAGAACGGAAATTATTATCTCCGAGAGAGTTGAAAATTAAAGAGGATTATTATTATTACGTGATAAAAAAGAATATGAGAAAGAAGGTTGAAACAATACACACCGGAGGTTAAATAGATTGATGTGTGCGTGTATCTTCTGCGTGAAAATTCTCGTGAATTTTTAAGACAATGTCAGTTTTTACGAAGCTCATGCTCTAGAGAATGAGAAAAGATGGTTCCTTTATTTATTCACCTGATCTTTCGAGATTCTCGCTAAGAAGCCGATCGAAATATTTTTTCTATTAGAATTGGGATCGAAGTAACTAAATTTAGAATTAAGCCGTGAGTAGATGTGTGGAACTTTTCAAATCCCACAGGATAAAGAAGCATTAATATTTTTGAAATATATCGCCAAGTTTGGCAGAACATTTCGTTTACACCTTGAAAATGTTATTTTATATATTGTATGTAATACAATATAAATCACACATAAATTTTATAAATATCACTAGACGCAAACGTACGAACTGTAAATTTTTCATCGGAAAGAAAAATCGCAACTTTATTTTTTGCTCGGTAAATTACTACGCTCCTG
Organism: Crematogaster levior; assembly: GCA_901521435.1. Taxonomy (NCBI): domain Eukaryota; kingdom Metazoa; phylum Arthropoda; class Insecta; order Hymenoptera; family Formicidae; genus Crematogaster; species Crematogaster levior. Next base: position 300,789 of record CABEGB010001269.1, on the reverse strand, counting down.
GGCTGCGCGATTTAAATTTTGGACGAAGATTGACGTGACCTCGTCCGGGTCACGATCAAGGACACATACGTCACGTCTCCGTCGAGTTGGTCGAAATCGTCAACAGCTATTTGGCTCGATTTCGTTCACTTCGCGACGATGCTTGATTTTCCGCTCGGCCGGCTAACCAGGTCGATAAGTCTCCATTGCGCACTGTTATTTCTTGTTACTGTTAGTAAATTGCAGCGTTGTCATAATTGTAAATTGTTAAAAGCAGATTAGTCTTATGCACTGAGAGATCTCTATTTAATTTACGTGAATTATCATACAATTATTTTGCATGTCTCACACACACATACAATTCGAGGTTTCTGCATTATTCTCTTTTTTTATCTTTTGAGATATTTCTCAAGCAACTATTTCTCTTTGAAAAGCAGATCGTAAAAGGAAAATGGCGATTGCATGTATCGTTTTAATCTCAGAAAGCAGAAGTTCCTCTCGCCGTGTGTGTTACGAAAGTTTAGCACAAAGTTCGCGTTTTACCTTTGCACCAAACGCTCGCGGCAGGAAAAAATAACGTTCGTGGAAACAATGCGGACTTTTGTGCCAATAAAACAATCGCTCGTGAAAAAACGAAGGCAAACGCGAGCGTTTATTTCGTTATACAACATTCTTTAATTTATATTGTAACGATGATTCATATTATACCGATAAAATTTTTCACATTTACATTATATTTTATTGCTGTATCATATTACATTTTATCTCAGCAGTAAGTTAGATTTCACCGATAATTCTCCACATTCAACACTCATTAACAACAAAGTCATGAAATCGAACTTCGTAGCACGATACGCGAGTTTTGCACGTTTGCGGGGCGTGATTCCACATGCGCGTAAAGTTAGTTAAGACACGAATTCGCTCGAACCCTCCATCCTTGCTCGAGGTACTTGTCACGAAACGATCATCGATTCTATTTTGGCCGACCGGAATTACTAATCCCCGACTATATTTTTCCTCGTGGCATTACGAACGCACGTGTACGTGATAACCCAGTTCCTGAAAGACATCGAAGCGACAAACTCGCGACGATAGCTCGAGAGAAGCCTGGCGTCGCGCCAGAGCGACGCGTATTGCCCAAATTTTTCTGGATCGCCGCGAGGATACGCCGAGAGAGTACAAAGAGGAGAGAGAACATGAGAAAGAGCGGGGTGGTAAGGGGAAGAAATGCAATTTATTTACTCCAAAATGTATAGTAATCCCCGGGAGTATACGCGAGGGAATATTTTCATACAGACTCGTATCTGCTGCGCTGATCAAAATGGAAGTTCGGAATTAATCCGGTAGCTACATATATACGCTGCTTGAATCATTTATTCAACTTCTCTGACGTAACGTTTCGCGAATTTTGCTCCAGATCGACGAATGAACGATCTTTCGCGACTGCGAGATTAATTGTCTTCCTACAAGGCGTCTTCCACAACTATTTCTTCTCGAGTCGATTAGATTCGGGCGTCATTGTCATCGTGATACTGACGAATCGCCAGATCTGGTAAGGCGATGAACACGGCGAGTGAGAACTCGAGATTAGTTTAGCTAGGCCGTTTTTTTAATTCGACGGGATTACCCAAGGAGGTCATCTGAGGAAATCACGCACGTGAACTCTCTGAAAGAATCGAACGCATAAGATATGCGTGAGAATTCAAATGACACTTGACAGTTCTCACGTTCTTTTAGCGTGTAAAAAAATGTCATCACGACTAGGAAAATCTGATTTGCAAATCAGGATCTAAGATGCACGAATATTAAGTGATTTGCTGATCACTCCTCATTTTTTTTTAGCACAGAGAGAAGAAAATATCATTAAGAAACACATTTATAGTGTACAAGTACTAAGAACGGATCGTAGATAAAAAGAAGAAGAGCGCAGAATAGAGAAGAAACTTCATCAGAAGAGACTCATTGAAAGAAATCAAAATCTAGACCGATCCGACCGATTCTCAAACCTGCCGAGCAAGTGCATCGAAAGAAGATTCTCCCGATCTTGATATTCTTCGATACGAAAATTCCGTCCTCTAAGTATCAAAGGAATTATTTAACACGCTCAGGGATTCTCTCATTCGTCTCCGCGAGGTTTCTCTGTCGAGCGTAATCGTCGTCATCAGTTTCAAGAGAAATCTCCGGAAAAAGCCATCCCGTGCTGACCATCGTTCGATGACAAGCGAACAAGATTTGGTGCCTACCCAGCGTGCGTGAGCGGGTCCTCGGGCACGAGGGCGGCGCACCGAGGAGATCGTCCTCGAGCACGACGATCGCGACGGCAAGGACGACGGCAACGAGGACGATGCTACGCTCGCCGGCGCGCGGCGCCGTCACCGTCCTGCGAGAGCCCTCCGCTTCCGCATCCGTTCCTGCCGCGGCGGCGGCAGCCGCGATAGCATCCTCGGCGACCACCGTCTCGGCGCCGCCGACGCCGGTGCACCACGGCGGCGCCGGTACCAGCGCCGGCAGCTCGAGCAGCGCCTCCTCCTCGCGTCTCTCCCTGCTCGACACCTGCCACAGGAAGATCCGGCTCTTCGGCGAGCTAGTCGCGTGAGTTTCCTGTCCCCTCCGCCCCCAGACCCTCCCCGACGTCTCTTTCCCTCCTCCCGCAAACGATATCGTGTAGATATGTGCATATGTATACGTGCCGTAACGTGGGAATTAGCCCGGTGTGTAATTAAAGCGCATCTTCTACGCAAGATATTGTATACGGAATTGAAATAGCAAGAGTGTAATCCGTAATAGATTGCCGTAACATTGCTCGAAGAATTGATAGCGTCATGGAGTATTATTGTACGAGATGACTGTCGTACGCGATTTAGAGACATACGTCATTGAACAACGATGAATTTGTATATCTGGGCTGACTTACGTCAGCCTTTTTTCTTCTACGCGGAGATGCTGCTTCTTTCCAGAAGCATGTGAAGCTTTCTAGAGAGAGATTTGTGCGCACTTTGGATCGTGTAGACGTGGCTGACTACCTCGCTGCTATCGTTATTGCATGTAATTGCATTTTTCACTGGCAGGAAGCTGAATGTGCGACGCGGCTGTTGCGTATTGAACAAGCTCGAGCCGAAAACCAGTTGTTATGTTTCCTCACGTGCAGACAAGAACACTTCTCCACATTAGTTGCGTATTCTCGCGCGATTCACATTAATTGAAAATTACTATTTACTTTTTTAATTTTTATTATTGCGTAGGATGCAACAAATTTGTCCTATTTTTGAATAAAAAGATACTTATTTGAATTTTTCGAAGACGCAATTAAAAAATCTATTTTCTGGATGGAACAAGCGTAGATAAAATTAAAATTGCTGATAAAAGTGCTACAAAAATATATAATTTTATTTGATAGATACAAATCTTTTGCATCCACATAATAATAAGATTCTATTATATTTGTTATTTCGCAATCTCACATGTATACACATCTATACATGTATATGTATATATATATATATATATTTTAAAAATATTTATTAGTGGATATATATATATATATATCTCCACTAATAAATATTTTTAAAAAATTTAAAAAATTTATTGAAAGTATAAATTTGTTGTATTAAATACACAGAATGTCTCTAGAATAAAATATCGATAATAAATTATTTGGAGTACTTTCGTTTTGCGAAAGTTCATTTAATCATTGTCTCAGTATCACATTTATTTTATCTTTTGGTGTCAAACGTTAATTAGAAATTTATAATATCCAGAAAATTCAGTGTATTTAAATTAATTTTAATAAATATCATCTGAAAATCCTTTTTTGCTATTTTAACGAAAAAAAATGTTTTGAAAAGCTTGCATAAGAATATTGATTAAAATTTTATATGGTAATATATTGGGATCCTGTCTATTATTAATATGTAAAATACAGTGTTTTATATTATAATGTTATCGCTATATTGCTGCCAAAAGTGAAATCTCTATATTCCGTACGATAATAGCAAATTGTAACTATTGATTTTTATAATTATTTCCAGTTTTACGCTGAGCAACATTATTTTGTGACTTTCCATCGAAAGATTTCTAATTAAACAATTTGAAAACGTTCTCTAGCGTCTTATTTCTTTAGAAGAGTTCGATTCGTTCTTGAGAAATACAACGCTCGGCTCCGCTGATAAATTAAAGACAAATTGAATAGATTCGGAGAAGCGTCGGGGGTAATCGTGCAAATCCGATAATTCGCCGATTTGATTAATGAATTCACGTCAACCGATTAAAGATGAAACACTCTGTTCGATCTATTCCTGTTAATCTGGAGACCGTAAATTAACGCGACTATAATCGACAATGGTGGTGCGTTGCAAAAAAGTTTCTCGATACTTTCGTTGACTACCCCGGAGATTTGTTTTGAACGACACACGATGCACTCGACATTGTTTTCCTGACATTATATTTTTTATATTTACGATTGGCACACACATTTTCATAATTTTAATCTCAAGTTATTTTTGTAATTGAATATTTAATATCAATTCTACAACAAAACCGATTTTTTTCTCGCTCCTTTTGCAAGTATTCTGTTATCACTGTATAAGCTGTTCGAATCAAACTTACTTAATCGTGAACTCTTCGATTTTCATAACAATAAAACTCTGTAAAGAACAATCGATTCCCTCCATGAAGCGGTCAATTTGGTTTCGGACAGCGTGCCCATTAATGTCGTCCATATACGAGGCTGTGCTGTGTTACATGTACAATTTACGCCTTTTTACACGCGACACTCGTGATTCTGCTTGATTCTGGCTTGAACGTTTTGAAAAGAACTTTCTTAGAGGCTCGTCTCGCTGACCGTGCAACCGCTTTCTCATTTTGCAGAAAGGCCAGACGAAAGGAGAAGGATGCGGGAACCACGGAGGACCCGAAATTGTACCTGGAGGAGGCCGCCCTCGAGAGGCAGCTACCGGAGCTGGACCTGAGGATGCTCGTGGACCTACCGCCCGGCCTGGATTACAACGAGTGGCTGGCGTCGCACACCCTCGCATTGTTTGACCACATTAATCTCGTCTACGGCACGATATCCGAGTTCTGCACCATGACGGGCTGTCCCGACATGACCGGTCCCGGCTTAAGGTACACGTGTCCCCTTTGTCCTAAGCTCCGAAGAAGAAACTTTTCCAGAAACGTCCAACAAACGTTGTCTTTTTCAATGATCCTTTTATTGGAGTGTAAACATCCATTCGACTCTTTCAGTGATCGAAACAGTGTCGGTTTTTGTCGTGGTTTTTATTCCCAGATCTATATATTGTAAATACGATCTTTGCTAAATTCACAGTGTCACATTGTCATCGTGTTTTCAACAAAAAGTTAAAGCAAGTTTAATCGAAATGATTTACGTCATATGCATGTCATGTCATCTTACACTTGAAACAGCTGATCAATTTGTGACGATTGATTTACAGAACGTATCTGTGGTTCGACGAAAAGGGAAAGAAAACGAGGGTTGCGGCGCCACAATATATAGACTATGTTATGACATTTACGCAACGCACTGTCAGCGACGAAACTATATTCCCTACAAAATATGGTAAGTTATCCTTCTTTTAACGCTACGTATGCAATTCGTCTGGCGTGTATTTAAATATATTGTAATTAATTAATAAATAACATTACAACTTTAGTACGTAGCGCTGAAAACAATTTATTATTGATCGATTGGTTTGTTGGTGTTTACGTTATATAATCAAGCGGCTCGAAAGAACGACCGTTGTATTAATTTCGCCATAATGTTTTTCAGCAAACGAGTTCCCGAGCTCGTTCGAGTCGATAGTGCGTAAGATCCTGCGGCTACTGTACCACGTAGTGGCACACATCTACCACTGCCACTTCAGGGAGGTGGCGCTTTTGGGGTTGCACGCTCACCTCAATTGTGTATTTGCCCACCTCACGCTCCTTAATCAACGCTTCAACCTTATAGACCCCAAGGAAACGGAGATCCTGGGGGACTTAGAGGCCGCCCTCTTGGGTAAGTTTTATACATTGCCGTCGCGACCGTCATCGCCGCTGCCGCCGATGTGGTATTGATCGATGCCGATTACGCAATGCCGACGAGAGATCCGAGACTAGATTGCACACTTTGAACGCTATGGAGTATTTCTTTCTTAACGACTAATAGGGTCTCGTGTCTCAGAGAACCTTCTTATTACTATAATCCCTTGAAGTAAGATTGAATTAAATCGAGGCTCGGATTGAGCTAGAGAAGAATTTATTAAAAAAAAAAAAAAGAACGATCATATGGAAGTTCGAGAATTCTCGGTACTCGATAACGATAGGGCTGGCGACATCGATATAAACTAGATTAAAGACTCCCTTATGGGTCAATCGCGCGATTAAAGGACGAACCCAATTACGGTGCATTAAGCGTATATTTAGTCTACGTTATATGGCCTACAGAGATACATGTTCGATTTTATACTATCGATCCCTCTTTGCAGGTGACTCGACATCCGCGCCTTCGCAGACCTTAGCCATCCAGGAGACTCCGACCACTACGAACACTAGTAGTACCACCTAGATCGCTGCGATGCGTCATAGCGAGCGAGCAGAGGTTGCAGTTCCTGAGACTAGGTGACGATAGGCGATACGTTCGTTAATTCGGTTTCTTTTTGTCTTCTTTTTTTCTTTTTGTAGATTACGAAAAATAAGATTCATTGCGATACGATCGGCCGGTAAAAGAGAGAAGACGCATGAGAGAGTGAGAGAAAGATAGTGAGAGTGCGAGAGAAAATGAGAGAAAGCAGCGATTCTATAAAAACGAGAAAAGATATACCAGTAGTACCTACCTGTACATAGCAAAGTGTGAACAACTACATGATGTAATTAGGTTCCTCCGTTTGTTGTTTGTGAGATTGTACATAATTTATTAATGGTAAGATACACGAGAGAGGGAAAGAGAGAGAAAAAACGAAAGGAAGAAGATGAGAGAGAGAGAAAAGCGAGAGCGAATGGGAGGGAGAGAATGCGTGAAAGTGACAAAGAACGAATATTGATTATTATTGACAAAGCTAGTTGCTATAAGAGATAATTTGTTCTGTAAAAAATGACACAATAATAATATTGTAAAGTTAAAATAATACCAAATATATACCTGGTGTTAAGGCATGTGTTGTTGGTGATGAATCGACGTGCGTCGCGCGGGAATGCAGATTCGTCTGAGAAATGGATCTGCGATCCCAGATTCGCGAGAATCCTTCGACAGTCTCTAGTCAAGTTACACAATCCTTAAAAATCTCCAATTTTCGCTTATGAGTGCTCAAGTGCAAGCAGTGGTCGGCGCGTGAACATGCTTCACCTCCACGAGCCTGATCGCGGCGCAGAGATTAGCAATCTCCCGCAGGAACAGACCCATCGCCTCGGCTATCGGTTCGCAGAGATCCCTCAACGACGTCGCGATGTTGTAGAGCAGGATCAATACAGGTTGCACGAGGGCGTTAAACAGAATAGACAGCAGTGGTTTCACAAAATAATCCGCTATCAATTGAAGTATCCCCACTGTCAACGGCCGGATCACGCTGTAGAGCACGAAACGCAGGAGCTGCAGAATAAAAGCCGTGACGAAGGCGATACCGATGTGAATCGTGCCGAAGATCTCCGCCCAAAAGCGAGTCGCCGCCTGATCGGTCTTCTCGGCGCACTTGTCCGTAATTAACACAGGGTGGCAATCAGTTGTTCGATAATATCTGCGAGAGTATCCGAGTGATTACCGTTGATTACCGTTTCTTTGGTCCTTTGATGATATTGGGGGAGAGGAAGACTTACCTTCTTCTCCCCCCAAGAGGAGGCCGTCTCGACGGCCAGCCCGAGGGGTGGGTGGATGAATACCACTGGTGATGCCCACCCACCCCTCACCATGGGCTAAGGAATGGCACCCCGGGGAGGTTTTAGTGGTTATGCCCAGGGGGACTGTGGGTTCCCACATAACCCCCCAGGGTCTCTAGGGTACCTATGAAAGGTTTCCTCCTCGTTACCAAAAAAAAAAAAAATGGTCCTTTGATGATAATTAATTTAGAAATGTTTTAATTCTCAAAATTAAAGAGAACTTGCGCTGCATAGAGCAAGTGAAACACATTGAAACGCCCTTTATATTCTCGTCAAGTGGTTGATACCCACGCGGAGTCTCCATGATCAAAGTAGTAGATTTCGATCTTCTCCGCTACTTCCTTCCTCTTAAGTTTTGCTTTCGTTGGATATTTAAGTGGTTTTGATTTGCCGGCCTCGGCGATTTTACTCGGTATCCCTTCCGACAGTTCCTCGTGGGAGATGAAGGGTTGAAATTCGTACGGCGATTGTAATGCTTCGAGGTGCTGTTTAGGTACGCCGTTTAGACGTGGCTTGGCGTAATGGGGACACTGAACTTGTTTCAGCTTTATCTCGTACAGCTTGTCTCTTTTGCCGTTTCTCGACCGTTTCCAGCGGCTCCAAAACGGACGCGATTGCGGTTTATCTGAAAAACACGCTCATGAAATTACCACTCTATGTATCTTCGGTGCGTCTTGACGGCGTCTCTGTGTACCTTCCTTAAATTTCGCAGGCAAAATGTAGCCGTTGCTGGAACGATAAATCTGCTTTGAGAAATAAATGGGCTAACGAGATAAGACGGGCACGATAGCGTTACATTTTGTGACTATGACAAAGACACGGGAAACTTGGTTTAAGTTGCGTTGCAGGTGGCTGACTCCTCGATTTCTTGCGCTGTGACTGGCGATCCGGTCTTCCTGGAACTACGGATGGGATATCGGCTACGCAATAAGTTGCGATCGGCGATGCATCGGAACACTTGCAGTCTGTTTCTGCATGCAAGATGTAAACAAAATGATTGTTCAACGGTAAATCAAAGTAAATACGGTAGATCTAGTGTAAGAAACAAAATATTAAATCATGGCCTCCCTCTATGTGGACATTTTGTAGAAAAAAATAATGACCGCTAAAAAGTTCTGCTAAAAAAAAATTTGACATGATTTTCGGATGCTTTGTACATATAGTTTGCTTTCACAAAACGCTTGAAAAATTGCAGAAAATGTGCCTTTAGGTTTCTCAATGGCGTCATTCCTCTCATCGACCGTTTCGGTGCAGACCGCATTTGCATCAGAATTTATGGCTGAGGTAGCGTCATCCGAGCGTAAGGACGTCAAATTGGAAGGTTCTGTCGTGTCGACGCAAGAACAATCCTCTCCAGTAACCATGTTAAATGCATTTCTTCACAATCAATCATACATGGAAAAATTAACATCAAATCAACGTCAAATAACACAAACCAAACTGCAATACAAACTCTGAACAAATGCGATAACAAAAAACAATCTGTAGTCGTATATACGTTACGTATTCAAGTATCAGTCGTATCAGTTATAATCTCGGTGTGAAATTCGGATTTAAATCATAGACATATGAAAAAGTCATGATAGTATAATTAAGATTAAAAATTGAGATGCAAAAAAGATTCGATCAAATGTTTGCTAAGAAACCTATTATAAATTATTGAGGACGTCCACGATGAAAAAATGATATCTATACATTTTTTAGCATCTTATCAAAAGTAATAGAAAAATAAATAATCGCGATAATTACAGCAACGATTTTCTTTCATCGCAAACAGAAATCGATTGCAGAGCGTTATCCTGAGAATTGTTTGCAATTAAAAAAATACCCTTTCCCCAGGTTTATCTATCACAGTAGTAATATGTTGCGAGAGAAATAAAAAAAGAAACATACAGAGCATAATTTTGCGGAAAAAAACGACACACACATATACATCTTTGTTTCAAAGCTTTTCTCCAGCGAAGAATTAGACTTTTATTTACATCGAACAGAGCAGAATAGGGCGATTATCACTTAAAAAGACGCACCATCATCGTGTATATATTATGTTATAATTCGTCAAAAATTTAACAGCAATTCGAACATTCAATGTTACATATGTTTTTCGTATTACCTCGCAAATCACAGTAAAGGTGAATTATAATTTTATATCTGTGAATCCACATCTGTTTTTTTATTAAATATATTTCTTATCTTAAAATCTTAAAATATATTATCTTATGGAGTTTCAGAAAATGTAGCGATGTAAGAAACATGCGTGTGTAACATTTATTATGACGCTACATGTATATTTTTCAGCTGTAAAAATGTATTATTATTACTTTTGTAGTCATCATTTTTCTTGTTTAACGACGCACTGATACTCATGATTTGCGAGGATAGAAATCGGTATAATTTACTCGAAAATTTGGACAATTGTCATGTTTCGTTTAAAATGCAAATAAGTGCGAAAATCATTATGCGCTCATGTTGTTCGTCTCGCTGTCCATCTGTGAATTCAACGAAATTATATCGATTTCGATCCCCCGATCTTCAAATATTACATAATACATTAGAAGTCAAGATTAATACAGCTTACTTCGACGTTTAGATCTTCTATATAGGAAGTAATCACAACACAATAGTTAACAAAATGCTATTGTTTTCTACTAATCTCATTAGGACTAGATTGAAAAATAAAAGTAATTAATGCAACAATCAAGCGGACAGAGTCGTCCGACGTGAAATAATCCTTTTGATAAAGATAATTGTTCGATAAATGATATTATAGTACAATTAGAGTTGTATCTTCTATATATATTGCTATATATATTTATAATATTTATACACGTATCTTTTTCTAACAACATTGACATGGAGTACTCGATTTGCAGTAATTGTGATTGCTATATCAAATATATTCATATTAAAACTATCTGTATGTTTTTCAACATTTTGTACACGAATGTTTCTTATCTTCTGTACAAGAAGTTATTAGTCGGGCATGAAAATATGAACTAATACAACCGGTAAATCGAACCTAGAACTAAATGTGTATCAATGATCTCGAAGACGTATTTGCTTAAATCATAAGAAGTCCTTAGATTATAGATACTAAAAATAAAATTGAAATACTTATTTATAAACGCATCAAATAAAATATACAATACTTACATACAGATAAACACATACATAATCATTGAATTTCTTATAATTGCAAGAAACAAAAATTTCATCAATGTAATTAGCATCTAAACGCACCATGTGCAACATCTCATCTAGCATGGATGCGTAGAATTCTGATATTAAATACATATCATTTACTTATATAAATCAAAGTTGTGTAAATATCACACCTTTGACTGATTTACTTTTATATGCACTCATCGAAATCAAGAGATCATCAGATTGAAGTTATTTTTCTTTAAAAAACAAGAATGCTTTTTAATAAAACGTATTTTTCTAGACCTATAGAACATTTTTTTACGTTGCACAATTTTTATTTCTATGAGTGCATCTAAAAAATAATACAATATTTTTTAATAATATTTTTTCATCAATTAACTTATTTGGAATTGAAAGATTTGACGAGATATTCTATAAATTGACATTTTCCACATCCTCATTATAAAATGCTATTGTTATCGGAATGTACAAGCAATAATTTTCATTTTTTCTGTAATAATTTGTACATATAATTTGGAAGAATTATCAGTTTGCAGATAAATACTAAATTACATACAGGACGTTCTCTGTCGTAGTTTAGCCGAGTTAAATAATTTCTTTGTTGCGTAACGATCTATAAACATACTCTTTGTTTAACATATAAAAAGCGACCTAAATGTTTTTGACAAGATATGCTCCATATACGTTACAACACAGTCCTTAAATAAATATTACAAACAATTTTTTGGATATTGATTTGTAGTCTCAAATATTGTATTATTATAAACATTACATTTTAGTTGCAATAGTAATCAATACGAATAGTAATTGATCTCAACAGAAGTATGTGATGTCGAGTACATAAATGCATTTCAAGAAGCATAACATGGCACTTAAGTCAGGTAGACTCTCTTACAAATACGAACAATGTAGACTAAACAGTATAAATAGCTGTTATGTAGTTCTCTTTTGGCTATATTCTACTGCACAGCATTTGATTTTCTTATGCGTTTCTAATTTGCATAATTTATAACATTTATAGCGATGTCATAGGCCCCACATCTTTATCATTTATTTTACTTTTATGCCTTATACGAATTTTTAAACATTACATTTGCATGTTTAATTATTTCTTGTCCATCAATAAATTTTGCACTTTAATGTATTTATTTATCTTTAAAATTTACGAATTTGTTGAGAAATAATGTATACAATCTTATTGATGCATATTCTTCGAATATTTACATCAATAAGAAATATAGACTTCTAATTATTTTGTTGATGATAAAATAATTGAAACAACAATGATCTTGTAGATCAAGTTACTTGTATAATAGAGATACCAAATTTATAAATTTAAAATACACTAAATATCCATCCGGAAACCCTCTCGGTTAACGAATACACTAAATAGTACATATTTTTAAATCCTAAGCGCGTTTACTTCTTGAAAAAGCAAGTTGAAGTCATTAGTTGCTATTTATGAATTAGTTGCAATATTGAAATTAAATGGAATAATCAATAAATGTCAATACGATTCAAGATAAATATTTACAACATGCGTTTAATGTGAAGGATAATTATCTTACAGTTTGGTAAAAAGATACTTCAATCAGAGATATAAATAAGGATGATGCGTAATTGAAATGATTGATTGAAGAAACTAGTAGCCCTATGCTGCCCAATTACAAATTAGTCTTCTACTCTGCAATTTTTTTGTATCCTCCGTTTATTTCTGATAATAGTAGTTTAAAGTTAAACAAACAAAAACTCACCCATTTTTTCTCCTTTCATGTTCATTATATTTGGGCAACAAAAGGTTAATTTGAATCACAAAATTTGTGCATTTCTTTCATTACTCATCGATATCTTTAAGTAGAATATAGGTGGGATATGCACATTCGCAATATAACAATCTTTTACGACACACGAGTCGAAAAATTGTTATTCAGCGATTGCTGTATAATAGAGTTACTTAGAGAATATGCGAACGGAATCGTCCGTGTATGCAATAATTACTGCCGTACTGGAAAGTCACTTACATGTTTGCAGCAACTCTTTGGTGCCCCCAAGGAGTACGTCAGGCATAAGTGATATGGTGTATGTATGTATGTGTACAATTAGCATCTCACAGGCTTATAGAACTCTAAACATACTGAAAATTATCTTTCTGTGCGAGCAAAGGTAACTTCTCGATACTTTGCTTGAGATCAAAACTGTGCAACCAGTCCGAGCTAGGTTTCGCCTTCACTCCGCAAAAGCTGAAGTTACAAAAGTCGGCGGCATTCTGCAGGGCACCGCGATGGAACGGGTTCCCCTGCTTGAAGTGTTTATAACGACCAGCATTCATACGTTCATTCGTTGTCATTCCCAGGACCATGATCTGCAAACACACATAAAAAATATATAATCATAATCACTCGCAATAATATAATATTCAAAAATCAATTTTCCCATTTTTGTCGACAATAATCTATAACACAGTTAGTTTATATAGTTAATATAATAAAATTACAATATTGCAATACCTGATAACATTGACATGCCAACAAAGTCCCAACCCAGAAAGAATGAAGGGATGTGTTTGCTGCTACCCACATCACCCAAGCATCGCAGGTAGCTGCAGCTACCAAATACTTATCGGCGCTATGACCATTCGTTAAGTTGGACCAACACTCGAATTGCCAATATTGTACACTAGCAGACAAAATAACGATGCACAATCCCAGCAAAGATGCCACAAATCCAAGAAAATACTTGTGATTATGTGCACCTGAAAATTGTAGAATGTATAACAACTATCCTGCTTTAACTATGTTTTACACTTAATTTTCATAAAATACACATATAAATTAATAATTTCCAGTAAGATAAAAAGAGTAGATACAATAAAATGAGAAAAAATATAATCCAATATCAAAATAAAAAGATATCGTAAACTGATTATCACCTGATTTATCGTATTCACGAAAAAATTATTATTTATACTAAAATAGAGTATTTGTATCCACTTACCAATGCAATTATTAACCCATGGACAATGATGATCAAATCGTGCTACACAACGGTCACACGCGGAACAATGTTTAGATCTCATGGGCCTTCGGACTAGACAACTACTGCAGAACCATTGTGGCTCAAAACCACCTGACTCAGCCAATTCAATTATCGTCTGCAAATAAAGATACGCATATATTTGTCAGTCAACATTGTACATAAAATAAAATTTTATACATAAAGAAAAAAATATTAGTACATTTAATTTATCCTCATGAGTAGCTGTGATGACTCCAGGATCACCCCGCCAAGACTGAAGGAAGCATATCCAGAGAGGAACAGATCCACCGACTAACAACAACCATAAATACCATGCTGCATGGATACCTAACCAAAAGATCCATGTGACGTATATCCACAGCTGAAAAGATAAAAAAGAAAGACTCAGCTATTATATAACTATATACATAGATCGACAAACAGTGAATCTTTATATATATAATTATTTGCTTATTAACACAAAAAATGCATAAAAATAAGATATATTAATATTTATGGATGATAATATTGATAACATGTAAACAGTTATTTCACTTCTCATGCGTTATCTTATTAAAACCTTAATTCAGATACATATTATTAAAAGTGTATTATCACACATGGGAGAATTTACAACTTAAATTTCATAAATATTAAGTATTAATTATATTAAAGTTACATATTTTTATTACACACTGCTAATAATTTTATTTTATTTATAGTATATTGCAATATATTTGCTATTGCGTTTTAAGCTTATCATCTTATCGACAATGATTTTCTTATCACATATAACAGCTTATCGAAAACTAAGATCGTAAACGTTCTCGGTTATCTAAAACACTCGGAATTACACTCACCTTAGTTGCCAAATAAATCGACATTGGTAAAATGTGAAACAGTCGTTCATCGAACACGAAATGGTTCATTAAATACACCACTACATAAAGGGTGATGAAGGCACCTAGTTTTAATAAATAATCCCATCCACTTTGTAGAACCATACCAATCACATAAAATGCTATAAACGGCGTACTGACCATGCAATACCAACGGATTCTCTGAAAAATACACAATAATGATATAAGAACTGAAGAATAAGTCAGATTTAACTCTCAAAGTCTTTTAAAAAATGTATTAACTTTAAATTAGTACACAGATACATATTATGACACACTTATTGATGTATTATCATTACCTTATCTCTACACCATGTTCTTGTACGACCTTGCTTTTCCTTAATCTCTTGACTGATTTTATGTCCTAGCCACGCGGCGCCGATATGCGGACCTAACAGCGTCATTGGTGTTTCATTTTGAAAATTGGGCATGTCTAACGAGGCTCCATGTTGTACCAGGGTGGATATTGCCGTATTGTTTTTTGCTATAATGGCCCAGTGCAGGGCTGTGTTACCGTGCAGATTATCGGTAAGTGAGTGCGACGCACCTAGAGTCAACAATAGTCGCGTTGGATCTAGACTGTAAAAGGAAAAACTTTAAAGTAACCAACATAACATTATTCCATTGGAAAAAACGAATTGCTTGTAGAACAATAAATCGGTGCTCTGTGTACCTATTAACTTTGTAGGCGCTCCACATGAGGGGAGTCATGGCACTTCTATCCGGCATATTTGGATTGACACCTTTTGCCACCAAATAAGCCACTATGGCTGTATGACCAAATTGTGCCGCCAGGTGTATGCAGGAGAAACCTTCGGAATCCCTCAAGGTTGGATCAGCACCTGCTCTCATCAGTATTACAACTGTGGAGAGATGACCCTGTCTAGAATAAAGATTAATTCTCTTTTTCGATTCTTTCTTGAAAGTCATTTTATAAATTTACATTTAAAAAATGGAGGCTATGTATGCTAAAAAGCTAGAAAATCATAAAAAACTTATGTGTTGTACATAAACTTGTTTGTAAAATTTTCAATATTATTCTTATGGAAATCATAGTATTATTCAGTTTGAATAATATTGATTATATTTGTTGAAATACTGACCTCGTAGCCCAGTGCAACGGCGTAGAAGCCAATTCACCGCCAATAGCATCGACTACGGCTCCCTTTGCGATAAGATACTTGACAATATCTTTACGATTGTTTATGGCAGCCCAATGCAATAGCGTGACAGTCTCCGAATCTGGCTGGTTCACGTCGGCACCAGCCTCCACCAACTGTGTCACTCGATCCAACGCTCCATACTGCAAATACACTTGCTAATTTAAATCTACCTATATTTTTAGTAATACAAATTATTTACGAATTTATTATTTTCGAGTTATAGCGTATCCTCATCTTTAAAAAATATGAATTTAAGATATAAATAAATATATATATATAGATTTTTCAATTCAATCACCTGCGTAGCTCTGACAATATCGAAAGAGCTACAATCTTGGGTAGCAGCTCGCACTGGTTCCTGATGAAGGTCCCTGCTAGGATCATCTGGCTCACCAGCACCCTCGCCCTGACAGGCGGTTTGCATTTGTAGCGCGTACATGCTATAACCGATATAAGAACATAAACCTAAAAATTGTATTAGTGTAGAGGATATTAATATAAAAAGTATATTGAGTCAAATACAATTTAAAACAACATTATGTAACTTTGAAGTAATTCATATTTATGCAAGCAGCTGACGTTTCCTTATCTATAGATCTTTTTTCCAAAACACATTTTGATGATTTTAAACTTCTAGTTCAGATAAAAATAAAATTTAATAAAAAAACCAAGTTTTTTAGCGACATTTTAGATTACGATATTAGTGGTAATATATTTTTGATACAGCAGCAATTACTTCAATTAGTTGATAGTTAAACACTGATGCAATTCCGTTTTTTCTTTTCTTTTCTAATATAATATTAATTTATTTAGCATATAATAGAAGTAGGAAATAAAGTCGATATCTTCTGCTTCTTTTGTAAAGTACATATGTGATCAATCGGTTGATTCTCGCGTTTATTTCTCCTGCAACTAGACAAAAAGAGATTTTTCTGCTTGGATGATGTCGAACTAAAAAACCGATATCCCTGACTCGCAAATCTAATGATTACTCTTCCATGACGCATAATATGTGCTACTTTCGTGAGTAATGTTGTATGCCATAAATATGTATAAGTCCGTATTCAAGGCTAGGATAGATCATTCTCGTTCCAGCTATATTGTCAATGAATACCTAAGAAAATGATTAGTCATCTGCTTATTTAGTTACTATTAAAATGCAAGTATAAAGTACAAATTTTAATATATTACATTATAAGCTTTTGCATCTAAAGCAAACTAATATTAACAGACAAACGGAAGGGGAAAAAATATTGTTTTACATGTCAATTCAATATATTGCATCTATTCAGATCCGAATCTTAGTTTTAAGGACGACTTAGTTTCAGGATAGCCTTAATACTTTTTTAAAATTAGCTGAAACTTTAGCAATTTTGTAAGTAAAAAACAATTCAATTTCTATTCACGTCACATTCATGAATTGCGATGCAAAGACAGCTCCCGCAATTATTGATTTTAATCTTACTGTATCAAGGTATCGTATCTCGATTGCAAATCTTGATCGCAGTGACAATACCATTTTTATTTATTACATTTGCACGTCACAAACACTCTCCTACTTCAGATCGTCGGTGATAATTCAAAGTAGATAATTAATTACATCGGTATCACAAGATAAACAAGAAGCGAGAACCAATTTCCTTTCCCACTCGATTGAGAGAACTCTTAAAGTTACACCCGCATCTCTCTCCTCTTCGTATCTCGGCGTTCAGAGAGGTCGGCGCGACTCACCCTCGGAACTCGCCCTCGACACGTTCTTCCAACGGAGAAAGAGAGAGAAAGAGGGACGGAGGAAAGCACCCGCCGTACACTCGCTGATCGATCTTCGGGAGACGCGCACAAAAATAAATCGCTTTACACATACATAGAAGGAAACAGCCCGGCTCACCTCGCAAAACGGCGTAGATGCGCCGCTAATGCGTGATATGCATAGTAACGGATGGCGACGACCACGGCGGCGTGCTCGACCGAACCCCCGGGGTGCGAGCCGAAGAGTTCAGTTTTGAGGGACGAATCGCGTCGTGCGGCACCAGGGAGTGGGGCGCCGGCATATCACACAGCGCGCCGCACATACATATATACATACACACACGCGCACGCACGCACGACGGCCGAGCTGCCGGGGTTGACCTTTCGGTAACGACACCCTCGTGACACGCCTCCACGATCGCGGGAATCGCGAATCGCGCGACCCTTCTCCTTTCAATTCGTCGTTTTGGACTCGTCCTCTTCGACGACCACGACGAGCACCGATAATCACGGTGCGACCACTTCTCGCTTCAGATCGCCACAGCGATTACCCGCTCCGTCATCGCCTCCGTGTTTTTCGCGTTTACGCGACGGACGGAGCAGCGATATATCGACCAAGCGCAACGCTTGCTCGGTTGGTAATGTTGATGATTGTTATTCGGCGTAGAACCGGCGAGTGAGGACATGTGTAGAGACATCTATGAGCACGTAGAAGCCAAAGACCATAAACATAATAGAACGTCATGTAGAGCGTCAACCGTGAGATCTGAATAGTGTGTAGAAAGAGAAGGGAAATGGCCGTATCTTGCTTGTAAGTGAAAGAAATAATAAAGTTCTAAAATTGTAGAAATGTTTTATTATAATTTACTTTATCTTGTACTTAAATGTATTACGATAAATTAAATGTATTACTTTGATTTGCAACAATTTTGATTTTTACAATTCGAAATCCTAAACTTAAAATTTTAGTGTTTAAAAGTGCAATTCTTAAAAATTTTGGAGTTTTAGATAACGCAACCTCTTTGTCAATTATGCTCCCCTGATACCTTTTCGATTTTTTGGGATTTAAATCTTGGAAATTGAAATTCTAGGAATTCTCGGAAATCTTGGAAAATTCTTGGAAATATAAAAAAATTCTTGTAAATGTGGAGAATTCTTGGAATTTTAGATAATGCTACCTCCTTGTTAATTATATTCTCCTGATACTTTGATCGATTCAAGATTTTTCATTTGAAATCTGTAATTCTTAGAATTGTGTTTTTTGGAAATTTTGGAAAATTCTTGGAGTTTTAAATAAAGCAATCTCTTTGCCGATGATATTCTCCTAATACTTTGTCAATTTTTGAAATTTTTTGCGACCTGTAATCCGGAATTTTCAGAATCGCGATTTTTGGAAATTTTGAAAAATTTTTAATATTTAATATTTAATAAATTTTTAATATTTTAAATAATGCAACCTCTTTACTTATTATGTTTTCCTTTACTTTATCGATGAGATTTTTTACGTTTAAATTTTCAAGTTGAAGTCCAGGAATTGTGAATCTCTTACAATTTAGTAAATGGAAATTGGGGAAATATAAGAAAAATACTTTACACAAAGCATAATTTTATTATATTCTTGAAAATTGCAAAATATATATAATATGTAATACATATTTACATACGCATATAAATTTTATAATTCTATGATTGTACGTTTTTGGTGTATTCCGAAATACATCGAAAAAAAGTACTTCTATTCGCGAACGCACATCTTGTTGATGGCCACGTGAAAACATGTGCACGCCTCATTTGAAATTCGTGGCGGTGAAGTGAGGTTAAGAATCTAACAATTTGGATAATCAAAAAATTCGATAGGATTACAATGGAAATTGAATCTATTAAGAAAAATCGTCTTAAAATGAAATCGAGAGATAAATCTATGGTAACCGCGAATAAAGACGAAGCCCAGATACAAATACGTTTTGTTACTAAGCAGCAGAGGTAAGAAAATGTTTAATTCTTTCTTCTCGTCGTTGGGCTTACAAAGTTTATATTTTAATTTGATTTATTCTAGATATGCAGTACCGGATTATCCCCTGTCGGTCCATAGTTCGATAGTCACTGACGAATTAAACACCTTGATAAATGAACTTCTGAAAGGTGAAGAAAATCTTTCGATAAAAACTATTGCTTTAACGTTATACTGTTTCTCTATTTCTTTCAAAATGATTTGCATTCATTAAATGTAACATGTTACATTTAATATTTAAATATGTACTATGTTTTCTAATATACAGATGTATTTATAAAACTAATTTTGTATAATTGTATAATGTATAATTGTCTAATTGTACAAATTAATTATGAAGAAACTCCCGATTACTTTGAAGATCAAATTAATTGTTCACAGAGTCAAATGATATCCAGGAACAAGTGGAATTTGATTTCCTGGTTTGCTCACAGTTTCTGCGTAGCTCTTTGACAGAACACATCGCTGAGAGGGGAGTTTCTACAGAAGAGGTGATAGATGTGGAGTATGTGGAGAAGCATCCTTCACCGGAGCCAAAGGATTGTCTAATACATGATGATTGGGTATCGGCTGTTGCTGTTTGTGGGAAATGGTTGGTCCCTAATAATTATGAAGATTAAAAGAACAGAAAACGATTCAAAATGTGCTTTGCATCTGAAGTATAACTAGAGTAATAATACCTTGAATGATTCTGTTTAGGATCCTAACTGGTTCTTACGACAATATGCTACATATTTGGTCATTAAAAGGCAAGCATCAACTTGTGATTCCTGGACATATATCTCCTGTCAGAGCAGTGGCCTGGATATCTCTCAATGACGACAATGCTTCCTTTGTTAGGTAATTGGAAAATAGCATCAATTTTATTCCATTGATATATTTCTTGCTTATATGTAGTCAAATAAGCTTATTCAACCAATATGCAAAAACATTTTTGAGACACAGATAGATAGATGGACTTTCAAGCATATCGCTTAATGAGTGACAAGTATTAACAATAATTTTATATTTACACATATGTATAAAGTGCATCCATGGATCAGACATGCATGATATGGAGTTGGGATATAACAAGGAATTCTGTGGAATGTGTACATGTCTGCAAGGGACATAGAAGAAGCATTGAAGCAGTCAGTGTTAACTATGATAAAACGTTAATGGCAACTGGCGCCTGGGATAACATGTTGTACATATGGTCAACGTGTAAGTATGGTAACATAAGAAACTAAAAATCTTTTTCAAAAATCTCAATATGTGTTATATCATGAAAAGTTAAAATTATGCAATCTTTCGTAACTTTGTAATAAGTAATTTTTTTATTTTAAAAGTATAATTTTAATGCGAAGAAACAAAATTAGAAGTTAGAAAACAATACGAATATAAGTTGACAATAGTGAAATGATAATTATTAATTATTAATAATTAAGATAACCTTTTTGTTTTCTTAAGCTACGCAAGAGGAAGACAATGATGGAGAATCCGCATCGAAAAGAGCAAGATCGGAATACGCAAGTAAAACGAAGGTATGTAAATTATTGGTAAACATCAAATAATATTTAAATTTATTTACGAAGAATATGTAATCGTTGCATTTGTTTTACGCGCAGACGCCGAAATGTGCGATGAAGGGACACAAGCAGGCGATCAGCGGGATTGTGTGGTCCGATAAGACGGAGATCATCACAGGCTCATGGGATCATACCATAAAGACTTGGGACACCGAATTAAACGGTATCAAGCAGGAAATCTACGGCGATAAATGTTTCTTCGACATTGATTATTCGCCGCTATCACGTGTTGTGATAGCGGGGTCGGCCGATCAACATGTGAGGCTGTATGATCCGAGATCTACAGGTGCTTAAAGCCTCTCGTTGATGTTTTTTTTTTTAATTTTTTTCCCTTTGATAAAATAAAAGTTAAAAATTTATCTCGTCTTCAAATTTCCAATTTAACTTATGATTAATTTGATGTATATTAAGAGAGTGCTTTATTTACAATTATTTCAGAAGGTGCAATTGTAAAAGCTAAGTTCACTTCTCACACACAATGGGTAGTGTCAGTACGCTGGTCGACTGTGGACGAACATCTTTCATCTCGGGAGCGTATGATAATATTGTCAAGCTCTGGGACACCAGAAGGTTTGCAGATTGAAATAGCTAATCGAGAAAATTATTTTCAAATGCTACATTAAAAGAACACATAGAGTTTTGCGAAATTTCATTCGGCTGCGTTCGATTTAACTTTCAGAATTGTTCTGGAGAGTTAGAATTGTCACTTAATATTAAATTACATTCGTTAAAATACTCGATAAAATTATTTTTAAAATTGCAATCGGATCCAGATATTTCTTGTGATAAATTGAAAATTGGAAAAATGATTTGAGATTTATGCATAATTAATTTTTGCTATGCCTTTTCAGTCCTAAAACACCGCTGTTTGATCTCCTGGGACATGATGACAAAGTCCTCAGCTGCGACTGGTCGAATCCTAAACTGATAATGTCCGGCGGTGCGGACAACACACTAAGGATATTCAAATCCAATTATGTAGAGCACTAATTGCAAACACAGTATGATAGAATTTGTTATAAAACTTTGTGCATGATCGATAGCGAAACGATCGGAACTCCTGTTTCATAAGATCATGTATTTGAACTTGTCATATTAGTTATTGATTTTTAAACTTAGAAACTTAATAATAATAATATTACTAATAGATTATTAGAGGTAAAAGAGATATTCCAATCTCTGTAATAACTGTATAATTGTTATCCCTTGCGTCTGAAAATTTTTTCTTTGTGTTGAATGTACTTTTTATATCAATTTTTGGAAACAAAACTTGTGTAGTGACAAGTCCATCGATAAATCAACTGTATATTCAATCACATGATAATATCATACGTGAAGAATCTATAGATCGATGGTACAAATACAATGACCCATCTCTTGTAATAATAAAAAAGAATAAAATAAAAAAAGAATAAAAATAAAAATACTAATAAATAAGGGGCCTATTGATAAAAGATGTTTCTTTTGTTCCTGGATTAGTAGTCGTTCTTTCTCTCTCCCTCCTTTCTTCTCTTCCCGAGGCTTTTTCTTCAAGGAGAACCGTACCAGATGGGTGAAGTAAGAGTCGTGTCGGTCGGCATAAGTCCCCAAAAACAGATCGTTTATTGATCAAAAATAAGGGATGATAATCGTGACCAATCCGGGAACTCGCTTTTCCCGCGCATCGCGAATTATTTAATTATTTACCAAACCGTTTCTTCATTACTCGTAAGTAACTCTAAAAAGACCACCGATTCAAGTGCACGCCCCTATAGTAGAGACACACATAGGGTGTTACGGCGGTAATAATACAGGAGCAGCGGAGAGCGTGCATCCTCTCCGCAATAGCGCACGCACATTTCTTTCCCTCTTTTTTTTTCTTTCTGTACAAGTGTGTTGTGTGTATGTGTGTATTCCTTATAAGCATGTGCTGTGTGTAAAATAGGCAGATGACGGTTCTTCGAGAGTACACGTTATCTTCTTTTCTTCTTCGAAGTTACGCACACACCTACGTACACACATGCGCACACTCTCTTCCTCTCGCTCGTACACTCTCATCGGCCCTTCTCTCTCTCTCTACCTCTCTCTCGTCGCACGATTATTTTTTTAATTCTTTTTCCTTTTTTTTATTTTTTTCATTTGTTGGTTGTTTATTTTCCGAAGACCCTATCTAAAAAAATCCCCACATTACTATCTTTCTCTCGTTCTCTCTCGCTCTCTCTCACACACAAAGACTAGCGTTTTTTTTAAACGATCCAAAATAAACTAAGGGCACTTTTTAGTGGCTTATGCCCCTTGTGTCGTCGACGTCGCGTGTGTTACGTTCCTTTTTTTTTCCTCACGTTCCTCTCATCTCGAGCTTTTCTCATTCTTTTTTTAAATTTTTTAATTTACTTTATTCATGAAAAATCTAATTCTGTTTCTTGTGTTAAACTTTGTTTTATTACAGCACCTATTCGACTTCCTAAGAGTCTCCCTAGATCTCTTAACTAACTATGACACAACTTGCCTTAACGTCTAAAGATTTTTTTCTTCACATTACATGCTAAACGCTTTCTTTTCGCCTCTGCCTTAAAAGTAGTCTCGAAATTCTACAAATTGATCCTCGCGCGCGGATTTAAAAAGAGACCTCAGCGTCCGACGACATCGTTCCCCCTTTTATCTTCTGCTCTTTCTCTCTCGTTGATCTTGGAAACGGTACGCACGAGGTACGTGTCTCTCGTTCCGTCGTTAGGATTACATTACAAATTCCGTCTTCCTTCATCGGTTCGTTCGCCGTCGAACACGAAGGACGAGCGGAGTACAAATGCAAAAAAGAAAGGAGGGACGGGGGCACGGAGATACATCGGGGGAGGAAGAGAAGGATGTGTGGAGGAAGAAACCCAAGATGTCTCGAGTAATTACAGCTAAGTCGCTTAACAAACACGTGTAAAACAATGACTTAAAAACTTGGAAAGCTAAGGACTGTACAAGCCGAAGTACAAGACGATGATCTAGTCACCTCGGATCTCGTTTATCGCTAATTCATTCATTCTCTCTCTTTCTTTCTACTTCTCTCACACACACGATCGCTTTCACCCTCTTAAGCCGATTTCGACTAACATTATTTTACTCTTAAAAACATCCTATATTTTTTTCGTCTCGCTTCTCGCTCAATCAGTTTTTCGCTCCCTCTCATCTTTTCTACAATCAGCCTATCAACTAGAATACGTCTAATCTAAGAAGTGTCTACGCGAAAAACTCTAGAGAAAGCTTTACGGAAAGCAGCATTGTCCGCAGCGGCAAGAACCGTTTTCCTGCCCAAAACTTGTTGGCGGCCGGGCTGCGGAAGCCCGAGAGCCCCCGCGGCGAAAGGGTTTGCGTTAGAGGCAAAGAATCGCATAGGAAAAAAAATTCGTATGATTTTTCGCGTCTGACGTCCACGTGATCCAACGTGCGGGAACACCCTCCGAGTAACCAGAATCGAGAGAAATCGTTTCCGTGCGCTTCCGGTTTTCGGAAGGGGGGGTATAACTGCCGCGGAAACCCTACGAGTCGCCGCACCCTTATCGAGTTCAAGAGCCCACATCCGGCCAGCCCACGCACCCGACCCGCGGTGCGCAGCAAGCAAATAATTCCTTATTATTTATACAATTATACAAGTAGTTCATATACATATATATATGCACATATACATATGCATACATATACATATATTTTTATCATGTATATACATATATATATATATCCAATATATATATGTATATACATATATATATACTTATCAATATGAATAGCCAGTCAGTCTTGACGGGTGCGAGGTGCATAGGCTGAACGGTGCCCCACGCCCGTGCCCCCCGTGCCCACGACACACACAGAGGGAGGATAGGGGACACGGAGGATCAGAGGCATATTTGTATCCTAACTACTATGTAACTAAACTATTGTTCTACCTATCTACGTCTATTTATAAACTTAGCCGCTTCTTAATTCGAATAAAAGATCGCCCCTTTCCTATTATCTCCTAATTCAAGCGAGTGCTCGCTCACTCGTCGCTTATCCTACGGTTTTTTTTTTTAATCATCAAGTTCAACTCTACCTATGCGAAAAACACGTCGCCGCAAGAAAAAAAAGACGCGTCTCTGTACATAATAACTATACTCTCGCTCGCGATCGCTCTTTCTCTCCATTTCGCTCTATCTCTCTCTCTTCCCGTTCCGGCTACCCTTAATTTCCGGATTCACTCTCGTGGAATCTCTTTGCTCGTATCCGAGGATGTTAGACACGCGACTGTATCCCGCCGTCTTCATCCCCTTCTCTGCCTTTTTCGTCCCCTGAACCAGTCGGCGCAACTATTACTGCTGCTCTGTTTACTCGCTTTCCTCCCTCTTTCCTTTTCTTCGTTTGGTCAGTCACGATAATTACTTTAGTTACTTTTTTTTAGTGTATACAAGTCTCTATTTAGTAAAATTCTCAAAATTTACTATTAAAATCACATGTGGATTTTTTTGTCAGTCAAGTGGTGACAATCTCGCATTGTGTAACAAATACACACTATGCACTCGCTAATAAGTGCTCTCTCCTCTCTCTTTTTCACACTTTCCTCTTAGCTTCCCGTCTTTCACTCACTTTCTCTCGCTCTCTTTCGTACACAATCTCTTTCGCACTCAATCACTACCCAATTCACGCTTATCCTCTACATTCTTTTTTTTTACTTTTTACCTTAATGCATGGACTCAAATCGAGTAATAAAGTCTGTCTCTTAAAAAATAGCTCGTATTCCCCGTTTTTCTACTTCCTCGTCCTCTTTTTTCTTTTTTCTTCATCAATTTATCTTTCTCGTTCTCTATTTCTCACTCTCACTCTCTCGTGATGTACCAAAATAAACTAAATATATTATTTACTTCAAGTCTCAACAGTGTAAAAATCTTTCATACGTTTAGATGACGTCAATAATAGTAAATCGTTAATTATAATAATACAGCGTCATTATTGTAATATTATAATAATAACTATGCGATTCATCTCTCTCTCTCTCTCTCTCTCGCTCGCTTTCTCTCTTCGCTAAAACTCTATCTAACTACTTGCTCACTCTGCCGCTTTATCTTCATCTTTATCAGTTTGTCGCGCGAATAGTCTGCAGTTCTCACGTATTTTTGGTAAAAAGCTTTCCTACATTCTCTCCCTCTCTATCGCTCCTTCATTCGATTCTCAACTAGCAATCCTAATCGGACAACGCGAAACTCAGCCGGATGCACAAATTAATGATGATGGCAATGGTGATGGTGATGATGATGGTAATGGTGATGGTGATGGTAATGATGATAGATATGGATGATGGGAAAATAGACATCCAGAAGAAGGGGAAGAGATGGAGATGTCATTGGGCGCAGGTTGTAACGTGAAGAATAATCAAGACTCAAACGGGGCTCAACACGAAGGTATTTTAATGAATTCAAGTAATATAAGCGTTTACTTTATGCAAATTTCCAAATTCTTGAGAAAATATACTCATCTCGGTAAATACAATTATCCGCGCGATCGCAAAGAAACGCTCAGGAAGTTCTATCCTCCTTCGATCGAATTTTTCCGTTTGATCATTCAGATGAATACTTATTTTATTTACAGCCATCAATTTCGACATCTCGAAAGATGACAGAGTGTCGTCTCGATTACTCTCCCCTCGATCTGTACGCGCGTGTATCTGTATAGGCATGTATACGTATACATGTGTACTGTGTAGATCGATGCATTGCGTTTTTCTGTCCATCCTTTCTCGACACAGTATATATTACGCGTTCCTTCGATAAAATAAATTAATTTACATTCTAGTTTCTCATCGTGTAACAAATCTACTTTTCTTCATTCCCTTAAATCTCTTTCTTTCTATTTCAAACACATTTTCAATCATCCTTCCTCACTCTCTCTCTCTCTCTCGTTATCTCGCATTCCGTTTCTTGACTTGTCGCGATTTGATTTTCCTAAAGATTTTCTTTTTTTTTATTATATATACGGACTGCCTCTGTGCTGTGTATTGGATGTCTATTTCGTTTGCTTTCGTACAGTCCGATAATTCCAATTCAATAATGCATGTAATTACGCGTACAAAATCTATCAAATTGACAACGAAAACAAATGTATAGAGATATTTAACACAAAAACAATTACAGATATATTAATTAGAAAATTAAGATTTGACTCCGCATCTGAATTTAACGATGCGTAAAAATATATTATAACAATTTTCTCCTGCATATATATATATATATATGTATATATCTCTCTCGCCCCTTTTTTTATTTTAACGGATCTGTGTGAAAAGGCACAATTCTAAAAAAAATATCTGTATTCACTGTACAATTAAAAATTGATATCGATCCGCATTTAACTTGTAATCATCGTAAATATAACATTCTAAAAAGTACTGTTCCATTTCTTTTCTTTCCATCTTTCGTATAATAATTACATAAATTCTGAAAATTGCATTCCTCTCCTTACCCATTTTAGAAACAAATTTTACTATCGTATTTTCTTTTTCCTTGTCTCTGTTGTCTCTGATATAATAAAAATTTCATTGTCATTAAAAAAAAAGAAACAAGGAAACGCGCAACGCGATAGAAATACGCAGTGCCGCTAGAAAATTGATGTACTCCCAGTATTCCCGAATAAAAAATACATTCGCGTAGTGATGTGCGCATATACCCGATGTGGAATGTTTCTGAATGTAAAAGCGGAAAATGAAAAAAGGAAAAAAAGAACTCGAAGACACGTAAACTTCAATGTGTGAGGGTGCGGTAGCCTGTTTTGTGTAGCTTACGTAACCTGCATGCGAAAGAACGGATGAGATAAAGTGCTATCGCGAAAGATGAATTGTGTTCACGTGCATATATACTCTCAACCGCAGATAAGTATCTTCGCAAACAAACAACTCTTCCTTTTAGTCGTAATTATGAATCTCTGAATTTATTCTCTCAATATTACATCCTGGAAGTAGTGCCATCCTCTCTTCTCTTTCACTTTCAAACACACACAAATACACAACACACACACACACATATGCACACTCTCTCTCTTTCTCTTTCCTTTCTCGTTCTTGCTGTATATTATTATCATTTACTATTATTTCCTCAGGAAGAATTCTCCTTTGTAGATTTCTGAGCAGTATTACTTTTTCTTCTTCTTTCCTCGTTCTTCTTTATAGTTAACACATGTGCACACACATTTTCTCTTTTTCAATCATTCATTAAAATACTTATCCATACTGTGAGCTCTCGAGATTAGCTTCGATTAGCTTCTGTCATCTGTCCGTAGTAAACACAATACCTAAAGTTACATCATGGAAGCCTATTAGCTTGACACTAAACTGTTCTTCGTAAATAACTTGGTATTTTTTTCGTTACTGTCGTGTATGATGTTTCTCTCTCTCTGTGTATGTGTGTGTGTGTGTGTGTGTGTGTGTATTTGCACGTGTACGTGTGTACGTCACGTAGCTTTAATGGAGCCATACTAGTATGGAAGCACGTGTCGTTCCACACGTGATCACTCTCAACATCTTGCTGTACCTCTTTCAATTATATTCCATTATATTTTCTCTCTCTCTCGTTCTCTCACATCCTTCTCTTTCTTTCACTTGCTCACTCGTTCTCCCCTGTACGCATTCTCTCAACATTCACTCTGCCTACTCGTTGCAAAATATCATCTACTTTCCTCTATTTACTGTTGGATAAAACGTATAAAAACGCTGGCAAGTCAATTTATCGTGAGGAAGAATCTTATTCATTACGTAATGTAGTTTTGTTTCAAATCTATTCTTCTTAGTGTAATCCGCTCTCGTATCTGTTGCTTTCCTTCACTCTGCATATCTTCATGTGTCAATCAGCAAACCTTTCTTAATTCACGTAACCCTTAGCGCGATCGTACATCTGCAATCGAAAGATCTCTTTATCGTTCGTTTGTCTTTTTGCACAGGATTTGTAGTTCGGCATTGTATTAAAAGGGAGAAAGAATCCTGACCTATTATAAACCGTGGCCTACTTAGGCTGTTGAGCCTGGTACTGCTGGTAGGAATCGTCGGGGGACGCTGCATTACTCGTCTGCTCCGACTCGCCCAGTGGCATGGTGTGAATAATGCTAGGAGCGGGATAAGTAGTGTAAGGATAGGGATGTGGGCTTGCTATGTACTGAAAAGAAGAAACGAAAAGACGATTAATTATCGTTTGTCACAATAGGTTCGAATCAATTCATTCTACCAAAATAAACGTCCATAAAAACCTAACTTAATTCTAGTCTCTATCAACTCCATGCATTTTTAACACATCTAAATATTTAAATATTTAATTTTTATTATATTTATTAAAGATCTCAACGATTCAGAATGCCTTACATATTTAAAGCATCTTCTGAATTGCAAGACTTGTAGATTTAAATTTTTCTATGTCGTTGAAACAACTTAACTTCAATTTTTGAGATGTCTTTCGGAAATTTGTCTCATAATAAAAAATCGAGTGATAACTTACGGAACCAGTGCCGAGATGCAAGGTAGACATTTGTGTGGTAAGCTGAGGAATCATACTGTACTGTGGATTACTAGGATCGGCCGACGGTATCATCTGTAACAAAAGATCCAATGATGAAGCAGAAACGACAATAAGCAGATTTCATGATGAAAAAAATTCAAAAAATAAAAAAATTTATAAAATAAAGCTACGACACAAATTAAACAATTTTTCTGTAAACAAAACAGTATGTGTTCAAGAACGTGGTCAATAGGGGACACATCAGATTTTGTAGATATACTGATATTTTAATTAAAAAGTTTCAAGACTGTTTCTAAGGGCCCCAGCACACGAAGTTCCGTAGCCGTAACGTAAGACGTATCGTAAGAATTGATCAATCATGACAAGTATTTTTGAACGGTAAGGTTTGCCATCTTGGAGAATATTTGATCGTGATTGGTCAATTATTACGGTACGTTTCACGTTACGGTTACGGAAATTCGTGTGCTGCGGCCCTAACAGTTGTTGCAATTGAATTCTATTTTAAAGGAAATAATGTTAAATCTAGAAAATTTATCGTGTTCGACGTATGTGAAATTATGCTTTCTCAAATTCGAAACTCGATACAAAAGAACTCTCTATCATAATGTGCAAAGCAATAAAAACAAAATGAACGAAAAGTGTATAAAAACTCACGTCAACCTGTTGCATATGTGGTGGGGAAGGGTGCACGAGGTAAGGAGCTACCCAAGGGGTGCCTGGCACACTGTAACCAGGCAATGCCTGACTGTAGTGACGGCTGTACTGTGTCAAAGCCGTCGCGGGAAGCATGTGAGTTGTAGCAACACCATTTTGACCAACGCCGCTCGTGTCGTAGTTCAAAGTCATATTCTAAAAGAAAACATGAAAATAAAAATTTACATTGACACATCTCAATCGCAAAAGGTTCATTTATAAGATTTCAAGATTTGTTTCTGAAATATTTCTATAATAACTTGCATTAAGATATTGAAAATAAATAAATACATACAAGCATTTAATAATAGATATAATGTTATGAAAAAATTTTATTTTTTAAGCCAAAAAAGATTTTATACCAAATATTTAATTTATTATATTTAATAATATAACATAATTAATATAATCTCTGTACGTTCACTATTTAAGAAAATAAAAATATACAAATACATTAAATTATCTATTAATTTAATGCAATACACGTTTGTGTATATAATAACTATATCATAATTATATAACGTTATATAATTTTATTTATGAGAAGTGATAAAAGAGTACTTACTTCTCCGGTTTCTCTCCATATTGTACTCTTAAACAACGATTTCTTTTTATTTCCGCCATCAGCAAACTTAACTAATAATGAATCCTTTGCGCCTGTTAGGACCTTTCCATTGAACATTTGGATGATTTGTTCACATTTCTCCTTTGATTCCATTCTGTAACGCAGTTGCAGAAATACCAATTACTTAACTAATTCTAATGTATTATTTCAAACAAAAAAACACGGTTTAAAATTTGTCTTGACAAAAAAATTTTGATGAGAGAAAGAGTTTCTAGAATTTAAAATTTGCTTTTTTAAAATTCTACAATTACTTAATGAAATGTTACATAAATTCATATTTTGCCATTCGTTGATTTAAAATAATTTTTTAATTTTACGAATATATATAAATTTACCAAAATATAATCGTACACCCGTAAACTGTATTGTATAATATAACCAATGTTTCTAAATAGCATCGTGATGTAAAACATAAAGCTGCCACAGTATGTAATGTGCTAATATTCTCTCTTTCGATGAAATGCACGAAACAAATGCAGAAAATCAGTAACAATATCACAGATTTGCGAACCTTGCGAATCCAACTCCTTTGCTCTGGCCGGAAGTGTCACGCAGGATACGGGTAGAGATAACTTGTCCGTATTGAGCGAGTAACGCCTCGACGTCGTTCTCTTTGAAGTTCAGCGGCAGATTGGCGATGTACAGATTGGTGGGGTCCTGCTCCTGTTGCTGGGAAGAGAGTAAAAACACTATGCAATTACACACAACAGGGCGACACAATAGATATAATGACTTCCAGACAAATCTGAAGCGGATTATCATTTTAACTTCCACGACTGTCGTTTTTATCGCCGCTCTCTATGGGTTCGATCGATCAAAAATGGATGCACAGGCAAGACGAGACGATAATGCACAGATTCGAAACCGATTGAACACGCCTGCAAAATCTGTCCAATTATTTCAATACCATCACTATATTGTTTATCACTTTCATTATCGTCATAGTGGAACTACAAACGAATGATAAGAGGAATCTTGCGACAAACGGGTATGCGGCGATCACGCGATTTTCTCACTTAGTCTGGAACGTTAAAATGATATTCGCGAGTTTACTGAATAACGATCGAAATAATAATAACACACGGAAAGAGCGTTATTCTCGATAGTAACGAGATGTTTCTAACTGTGATAACGCGGACACGTGCGAAAAAAATGAGTTTGAATGCCGTACGCGTGAAAAATATCGATAGCCCCGTCGTAAATAGCACAACGTAAAATCTTTCTACCAACATTGACACTACGAGGAGACCATTAAGCAGTAATCGCCGTCTAAATTTCGAAGAGAGTGCAAAAAGAGGGAACAAATGGGTATTGAAGACCGATATTGGAACGTGGAACCGACTGGACGATTATTTAGTCTCAATGTCGGAAGGTCATCATGCTTCATGGCAATTACGTTACCACATTCTTGGTGGTTCTCTAAATTTGCTTGCTTCTAGGGATGCATTCGATTTATTTTTCTCGGCTAATGTACTTCTACGTCTAAAAATACGGCTCTCCCGACTCTGCGTTTTCCGCGCGCAGAGAGCATGCTACGCGAACAGGTATTAAATTATATTCCATACACATACACATCGCTGTAAACATTAACGATCCCCGCGTGAAGATTCGGCTTTGTCGAAAGATCGTGTTATTTTTCTACGATTCTAAGAGTCCCAAGAAGTAGACACGACAGTGATAAAAGCAAGTGGGCGTAAATAAAAATCAGACGTAAAAGTAGTCCAACGAAGGTGTAAAACGAATAAAAGGATCAAATAGAAACGTACCAAAATAACAAATTGTAATGATATAAAGTATACAAATATTTAAAAAAAAAACATAGATTATTAAAAACTCTCTACTGCGATTATCAGCCAAAATATCAGGCACAATTCTATTAAAGAAAATATTCTATTAGATTTTCTATTTAATTTATACGGGATAATGAGACAAATACGTCGCCTGTGCATACACTTTGTCGCGTTTATTTCCCCGTGATATAGAATTGGACAAATTTTCCCGTGTATTGTGCACGTGAGGTGAAATTTGATGCGAAATGCTCGTTTGCGCAATGACAATCGTCTCGGGTTACCGTGGCGTTTCAAAATTTCGTGTAACTGATACACATTGTAAATGTATCACAGAGCGTCCGCAAAAAAAAGGAATTAAAAGTACGCGTACCAAATTTCTACACATCTGCAGCATTAAAATAAAAAGATAGTCGAGAAAAGTACCTATGAATTATATATGTATGTCTAGCTTCACGTTTCTAATGTTATTTACATGTGTCGGGAATCGTCTTCGTCGTTTTTACAATAACCATTCAAAGCGATAATAAAGAATAGGATTAAGTAACATGTGACATTTCATTGAAAACAGAGAAAGAGAAAGAGACAGAGAAAAAGAGAGAAAGAGAGAGAGAGAAGCATGATAAAGAAAAGCACAGGCATTGTTACATATACATACATACATATACATATACATCACATATATATATATATATATATTTATATATATATATATATATTTATATATATATATATACTTACACACATGTATATGTATATACAGTTATATCGTATGAGTAATGAACGAATGTGAGAAAGAGAGCAACTTTTAACGAATATAGTGTCGCACAAAACACATAATATATGTGAAGTATATGGACGTACATATATATATGTGTTCATGCTCCGATTTTCTATTTATCATGAGTTTCACAGGAGAGTATAAGGTAAAAACAGAACATAGAAGGACAAGGGGGGAAAATAAAAAAAAATAAAAGAAAAAAAAGGAACAAAGAGAATGTAGACGTATGCGTGTCTGAAGACTGATGAGATATTATGCACCCTCAAGCATATTTCGAGATCCACCACTTTTGTCGAACCAATCAAAAGTATTCTACGATTACTTGAGTATATACTTATACTTTACGACAATTTACTTCAATCTTGCGAATGCATTAAAACAAAAAAACGAATAATGAAAATATCATGATATATAAGCCAAGCTGATGGCATTTAAATAATATATATATATATATATATATATATATATATATAGATATATACACACACATATATATATATACATATATACATATACATATACATATACATATATATATACATATATATATATATACACATATAGATATACATATATATGTGTACATGGATATATCCACGTACGCATATGTATGCAGGCTGTCGCGAAATGAGACAATTATTAATAAAGCGGAACTTTTTCTTCTTTTCGAGCAAATGCATACTCCAAGTCCGCTAACTTTCCAAATTCCACTAGGTTTTCACCACCGGATTTGCTATCAAGCATACCATCATCCATTTCGCGACATCCTGTATATATGATCGATACAGTAGAAACTTGATTATATCGAATACCATTTTGACTAAACGTCTGATCATTCGAATAGTACAAAAAAATGTATGATTTCGGATGTTTTCTCATAAAGCTTGAACAACCGTCGAACGTCTCATGCCGTTCAAATAATCAAATATTGAGTTAAATGATATTCGAATTGTAATCGAGCTTTCTCGCTGCATTATATATATCTTAATTGTACTTTTATATTCCGATAGTACAGTTCACAGATTTGTCGAAAATACGACCTATGCTATCGGGAACTTTTCTATAAGATTCAACAGCTTGATTTATCATTGACATTTTCTCTCGAGTAATTCTTTTATTCCGTATCTATGATTCTCTCTGTAATCTTCTGTAATAAACATTTCACACGATTATATTTGCACAAATGACACATTTACATGAAATAATGGACTTTGATCTTTTTTTATGTAATACAAATAATGTGTTATCGAACGTGACGTCCCGTACTGTCTGAATCTTACGACTCCCGAATGCACTTCTCAATCTGTAGGTGTGTTGTAATAAAGTTTCATATATTCGTACATATATGTAAGACAAGTGTACGTGTGAATCCGAACCAACCAACACCCCTCCCCGAGGAAAGACAACGCCTATATCCGGATATAACCCTATGAGTACAGGATTAATCGAGAATATGTGGTACTATATCGCTTTTAGTGTATCATATTGCATGCGATTGACATCATCATCATCATCACCATCATCATCAACATCATCATCATCATCATCATCATCACACAGCTGCTGGTCATCACATCCCGTGTTTTTTTATCACGGTCAGCTTAGAGGAACTATTCCATTGGAGTTAGTTGTACGAAAACAAACAGGCGGGAGGCCAATACTCTCTCGTTCGGCAGTGTGTACTTTTTCTTTACTTATAGTTGTCTCGAGCAGGAACGTGATTTAATCCAAAAGAACGTGAGACGACTGTCACAGAGCAGAGTTAGGCGAAATGCAATCGAATCTTCGACCAATTAATAAAATCAAACATGATTATTAAATAACGAATGATCGTGTCTTTACTCGAATTACGAAATATTTGCATCAACATAAAAATCATCATCATCTTTGGTGAAGAAATAAACGATCACACCGCCGAACACTGCTATCGAGTCGACATTGACAAGTTTAATATGGTTTGACGTAATACTCTTTCTTTTAGACTGCTAACATTACACGGAAAACATAATGAATATATTGCACAATATCGATGTTACTATGCTAGAGCTACTACTGAGATATGTCGTTTATGCTGCCATACTTCAATTCAATATTTTTTTCTTTTTGTTGTCAAATCATTTACTGAGTTGGCGAGCAAGATTTTTAAGTCTAGGGTGGTATTTATAGATGGAAATCATAAAATATTTTTTATCTTTAATAGCAAACGTATTTAGCAGTTAACTATACAAATTTGGAAACATGAATATATTACCGGATTTCTTAAATTTCACGAATTGATATTTGAATAATCAAAATTATTAACTGATCATAGTCACTCCGTTTTATTATATTATATAATCATCGGTTCTTCTCACAGTAAATAAACTTCAAATTGGAATTTTTTGCTTTGACATCTGTTTGTCATTCAATTATAAATATTATTTTTTATAATATATTAATATTATACTAATTATACATATGAAAGTGTGTGCATACGTGTATATACTGCATAAAAATTAGTATAATTAATTATACATATAAAAATCATATAAAAACAGATATCAAATGCAGGTAATACTTGAAAAGATATATTAAATGTGTTATTCTATCCAAATAATCAACGGTTGAATCTATTATTCGACAATATATAATTTATATAATCTATATTTTCTAAACTGAAGGATATTTGAACATTGTCAACTTCTAAAACAAACAAAAATAAATGACAGATAACTAGAGATTCGTGAAATCATAATTCTGCATAAAATAATGACTATGAATACAACCCTAAACTTCATGGATGTCAACGGATTATCGAATTTTCATAGAGGGATTCGAAATTAATGCTGAAATTGGCAGAATGCAATTCGCATGACATGGCAATTGTAGACATAATGTCGACATAGCAGTATCGGCTGTTTGTGGCCGAGGTATAGCAGCAAGCATCGATAGAGGTCTGGTAGGTAAAATACGTAAGACGGAATAAGACAGATAAAGTATCAAGAGAATTTCTAGATAAATGAAAGAGGCAGAGAAAAACGAAGATAGGCTCAATGGAAAAAACATTACAGTTCCCGGTATATAGAGAAATACCTACAGAGAGATATCATAATTTATTGGAAATGTACACGTAATTCTGTTCATCGGTATACAAAATATGAATTCTCTATTGAATTAATTATTAATGATTTACGATTGTTTCTTTCAGAACTTTTGCCGAATTTGATTTCTAGCATTATGACTTTCGCAAAGTCAAAATTTAATTAGATTTTATTTAAAACAGAAGAAGTCATAGACTCATCTACGAAGAAAGCCAAGAGAAAAGTAATATTTTATTTACATAAGAGATATTTTTCCATTTATGATCTTTCCATATATGAAGTAAAAACTGAATAAAACCAAGTGATACCTTTGTGCAAAGTGATACCTTTTCGTTCAAAAGTTTAACTTTTAGAATTATTTTTTTAACAATAATTTATTAAGAATGATATAAAGTAATTAGAAAAATAATAATATATAGTACGATTAATCAAAATACGCTATTGAATACTTATTTCAAATGCGCAATGGAAGAGAAATCAATGTCGAAAGGACGTCGTGTTTCGCACCCGGAAACAACGTGAAAAGATTTATCTCGATCGGCTCTCCAACGAAACGGCTTCGCGAATAAAACGGGGCGACGAGAAGGGGAATGAAGAAACAGATGGAGAATGTAACAGAACGGGATAAAAAATGATATAGACAAGAGAGAGAAAAAGAGAGAAAGAGAAAGAAAGAGAAGAGTGAAAGAGAAAGAGGTTTACTGTTACTTTGGTATTACTCTGTACTTGCATGCACAACCACGTACACTGTCCAGTCTACGGAGCAACCAGATACCCACTTTCGCCATCTGCGCTTGGATGCCCTTGGCGACCAGTGCTTTCACAGCACCCTCTGCCGCCATCGGTGATTCGAAGTCTACAAATCCGTAACCTGCAAGACAATTACGATGGTATAAATCTCCGCTGACAATCTTGTCATGTGTAAGAAAACATAAATAGAATATTTTACTCATTGTACGTATTTATCATGATCTAAATAGTGTTATAAAAATTCGTGTAACATTATATATAATTGAAAAAGTTATAAGATAAACGTGTCGAAACAACGAATTTCGCTGAATTAATCCAAGAAGTTAGAAAATATTGAATGATGAGAGTGGGTGCAATTAATTACCTTTACATTTGTTCGTATTTTTGTCTAAAATCGCCTTGGTGGAAGTTATAGTTCCGTACCTGCAAAAATATTGAGTCTTTTGATCTGATGTATTAATTTATATACTCACTACACTTATAGCTATATTAATTTCAACAAGTAATAAATCATGTATCATGATACAACCAACATAAATTGTTGATGCTAAGGTATACCTACATTACATAACAGTTTTTTTAAATAATTTAATTTCTAATCAGAATATCTATATTGTGATAAACAACATTAGTTTACATTTGAGATGACAGTTAACTCAACGTCAGAGCAGTGGTTTGTCAAACAAAGGATCCGGGTTCGATTCCCAAAATAGTCATGTAGCATATATGTAACATGACTGAGAATCTTTAGTGAGAGTTTTATCTCGGAAAACACCATATTAAGTGCAAAGAAGAATTCATAACATTTGTATAATTCATCACAATAGAAACCTGCGATCACGTGTCTAACGTTACTTACTGAGAACACATGTTAACGAGGTCTTTATCAGTCGTATTCTGGTTGAGGCCACGGATGTATAGATTCGTTTTAGACAGTTGCTCCGCTTGTTGACCCTGCATAGCATTGTTGCTGAGATTCGTACTCATCGTCCCACTTTGACTGCCGGTGGCACTACTGGAGCTGCTGTTAGTGTTAGCCGGGGACGAAGCTGTAGGCACCCGTTGTCCCCCGTACTGTAAAAGCACCATCAATACTGTACGATAACTGAAGATGTTCGAAAAGAGCCAAGGACAATTGATTTTATACAGAGCATGCCGCTCTTATCGGATCGACTATCGATCGGCTGGCCTGTATTATCTGTAACTTGTGTTACAACAGGCCAAGTCATGTATTTTTACATGAAGTTAGCAATCTTGCTTTAATTATCGTAACATAATAATAGTTAGAAAAAATTAGATCAGAAACAGCTGCGCTTGGATAGCGCGTGTAAGGCGGATATGCAGCCGTCGCTGCCGCCGTCTATCTATGATTAGATCTTTTCTTATAATTAACATAACAAAAATATAAAGTTGGCTATCCATATTCTCATTACTCTCAATTCTCAGAATTATTCTTTTCATATTTAATTATCGGAACGTTATTGCAAACGTATTTGCAAGTGACTTATATTTTCTTCCTCGTTTGGCAGTTTGTAAATATCCAATAAGAACCATTATAAAAAAAAACCGTTATTAAAGACCTATCTTCTTGTTCCGGCTGTCACGGCGTTTGCCGGTCTCGTGTTTATCGTCACGCGGGGTAAAGTCAACGGGCTCTACCGCGATCGGAGATCAGAGAATACGTTGGCGGATGCGACTTACCGTCGCATGCTGCGCGTACGTTGCGGTGACGAAGGGATTCGCGGATGCCGGCAGCTGCTGAGGGCCGCCGCCGACCGCGGCGGCTGCTGCTGCGCTTGGATAGCGCGTGTAAGGCGGATACGCAGCCGTCGCTGCCGCCGCCGCGGCCGCGGCTGCGTGAGACGGCGTACTCCAGGCGCCCGCACCGCCTCCGCCACCGCCACTCGCACGGTACTGCACCGGATTGCCACCGCGTGGTCCACCGCCCGTGTTGCCCTTCAATCCATGGCCGCCGCCACCGCCGCCGCCACCCGCGCCGGCTGCAGGTCCCACACCGACGCCGCCTGCATTAGCGTCGCCGGCGCTACCACCGCCGGCGTTACCGTTGTTGGCGCCCACGTACGTCGGCCTCGGTCCATTCGTATTCTGAAAATAAGAAAAAGACCTCGATTAAAAACGGGAAGGTCTTTCTTATTTGATTGTTTGTAATCAAATAATTATACATGTTGTTCCTTAATAATTATACACACTGTGAACACAGCACGATAAAAACTGTAATATATTTAGAAGAATTATTACAAAGAGCCAAGAAGAATTATTACAAGGAGATACAGAATAATTAAAGAAGTGAATGGGATTGAAAAATTTCACTGGGCGGTATCATTTTCCTTTCTCACTCGTTCCAGATAAAATTATACATTCTGATAACATCGAACATATTTACATTCATGAATTTTATTTAATAAAATATACGTCTCAAAAGAATTATTTTTAGAATATAATGAAAAAAATAATATAATAAATATAATAAAGTATAATGTAATAAAGTAGAGAAGTTACTAAGCTACTAAGATAAAAGTGTTTAGCTAGTTTAGCTTTCCAGTGGTAAAAAAAAAAAGATAAGCATATGTTATCGTATATTATCAGTTCTGGTGCAATGCCACCGTTCGAAACGACTTGTTAAGAATGTCAAGTATGCTTATCGGTGAATTCTCTTGTTTGAGGTTCAACAATTGGACGATGATGCACTCTTATCATGTAATAAGTTGATTGGTCGTTACCATGTTAATTTATGTCTTCTACAAAGTAAGAAATAAAGGAATACAATTTCTTTAATTTAGTATTATTAAAATAATTGTCGTTTCTTTCATGTTTCGATTGATAATCAGAGGCAACAATTTTATGAACGTAAACGCAAATGTATTATTCCTTCGTTAACAAATAAAAAAGAAACAATTTACAGAAAAATAACAGAAAACAAAACAACAGAAAGCTTAGTAATTTACCTAAAACTATTGGAAAAGCACTTCAACATAAGAATTTTTTGAAATTTTTCCTTCGATTAAAGAGAGAAGGTGTGTAAGTAAAAATATTCCTTGATGATTTAAATATCATTACATTTAATATGGTTAAAAGTATAAACCTGATTTTAAAATAAAAAAAGCTGTAAAGTTAGAGAACTTAAAAATTCATAATCGCAAATATAATAATTAATAATAAAAAAAAAAAATAATTTGTCTTCGATTTTTCATAGTCCACTGCAGTGACCAAACCTTTAATATCGATGCAACCGTTGCGTCAGTCTCTATCGATTTTCTCGGGCGAAACACGGCTATTTTAGAAAGCGATCGCATTTCGCCGGCCCTGTAATTTCCCGCACACGTATACATCGTCCGTATACGTCGATAAGAAGAGAGAAAGAAAGAGACTCCATCCGTTATCGTTTATCAGTGACCTCGCGCGGTCACGCCTCCCGATAACGAAGAAGAACGGCCGTTCGGTCTCTACCTCGTCAGTCTCTTCATCTTCGAATGCTTCATTCTCGTGACAGTGCATCAGGATGCATCTTTCCAACAGCATTCAAGAGCACTCATATTGATCACGTAGATATGACGCCGCCAATCATCACAACTTATCGCACAACTTTTCCATTTTCAACATTATATGCGAAAATTTTACCGAAGAGATCTATATGAAATTGAAGGAGAGATTTTATCATTTCATTTATGTTCTTCCGAAGCTCGTTTCTCAACTCTGCGTCGATCGCTTAGAAGCTGCGATATATACTTCGAGATTTTCGCGAAGGAAGAGAGACTGGCTTGCAACTGGCTAAAGAATCCGCAGTTCAAAGTACGCTCTCGACGAGGGACACCCTGTGTATAGTTAGATACAACTTGTGACGCATCGACGGAGCGATATAAACAGACAGCGGGATGATTCGGTCGTGGTAAGAACCATCGACGGTCGCACGGCATGACGCGGCCCTCAGTGACGACGAAATGCACGATCGTGTCGTGATTCAGAGAAAGAGAGAGACCGACCGGATGTCACTTCCTGCTCACCCGGTGTCTGTCTTGCGTATCGTAATGCCAATTTTGTCCGTTCACTTTTTCGTCTTCATCTATCTCCTTTCCGAGCTCGCGTTCTCGTTGTACGACACTTCTACGTTGCGTTCGATCTTCGCTCGACAGCCTGACATATCATCAAAACATCTGCAGAAGCAAAACATCATACAAAACATTTTTTTCCACGTATGTTCTTGCACGTCGAGATAAATCAGTTCTTTCTTTGACGATGTGACTCTCTTCGTGATGAATGTCGTAGGAAAATTCGGGTCGCCTGCTGACCTTGCTTCTCCTTATCGCGCTTATGAGCAGTCAGATCCAAGGTATGCTGGGATAAGAAAATTCTTGCGTTCTCTAACAAGAGGAAACACGCCGTTTCCATTTTATAATACATCATTTATGCCGCGAGATGTGAGCTAGTGTTTTTATCATATCGGCATTATCGTGGCGCAGCCGCTAATTGGATGCGCTCCGCGAGCCCGTATCTCGCGCTTTCTTCTAAGGACGTTCGAGAGGAATGGATTCAGGATGTGCGCCACATATCGGAGAACTATACCTATGTAGGCGCATGCGATCTCTCGCCTACTCTCGGACATGTCATGCTCTATTAGCGGGCGGACACGCGCCCGCGATAGCTCGGAATGTGTACGCGTTTTCGGTTTTCTTTTACTGTTATTTTAGAGAAATTCCCGCGGCGATTCCGCGGAGATTCCGTATTGCACAGCGAGAATTTCACCGAAAGCGATCGCAGCAGAGTTGAACTTGCTAGAGTTCAACAGGCTTGCGATGTAATATGACATATATCTAAAAAAAATCCAAAATATGTACATGTTTTTTTATAAATTAAAGGATGGAGTATATATTCATAAGTCATAAATAAATTTTAATAATTCCTACATAAGAAATATCTTATTATTCTGACAATATCACGTGTATAATTCCGATGATTTTTTAAATTATTTTCAATAATTAACTTCTGTCATTAAAATATCATTCATTGTATTAAAATATCATTATTGTAATTAATAATTTCCAGAAAATGCTTAGAAAAATTTTAGATAATACAGTCCAATGACCAAGATTAATCTCAAACATCGCGAGAAAGATCTTGGACACCCGGTGTGTCGTGCGTATTCTTCCAAGGTGAAGAAACGGTATGCACGGTATGCGCGCACTCGCGCGTGCACATGGTGCGAGCGAGGAGGACTCTTTCGCGCACAGGCAAGTAAATGCACCGCAAGCGATGCAGTCGCATTGCATTTTTCCGCGTTTTAAGCTTAGCGTCCATCCGAGAGTAACTCTTTCTGGAATAACAGAACGAGAGAACGAGCGCGCGCGAGAGTCAATCTCACTCACAAACACACTGAAACGTCTAAATGATCGAGGAATTCAATTGGCGGTCAGCGAACCGATTCTCCTCCTTAATTCAATTCGAGAAAGTCAAAAGATAAAATCAGATCGCACCGAGCGACAACATCGAACGTCGGAAAATAAAATCAAGTCGAATTATAGACTCAATATAAAAATTATCACGTATCACATTACGTAATATTATCATATTTATCTCCCGATTTGAATTGACGTAACTCGACCGTTCACGACGTTGGAAGTTAATCCTTTGACGGTTAAAGGAATAGAAGTGAGCTGGCTGGCGTCAGGCAATCTTGCAAATAGCTATAATTCATCGTCGTTTACACACGTACGGACGTCCGTCCTCGAAGACGACGCGACGAGGCTCGTAATTGAGTCGAGCGAGAGTGGCCCGCCGCGATGTATTCGTCGCCAAGGAGCGGCGTGTATCGCAACGGGAAGGAAAGCTATGCACGTTGCCCGCGTTTCCTGAACGGCACGTATCTACGTGAGTGGTGGCGTGAATGCGCGCGCGGCTGCTGCATTAGTCGTAAAGGGACGAGGCGAGAACGCGACGCGATGCAAACGCTTGGTAATTGATCGATCGATCGACGGAATGGGGCAGGATCGATGATAATAAATCTCTGTAATGATTCTTAAAACGCTAATTCTCTCCATGGTCAAATAATAAAATCTTTTCATGAAATCACACAAACATTGATTTCATGAACAGTAAACAATAAGTTGTTATTAGTTATTTACGATATTTCAAGTTTTCCTAATTAATTAAAAATTAAAAAAGATTTGGAAGTCTTCTCTACTTTTGCAAAAGAATGCGATTTTCACTGTATATTAGCGCATCACTTGTTTTTTCGAATGCAGGATGTCCTATATAACGATAGAAAGTCATTATCTTTTATTATAATCTGCTAATGCTACTTTTATTACAATCAACTCATAAGAATTTTGCTTCTAAAATTATGCGTTGCATATAAATTATGTTAGATCCGCTCCGTCAGACTTTCGGCAATTTATCATTTAAAAAGCACTATTCATCATTTAAAAAAGCACTATTATTCAAAAGTAGTTAAAAATCGTATGCATTACCGGTTGTATGAAATATTGCGAGACTTCTATCCAGACTTCGATTCAATATTAATATTGTACAGTAAGTTATAAATGAAAAGATCATAGGCCAATGTGAATTAATGAATTAATTGTTTCATTAAGTTTACGCAATTATATATATTAGTGTACACTAATATGTATATCTGTTTAGATCAGCTGTGTGCCTTTTTAAGAAGCTAAAAAAGTCTCGTCTAACAAGTAAGAAAGGGAAAAAAAAGAAATAAACAGAGACATGACCGGCTGACTGCCTGGGCGCCTTAGATTTGACACTCTCTATCCGAGTTTAGGTTGGCGGCGGGTATTATTAGCTGACGTCGCATGCTTCCGTCTCCTTATAGCGCACAAGAAACA
The DNA here is from genome assembly GCA_901521435.1 of Crematogaster levior. Taxonomy (NCBI): domain Eukaryota; kingdom Metazoa; phylum Arthropoda; class Insecta; order Hymenoptera; family Formicidae; genus Crematogaster; species Crematogaster levior. Next base: position 256,309 of record CABEGB010001269.1, on the reverse strand, counting down.
ATACAGGGCGAGAGATATATAATATGACAACGGAACACATCAGCTTTCGTTGATTTTGCGTGTCGATTAAACTGAGATGATTACGAGTTCAGTGATTACACCGGAACCAAGCTCTCTATGATAGCTACGATAAATAATTTAGAGATTTTCAAGATTCCCACATCGTATCGTATAATTTATGATCTTAATTTTAATAATTTGATGAATTTAGAGTTGATCTTTCCTTAGAAAGAAATATTGAAGCAATTCCGAGAAGCCACTGAAAAAACAGCTTTTTGCAAAAAAAAAAAAAAATACGTTTTAGAATTATAGATAATATTTCTAAAACGTTTAATAAATTTTAATGAAATTTGTTATACAAATTAATTGAAATTCGCAATGTTTCAAAAATTTGAAAGTTGTTAAACTTAAAAAGTAATATTAAATCTATTGACTTATGGTATCATAATGTCTATATAATCTTATCTCTTTACTATAATAAGTGTCTCAAAATATATTATTTTGAGTGCTCTAAAATTTAATTTTTGTTTGAGAAAATATTCATGAAAATATATTTGAAGCAATCCCGAGGAAATTACGTAGGCCAACGAACATTCGTTTTTATGCAAGTGTATAAAAATGTTGATGAAAATGTTGAACGATGTTACGGTTGTAAATTGAATCCTTTATGACTCCGTTGTATGAGAGTTTGTAAACATGAGCAGTGAGTCTGTCACAATAGTTTAGTAATATTGTCATCACTTATTATTGAATTCCATCATCTAACTTCCTCTCTTTTTATGCTCTACTGCTTCACTGATCTAAGACAATAAATCCAAAACTTGTAGAATGTAAAAACAAACTGTGTCATTTAATCGATGATCATTTTATACTTACAATTAATTCATATCATTATTACTATGTTATTATAAATACAATTTTTAGCATTATTGTTATAATTTCTGCATTATAAATTCATTTTATCGAATTTCATCATTTCAATTTAATTTTCTGTAAGTTTTTAAATTTTTCACACACACACACATACACACACACACACATATCAATAACGTAGATTTATTTCTCATCACGGTAAATAATTTACTATTAAAAATATATTCATTGTAAAAAAATATTATTTTATCAATTAGGAAATGATAAAATAATAATTTTCTTGTATAAAAATTTTTCGTTAAGAATCACAAATTAATGAGTAATATTGTAAATAAAATATTTGTCAGAAATACAGACAATAAAATGAGCTCATATTGTATATCAATACCTAATTATTATATAATAAACACAATATGTATAAACACAAATAAAATCACCTCTGACAAAATCTCATGAACAAAAAATGGATTTTTTTACATTATTGTAATTTGCATGAGTCATTAGCATATTGCGAATTTATTAGTTCGTATAATCTAATTTTATTAGCACAACGCGGTAAGCACGTTAATTCAATTGATATGTCGCGAATATTTTTAGGTTTTGAATGTGAATTTTATATCTATATAAATAGTAAAATAAAAGAATTTCGTTTTATTTACAACTATGTTCTTTATTTTAATTATTTTCTGTTATTTATATGTCGTTAGCTCCATTTAAAAAAACCTTTGAAATATGGTGTAAGCATTAATCTATACAATGACTTCGTGTTGAGTAGGGAATTATTATCTAATTCTACTAATAGATAATCGATCTGATAATTGTAATAATTTAAACTTTATGAGTAATACATAATTATCCCATAGAAACACAATATAGTAAAATTTTTCTGTGAAATATAATCTTCTTACTATAAATAAATATAAAAGATTAAGATTATACTCTTTAAATTTTTTGTGTAGTCCATATTTTTAATTATTATATTTAAAAGAATTTTTATTTTCTTACAATTTCGTCTCTTTTGATTATGATATATTTAAAATTTTATTTAGAAATATAATATTTTGAAACATTGGTACTAATAAAAAAAGTTAAAATGCCAAACTTACAATACTAATTTTTGTCGATGAATAATAAATTTTTGTAATGAATCATGCAGCCACGAGCATGAATCATACCATTGTGAGTCAAACTCTTAAATCTATGTTTCTATATAGTATTTATTAAGATAATTCAAGAAAATATCTTTATATGTATAAGTACATTTTAGTTATTTCTTAGGATGGAAATAATTCTCTTAATAAAATTGTTTCCTGGCAATACTAAATTAACATCAATTAAAATAAAAGATCAAAATATAAGAACGAAATATTTCTACACGATCGGGTAGAATACTATCGTTCTTATCATGGACGTGACCCTACACAGTGCGATAAAAAGCACTGCTTCTCGTTAGATGATGTAACGAAAGTGCATGTCATGCAGACAAATATAAGACGATAAACCTTGACTGCGTGTATCTAGGCTAGAGGTCTCTCTCTTTCTTCTCTCCAAACCCAGATCGTCTCACCTCGCTACGAAAGATCGAAGAGGAAATCCTTATCCGGCTAAGATCGGACATGAAATTCTTCCTAATTTCCACGAAAAATAGCTCGTAGAGCAGTAAAATCTTCATTATCGAAAGATTCCATTAAAGAAAAAAATACTTGGTAAAATATCTGCTCTTTTGACTTCTCTCTCTATTAAAAAGAAATCTTCAAACCAAAGAAGATAACTCATAACAAAATCTTGATGATCGTAACTTTTCTCGTAGAATCGAGCAATTCTTATTCGCATATTTTCTCGATACCGCCGTAAGTACGAAATATTTTAGATGATCTGTTAAAATCTTTGAAATATGTAATCTCGCAACTGTGACTTCTTCGAAGAATCACAAAAATTTCATAATCACAAAAAATTCAATAATTTAAATATAAATAATATCTCGGGTATAAATAATATTTAAATATAAATAATATAATTGTTTTGTATTTACGGTTGTATCACGGTTTATGAATTATATATGTATAAAAATAAAAAAATGAAATATCTTTGTTCTCTAAAACCAAGCAAATATCGCAGCGTCATATCGCAACCGAATAGCGATTCGATTTCCCTCACGAATGTCTTCTAGCGACGACGACACATTAGAAAGGCCACAGCAGCACATCGGACGGACGGACGACCTTGACACCGGCGACCGGCGTCGTCATCGGGTACCGTTGTGCACCGCGTGTCGCCGGCCGGTAAACCTCGTGAATGGCGATCGCCAAGGAGGTGAAACGAGGCGTCGAGGCCGTCTAAGTATGCAGGTGAAAACGATAAAGGTGCTCACGTTCGCGCGGATTTCAAGGTTCAGTTGCATCGTCAGATTACAACGATTATTCGTATCACTCGCGTAGAAAACAATAAAAAAATCAATACTCAATAACATGATGAATCAATAGAATAAACGATCGTAAAACATCGGAGAAGGATCTTCGTGGAAAATTAGAAGGATTTCTTCAGTTATCTTCGTATGTTTTTTGTGTTTATAACACGAAAATCTCATCCAAATTTGATTATCCGACATTTTCTCTAAGGAAAAGATATTTTACAAGTTGTATAGGCGGCTAAGGCAATGTCTTCAAACACTGGCAATTTTTCTTGGAAATGACACTTGAAATAGTCTCGAAGAAATATCCATTATACTTCTGCATAAAGAATCTTCTCTTCTTCATTACGGCCACACTAATTGCACGAGCACATATTTTTTCAAGAACTTTTTGTTACGTGTGTCCGTAAGTCGCAGCACGAGAAATTTTCCTCTGAAAAATCGATGCCAAACTAGAAACGTTCTCAATAGCTGTCGACTCGTGTAAGACATTGCCCACAAAAAGGACGACGAATAGTTACAGGGTTGTGTCAGAGCGACAAGGGGTGCGATAGGGTGGAGAATATAGGCGCAGCAAGGATGATATCGATTAACCACGGCGGTCGACGATGTTGAAAGGACGAACTCTCCTCCTCTTTCCATCGGAAATCCCTCTTCGATCTCGTAAATCTCGTTTTCGCGCACCTTCCGGTTTCGAAATAATCCCCAGACGGTCGAACGCGATAGGGTGCGGATGGAAGCAAGAGGGTGAGGTGATAATGACACTAGTGTGGTCCGCGATATCCTACGGCGCTGACAGAACTTTTCTTTCTGGGGAACATGATTCCCTTAGAAAAAATATTGAAAAGCTATTTCAATCCTTTATTAATTATTAATTATTTATTATTCTCATATATTGACACTTGTATTAAATATTACATACTTTTAAAGGTTCATATCAATTATATTATATATACTACACTTGTTTGAATACCACTTAATCTAATTAATTTTTCAATCATTAATCATAATAAAAATTCGACCCATTATATAATTAAATGATTAATATATTGAGATACCGTAACTTCGATTAAAGTAGAAATTTTTTATATTTCCATTCATTTTTCTCTCTGTATTACTTTATATTTAAAGAGATTATAGAAGTGACGAATTAATTTAACGCCTTCGATCATATAGGCGACAGTGTAAAGTTCTAAAAGGAAGTAGATAGGCATAGATATTAAATCACGACACTCGATAACCGGAGTACGGCTTCGGTTTTGTTTTCGTTCCAACGCCCACGGCAAAAACTTTGGTTTACCACAAAAACGAAGAGAAAAAGAGAAGTTTTGCAGTACGCGTCGAGTCGTTTATTTGGTGCAACGACTAGAATGCATCGTAACTGTCAACTTGAACACTTGATCGGTCTGAAGTCTGTATTAGTTGTCTATTACCTTATAAACGTTAAGAAAATAATTATCTATATACCTAATCTATATACCTATATACCTAATTAATTATTAGAAGAAATGTAAGAAAAGTTTAAAACTGAAATGAGAAATGCCTGCGATCGGAAGAATATTAAATATTGATTGATGTTAAAAACATTAGTTATTTCAACATTAATTGTAATGTTGAAATATTGAGCATCAAATTTCCCTATAGAGAAAACATGAATGTAGTTTACAATTTTTTTCTTTTTTTTTGAAAATTTACCAAAATACAATGAATTCCTGAAAATAAATTTCTTGTACAAAATATCTTGCATCATGAAACGTTTCTAGCAAAAACGAGAAAATGTCCGTTACATCTCGGAATACACAGGATTCTAGTTAAGACATAATTAGTTTATCAATTATTATGAAGAATCCAAGATTCTAAGATGCAGTTGCAAGAAATGACCAGATTCTGTTTCCAAGAATCTCGTGTAAAAGACTGTGAAATGTCCAAGAAAAGCATAGACAAATAATATTAATCTTGATTTATTTTTATTCACACTTATTTACGTGTAAAATGAGATATTTCGAATATTAGCAAATTTAAAAAATTAATTTCTCCGTAAGAATAAATATAAATAAATAAAAAAATCTCAAAATAAACACAATCCTTCTTTGAATGTATGTAATTTTATGATTCAGGCGTATAACATAAAAATAATCGATAATGTTTCTACCTCTATTATATTATTTCGGAATAAAATGCAATCGCATTGTGTGACGCGATATGAATGCAGTAGCGATTAAACGGCGCATCGACCTATCGCCTGACATGAAGAATCACTCCTTAAGAATCTTGGTTGAATATTTGACGAGCAGAGTTTAAAGTACGAAAAGATGGCTGACCATCTTCTTGATTATCCCCGGTAGTTTCATCGTTTATCATGACGCATTTATGCAATCCGATAAAAAAAATCGATGAAGCGAAGCACGGAGAATCGATTCGCAGCCAATCGTGTCAAACGCATTCGTATGCGCACATTTAACAATGACGATAACAAACAATTTTCCGACGATTTGCAGTTCGACCAGAGAATCTCGGACAATGACTTCAAACTTGAATATCCATTTATACCAATGTAGATTAACTTTAAGTTTTTATCTCTTTTTCTTGTTCTAACAATCAGGAAAAGATAAAGAGTAAGTTAAACCGAGATTAAAGTTAACTACATTGGTAAAAATAAACAGAAATCAAAAAAGTATATTCTCAGATATTGCGAGCAACGAAAGAAAAAAGATGTGAGAAACCCCAAATACGATAAAAAGTTAAGATAGTTCAATCAAAGCTCGTTTAAAGAGTTATATTGAAGTTAGTAACAGTTATATATTAAAATAATAATCGCTTTTGAAAAGGAAATCGAATTAACTCATCTGGAAATCGAAAAATTAATTTTTTTTTATAAAATTCTTGCGGGAAAGAGTTCTCAACCGTTTCTCTTTTTGTAAAGTAACTGACCATCCAGTTATTTATCACCGTGGAACGCGATAAAAAATGCATACGATGTGCGACAGTCTGTAAAAACATCGGAAAATTGGGAAAATAACCGCGTCGACAAATAGCTCGAAGAGACATTAACTCGTCAACTTTCAAACCCGAAGGAAATCCGCATGCATTCGCTTTCTCTTTATCTCACGCGCTTATTTAGTCAAAGCGATTGTATTATCAGCGCCTTCGATAAGAACACAAATAAAATGGCACTGTCTCAAAAAAAAGTGATAAAAAGAAAGACAGGAGTTTTGTACCGGTGTGCGATACGCGACCGATCTTATCCGACGATTCTTCGAACCTCAGTGACGTGATTCCCGATGACAATCGGTTACCGTGTATTCAAAGAAGCAAAGTGCACTCGCGATAACGTTTGTTCTCTTTTTTTTTCTTCGTATATGATCCGACGATCACACTCACGGGACTATAAATTCCGATATTCCTTTGTCTAACCGTTGTTACATATTTTAAAACAGAACTCTGCTTACAAAATAGGACTCTACACTTGTTTACGCCAGCAATACTTACTACCGTTACGCAGTTCAACCGTTCTCGGAATTCTTGGATCAAAAAGACAAAATAAATCTCATAGCGCGGAGTCCTTTAAATTCGCACGTTCACACATACATGTGTGCACACGTTTTACAAAGTGCAAGGTGTATGTCTGATACGAGATGCTCATTAACCGCATATTATCTCGCGGTAATTAACGTGCAATTTAAAGCCAATTATGAGCGAGGTGCGAAAAGATTTAATTACTTGGCAAAAATACACTTTTCGTATTTCTCATGAAAAATTATATCACGATTATTTTACTTTTATTTTATTTTATCGTTAAACTGTTATTTGTTAGAAAGTCTCGTATTGCATCATATAATATAATCTCCTTTTGAACTTTTTTGTATGCTCCACTAATTATGAATACTTTACTTACTACAAATTCACTTTAGTTAACGTGTAAAATTCGTCCAGTTGCGCGCACTTAAAAATTAGGACTCTTACATATGTGAGGCTCTTTAAAAACACGACGATAACGTCGGGTCACCCGGTATAAGAATCGTCCAATTATCGCACCGTGGCAGAAACCACGTACATAAAAGAAATCTAAATCGAGACAGAGCTCGTCGCGAGAGATGAACAGCTGTTTTGTACAATGACTCCTCTCGGTGATGATCACGGCGGACTAGCTTTAACCCGTCATCGCGCGCGATAACCTCTCCTCGACGACGACGAGGATGACGACCACAATAATGACAGTTGCGTTAAACGAAAGGTAAATCAACAATTAAAATCAACAATTAAAATCTGACGTGTCATTGTGCAAAAATAGATTGCTAATAAATAATTTAATAAAACTGATCCTTTCTTCGATAGAACAATTCAATGACTTAGCCTTTAAATTTTAAATGGCTAAATTTAAGGAATCCTTAAAATACTTAAGAAGTCTCATAAATTTCTAAAAACAATTGTCTTACAAGAATGAATTTTTTAAGAACCGACTGGTTTTCTCAATTTTTGGGATTGACTTCCGAGTTTTTAGAAGGATTAATTACTGGTCCCATCCAAGAGATAGCGAACTACCCATTGAATTTCTAGCATTTGGCTTCTCAAGTTCCGAACTAAAATTAGCAACCTGTACAACCGAGAGAACGCCGTTGCAACTTGCAACACGTACTGTCCGTCCCCGAATTCCTACTCTCGTCTAGCGAGACCTTTCCAGACATCTTTTTCGACTCCCGCCCTGTTCTCGTCGAGTTCGTTCTAACACTCACTTCGAAATTACCTTACCTGCCACGAGTGCTATACATGTCGCATTTTTGAGATATCATAATGGTATCAACAACGAGGCTTGCTCTCATGTTGTTAATTCCACGACTTTATTTCGATCTTCCTTTTATTCATAAAATATGGCAATTAAGGAGATACATTTGATTAAATTTGTACTCGTCTTTAAACCGTTGTGCGTCCAATTAGATCCACGTGAAACAACTTTAAGATTTCTTTTTCCTAAAGTGTGTAACGTAAAAATAGCTTTAGTTCATTAATAATTTATAAAGTTAAACATTTATTTATGTCATAATTGATGATTTTATAACTCTATTAAATCTCAGAAATATATATTAATATAAAAGTACAAAAATATATAATTATATGTATTTTTCATTATTACTATCTCCACTGTTAAGAAATATTTCGATTTAAGAATAAAGATTGTACATTTGACATTTCACAATTGATATCAGTAACAGATTGTCGATGATAATGATGTGCTTGCTAATGGTTGAGCTTATTAAAGATAAACTTTGTTGATGCTACTTTAGAACAATCGGAGTAGATCTTTTGTCTAAGAGAAGAATGTTCCTTCACTTCCGGTCGTGTTTTAGGATGATAGATGAAATAGAAATAGAGAACCCGTTGAGACTATGTCGATCACGGGACTTTAGTGGGACTTAACACTCCGACGCAATCTTAATCAATATAACACAATACAAACAACCATCAGACTGATTTATCTCGAAACGGATTTATTGTAGACTCCAAGTAGCGTTAAGCTGATATACAAATAAAATCCTCCAAATGTGATATCTGAACATATTCGATATCTGTCGAGTTTGTAGAATCGCATTAACACACAGGATTACGAGAAAAGAGAGAAATATGTGGCCGAAAGGAGCGAGACGGATTGAGTGTTCGCGAGAGCGAAAGAGGAGCGCGGCTGAGAGAAAAAAAGAAAACGTGGAGCGGATAGCATGGAGCAACGGAGGGAGAGTTAGTGAGGCAGGCATAGTGAGACGAAAGAGGTATGGACGGACAGACGGACGAATGGACGGCTCGGGTGGGGAAGAGGCGAGCAAGAGAACGAGAGAGATAGAAAGAGAGAGAAAGAGACGAATGGGTGGGGCAGCAGCCAGACGCCCCGCGGCAAACTGTCAAACTACACCGGCGGTTCCGCGAGCCGTCCTCCGTCCTCGTCGTCGTCGGCCGCCCCCATGATTAAAACTCCCTATAGCTTTTCCGAGACCACGCGCGCGCGCGCGCGCGAGAGTGTGTTCCTCGACGCTCTTCCTGGCGGAGACACGAGCAGGCCGTGCGCTCTCACACGCGTGCGGAAATGTGACTTTGGGAAAGCATATCGTAGGAAGAAAAAGAAACAGAAACAAAAGATTAGGTTAGGTTAGGTACCTAAAAATCATGCCTTTGCTCTCGGGATGAGTATTTACTTGGAGAGAGTGATAGATAGAATGATCGAACCGTCTGTCGAGCCCGGGTGCGATTTCCGATTTTGCCACCGCGTGTAAAAGAAACTTTCAATAAAAAATATTCTACTCTTAATGGAAACAAGAATTAGGAGCGGAAACGGAATGCCAAGGTAACTGGACAATGAATCGTGATATCGCGTCTCTCGGAGGGCAGAAATCCAATGTAAGGAAGGTTATCCGAGAATTAACATATTTGCAAAGAAGTAGTGTCTCAATCTCGGTTTTTCGGACAGAAATGCAGAAGATATCATGGTAGAAATTAGGTAACTCCAACAAACCGACGCGATAACAATGAGACAAGGGAGGGAGGATGGAGGTGAGGGATATACAAAGCGTGAACACGGCATCGAGACTCGTCGTCGCACGCCACGTTAGCACGCGCTCGCGCGCACGACGGAGCTGCGCGAAGTAAGCGGCGAGTTGCACGCGCACTGCGCACCCACCGTCGCCGTCGATCGGGTGAGAGGATCGGGAAAGGCAGAGAGCGAGATAAAGAAAAGGAACGTGTGTGAGTGTGTATGTGTATGCATGTATGTATGATGTATGTGTGTGTGTGTGTGTGTGTGTCGCAGCAATCATGTACTCACCATCATTTTATAATTGATCTTCCGCGCGGCCACGTTTTCCATTCTCACGGACATGGTCGCGACCTCGATGTGGCTGTTGCTGTACTAAGTAGAGGAATCCGTCACGTCGTCGCCCGTGGTCGGTGGGACGATACAGCTACACAGCCGCGATGATAATAACAATAACAAAATACGCCGGCGCGACGCTGCGCAGCCTAAAAACCACCGTCAGCCGTCGCCGCCGGTCGCTTTCGCGCCGCCACTCTGGTTCCTTCACCTCCTCCTCCTCCTTTACCTCCCGCACAGCCGCCGCTTCCTCCTCCTCTTCCACCAGTCGTTCGTCGGCGCTTCCTCGCCGTTCCTTCGTATGTCCTCGTCCGCTTCGCGGCCGACGACGTCGTCACTTGCCGCACTGCAACACCGCACGACGAGCTTCCTCGCTCACCGGCGACACTGATGGGATAACTGAGCAAAGAAAACCACACACTGTAGTGCGCTCGCAAGACACGACACGTACGCACGCAAGCAAGCAAGCATGTACGCACGCACGTACAGACAGATAGATCACTAAACGCGAATTCGTGCACTCTCTCGATCGGCCGGTGGAAACCGGAGTAAAGCGGAGAGTAGAAAGAGAAAGAAACAGGGAAACGAGGAAAGGGTACGTGTGTGAGGCCGGCGACGTAGTGTAAGAATACCGGGCGAGACGCCGCGCTCGGCGTGCAGCGACGAGGGATGGCCCAATGGCGGCGGAGGAGGGGGTGGAGAGGGTAGGGACCGATCGTACTGTACCGTATCGTACTTTATGGTCTTAACGGACCAGTTACCGTCGTCGTCGTCATGAAATCCGACGTGATGATAAATCACTTTGCGCTATATCGTATCGTGTAATCGGTATCGAGAAAGACGGAAGATACGAGAGAGATAGAGGCACCTCCAGGAAAAAGAGCGAATATGTACGCGGTTAGAAACGAGGAAGAATGCAAGAGAGGGGAGGGACAGAGAGAGATAGAGATAGCGTATACGTTGGCGATTCTGTAAGTGCACGGAGGAAGAAACGAGATGGAACGACGAGACGAGAGGAAGAGAAAGGGGAGATAAAGAAAAAAAGGGAAGGGGATAAGAGAGAGAAAGAGAGGCCGCTGCCGATCCGATGGCGATGCGAGCGACGGATGTCAAAAGGGTGTGTCGTGATCGTGTGGAGCGCACTTTTCACCGATTACCACATTATAATCGCTTTTAAATTACCGCACAGCACGCACCGGCGGCCGGTCGGTCGGTCGGTCGGTCGGTCTGTTGGTTGGTTGGTTGGTCGGTCGGTCGGTCGGTCGTGCGTGCGTCTACACTCTCGCCACTTGCATACCTTTTCCTCGTCGCTCAACAACGACGGCGGCAGCGTCGTCGTCGTTAGCAATTTTTCTCTCGTTATTCTACACGCGTATGAAACGAACGAACAAACGAACGTACGAATGCACGCACGCCACGCATGCACGCACTGCACACACCCGACGAGGGTTTTCCCCGGAGAAAAGAAACGGGGAGGGAAGAAGAGAGAGAAAAAGAGCGCACGCTGCTGCGCCGCGCTGCGCTGCACCGCGCCGCGAAACAGAGGGAGTCGCGACCGACCGTAAAACCTGCACCGAGTGTAGAACCGCGCCGCGCCGCGCCGCTTACTCGTTTCAGGCGCACCGCCGTTGCTGCTCGGCCGCCACTGTCGCCGAGCGTCGGAGACGGCGTCGGCACGAAGCCGCCGTGGATCGGCGGAACGATCCTCGTTACACCTCTCGTCGCTCCGTTCCCGCGGGGAACGAAACCAGCGGAGCGTCCCCCTCGCGTCTCGGTCGTTCTCGACGCCGACGTCGACGTTGCCGTTGTCGTCGCCGTCCCGGCTGTTAGGACAATCACTCGGCTAACTAAGCCGTCGCTTCACCAAGCACACACGCGCACGACACACATATACGTATACACTCACAGATACACACAACGGCCGCTCCTTTTTCCCTAATCTCTCCACCGTTCTTTTCCTCGTTCACTTCTTCCTCCGTCACGTTACCGTTCTTCTCCGTTTTCCCGCGCGGCGTTTACTCTCGCGTATCCACTTCTCTCTCTACCTCTTCCACGGTAGAACGGAACGGGGCTCTTTCCTGTTTCAACGGTCGTACAAATTACACCGCGTTGCCTCGCGGGGTGAGCACACACTACTTTTAATTTACGGCGCGTTATTACAAAAATAGAGCTTGCGTGTAGAGCGTGTAGCACGGAGTGTGTTGAGTGTCTTTCTTTTTCTCTCCCCTCTGTGTGTGTTTCCCTTAAATAAGATTAATGTACAATTGGTTAATTGTTACTATAGGAAACATTTAGTGTGTGTTGTCTTGTAGGTAGAGACTAAGCTACTGCCCGGCGAGGTGCGCCCATCTTGCCCGAAACTGAGGGTAGTCGCCGACGTGCGGCGCTGCCGTCGTTCCGCCACCGAACGCCGGGGCTCCGGCGGCCGCGCCTGTCTGCGTTACCGCCACTCAACACACGCGCGGAGGTCTGCGTCGCTCCGGTCGGCTTCGAGCATGAACGAGAGAGAGCGAGTGGTCGCGCTGCTGGCGCGATCAGGACGGACGATCCGGCAGGCGTGTGATTACAATGAGATGAGACGCGCGAAAGGATCGGACGAGCCGGTAACCCGACCGAGTTTCAATGTACTGCAGTTGGCAGTCGTGCGAAACGCTTGGAGCGCCGCAGCAGCGGAAGGTGCGGAGGGGGAAAGATGTGTCGAACGAGCGGGACGAGGGAGGGAGGAAAGGAGAAGGGAGGACATTACGAACGTTTCTCCGGAAGAATCCTACCGAATTCTGTCCCGAAACAGATCGTTTTCACCTCGGAATGTACCTCGAAGCGTAATGCCCGAGACTATTTATACTTTACCGGGAAAAAGAATAGAGGGAAAAGAAATGGAAAATGTCTTTATCAATAGGTATGTAACGATTGAGCGCGCCAAGTGCCGAACGTCTCGAGAGTTTCAGACGGACGGTGGCACGTTACTTGCTAATTAAAGGTCGAAGAGATTGTTGAAATAAACTCGTAAAGTGAAAACGTAAAGAAAGCTATATAGGAGAAGAGAAAGGGAGAAACGAATGCGAGAGAAAGAGAGAGATAGAGGAACATCGAAGAGGGTTGGGTGGTGGCGCGTACGCTCACCCCCGCTCATCCATTCACTGTAGCCAAGCAGAGATCGAACCGTGTGTTTAGTCTGCTCGCTTGCATGAAAAGATAAAAGAAAAACATGTGGATTACCGTCTCGAACGAATAACACATAATAACATGATAACGGGAAAAATAGATCTCTGAGAATGCGTCGCAACGGGATCTTTTGTCCGGATTTCTAAGGCTCATGATAAAATTTTCCTCCTCAGTAACAAAAATTTACTTGACTCTCGATTTTCTTCGCAGTCGAGTTTATTTAATCTACGTAGCACATTCATTTGTGTAAAGTTCGTTTACTTTGGCCACAAAAGTACAAAGTCCGTTTCTCTAGGGAGTTTCCGGAATTCGCAGCCGGCTACCTGAAACGGACGAGCTGTCGGGAGAAAGCGAGATAGGGGGCAGGGAGACACGGAGAGAGGGACGAAGAGAGCGAGAGGAAGAAGCTGGCCCTTGCGCTCTCTTTCCGCAGACCGAAGGATCGATTGTTCCGGTCCTTTCGCTCTGCAGGGGTGCTTCCGAAGAGAGATTTGTACCTAGCCAATAGAAACTCACATTATTATTGTCTTTCCTTTCGATCGAAGGAACCCGAACGTGAATGTGAGAATATTAAAGGTCTTCTAATATAATTATTTTTCCCAAGGAAAATTTTTCTTCCAAAACAAGAAAAGATAAGGATTGACATTTTGTCCTAGAATGGGAATCCATGTAAGAACTGAAGAACAAAAGCAACACATAATAATTATTCTCTCATTGAAATAATTTTAATAACTCACATGTCTTGTACATTTTACCACGCGCGTTCGAAAATTTACACTCGCTCGAGTATAATAAATCAGTCATCATTAGCTTCGTCTCCGAAATACAAATGTTAATTAAAAGCGCGAATGCGTCGAAATTGAAACAGTCATTTCAAATGTATTGTAAAGGTATAATTGCTTCGAAAGGTATAATTGAGGATAATAAATAATATTCCTGTCAAATTTACCAAAATTTTGTATATTAGCAACATCACGTGAATAGAAATCATATTTGTCATATGATAGGGACAGTTTTCTTCTCAATCTCTCTTCACCCCTGCTCCCCTCCGTTCCTATCGTTCCTCCCTCAGCCCTGTCGTCTTCTCTTCCTCTATCTACCAATTCCTTTCTCCCTCTCCTCCCCCTGCTTTCTCTCTCTCTCCCTTTCTTCTTTCCCGTACGCGAAGTTCCTTCGCACCTTGGTCGCGGAGCGTGAGCGCGTTTATCGATCGATCGCAGAACGACCTCGCTCACGTCTCCTACTCCTCCTGGAGGTCAGGAGTCGGCGGGCTGGATTTTTCCTCCCTCTCTCCCTCCCTTCCTACACGATTTTCTCTTCTTTTCCTCGCAAATCGACGCGACGCGACGCGATACGGCTCAACTCAGTGCGGATAGCATCCCTCCGACACCCCGCGCCCTTTGCCGGTCGTCGACTCGCCGGTGCGCGTCTCATTGACAAACTGAGTGCCACGCGAGTAAATCGATGCGCAATTGTCGCGAGGAGATAACGATCGCATGTTAATTCTTGTTATTGAGATTTCGACCGATGAGTAATGGTATTTTATTCGAGAAGAATAATCTTTTGCTCGAATTGAAAGCTATCATGAAAAGATATGTAGTTGGATAAATACTTTTAAATATGTGTAAAAATTTATGTAAAAATTTATTTGAATGTCAATAATCAATTCTCGTGAATGAATGAGAGTCGAGAGTTCGTTAGAGTCCTTCCAATCGTGAATTTAAAAGTTATAGAAAATATAAACGTTGACTTCGAATTCCCCTAAGTTAAGGATAAAACTGAACTATACCGTTCAAATTAAAAATATCGAGTATACAAGTCTGTAACTTATTTACGTTACGTGACGTTACGTCATTCCCGTGATTCGCCACGCTTGGTGGAAAAGATTGTCACGAAAAACACCCTGTATATGTGGATGTGCCAGACAATTTCTCTCTCCCTCCTTGTCCCTTCTTTAGAATCCTTGAGTGATGCACCATGCGGCGGTGTGTCACAATGCGGTCGTTTGCCGAGCTCATCATCATCGAGGACGTCCAGCGTCGTTGTCGCCTTAGTCATCGGGCTCTGACTATCTCAAATCTCTCGCCAAATTCGTTCATTCCCGTCGTCTTCGTGCCGAGAAACACTCAAGGAAGTAAACCATCAGTTTTGACCGATGTCCCTTCTCTACTTTCGTATCCCTTGCTCTCTTTCTTCTTCATCCCTTTCTGTCTCTCTTTCTTGTGATCATAAACGCACACAGTCTTATACATCACGGACAAGGTCAAGGTCGTTAGCCTTCATTCCTCGACATCCACCTCCGCGAACCTCCTACGAGTATAGCCTTTCTCCCTCCCTCTTTTTCTCACTCATTCTAATTAATACTCACTCGCGAGAATGTTACATATATTTTTAAGTTCGGTCAAAATCAAAAGCCTGCTTTATGCTTCGCGAATTCACTGTTGTATGCGTTAAGTCAACCCTAAGAGGATTGACAAGAGGTCAGACAAATGTATTACTGTTTTATTCGGTATATAATTGGTATCTCTTAATCTCAATATATTAAAACACTAATGATATATAAATATCGATATTGTTATGAACATTATTTATCTAACATATAAAATTAACATTTTATGCAATTAACTATTTATTAATAATCGTTTACATGATTGCACACACTCTGTACTATTAATATCGTCTTTAATGATATTTGACAAAAAAAAACTAAAAAACGCCTCTTATGTTTATATGCTTGAAACTAAACGAAATCTGTGCGTAGTATAAAACGATCACAGTAGCTCGATCGACCTGAGATGAGAGCGAGCAGCACCTGGGACATTCCGTTGCTGCCACTCGTGCGAACAGGTTCCCGAGCGATTGGAAAAAAGAAAACTATGAAAAAAAGGAAGGAGAAAAGACATGGGACGGAAAAAAAGGAAGCGATGTGCAGAGCGATGAGCTAAACAAAGTCATTCGCGGCGGATCGTTTGATGTAAATAATGAAATCGCGAGACCAGATTGAGCGTTTGTCGGTGCCGTCTTTATTACCGAAAATTCTCGGGAATCGAAGTTTACATCGTTTCCGGCGAATTCGATTTTTAAATACTGGAAAATGCACTTCGCACAGCCGCGAATAAACACAGAGACCTTCGTTTATTTTTATTAAATCCCGAGATCGTTCATTATTATTTTCTTACGTAGTTAATCTCTACTACCTAGTTATATTAATCAATTTACTGCAATTCGATGACTTCAACCCTCCAGCAGAAGTTTACGATTCTTTCACGTTTAGATCGTAGATAATAATGTATTCTTTCAGCTGATTTTACATTCTTTGTTTTGATTTCATTTTTTTCCTCTCCTTTCTTTCAGGGAATGGCTGAAAGTACTTACTTCATTTGCAGAGTTAACGTGGCATCGCTGGAAAGAACAGACTTTTGGTCCAAACTTCGTGGAGATATTGCTAATAAAGGGCCATCCCGGATAATGAGCTCTCCTAATTGAAGGACAGGATTAGTAAATGCCTTCGGAAAATTCTACGAGTCACACCGAAATTCCTAAGGAGGGAGGGAACAGCCGGGTCAACCGGAAGTCAAGGCCACGCGGTCAATCGCCCTGTGATCCGTCGCCGTTATAAATAGATACCGGGCGCCCCGGTATCTCTACGTATCTGCATTCGTCGCCACGTATCTGAGTATGCCTCACATGAACAGTCATTTTCCCCTTGGGTGAAAATTTTGAAGATATATCGATCTCTCTCTTTCAAGGTAGTCCTTTTAAAAATGCATTCAAATAATTTTTTTTCCTATTATTAATTAGTTAGAAATATCGAAATATTCTCTGTGATAACCCTACATACATCTTTGATACACACCCTTCGCAGGCATTATCGATTGACGACTGTCGCAGCAGCTCGAACGTTGCGAAAATGTTTCCATTAGATTAATTAATCGAGCAGAGGGGTAGTCACGTGGCCGCGTTTCGTGTTTGTTTTTTAACAATTACCCCGGGCCAATCCTTTCAATTTTGCTCAACTCCCCTCGCTCCCTTTTTTCTGCTCTCCTTCTCATTCGACAAAGCTCACGCACAAATATCTGGTAATTTGCATACCATTAAAGCGACCACATCGGCCTACCACACGACAGTAGAGTTTGACATTGTATCGAGTGGTGCAGAAGGCGACTCAATCATCTCAATTATCTGCACTATTTTTCATCCTATTTATGCCGTTTACCCGGCATGGCGACGTAAATCAATGCAACGAGAGAAAAGCGAGCTAGACGTTGCTCCCATACAGAGTTCTAACGCAATTTCTTTTCGGTCAATTCAGAATCGACTGAGTATTAAATCTTTTACAACACTAATAATTATCTATTTTCGACATTAGTGTGTGTTTTTTTCTAAGTATGAGATTTAAAACATAAATCATTTTTCTAAATTCAAAAAATTGTAGAATAACATTGATTTTTTCGGTTTAACATAGATTCGATGCTAATTAAAATACATCTCGTAACGACCAAAGCCGTAACGACCAATATATAATATATCGTAACGAAATCATATTGCTGCGATTCGCATTATTTCATGGTAGGGAGACGTGTACTTTGTAAAAGAGAACCATCTCTCGTTATACACATTGCACATTCAAACGATCCGGGACGTACAGCCGAATCATTACTGTGTTGTTTTATTTTCATATCTGATACGTTATCGTCGGGACAGAGAGACCGACGCGCGCCATTACGAACTCGCGTTTTTGTCTTTTGGGGAAAGTGGTGGTCGATATCCGCGTCCGGTATTCCGAGGCGTCTCTCACCCTCGTTGCAGGCACCACAGTGGTACCCCCAAAGATCGTTCGGGCAATGACCTCGAGATTATATATTCTGCCGGTGTGCGGGGTAGTGCCGCAGAAGGGGGCTCATGCCCTCCGAATTCGCTCATGAAATCACACGGCTCGCGAATCAACTCCGACGTAACGAGAGTCGCGCGAGGGTCCTTTCTTCTTCTCTGAACTAAAAATTATTGTTTACGAGATAAAAGATTTTAACTTACAGTTTGCACAACAGGAGTAGACAATTTTGTTTATGTTTTCGATATAATGTTGTTAATGCTACAATTTTAAATATTTATTCCGTGATTGACGCACTTCTTCGTCATTACGATATTTTTCTGATATATTTATAGATGTTTGTGATATATAAAGCTATTCATATTTCTCAATTTTAAATCGCCTCTATTTCGCGCAAGAACTTACTTCGTTTCTGAAGTATAATTCGGTTATTCTCAGCAGCGAGAGAGGTATAATTCTAGAATTTAATCGTCGATAAACGCTGACGAATTCAAATGCACTAGAATGAAATATATATAACATAAAAATTAAAATAATATACGTTAGAATATTTTTATAATAAAAAATTACATATATAATTTTAAACTATAATATAATATCTGCATTAAGAAGCGACTATTGCATTATTTATGGTTTTATTTTTGTCATTATTCTTAATATTAAATAATATCGAATTGATTTTAAGTTTTCTCTCTTTATTTAGAAATCTACGTTTGTAATATAATATAAATAGTTGTTTAATAGCAACTTAGAAATAACAGAAATTACAGAAGATCTAGAATTAAGGTGAGAACAATCAGCAGAAGTGAAATACGTTTGAAATTTTCGAAGATGCGTCGATGCAGGTGGTGCATTATCCGTGTCTCGGAAAGGTTCTCCCGCTCGTAGCAGACCGAAGGGAGAGCAGCGCGCAAAGGGAACGAAAGGACGAGGGCGGAGGGCGGAGGGTAGAGAAGTCGGGCTGGAGAGAGGACGGAGGGACAAAGAGAGAGGAAGAGAGAAAGAGGATTCCGCGCGCTTCGTCGGGGTGGTTGCCCTCGTCTGCGCTTTGTGGGAAATGGCCGCTCAATAACGCGTAGGTCCTCCTCGTCCGCCCCTGCTCACCCTGCCTCAACGAGGCAAGGGCCGATGCCCCAAAAGACAAGCGTCGAACCAACCCTTGTCCTACCCGTCCCGCTATCCCCTCGAAAAGGTCAAATCTTGTCCTTTTTTCTCGCCTCTCCTTCGATTGCGAAACCCTACGAGTTGCAAGGACAAAAGGGTGCAGGATTGGTCGAGGATCCAAGAAGCGTCGGATAAGAGACTCGTGGTTTGTGATGAGGATTGTACGTGTGTTTCGAAGAAATATTTTAATAATACTTGCGAAGAAATATTAAAAATCTGTAGAATCCGAAAATTTGGAAGGAAGAGATTTAACGGCTGCATTCGCGTTGAACTTGTCCTAGGTCAAATATCACCAACGAATGGGTGTTGAGTTATATAACATTAATTTACAAACTATTAAATTACACGTAATAAAAATGTACATATATTTTTTTAAATAAAAAGATTATTTTTTAGTGTTGTAAAAAAAATATATTAGGATAGATCTCAAAAGGATGTTTCTAATAAGGTAACCTCCAATAGTAGTTTCACGAAGCATACAACTTCTTATAATCGGAACTTATTGTGCAACGACATTGCCAGACCGGAGTTCCTTAGAGTAGTCGTTTAACGAAAACTAAAAACTTGCAAAATCGAGCTAAAGATAAGAAATATGGATTAATATATCGATCGAGTTAACGAAAAGCACTTTTGAACTTCGATCTTTGGTGATCGATAGTATGTGATCATTCCAAGTACGTCCGGCAAAATCTAGCAGTTTTTTATAGATCCGACGTGTGTCTCGCGATTTTATGAGAATATCGGGTTTTCTCTTTTTTTCGTTTTTTCTTTTTTCCCTTGTTACCCCTCCGCCCTTTTTTCGTCTCTGATGAGAGTTCGCCGAGTGAGATCGATGAGCGCTAGCCCGCGAAAACACGGGAGAGGGCGCAGCAGAGAGGGAGGGAGGGATAAAGGGAGAGGGAAAGGGAAAGGGAAACGGATCACGGTATGTATCGATCTCGCCCCTAGGGACTCGCGGCAGGATTAGGACGTCACGGTAGCCACCCACGACGAGGTGCAGGAGCGGCGCAAGGATCTCGTGGCCCTTGGTAACCGATTGCCAGGAATTAAGCGCGCGCGTCTTCTTCTCGCCTACTTGTCTCTTTCGTCGTTCTTCGTGTTTCGTCTCTCGCCTCGCTGAAGAGCTATGTCACTAACGGGAAAGCGTACGAATCGACGATCGCGGCGTGTCTTCGTACGACAGCCGAACAAACAAGGGGGCGATGAGAAGAGGGAATATCCCGTGAGCCACGAATGATGGGCGTCGCGAATTCGTATCCCTGGTCGTACGTCTTACGCAAATTGGAAAACTACGAAGACTGGACATTTCGAGTTTCTGATTTTGCAGTGCAATGTTGCGTGCATTCGGAAGTATTCGAAAATTTGAGAAGGGTTTTTTTTTGTAAAATTCCAGATTTTTAAGCTTTGAACAGGAATTAACTCTGAAGTTATCGAATGTGATTTTAACAGCTTTTACAATTTATTTATTGATTTTAAAGCTTTAAAACAATAAATGCACTTTGAAATATATAAAAAAATCAAAGTTTTACGATCTCTTTTTTCCCTATTCGCTCCATTCCGCATGGATGCCTTTTAATTCAAATACAATCATACAATTCATCTGCATCTCATCAGGGCTTCTACGATAATCCGATTGGTACCCTCGAAATCGATTTTTCCAAAAATAGTCTGCCTAAGCAGGATACCGTAGTATTTAGAAACTAGCAGACCCCAGATAGAGATATTGGATTATCCAATTCCTTGAGACAAACGTATTATCGTTATTCTCGAGCTTGTCCTCGGTACCTGAAAGTATACCAAAATATGAAAAAATACTTCCCAGATATCTTAAGCATCCCAATGGACTCAGTGGCTCGGCTCAGAAAAGAGTGCTTTTTTCCTAAAGTCCCATACCTCGACATTAAGTGCACGCGTCTAAGTACCGAGAAAAAAGCGAAAGAAGAAGAATGGGTCCAAGTGCAACGGACACGAGATTCGCTCCTGAACGATACCGAGCATCCGGTGACGCAACTCGCGCCACCCCCGCGACTCGCGCCCCTCGCGTCGTGGCGCGTCGCGTCACACCCATCCCGCTTCCGCATACCTCGCGCGCATACCCTCAACCTAACCTATATCACTTTCCTTAGGTCGTTGATCCTGCAGTCGCGCGCACGATCGAAATACGCGGCGTGCGATTCCGCTCGCACGCCGAAAAGAGTTCCTATCAATTTCACAGAGGAAGAAAAGGTGTAATTTCGGAAATGTTTCGGAAATGTTTCACGCTTGCTCAACACAGAATACAAAAGCTGCTCGTCAAAAGACGCCATTATCATTTCACTCTTTAATGTAATCCTCACCCTGTTACATCCGACATTTATCTTAAGATAGAAATGAAACGGAAGTGACTTTGTTTCATTTGTATTCTATGATTTTTTGTCTCTGCTGAAAGCCTAAAAAAAGTATTTATCTTAATTCTGAACTTCTTAAATCTAATCTTATACGAACTATTCCTCTTTCAAATCAGAGGTGTACTTTGTTATAATTACTTTCAGTAGCTTTATGTAATTATGTAATTACCACTACGAATTAATACACGCAACAAAAGTTGCGTATATTAATATGGTATATTAATATGGACTAAAATAGTACAAAACACAATTGCTAAAATATAAAACAAAGTTTCCCTAAAAAATATAATACGAGAAGAATTACACATAAAAAATGTGCAAATATATCAACAAATTCTTTGAAAAACTAAAAGAATTAATAGCTTACCAATTTAAACACCAAACGCATAGAAATTCAAAGAGCTGAAACGAACAGGTCTAAACTTTACAAAATGGCCGTAACTCGCAAAGGTGTGTGCGAACGGAAAGACCGAATCTGACAGAACGTAACTTCGATGTATAAAATCGATAAGAAAATTATATTATTGGTATCTTATAATTAATTTGCATATTATATTTTTCTCCATCGTTTTGATCTATCCGATTAAATTAAAAGGTCTTATATATATTACATTTGTCGACAAATTTTTTAAACATGTTGATTGATTGCAGGATAGAAAAGTTCTGTAAAAATTTTTTATCTAAAGCCAATCAATACGCTTGAAAAATTTGTCGTACGAAAAATGAAATAGTAGCATTTTTACAGAAAAACAAGGTACAATGGAGATAACGACATTTTGTATCGACGTGGTCGGTACAGCTTCGCCGAATTCGTCCTCAGCGCGTGAAGGGCATGCGAGGCTGGCCCTTCCAAGTTCACTCGCGACGACGAACGATCGTCCTCTCCTCCGGCGTATCTGGCGACGTCGGAATCGCGACGGCGTGACCGCGCCATTTCGCCGATGCGTTCTCGAACATGGCCGAGGTGACGACGATCGTTGATAACGATGACCGAGAACCGGGAAGGCCGCAGTTTGGAACGCGGAATTTGCCCCACGACGGAGACGTCTTCCAGCACAATGCATGGTACGTTGCGGCTCCACACGCGTGTATGCGGCCGCATGTGACGTCGCGCTCTGATGTTCGACCGAGTGCGTATCCGTCCTAACCTAGAAGCTGCAGAGAAAACATGCATTAACTTTGACGTTTATTATGATTATTTTTTTACATATTATATTTCAGACATGTTTATATTTATTTATTTTGCCATATTTATTTATACTGTTTGAAAAATCAACGATTGACGTTAGATTGATGTTATTTCGTATGACAGGCGTGTAACCTAACCTAGGATGCTTCGGAGCTGACTTTTCGTAATTATGTTATTTTGATGTGATTTCATGCGTAATAAATATTACATATACCCAAATGCGCTTCATTTTATTTTTATTTTCCTTGTTTCCTGACGGAGCATCTATTCTATTTTTAAGTGCAGCCAAGACAATTAGATTTAACAAAAGCTTGATTTTGAGGGTTTATACTTTATTTAATATTTCGCTCATTAATTAAAATTTATTTTGTTAAATATTAGAATATTAGAATTAAATTTATTAATTATTTAAATGTCTTTTATTTATTACATTTATTTTATATATGTATTTTCCATTTATAAAATTACTAATGCATAACAACTATATTTGATATTGGAAATCAAGACATAAAATCGATTTTTTTATGCAATATCTATTACTGAATTTGCTTAATTTGAATATTTCCTATTCTCTAAAAGGGATAACGTCATATGGGACGAGGAACAAGAGAAATTGGCGCAACAGAAAGTGAATGAGAATTCTATTGTTACGATATCATCTGAGCAACTCTCTAAATATGAGACTGAAGCAGACAAATATTGGGACAAGTTTTATGGAATACACAATAACGGGTATATACAATCTAAGAAAAATATTTTTTCTATTAAACTATTTAGAATATTAAATAATCAGTCGAATATTATTTATTAGATGAATTGGTATGATAAATTTTTACTTAACACATTTATTATTTTAGGTTTTTTAAAGACAGGCATTGGTTACTGATCGAGTTTCCAGAATTAGCACCCAATACTGTAAAACAAGATATATTAAGGCCAATGAGAGCTGCACCTACAGACGAAGATAAAAGCTATGGCGACAAACATATAAAAATTCTCGATTTACCATGTAAAGACAATTGTAGAATATTGGAAATAGGATGTGGTGTGGGAAACACCGTATTTCCTATACTCATGTATAATACAGACCCAAAGTTATTTGTATATTGTTGTGACTTTTCGACTAAAGCCATTGATTTATTACAACAAAATCCTGCTTATAATGTAGATAGGTAAAATATAATCCTAAGAATTCGTTGAAATTTATTTACCATCTAATAAAAATTATATATATATATATATATATATATATATATATATATATATAAATGTAAATTATTCAACACTGTATATCTTGTAAATATAATTGTCTGTTTTAGATGTAAAGCATTTGTCCTGGATGTAACTCAGGAAACGTGGACAACTCCTTTTGACCATGAAAGTCTAGACATCATCGTACTTATATTCATATTGTCTGCCATTCATCCTGATAAGTAAGTTTTATCTTATTAATTATTGGTATCATATATATATTTTTTTTCAAAGTTATATATATATATATGTATATATACATATATATATTTATATAATAAAATAAAATAATAAAAAAATTATATAAATTATATAAATCAAGCATATATGTGAAAAATTGAAACAAATCAAAAGTTATTTGAGAGGAAATACATAGAAAATAAAGTTGATGTATTCCTTGATATTTTATAGGATGCAACATGTTATACAGCAAATATATAGATACTTGAAACCGGGTGGAATAATTTTGTTTCGTGATTATGGTAGGCACGATTTAGCACAATTAAGATTTAAGAAAGGCAATTGTCTCGGTGAGAATTTCTACGTGCGTGGAGACGGCACCAAAGTATATTTTTTTTCGCAAGGTATGTAAACTTCCTTCAAATTTTAATATATTTAGTGCTGTAGAATTAAGAATTATTCAAATCTAAATAACACTCTTATTGTTATATGAGCAAACATTTTCTTCTTATACATTACTACTCCAAAATTACCATAGTTCATTGAACTATTAATAAATGAAATTTATTGTTTTATCGAAAATCTCCGGAAATTATTTTTTAAATATTCATTGTATTACTAAAATATTGATTGTTCCAGAGGATATTAGAAAGTTGTTTACTAGTAACGGCTTTATTGAAGAACAAAACTTTGTGGATAGAAGGCTGCAAGTTAATAGAGGTAAACAATTGAGAATGTATAGAGTATGGGTGCAGGCAAAATATCGAAAGCCATCATAAAAGCTGTGTAATATGAATATCGTTATCAAATTTTCGTAAAAAGCGAAGATTTACGTTAGAAGTCAGTAAATAAGATAATTGCATACAAATATATTTTTATACACTGTTCTCGCGGTTCGTAGACGTTTACTCCATGTACATTAAAAATTGACTTTTGCTTTAACTCCCCAAATGTA
Organism: Crematogaster levior; assembly: GCA_901521435.1. NCBI lineage: Eukaryota > Metazoa > Arthropoda > Insecta > Hymenoptera > Formicidae > Crematogaster > Crematogaster levior. The sequence continues at coordinate 231,051 of CABEGB010001269.1, read as the reverse complement.
ATAAGTCAATTTATTGTTATATAATATTTAAATATGTAAATTTTTTTAGACCATTCATGAAATTATTTGAAACACTGTAAAAAAATAAAGAACTGTATCAACATATTCACGATTATGTTTAGATATTGATATACGACATAGCAACGTTGTTATAATTAATCTTTAAAAGAATTTGTATATACACATATATATATATATATATATTCTCATATGATAAAATATTACCATTTTTATATTAATATTAAAAAATTAAATTTAAAAGAAATTGAGTTTTTCTTTAATAAGTTAATAATCGAAATAATGATTTAAAATATATTTTATATTAATTAACTTTGCGAAATAAATTATAGGCTTCTTTTTTCATCAATTAGAAGTGAGATGAGGAACGTGAATTGGATAACAGAGTAATGTAATATTAAAATAATTTAATTACACAATTCAATTAGATCTTGACAAATCTGCATGTCTGCTGTCATTACATTTACAGTCATAACGGTGTCATCCTTTTTCTAAAATTATAATATAACTATATCAGAATCCATGAACAACAAAAATGTGCTGCAACCAATTTACAGTTGAGTTCATGGATATTATTTACACTTATTTAATTAGATTGGTTCGAAAGTTTCGTCACCTGTTCATTAAACTGTGTTCTAGTGAAAGATCAAAAAATATCAAATTATTTAAAAGATGAGAGAAAGAGAAACATTTTTAATTAATAGAAACAAAACTTCAAAACTGTGAAGTTTTAACTTTATTTGGTGACCAAGCTTTGGCACCAATCTAATATTAACTTTTAATATTAGATATCAGAAATATATTCGTAATTTATTATTTTTTTAATAGATATTAAAAAATGAATTCGAAAATGATCTACTTAAAAACGCCACAGGTGAACTATGCTATTTAAAAAATATGGCGAACATAAAAAATTTCATTTAATTTTATGCGAATTTATTACAGTAAGTGGTACGAAAACGATACGGTGGAGGTATGGAGGATAAAAACGTTAGTACGCGAACTTTATAGATGTTAATTGGATTGGACGGTATTATGCACGAATGAGTTTACCTAAAATATTAAAAAAAAGAATAAATGTAAGTCGTATGTATACTTAACGCAAACTGCTGTGTCGGCAACATGAAACTCAGAGTTTAAAACTTAATTTATTCAAAATTATTACTTTGACAGGTTGACTCGTTTTTGCATAATTTTATTCCGTGTCTCGGATAATCGCATTTAACGTTGGTTAAAACGAATAGTTTTAAAACTTTGCGCTGGATATCCTCCTAAACCAACCAACCAGAAATTTGTGAGGGAAAGAAAAGAGAAAAGTTTTCATATCCCTCGTCCTTTGCACTCTGGAGTTTCTCTCTCCTCTCTCGCTAAATACTCTAAACATTTCTCTTTAAGATCACTGGCCGTTGTTGGTCGATGTCGTTTAATAAGAGAAGGCCGAACCTGATTTCGTGAAACTTAGTTTTCTATGAGCATACGAAAATGACTCCCATATTGTATATAATACAACAATTGGAAAAAGTTATCTTTTTATAGCATCGCTATAGAATTCAACTTGCTGAAATGATAACTTCTATTATAGGGTCCGATTCTCCATAATACATAACGTTCGAAGTTGTTCGATCGCATCTGACGCTTATTGTTCTCGGTGACCATACATAGTAGACAATAATAGTACCGTCAATTTAGGGTCTATCTCGTAACATTACGACATTTGCGATGTTGTATGATGTCTATAGATAAAAGATTGTTTGACATTCAATGACACTTCAATTAATGAAAGCTCTTTTTTAGATTTTTCTTACTTTTTAACTTAAAACTTAATAAGTTTGTAAATAACATCATAAATAAAAAATAAAAAGATCAATCTAATAATGAGTTTGCAGCAATAAGAGAGAATTTGTAAGATCCATTTTAAATATATAAAAACGAAAATCTCAATTTATAAAATTTGTTTCGTTTTTGCACTAAACCTTTTAAATTGATATTTTATTATTAAAAATATTACTATAACTATTATATAATTATCGCAGTAATATACAGGACATTCCAAAAATAAACGACCAAACATTAGTATTTATTCTATTCATTTTGAAAAAAAAAAGTTATATTCAGTTATATTAAAAGATAATCTTTCTGTTTGAATTTTAAATACTTTGTTCCTACAATTTTTTATCTGTAATAAAATATTGCGGGAGTGCCGAAAAAGTTCATAGAAGATTAATCTTATAATGAACTTTGCTATTTTTCTTATTACATAATCTTTTTACTATATTTAAGAGATGTGTATCGTAGATGAAATGTTCGATATCAATGTCAGATAATGTTGGAATAACATCATTATCTCTCGAAGTTTGGTCACTTATTTCTGATATCCTATTTTCTAATTACGGCCTAGTATTACGTCATCTTTCGTGAAGATCCTGATGCGAATAAATAAGCGTTGCGTGGAATGATCGATTAATCTATCGTCGTCAGGATGCGATAACGGAGGAGACTGAGAAAATACGACAAGAGCGATTAATTCACGACGCGACTCGCCGTCGTGTGAGATTGAGTTTACTTTGAAAGTACAAGGGGATGGTCTCCGCATACACTGAAATCCTAAATCGATGGGACTTAGGATAGTAGTCGGTTACGTGTCGCTCGTGCCTACGAGAATCACGCGGGGTCACGCGACTGGCGCTGTACTGGAAGCAGCTTCTTCGTTGCTGTTCTCGATCGGTCTATGCGATAAGTGGTACGCCCGCGCCTTTTCCTCCCATTGTTTTTCGCCGGCCAACACTCTAAAAGGCAAATATTAAATATGAATCGAACAGTTCTGACATTAAATAACAAATAAAGTCATATTTGTTTAGAGCTTAAAACATGGTTCTATAACTTCGTTTAGGCTTCAATTGGCCTTTTTATTCATTCAAAATCACATATATCTATAAAACTAATATACTGTCAGGCATTACTTTCGCTCTTGTAAAAAATATTTTAACAGTATTAAAGAATTTAGACTATTTTAGAAATTCAAGTGAATAATCACGTATTGGTAAATATTTTTTTATGTGAATACTGATAAAAATCTACAACGCAAGAGTGTTATGCTTGAATAGTTATTGAAATGTTTTGTTCAAAAACTCTTGATTAATTAAACTGTAATATTTCGTATTGCCAACAATATGCTAAAATAATTTTGTCCTATATCGGTGTAATTCCTGTTCGCTGTACACCGTTTAAATATGTATACATCGCGAGCAATATTCGTGAGCAATACTATATGTAACAACTGTAACAACCATGTAGCGTAACAAATGGGCACGTACCGTCTGGTGTTGTCGCTAACTAAACTGTCCGGTGCGCCATAAACGGGCGGATTTGCGTAAGGATCATAACCCAACACAGAGAGCATCGGTGCGATGTCCGCCATCTCTCTCACCACGTCCTCGGGAATGTTACCGACCCACTTGGTCAGCGCTGCCAGATTTACAGGCTTTATGATTTGGTCCGACGACCTCTCGACCCTGCCGTCGAACATGATTTTAATGTTAATAACATGAAATGTTATTTTGTGTGTGTATATATATATATATATATATATGTATATTAATTTTGTTATATATTATTTTAGTAGTCACTCTACCGTATTGGAAATATAATTTTAATGCTGACAACGCAAAAAACTAATTCGTCGTTATTATAATAATATTCTGGTATTAATAATGCAACGGATTATTTTATTATATTGTCACGTCATTTTCGCATTATTAATATGAGAAACATTATATTATCGCATTATTACGTCGTTCTGGATTAATAATATTATTCTATCATAACGCATTACTTGAACATGTGTACATGCATCTCGCTCGAATTCTGAAATACTGTTAGATCTAAATACGCTGCTACATTTCCTCCGTTCTTCTCGCTTACTTGCTTAGAGGCACTCCGCCGGGTTTGTTAATGAATTCCTCGTGATGCATGACGGACTCGTTCCACGGCACGTCCAGATAGTTTAATATCTTCTTCATCCATTGGCGCGGATGCAGCACCAGCTGTTCGTAAGGAACCATCAGACATCTTTCAGGTCCTAGTTCCTTGCACTGGCCATACATTACGGAAATTGCGTGATTCCATCTGATGAGAGACTGCCGGTAAGACGATAAATCGAATCCCGTTATGGTGACCTGTAAAGAGAGAAGACGTCACTTGGAGATCGTATTGTAATATTTTATATATAGTTTATATATAGTTAACACCTTGCATTATATACTAAGAAAAGAAGAAACATATGGGATGTGGTGCACATCCTATAAAGATAAAGATCTAATGTTAAAAATAAAAAAAACTGTAGAAGCGATTAATAGCAAAAAGTTTCTAAAAAAAACACAATTAATATTTTTACTTAAAATATGACTCGATAAAGGAATGATGTAACTGTCGTGAATAACTGAATATTTTTGGAAAAAAAAAGATAACGTTAAACAGAGCTTTTTTACCTTTCTGGATATGATTGAATGCACCGTCGCGCGTCCATCGCGTACCATGAATATAAATTTTGCGTTCGGGAAGAGCTCGAGGATGTACGAGCCCATCTTCAGGGTGAGTGGATCCTTATTGCACAACCTCGGTGCGGGCTCGGCGTGTCGCGCTATTATTTCCAAGCAGAACGCCGCTATCGCGCTGTCTATCACCTAAAGAAAAATAGCATACTCTTAATATTTCAAACCCCGAAGGTTCCCTCTCCGTGCCTCTCCGTTCCGTGTACGTGTTGTAAAACGCATCTCCCGCAAGTTTCGTACGCGTAAATTTTAATTTTAATTATTCATGAGAGATGAGAGTTTGGAGAAGTTACTGTCGGCCTCTTACATCAGCTCTTAAACTAACACAACCAGCTTACAATTTACACGGAGGGCAAACTTTATAATCTCACGTCGCGAAGATATAATTATTCAAACTACGCACGCAAATTTTTAAACTCTTCATTTAATTTTAGGAAAGGGATGCGTGTTTAAATACCGAGCAATTATCCAAATAAATGTACTGCGAGAAAGTTTCACTCCTCGCGCTTTCCAGGTGCGCAAGCGAGGTATATCACTCTCGATAAAATAGGAAAAACGCTAAAACTTTTTCTTACTGCGAATTTTTTCGTTGGACGATGCTTAAATTATTCAAATCTGTCCTGAACCTCGTCCTGAAATACACTCTCTTCCGCGCTTTTCAGAACGCAAACTCACTTCTTTTGAAATCCCCGCCTCGGTGAGCCGTACGTTTTCTTTTTCGGATTTGGACCAGTGCATCTTCATCTGGAGAATCCGTGGTATAACTCTGGTCTCTTGCCCGCACCTTAAATAAAATCCACAGAAATTATTTAATTATTTAAACGAATGTGAGCCTCATTTTAAAATCGCTCTAAATAATTCGTAATTCGCATCAGATTTCAGAAAAAAAATTTCTAAACTTTATATCTCGTACTTAGATATATATTTTAATGCTTTATGATTATATAAATCACAAATATTTCTTGTCTCGGTAATTACAAATTTTACTTTGCATCGCAAACGATGTCATATGGATATAAATTTCTTTGCTCCTTTTTGCAGCATTAAAAAGCATCAAAAAGCAGCATTAAAAACTTATAAATATTCTGGATGTCGTATTAGAGATAAATATATCAGTTACAGAAAATCAAATCGAAGCTAATAAGTTTACAAGTGCTGACGTTTACACGAAGATAACACAATTATCTTCTTCACGCATTTTTAATACTCTCTAATTGAAATAAATTAATATTAATATTCATTTATTCATAATCCAGCAGATATATCAGATAATGATTGCAACACTCACCTCACGTCAGGGTGCGCGTCCAGCATGGCACGCATTAAGGTTGTACCTGATCGTGGTACACCGCCGATGAAAATGAGCGGCATATAACGATCGTACGTATACGTCTTGCGATCAAACGGTCCGATCACGTATTTCTGTATTTGATTAATTAAAATACAAATTACAATAAGATAATCAAAGACTTAACGAAAAATATTAGCGAAACGATTTCTTAAGCCCGCTTTAGACAATCTACAATTTGAAGTGTCAGAATACAAAATATAATTTTATATACGTACGTTTTATATATGTACGACCAATATTTGAAAAATTATACACATGTATATGTGATACATATTAAAATATACGCGCATCAAAATACGCGATTAAAAATAAAATTCTATCTTGTGCGAACCGACGTGAGTTACAGATCGTTTTAAGTAGGCTTTAAAGTTAGTCAATTTGTGTGGATCTTTGAAAAAGACTGCTGGAAGTTTAGTTTACTGAAAATTCGTCTACCTTTTCCACTTTGATGAACTTTTAACGTCGAATATCTCGGCAACGGTATATATGTCTGGTCAAAATTCTGTTTACGTGAGTTGAAGTTAAACGAAGAAACTAGACTCTTTCATCATTTACTTACTGTGAAATTAATTTATGAAAAGTATCTTACATCTTCTATTCGTTTGTAATTAAAAAAATTATGACTGTTCATATTCTGTACTAAAAAAAAGTTTTGCGTCTATTCAGTTTTGTCCGCAATGCGTACTATCTCGTTTGACAACTGATACAATCGCTGTACTTAAAAATACTTTTTACCGAGTTTTACGGCCATAAGTAAGTGGGATATAAACTCTTACTCGTCGTTCGTTCCAGTATTTTACCGTAACTACCTTAACGCAATTAAAGTAAGTCTACAAGAAAATTAATAAAAGCGCCTGCAAGTCGACGGCGGATGGCGGAAGTAGATCGGGAAAGACGCGGAGTTGGCTCGGAAGTTACAAGTCGTCGTCGGTATATCGACTTCGTCGGTAGAAGTAAGTTCGTCGAACTATTCTTCAGGAACGTCGGACATCCCTTTCTCTACACCTGGTAGCGGCAGTTTGGCGTTGATTAAGACCAAGATGAAGCTTCAGGAGTTACTGTTGCCCGCTAATACGTGGCCTGACAGTTTAAGTTCGCAGATATATTGTATTTCTTTTTCTCCTAATCTGACAGCAATGAAGCGTGATACAAAACAATGAGATAATCTCTCATTTCTTCGTATATGTTCTCAGCAGTGTAACTTGCTCGGTAATTTATCGTTTAATCCTTTAACGTCAAACTTTATTTAAGAAGAGAGAGAATATATATATAAGCTCTAATTCACCGTAATGATATTTAGCAGAGATATAATTTTAAAAAAATGTACTAACTTGTATGTCTCACTGGACGTCACAAAATTAATAAAGTTATCTGTCGAAAAAGTTGTGTGATACTTTGAGACAGTTGAAAGTCAACAACGAAGTTTCTCGTTAAGAAATTCTTAGAGAAAACTAACAATGAGAGTTATGAGAAACGTCGAAAGACGAACGCTTATTGAGCTGAGAAAAGTTTCCGACCGATATCTCAACTGCTATTTCAATAGAAGGATTGTACTTTTAACGGCGGAGAAACATCGCCGGAATAAATGTATAAAGGCACGCAGCAGAGGAATTTTTATTTTGAAGAAAGAAGAGATAACATTTAATTTAAATGCAAAGTATATTCAAACTTATAAATAAAGTTACATCCACACGAACCTGAGCCGGGCAACGTATCGTTCGATTGGTAAACTCGTTCGGACTCGATATTTACGCGAAACAGAGCTTTTAACAACTGAGCGGAATTAATACTTTGACAGCCATTAATTGCCGATTAATAATGTAGGGATACTGCCGCGCCAGTCGCGATAATACACCATGCTCGTATTATATTATCGCTATTATTATTCCGATTAATTATTATTGTTATTATCGCGCCGGGACGAAGAGAGGAGGAACAAGGGAGCGAAAATGAAGTGAGGTTGTTGATTATTAAAATTTCTCGCTTAAATAGAGAGGATAATTTCTGACGGAAGTATGCGAGCACATTTTCAATATATTTAATATGTTATATGTTTTCCCAAATTCTGTTTTAGTTAATCGCAAAAGAATTTCATCTCTTTATCTCGTCGAATAATCGGAAAAGGAGGGGGATTTCTGTTGGAAGGATATTTATAGAATTATAGGACTGAAATGTCCGTTTGTATTCTTACCTCCTTGCTAACCATTACGGCCGTGGGCATGTACCTGGTGGAGCCGCAAATAATGCCCAGTTGGTAAAGAGCGAAGATGAGGAGGAGGCCCACCAGGCAGGCGATGGGCCCTTTTCGGCCGCTGCGGCTCGACAGCAACATATCGCCCGTCGCGATTAAAAACCGCCTCTCATCAGATGCTCCGGGTGCAACAGTCTACTACCTCATTTTATCTGCAATGTAAATAAAATCTGTCTTATTTTCTTTTTTTATAATAGTAAGAATACATCAAAATCGCCAAGCGGTCAGACCTGGATCTTGATGGCCAATCAATGATCTGCGTGCCGACTTGGTTTGTCGGACTCTAAACGCAGTAAATAAATAACATGTGTGCTAAATTAATAGTCGAACTTAAGATGCAGTGAATTCTTTGTGAATTTCTTTTTTTAATTCTTTTTCTTAACAGAACGGGTTCTCAGATATTTAAAGTATCAAAAGAGTATCAAAAGTTGATTTCCATCAAGAACATTACAAATTTCTCGCTAGTCTTCGAGAATTTCGAGGAAAGTACGAATCTAATTCCTCGGTCGAACTTTCTTCGATAATTAGATATTATAATTTCTCATCGTCTACAGGTTCTTTATAGAAACTCTTTATACGATACTTACGAGGTAGTCTTTATTGAATGTAATGATGTTATGCATTTATTTTCTCGCGCCATTAATCTCGACATATTTCTGAGAATTAGGAAACAATTAAAAAATTCACGCACTATCGAGTGATGATCTTGACTCGTAAATCGTCAATCTGGTTCGCGGATACTGGGAAGAACTAAGCGCTCACCCTTTCGAAATCGAAGGTCGTTTTGGATTCAATCGAGACACGATGATGAATAACATGAAGAAACCTTGAAAGTAATTTTGGAAATTCACTAATCGACATCTCATATCTCGACATGAAATATATACGCGCGCGACTCGTTTTACCGCAGCTTTTCTCCTTGTACTCTCTTTCTTCTGGGCCACTTTTCCGACTCCCATGAATCTTGCCCGATTCTTCCAGACATGTGTCGCCGATATTGTTTTCGCGCTCGGTACCTTAAGCCCTGTATTTGTCCAACACGTCGAATTGTCGTAAAATTGATATCCGTGCAGTGCCGTGAGGTGCAAGAGAAAGAGAGATCAGCAATGGGATCGATGTTTACGATAACGTCTGGCTGCTGGCACTCACAAAATATTGGTCGTTTTTCGTTCGTTCGCGGTATATCTGAATGATATATTCCTAAAATACGCGTCCAGCCGTGTGATTGTATGCTAATGGACGAATATAAAGAGCTCGGGCATTAATCGACGTGTAACAAATCCCAAGCTCGAAAAGGGGCTTAGGGATCGTTGACAAACGAGACGACGAAGATGGAATACTCTGTAAAAATTGGCAATTTTAGAGACGTCAGGGATCATTGACGATTCGTTTTTGACAAGCCTTAATTTCTTGGGAAATTAGGGAGAGAATTACAAATCTTAAATCATGATTTTTATCAACACTTATTTTAACAAAAAAAAAAATAAAATAAAAGATTGAAATCGAAAGAAATAAAGAAATCTCGACAGAAATAAAGAAAAAATCGCGATTTTCTTTTTAATAGCTTCACAGAAGAAATAGTCTGTCATTTTGTTATCAGACTACGCGGTATAATTTGAACAACGATGTTTGAAGTTGAATTAAAGTACCCGCCGTATTGACTTACAGAGAGATCTGCAATTTACTGCTTCGTGCTGAGGGTATCGGTCAAGTTTTGTTATTTTGTCTTCTTTTATTTTTAAAGTCACGATGAGCCTGTAATCATGTGTTGTTTGTCCTTGATGTACAAGTTTAATGAAAGTTCAATGTGTGTTAGAGTAACCTAGCTATTTTAACCAATACCCTATTATAACCGACCACAGTTGCTTGACTGGTAGACTAACGAGAACGAATCGATCGCAGGACAAAGGGCGGACCTCATTTGAGTTTCTAGGAAAGCTATTGATTCGACCTATATCGCTCAATTCCAATCCATAGCGAATCCTTCGTTAATATTGTGTAACGTGCAAGCAACGAAATTAGAATTACTGCGACAGTATTAAATTCTAGAGAATGAATATTCATATTAAAATTACCGATAATCAAAAAAGTTTGCGCAGTGTTTGGAGAAATGTATTTATAAAATAATATATAATGTTTAATAATTTTTTTGTTAAAAAAATCAAGAGAAATGATTGTACAAAATTATAATAGGAAATAAATAAATCGAAAATCCATGTAAATCCATTAATTTGAAAAAATTAATAACTATGCTCGATGAATGTCACAAAAAATGTCAAACAATAAATTATGTTTAATAATAATGATAAAGCTCCACAATAATAATATCAAATTTCATTAAAAATCATGGTGACAGAATTTCTGTAAAATCTCATCTCAATAAAAAAAAAAAAAAAACATCAGATAAAATTATTTCGCAATACATTTTAGAATTTCGATTTCGAAGCCAAACGGCAACATGCGGGAAAAATGACGACTTTTGTTTCACAGCGGGACTGCGAATTCAGCCGAAAGTTACGATGTCCATCAAATATTTGGCTTCCACCTTTCGCGTGTATAATCGCGAACAACCCGTTTCTCTATCAAGCTCATCCAACGCGCCAAACGCCCGCTCGCTCACAATTTAAACTTTAATCGCGAAAGCTGGGGAACAATAGCGGCCATGATACAGGGATGCGGACAAAAGATATACATTATAGACTGGCTCTAGAAAAAGGTAGAAAACCTCCATTCATTCGAAACTGTAGTAACTATATAATATATCAATTAAACGTTCGAAATGTGATATTCTAGGCATTACGTAGGAGAAAAAGGAAGGAGAAAGGAGAGGAAAGAAAAATTCAACTGGAAATTGGACAAGGAATATAATTCTCGTGATATCCGGTTACGCGTAATAATTAATACGACTTTTTAAAAATTAGGTTCGTACTAGAACATCCATGATTTATTACACGACAATTGATATCCATCGACGCATGATGTATGTATAATAATAATTATAATAATAATAATACTATAATAACAACAAGAATAATAATAATAATAACAGTAACGATATAATAATAAGGGACCGCAATTTCATTGCCCGTGCGTCATCCTAGCTCTTGTTGTAGCGTTTGCAATGTTTGTAACGTTTATTCCAAATTTAGTCGAGAGCTTTTATATCACATCGCCAAATACCCATGGGCTATTTTGCGTTTTACTCGCGTCCTTTAAATATTTCATGTCAATTACTCGATTTCCCGACTATTCTGGAAAATGAAAAAGCAATTCACATTACGGGACATTTTCGATAAATGACTACCTTTTTAATGCGATTTAATTCTCTCGATTTAAGAAAGGTTCGTTTCATTTTATATTCGTTCATTATCACATAGATGAGACTTCTCTTAGGCGAGCCCAGTCGTTGTAGTTTATCGAGATTCCCTTTTGTTCTTTGCTATCGCTATCGAAAGTCGATCGTGGTGGCACGAATTCTGGTGGAAACTTCGTAACTGCACGTCGGGAACAGAAAGCAGCGGTCAAGCTTACTTAGCTCGACAGTGGCCATTCTTTCCCACTTTTTATCCTCGCGACAAAAATTCCTTTATTACGCCGCTTCTGAAAAGCGTCAACCCGTTAAAGCGGTATTACGTCGACAGTGCGTAAAAACCGGAAACCGGCTGCTTTTTTGCAGCGGACACCTCAGCACGTTTCACATATGGTAAAATATTAAAGATTCATACCGAGAATATTACGGGGATGCAAGAATTAAAAGTAATCCATCGAAAATTATTAGTAAGCAAAAATCGACTAAAAAATTCAACAAAGTACACCTATAAAATTTCATTTTATGACACATTCTGTAACTTTATTTATACTAACATATAATAACATTCCTTTCTTGTTTCAGATCCTAGATTCATTCTGCAAAGTATTAAAATATTAATAATCAATTATAATAAAATCATAATCATAACGTACTTTACTGTAACTTGTATATTTATATGTGTAAACCGTAGTAGTTTAATATCCATTGTATAACTTTGAAAATTGAAAAATCTTTTATTCAACGCTTTAATTAAGGACGAAAACTGTGACTTAGAAACTCACCGAACGACGATAAATCGCTCGATTTACACACTGAAACATATTCTCTGATTTCGATTTTCAGGAAAACTGCCGGGATCAGCGGCCGGAAACCGAGCACCGGAAACCATGAATCCGGAAGCGCAAATGCAACATCGGTTCGCGCGTGAGCTTGCACGCTAATTGAAAGCGCTCGTACTAGCACTCGCGCACAATCTAAACCGCAACGAGTTAAAAGTTAAACAAATGTCGAATTTAATTTGCCCATGCAAGGCTGATATACACAGGATGTCGTAAAATTGGCGCGAGGTAGGCGTGTTTCCTACAAATTCTGCAATCCAATTTTATCCTCGAAGATAATAATAATCATCGTAAACATTTCGCTAAAAAATTTCCATTTTCATTTTCTCTTTCGTAAAATTTATCTGCAGTTTGTAATGTACTTGTATCTATTAAAATACAATAGATATTTTTTAAGGTAATTAACAAGTATTTGTTATTTATAATATTGTCTTAATAACAAAAGGAAGAAAGTAAAAAGAAGAGAAAATGAATAAAATAATTATTTCTTTGATTTTTTTCCGAATCTTTTCTGACAGTTCTCGATGTATGTGAATTTCCGGCACTCGTGGCAATTCCGATTGTCTCTTCGAAAATAAATTCCCCACGAAGTCCTTCCACTTTTGCAGAAGTACCGCGAATTTTCTTCTTCGGGGGATTCGGTTACGGTACTCTGGATGTTATCGATCGTCTCAAAATAATGTCCTTTTGGGTGATTCCTCGATTCGAGCAAGAAAGAAGTAGCGACTTTTGGCGACAAAGACGACGAAGGAGAGTACATTGAAAGCACTGAAGTGTTTTTGAGGTGGTCGAAAACTCTCGCGCAGGATGCATTATCCTAATGCAAAATGTCGATGTGACACCGATGTGTTCTTCTCAATCTCCATTCTCTTGCCAAGGATCAATAATTTTTACGAACGCTTGAGAGGACATTTTGGCTGGGTTGGTGACACTTCGCGACAGCCGTTCCGAAAAACGCGGAAAAAGATTCCATCGTAACAATAATATCATGTATAAAAATCTTCACATTATTCAATCTTTGTAGGAGTTGTAAAAGCTGTGTATGCTATAATTTTTTATTATCTCCATGTATTACCGATTTTTTACGATGTACCGACGAACCAATTTTAATTACGGCGTAGGTATTCGCGAAAATTTCAGAATTTAATCTCGGACTCGCGCGTTCACGTTTTGTAACCCTTTTAATTCCGCTTCGATGTGTTACATTTTGGTCAGGATGAGCCAGCCCTCGAGTGAGATTTAATCGTTCGATTTATCGTTTTGCAGTGAGAAATAATTTGGATTTGTCGGACCATCGAGGAGGGAGTAGCATCAGCATCAACCGTGCGAATTCAATGCGGGTGGACGCGGACGAATATCGCGAAAATGAAATTCCGGCTCGCTTTTATTGTCATTTGATTGCAGCAATCTCATCGGCCGGTTTATTATTGACGATACAAATTTTCGCCAAAGTTAACTGTTCGCGAAACTCGTCCCGCTCATTTGGTGTTCCAACATCGCCAGATAGATGAAACGGGATGCAGCCAGGTTAAGCGGGTCAAATGTGGATCCACTTTAACAATACCCACTTAATTGCGCGTGAAATATTATTATTATTAACTTTTATCCCTTTAACTACAAAAATGCTTCCTTCAACTTTATTCGGTGAACGATATAAAAATGTGTTTTGTGTAATCGAATTAATGATTACTGATTACACGCTGAAGTCCACTTTGGATCTATAATTCGCGACAGAATTCAGAATGGGATTCCATTTTATGATTTTATACGCCATGTATCGTGATTTGTGCGTGCACACACTCTGATATATGCGTTCTGCATACACTTGCATTTCAATTCTGCAAATGTTTTTCTGCTTTATACAGTGCGCATGAAATTATAAATAAATATAAATTCTGTTCGAGAGCTACAAATGACCTAAAATTGATGTACCAATTGTTTTTTAGCAAGAAAAGTGAAAACTTTAAATTGTATGACAATTTTTGAGACAATTTTTAATAGCAGTATAACAATAGCAACTTTTCATGCGAGTTATCAGTGCAATAAAGTATTATAATACGATACTGTATGTGCTCAATAATGTGTATAATTCATTAAATTATGGCAATTAATAAAGTATGCTAATTCGGCTCTTCGTAATTGATAATTATTTGATTATCATGATTTGATAATCGTCAATGTTAAATCAAATTACATTTTGCTCGCTCGCATGTGCAACCACCAGCAATTTTTCTCGTCTGTAACGTATCATAATTCAAGACGGCTACCTCACATATTGGAGAATTATTATCCGTTGGGATATCCGTATCCTGAGACGGCGGTCAAATGAAGTTAAGCCACGCGATCTCGTCGCAAACGCAACCGATCGATTTTCCTCACATCGAAACGGAAGATCGGGGTCTCGTAGTTTCATCTAGCGTCTCAGAGTCCAAAGCCATTTTAGACGATCCATTATTCCCGACAGAATTCGCAATGGAACTTTACGTACAAGGTGTCCCAGAACCATTAAGAGCGCACAAGCGACATTACGGTGGATAATAATAATGAGTTTATGCTGCATTATATATCATACTCGCGATGTAACACGTAACAGGATAGTAGATGGAATGTATTTTCTGTATCAAAAATTCTGCTTTTGTGTAATTCAATGTCCTTTTTTGCATATATAAATATAATCTTCCAATAATAAAACACTCTTAAGATCAACGCGAACATTACAGTTTTAAAACTTAATACTTAAAAAAGAAAGCGGAAAGTTTCAACAAAGGCACTATTATCAAAGAGAGCAACTCCTTTTTAATTTCTACAAGTTAGTAAACACACCGTAGAAACGGTCAAATCGTTTTATATGAAAGCTGTCCAATTCAGTTTCTCGGTCACGTACTAAAAATAGATTTTTTTTTTTATAACGAACCCGTCGTTTGCATGGCGATCGTTCTCAATTTATATTAAATGCCCGCGGGCAATGGTTTGTAACATATTTTTAAACGGCCTTTTAAATAACCTATGTATATTGCATTTCACTATGTTTCGCCCCATTATCTCGGTTGAGAACATAATTTTTCTGCAGATGTTATAGTAATCGTATTCTTGAATGAATTGACATGATAGCTCTGTGCGCGCGCGTACTTACCTATTCTTTATTTAATTACATTTTTATTTAATTACATTTGTAATTTAATATAGATATTAATTTTGCTAATTTAATATAGTTCAATATCACATTAATAGCCATGTATGTATGCTAAATTGTATTACATATGTATTAGATAAGTAAAATTGTAAACGTGAAGATTAAATTAATTAATTTCAGATTAATATTTCGTTAAAGACCTGCAAATTGAAAGGTAAATGATGTTCCACTAATTATTTGCTAATTGAAAGTTTAATTCACGGAAATGCGTTTGCCTTCAATAGTTTATAACTCGACTATCAGTTTCTCAACGTTCTCACCGACCATAAAAACCAACATTTTGCAAGATATATTAACGCTAATGCATCCACGCTCACTTACCGATTCTAGGATATCTTGTATTTGCATTTTAAAAAATTCTCACTGCGATTAAGGCAAGCGTTAAATAAAAGAAGGAAGAAACGAGAAAGATGCAAGAAAACTTTTTTCGATTTTGAACCGACGGAACTCCGTATCTCCACTTAAAGTTTGCGATAAGGGAAACAGGAAGCACCTAATGCAATTTCCTGCAGAATGTAGCGTTTGCGCGGCATTCTCAGAAAATCGATAATCCTGAGAAATACATATCTATAGAGAAATATCTCTCCTATCGCGCTTTTCGACGCTTCAGGATATTAGAAACGTGTGTGGCTTGCGACGAGAGCCGGAAATGACCAGCGGGCTCTCGATACTTGGATCGAGAATGCTTCGAAACCGAGAAACAGCCCTCGGGAAGGAGGAGAAATAGATTTAATCCCCTTGCATCTAGCTGCAGGCTCCGCAGACTCCATCTGTAACTGCAACTCCCTGAGCTTGCGAGATGGGCAGTTGGATGAATAAACATTTACAGAAGATCCAGATGTTATCATACTCTGTGACCGTCGTGTTTAACCAATAATTGTCTTCCTCTGTATTCGATTACTTTCGTTAACGATCGCAATAATAGAAATAATAAGTGACAAAAAAGTATGCAGATAAAATCAGATAATATCTTACAATTTGTATAAACTAAACAAATGCGCTTTCTCAAACGTCTTCTGTCACTAATTCTCAAAATCTTCCCTTCACAAAAATTCCATTTCTCGATTTCTTCGGATTGTGGCGGTTTTCTTACGATATACATCACGGTACTTCGCGAAAATATACTTGTTGTCGACGTTATTGATTTGTATTTCGTTCAGATTTCTCCATGGGAAACGATGATTTCACATTTCACGATCGTAAATTTCTTTTAACAACGCCTCGAAACCAGAGAGTGCACGCGCTATTCTTTCGAACGCGCTGGCTTTTTACATCGTTTTGCTCTCGCTTTTGTCGGCGTATCGCGCGCGAGATGTAACCTACATTCAGCGAGAAGTGAGCGATAAAATGCATAGTGTGTATTAGTATATATCTTCAATGCCGAGGCGAGAAATGCGGAAAAGAAACGAGGATGGAGGCTGTGTAGAGCAATACATACGTCTGATAAGTACGCGTAATATATTCTGGTTCGATCATCGAACCGGACGAACGCCTGTCGTCGTAACAGTTTCTACTTTTACTAGTTTTTATGATGAAACGAGGAAATTCAATTTACATTGCGCTGTCGAGAAGAGGGATGATGGGCGTATCCCGAAGTACAAACAATGGGCATTAAATTTTCCATTTCGTGTGTGTGGCTCTGATTTTTGTTTAAATACTTAACTCACCAAGACAACATTCTAAAAATGTGTCACTACGTAACTCTTTCAAAAAAATGGTGTCCAATAAATGAATTAATTCTGGATCAGAATTACGAATTTTATCGTATCTAAAATTTAAACGAAAAACGTCCAACTTGTGCTACCATCGACGTACTGTCGTGTATACACGCAGGATCAAATATCCATAGGAGGATAGGTCGATATTTTCCGCGCGACCTTTCTGTCCGGAAAACAGTAAAAAATATATAAAAGTATATAGAAACAACCCCAAATTCTCACCGGAGAATAGAGAGTAAAAGAATGGGCACGAATTCGAAAGCAGCGTTCCCAGCTTTACCAGAGCACTCAATTTTTCAAGCGAGAAATATGCGTTCCTCTCATTCGCGTATTTGTATCTGCATCGCCCCCTTTTTGTTGTCGTTCGCAAACGCTTTTATGCGAGTCCCTCCAGCGGGGAATAAACAGAATATCATCGAAAAGAGAGCGAAGTAATTAGAGGTCGTTCGCATCCGAAGCTAACTACACTCGAAGCGAGAGCGAAGCGCTTTTGTAAAATCGGCTTTGAAAATAAGAAGCGCGTAAAACTGACAGAAATGAAAAATATGTAATATCCTTTATGCTTTTCTTTTTAAATGCACTCTCCATTTCCGCTCTCTCGGAATAAAGTGACGAGATGATAAATATCGCGATAATGAAACATTTCAATTTTCACGATTACTTCGGTTTAACAGAATATTAATTCGAGTATAAAAACCGCATATTATTAATTTTGACTTCGAAAATTTGGCATAATTTATTGTTATTTGCATATTGTTTTGGAAAAGGATCCAATTGATTTCTCCCCGCCGAAAGAACGGTTTGTTGAATAATGTTTGCAAACAAAAGTACATTTGCAGGGTCAGAATCCACCGTGAATCCATTATAATACTGATCCCCGGCTGAATTTGATGTATACGACATTATAACGGTTGTAATAACGATGCGATTCCTCTCCCGAGTTCGTAGCGAAAGAAATGGAAAATCGATACTATCGCGAAACAACCAGGAACCTTTTGCCGTTTATGAACGAGAAAGCGAAGAAAGGAAAATCGGCTGCATGCGGCTGATAATATTCAGATATTTTGCGCCGTTTCTTCTCGTCGCTCGACTCCATAGTCGAATATCGTTTGGCAAAAATGAGATAAATCGTTTTCCTTTTACTTTCAAAATATTTTCTTACGAATTATATCAAAGGAGCGTTAATTAGATATATAATCTTTCAGACTTTCAGCTGCATTTCTATTATTCGGTTATAAAAGCGAGTTCATTAATTAACAGTCCACGAGCACACAGACATACATTCATGTTGCGTAATCCACAGACTTCTACGTATTTATAGTTAATTCTTGGAGATTAACGGTTTCGGTTTCGGATCGGCACTCCGATATTCGTGCAAGTTATACCCACATAACGTAGGACATTCCGGGTAAATCTCCGTGGTCCCAATTTATAGGACATTCGGGGATTTCATGCGGGAGATAGCATTATCTTTCACAATTTTTTCGTTAAGGGAAGAATTACTCCAAAGAATCCGTTTGAAAGAACATCCAATGATTGGAGGACAATTTGCATAAATTGCGGCTTTCTGCTCGTAATTAACCGAACTATTTTTAAAATCGCGTGCGATTTCGTTATAGCAACCAGTTAGATTTTTGCTAAGAAAAAAATTACTTTTAAATGTATCTCAGAGAAGAAGAAAAAATCTGCTGTCGTTAAAGCATTGATGCGGTAATATCAGCAGAATTGCCAATAATGTCGTTTCTCGTTTAATACTCGAAGAAGAAGATTTGGCGATTGAAAAGATACAAAAATATAATGCGAAATCCCTTAATCGCTTATTTCTTCGCATTTGCACGTAATCGAGCGTAAATTAAATGCGAAGAGTTCGATATTCGCGTTACGATCGTTCGCTTTTAACAAAAAGCGTTTTCAGCACAGTGACTTAGTCAATCGCGTTTTCAATTGTAACAAGAGAAAGGAAGGAGATAGAAGCAGAAGGTGAAAGAAAGAGCGAGAAAGAGAGAAGCGTATTGATACTGCAAACGGAAATCGGCTTAAGTGCTCGCTGCATTTTATTAATTGTATCGAGCTATCGAGCACATCGTGTTTTGTTATTTTTATTTTACGACAGAATTCCAAAGAAATCAACAGACATATCTGAAAATATGACATACAATCAATGATAATTTAACAAATAATTTACTAAATAATCTCAAAATTTTCCCTATACATCTTATTACAATTTTAATTGTTTTATCCGGTGCGAAAGGATATATTTATCATATCCTCTTGAACAAAAAAGTTAAAAATAAATTACATAAATAACATCAATATTTATAATTTACATTTTATTTATAATTAATTTATCAATATAATTAATCATTTATATTTTAATCTTTTATTTTTGTTGCTACAGCACAATTACATACAAACTAATGCAATCTCTCTTTCCTCTTCCCTTTGCTTGTCGTTGCTCGTTGGAAAGAGACGTCTATTCATTGCCATACTATGCAATACGATAGACAGTTGATTTTGGATCTATCGAGAGATCTACCTGCTTTATGGCAGGATTCTCGCGAGGGATATCCGGCGTAACGTGTGTCAGGAATAGTTGCTATAAATAGGGATTTCCATCGATGGATCAATCTCTCACCGGAAGGTAACGTCATCCTTTTGTTGCGTCTATCATGATTTCTCTCGTGAGCAATGCATTGAATTGTTTATCGGACTTGCTTCACAAAATATAGATTGGTCTACCTAATAATTTAGCAGCACTCGACACAGAAACTGTCGTCTGGCATATTTTCCGATGTATTTTCGATATAACATCAAAATATTATTAAAAAGTGAGGTTTTTTGCATGTTCCATTTGATGAAATTAATTAAAAATCTTTATTTTAAAAAAGTATATTTTATTGCTAAATAAAATGATAGTTTTCAAAGCAATTAATACAGCGAAAGTTTAGAAATGTAAATCTAAAAATAATAACAATTAATACGTTCTTGATCGCGTATTACTAAATAGTAAGAAATAAACTTCAATTTGCCTTTTTCTAAAAATAATAATTAACAATATATTTTGTGCATAAAACAGAGATTTTTTTATTATTGAATATTAACGTTATTATTGAAATAATATTATGTAAAAAGTTTTCAAAGAAATAGAGATACGATCACATTTCAACCGTATGGAAATTACATAAATACGTATTTACCATCCCATGCGGTTCATAAAATTTTCCTTCTGTATACAATAAATATGTTAAACCACAGTAGTCAGAGGAAACATGATACTCTGTATATCATATTTTGATCAGTAGTCGCGCGTTTTATCGACCTGTCGATCTGAATGCGATCAACGAGGGACGAAACAAGGGCACGAATGACGTTTTAAGGAGGGCAACGGCACCGTTCACCGATGAATAATTCAACCGTTGATTTGCACGACTCAGTGGAAACGTCGGATTCGATTTCGACATCGGTTCTGTCGCTCCCCAGTGGCGTCGATCGACGCGCTTAAAACGACCTTCCACTCCGTTCTCATAATTCGATGCGATGAATAAATGACACAGAATATGTGCCCGTCGCCTAAAGTTGCCAGACGACGTTTTAACTAGAGGCACCATGGCGACAAATTGGAATCGATTTTTCTTCGGTAGTTTCTTCGTTGGTATCGTTGCCCCAATAGTTTTATTACCGTTACGAAGAAACAAGAAATGTTACCTATACAGTTGGAAAAACAAAAGTTAAAGTTTACTAACTAAATCTAATAGCAATTTAATTTTTTCCATCTCTTTTTCTCTCTGGAGAAACGCAGTTACAGAGAAGCACGTAATTAGCTTGGATACCTATTATATCGGCTTCAGCGACACGACGAGCGTATCGGAAATTAGAATTCTAATTCCGTTTGATCAAAACGCGAATCCCACAAGTGTACTCGTCTCGCGTGTCAATGCACGCTGCATATTTCAACGCGGATATTCACGCGATATTTCATGTGTGCAGAACGAGCGCTCTCATAGAGTTTTAACGCATCGCGAGATAATTAGGTCCTGAAACCGACATCGCCGGGGCTGACGTGGATTTTTGCACCCTCGAAGTATTCGCGTCTCTCTTTTCGTCGAATTATTTATTGCCATCCACTTATCTCCGCAAATACGCCGACAAATATAAATGGAAAGATGAAGGAACCACGTTTCCAACGTCGCAACTTTCTAGTACTTTAACGTTATACTTTTCGTCTCGCGCAATATCCCGTGGTAATTGATCGCAAAGAAGCAAGGCTGTCGAATATATGTAAATTCGCTTCGTTAATGAGCTCAACAGGTGCGTGCAGAATGAACATCGGCTGCAGATTGAAGCCTTTTAACTTCGGCTGCTTGACAACTGCGTGCAAGCGTACGTTCCTTAGCGAAATCCATTTTTAATCGGATTATGCGTGTCTTTTCATCCTTCTGGTCGTGAGGTTAAATCGTATCGCGAATGAAGACAGCGAAATGAGGAAGACCAGGAGAGGTAAACTTGGTGGATTAAGTGCGAAACTACGAGCAAAAGGAAGAATCCTCCAATTCTTTCCAGAGGAAATGAGAACGGTGAAAGTGAGAAGGACAAGGGGAGAAGATGTGCTTTGTGCTCTTTGAGCGAAAGAGAATCTCGTTGGGAATGAACGCCTCGACGAAAATACGTTTGACATAAGAAGATGGGAGATGCTTCTTCTTCAAGTTATTGCATTGACGGTTTCAGAAGTAATTCGTATTGCGAGCAAACGCGAGTAAAATTATGGTGAGACTTAACAATGAGAGAAAATATATGTCGCAAACATTTAATTTAAAAAAATAGATGCCGGTACATAAAATAGGAACTTTCTTCCATAAATTAAATATTTTATCATACGCTTCATATCTTTCCACAAGAAAATATGAATGTTAAATTCTCTTATTGTCAGAACGTAACATGATTTTTTTCAGTATTATAATAATTATCTAATTCATCGCGTCATGTCAATCTTTTCGACCACTGCTCGTCAATCTTAAATTCTCAAGAGTGTCATGAGAATAGAAATGTCAAAATTAGATTAAAATGTGAAAATGCATAGAAATGAGTTAAAGTTAAACAAAAGAGACACCATTTTTCAATAAGAAAGATTATTGTTAAAGTGTGACTATACTAAAACATATATTTTCATTTAGAAATTCACAGATCGATATTATATGTCTTGAGAGTTAATCCAGAACTAGTTTGCTAACCGGGTAACTTTTTGGTCACACTCACCCCACTTCGCCTTATTTGACCGCTGGTCTTGGATTGGTCTCGGAATAGTTGGTAATCGCGAGACAACGGCAAACAACGGCAATCCCGTCGTCGAGAAGCGGCCGACAACCTGCCGAGAGATTTAATTGGGCGTTAAACGATCGTTCTCGCTCGAGCCCACGAGCGAACCGGGACGGTTCTCACTCTTCGTTCAATTAAACACTAATTACCCGTAACTGGTAATAATCGATATATAGTATATATACATCAAAAAATAAAAGGACGCGCGCAGTAATAGTTCCCGATAATAAATCGATAATCCATAAGACGATATAGCATACGAACGTAAAAAGAACGTTATCGTTAATCTCGCAAATTTTCATTCTGGATGCCATAAATGTAATTTTGACTGACGTTGAACGTTGAACGTTTCCGCTTTAAATTTTTAGCTTTAAAACGACTTGCGCGATATCGAGAAATATCGTGCCATATTTCGATGTGAAATACAATTTTCTGACAACGATCGTAAACGGATATTGGATCTTATGGAAAGAGAAAGAGAGAGACAGTTTTGAAACACGATGTGCGTGGGTGCGTTATTGCGTTTCGAATACAACAGACCGGTCTGTTTGGTCGAACCTGATCAAATGCTGCTGTGACCAATTAACAAACGTTGCGCGCACAACGTGTATTCTCGGATCATAAACAATACTGAAATAATTAGTATAGCGAACACGTCATGTTAGAGAACAAATGCATTTGTTAGAATCAATATATATATATATATATATATATATATATATATACACATAAATATATGCATGTATGCATGATTGACATATTTATCCGTTATCATATTATCATGAAAAATAGAGCGAAGTTTCTCCTTTTTCTAGTGCATGCGCTTCATATTTTTTCTGTAATTTTTTGTACAGACTGTCTTGCTTTATGTTTATTTATTAATTTTGGTGACAAAACCAGAGATACGCATTGAAAGAGCATTTCTCTTGCACAATAGCTTTTTAGCAGGAAATTAATATACGGACAGTGCTGTCACAGGACAAACGCGTTCGTTAGAAAACGAGATCCTTCCAATCCTTTTAAATGAGACCATTATGGCTGTAATGAATATAAACGCAAACATAAATTTTATAGAAGCTATGTGAAAGAGCGCGCAAAATAACTAGGATAAATTAAGTTCAGAATATCTATCATTTAGAATAAAAAAGTGCTCCATATGTGCTCCGCATTTGCTTAATAGTAACATTAAAGTATTGATTTTTTCATGTTTATATATAAGTATTGTCATTTTCTCAGTTAAATGCGTCACACACATAAAAAAGTTAATCCTAGATATCATGTGCACGCGCGCGCGCGCGCGCGCGCGTGTGTGTGTGTGTGCAAAACAGAGATTTTATTATAGATAATAAACGTTTCATATTTATTATCTAGAATTCTAGAATAATGTCACTGTTTTTTGAATACAGTTTTTTAAAACTTGTTATACGCCTGCAAGATACCAGACGTCGCTTCATAATATCTTTTTTATAACAGTTCTCTTTTACGAGCGCAAGTAACATTACAGCAGATCGTTTATGTACCGTGGATTATAATTTAGCGGAAAGTACTGTTTCGAGGATCGAATGCATTCCACCGCGATGGATGCGAGGAAATGAAGAAGAAGAAGAACAAGAAGAGGGAAGACAGGCGGGGGAGACAGGCGGCTTATTAAATTCTCTAGCGAAATATATACAGCAAAGCGAATACGGCTACTCTCCCCGGACTTGAGTTAATAACTCTCTCTTATATATGGTGTCCCAGATCTTAGCGGAGCCACTTTTCATCTCCGAATTCTTTGACCAATCTAGAGTTGATCCTTCCTCGGAGTGGAAATGTCGAGGAAGATTATTATTTATCGTTCGTAATTTTTTTAAATAACTTGAGTTTTTTAATTAATTGTAACCCATTTCCATATTAAATGTTTTCGTTGAGAGTGCTTTCTTGATATTAAGTTCGTTTGAACACTATTCTTGTTCATACATTTATTTAAATATTATTAATTAAATTTAAATATTTTATTTAAATATTTAAATGTTTGACTGTTTATATAATTATTTCTAATTCTAATAGTTTATTATATTTTACTTTAAAAAATATTTTAAATTTTCTAAAACAGTAATTTTTCAATGCTAAAATATTGATAAATATTCTATCGATGATTAAAGTACAGACATTTCGCAGGCATGGTCTATGTAGTGTGTGTGTGAAGTCAACGTTTCTCGTTAGCAAGTTTCTTAATGGAATTTAACATGCTTGACAAAGAAGCCTCCATCCCAGAGGCATTAAACGTAATTGAAAGAAAATGCGTCCCGCTCGTACGTTGTCGTTTCATCCGTTTTTGCACGCTATGTGTTGTAAGAAGTACAAGATTTACACTCCATTTAAAAAAAACTTTGCCAGAGCATGGAATATCGCGCTACACCGATAAGAGCGGCAACGGTAGCGTCCTAAAAGCTGTTTGCACGCCCTGGATATAGGTGAAGGGCTAAAAGTATCTATGTAAACCGATTGAAGCTGAAAAGTGCATCGTAAAAGGCATGTATACAGGTGTCCTGGAACCTACTGGATATTCCCTTCTTAACTATACTATATTTGAAGTAGATTTTCTTGAAAAATCAATGTTTCAACAGCTTCCACGCCATGGATAACTTCGCTGGAGAAGTCTTTCCTCGGAGAATATCTTGCTATCATCGCGATGATACAGAATTGAAAGAGATCTTAATGAACAAAATTAAGTTACGTCAGCGTTTGATCTTTTTAATTTATCTAATAATTAATCTTTATTTAGGCGTGTATTACGCAACCATAATTTTATTAGTCGAGATATATGTAATTTTTTCTTTTATTTCGCACTACAGCATATCTCACGGGTATGTATAATGAAAGCTTCTGGAAATTTAACATGCACTCGTTCATTGTTAATAAAAGCACCTGGAAGACAAAAACGAAACATGACTGATAAACATCGACTGTTTTTGTAATTCGTTAGTTTCCAGGCTATCAGGTTTTCCTCGCAAAAAAGGTATTTTTCTTTGACTAGAAATATCAACAAAAAATCGAGTAATTTTAACGTTTTTATTCGTTAAATTTTGTGATTTAAAAAAAATTTTTTAAAACCTGTATAATAACAATACACTAAAAATTATTTTAAAAATATATATTAAAGGTATTTAATAACGTGTATTGTACAATATATTATTATTTAATAATATAACGTAACACAATATATATTTTTAACACATTTGTTCAAAAAACATCAAATATTTTATCTCAAAATATTTTCTTCTAAAAGCTTTTTTATAATACAAGAAAGAAGAGAATAAGCAAAAAAAAGTTTTTTCATAGTTTGTAAGCTTGCTAAAAAATAAGTAATTTTTAATAAATATGTAAATTATTTTTAAAATGTTTCAAAACATTTAATCTTGCGAATCATCGTATTTAAAGTGATCATTATTAGACGATAGAGATAAAGATTCTTAGCAAACATGAGAATTCGGATTTCGATTTCAGTTTGAAGATGTTTCATATGTTCAGGATATCCGCGTGTATCCACAAATTTACAATGCGGCTGTTCTGTTATCCTCAGGGGAAATTACACTCGCGGCGGTACGATAAACTTCGAGCCAGACGCTAATTATTACTCGGAAAGGCAATCTATCCGTCCGTGTAAAAGTCGTATCGATTACTGCTTTAGACGTACCAAAGTTCTCGGTATCTCGCCTGGTATATGGAACAGGAGCTTCTCTCTAGCACATTCAAGTAGAAAGAAATAACTCGCGTAAGACATACTTATCGATCGATCTGATTGTGGAAATATAACGTTAATTGGTCGTAAATATTTAATTACGTGTTTGATTGACCGTCGCATTTTGCAGATGCGCGGAAGGAAGTTCGATAAGTTTATAAATAAATTTTCCGTTAAATAAATTCTTTTATTTATGTATTCCATGAATGTCGTGCTTATGAAATGTGAGAAAATTACTGAAAATCGTGGTAAATCTAGCACGCTGTGCTTCTTCGCGATCGAGTCTTCTACATACTTTGTCTTTGAGAAGCTCGGAAACTTTTGTGCAACATCTCGAAAATCAGAAACTTCCAAGATAGTTATCGTAGAGCTTTTTCGCGTCTACACGTATAAATGCTAGGGATAATTGTGAAAGCAGCACCGTATCGCCTGAATGACGATAACAAAAGTGACTTATCTGGCACAGAGCTTGTAGTTTCTGCTGCGTGCGATGGATACTGGATGCAACGCTAGATTACAGCAACGTATTTCCCAAAAGACACGCGGTATACACCAACGTGGGCAACCAGCTATTCCCACGGGCAAATACGGATTGAATTGTTGATGTTGAGTAATACCCAACGACGCGCTGTTATCGAAAAGCGATAACAACGATGTGCAATATAACGGCTAATCTCATAGACTTCATGCGAATATGCGATGCATAGCAATACATTCGGCTGTTTTTCCCCCTCCTTTTTTCAATCCTGGCGATTAATTTGGTATTTTTCTCTGCAAAGTTTCCTGCAAACCACATCGACATCAAACCGCATCCGAGACTTCTTCTCTCTAAAAATACATATAATTCTCGTTTATAAAACAGTAATAAAATCAAGAAATAGATCCGGCAAACCGATTAAGAATCGATTCGACATTTTCGAAATTTATTATTAATTTAAAATTATCAATTGATTAAAACTGATTTCTTCGTAGATTATATCGAGTGTACATGTGCATATGAAAATGATAATGTATGGAATGAAAGTGTGTAATTAAGATCAACCGAAACGTATGTACATACATGTTGCACACAAAACTCGGTTGTTTTCTATTTCTTATTTCCTATTATCTATCCTATTACGAGGATAAGAATTTCCGCAATTCTATTCTCTTAGATTAGAATGCAACGTCGGATTAATTGTCGGAAGAGAGAAATGGAATCGCACGAATTACTTCCTCGGTCACGTACCACCGAGATTGGATGTATTTGGGCTTCTTATCAGAAGAAAAACTTCACGATTCAATTAGCGTGTCTATTCGCGTGATGAATTCACGAAGAACAGAATTGCGAGAGACGGTTTCGCATCGTTCAGGTTCTCGTTAAGTCTTTTGACGAATTGAAAAAAAAAAAACGGAATATATTCGCTATTGAAGTAGCCAGCGTTTTTATCGAACTTCTCTGTCACAGCTTTTCATAACTTTTCTGTCGGGAAAGATCGGGTCGAGAAAGCGAGACGTGTGGGACACACATGCTTTTGCATTGAGCGACCCCTGAGGCTGTCATATTGGAGAACGCGATCATACTCGTGGGAGTTGCAGTTTTTAACACCTCTTATCGCAGTTCCGCGCCATTTTCCGATTATTAATTTCAAGCTCGATTCCGGTGACGACGACGGGGTCGTAACTAAATTAATGTTTGTTTCGCCGTGTGATTACAATGTCTCGCGCGGACGTCGTTGAAATGAACGAAACGAGAGCCGATGTAACGCCACCGGTATTGCGGCGCAAAGTTACGCGAGACTTACAACTTTCCGGCCGCGTTTGCATTGTAATGAAAGTACCCGCGAGCCAGGGATTGAAACTGTTGTAATTTCTCCGACAAGCGGGAGAATGTCTTTCAAGCGAAAATGACAACACTGTGGCGAGGCCGCTGTGGGGTTTATTTTCCCGTAGATTTGCATAACGTCGATAATTAAACTCGTCGAAATCGTACACCAATTTCGATTCCCGCCGTTGCAATATATCGGACTATTACACGTGAAATATCATATTTCGAAAGTATCAGTATCCTAGTATATTCTTAAAAAGAAATTATATCTCTTTTGATAAGCAGATCAGATATTATAAATCATGTGTGATGAAACACGACATGATTTGCGAATTATGCTGCGGCTTTTGCAAAACGCTCATAATTTTTTTAAGTCGTGGCAGATTAATATATCTGCTATGTAACATACATATTTCACTGAGATTTTTTAAATAAAAATCGGATATGATTGTAAAGACTGTTCATAGTATAAATTACTTGGAGAAATAAAATATGGATATTATTTGTAATATAAAACTGAGAAAAATATATTTTTAACTATTATCCCTTTCTCTCTACACTTTATATATTTAATAATTAAAAATAAGATTACAAAAATAAAGCTCTTATTTTCCCAAAAAACATAAGAAACATATTACTGAATTTTCCTATTTATATGCATCTTGTTTTCTTGGAAATTATCTAAAAATCATTAGTATAAAAACAATGTTTTTCGCGTGCAACGACCCAATATTTCTCAGTGTAACTCCGACAAGTCATATTTTGAAAACAAATAAATCAATGAAATAAAAACTTAAGAAAATAATAAAAATCAAAACGTAGTATGAAATACGTGTAATTGACAAAACTATAAACATTTTAGAAATTTTTTTCGCGACACGTATCCACTATATCCATATCCAAGTTCCGAAACTTGACCTTTCAACTTCAATTTTGTGCGATCCGTCACATGGAATCGTGGCGAATTTTTCAACGAGTTCATCCAACAATTTCGTTACGGCGTAGTTCGTCTGACGAAAAAGTTACTCTCAAAGTTACAGCTTTACAGCGTGAAATTGCGGCGTCGCCGTTGTTTCCAGTTCCCGCATAGCAGGAAAAAGAAGAAAAAAAACCAGAAGAAACAAAAACAAAAAATTCGTACGCTGCCCTTTTCCTTCCCTTGCCACGCGTGTCATCGACCGAACGGCTGTCGATAATCTTTCTCGCTCCTTCGGGACACACGTTCCGACCCGTTTTTATCAGGCGCGTCGCTCGAAAGTCCGATAATCCAATTTGCGGCCGCCGCGATTTCCGTCCGCGCGAAACCTACGTCGTCGGTTATATACGAGGACACGTTAATACTTCCGCGCCGGGGTTTTACATCGTACATGTTAATGAACAATCTCGTTACGAATTCAGTTCCACCTGCGTGCAGGGGCTGATAATAATGACCCGACGCAAAATTCTCGGATCTGCGCGCAGACCTGCAGACGTTTCAATGTAATTAATGCAGTTAGAATTAATATAATTAAAATTCGTCCAATCGAATCTACGTGGTGAACTTCGGTTCGCAGAGGCGGACAAAAACACCCCGGGAAGGATTAAATTACCGGTAGATTCGTGCAAGGAAAGACGTTGTTGATAAAAGCTGGATTAAAACTAGAGAAAGCTCAGCGAATACGCGGAGCATTCGAAACGCTAAGACAATGCGAGGAACGTAAGACCGAGGAGGAAGAAGGAAGAAGTCTCGAGTGAGGAGGGAAATCTTCTCTCGACATCTCTAAATAGCTTCCTTCCGCGTTAGCCGCGCGCGCGTGCGAATATAACTTTCCGCTCTCGCGTTAGCAAGTACGGGGAGGGAACGAACGCTTCGAATGCGGCGATAAAGGCGGCACGAATATTCTCGGATCTTCCGCAATTTTCCAGAAGAATGCCGCCGGCCCCCCTCTGCACCGATGCGAATCGGATTTTGCACCGGGATTTCCTTCCCTCACGGAAACTTATTCGCGTATTACCTCCTTCGAACAGATTGGTAGCGCAGTCTGCCGCGTTTTCTCGGACCCCGCGACAATTTTGCGTAGATAAATGTACAATTTCTTTTCCACTTTCTGCAGCTTCGCATTCTACACTTTTCTTTTACTTTCTATGCTCCTCTTTCCCTTTCTTCGTTTTCGCCCCCCCCTTTTCCTTTCATCATTCCTTTATTTCTTTTCTACTTATCTCAAGATCCGTGATTCTAGAGGATACGTGAGTTAAGCATATTATAATATGGAGAGAGGGATTATGAATTAATATTGTAGATAATATAGTTAGAATGCTGTAAGAGCGTTTTTACTGTTCTACACTAAGAGACGTCGTGCTAAGAAATTATTAGGTAGGTCGAAAATCTTAATGTTA
The DNA here is from genome assembly GCA_901521435.1 of Crematogaster levior. Lineage (NCBI taxonomy): Eukaryota > Metazoa > Arthropoda > Insecta > Hymenoptera > Formicidae > Crematogaster > Crematogaster levior. Next base: position 200,601 of record CABEGB010001269.1, on the reverse strand, counting down.
CGGTAGGTCGACCGGACTATGTTTCACGATAAGCACCTCATAAAATAGTCACTGTGTGATAGAAGATACAAGAAAGTGTAACAGAACTCTCTCTATCTCTTTCTTTCTCTGCCTCATTATTTTTAGGCAGAACCTAATGAAGAACATTTTTATTTAATTTTTCCAAGTCATTTGGGCCATTGTTACTTTTTTAAATAGGCTCGCGTTTTTAAGTAGAATCATGTAATTTGTTTATAATACAAATTTTTTTAAATTTTTAAAAATTTTCAATTTTTCTCTTCATTTTTGTTTTTTCTCGTATTTTCTACCTTTCAGTATTTATTTTATAATAAGTTTTTGTTATTCTTTTATTCTGTTCCGCTAAAGCGAAATTTTTGAAAAATTTCTTTTTTGTGTGTAACATAATAATAAATTCATAGATAGAGAGTAAAGTAGTTTGGATGTTTTTCGAGTTTTCTCAGTAGATAATAGATAAATATTGACGGAGATGATACTAATATTATTGTTTCAAGTATAGGAGGTTAAGCTACGATTAAATTAGGAGATAAAGTAATGGTGAAAATATAATCGAGTTAATAAGTGAGTATGATTACCAGATAAAATTAGTGACTAATGGTAATTACATAATAAGTAATCAAGATCAGTAAAAAAAAGACATTTTTTAAACAAAAATTTTTTAAATAAAAAACATCTCAAAGTCTCTGCGCAAATAAAACATGTCCAAATCACGTATCTTATACCCTACAAAAGAGAATCTATCATTATCCCTTACAATTATGCAAATTGTAATAATCGTTGTAATATACACATAATAAACATAAAAAATATATAAGAAAATAACAAAAATTGGAATAGATAAAAGCCTTTTTATAGAGCCAAAACATATGTATATGTGGTGTGGTGATAAACCATTACAAATATTCATAAAAAATTCATAAAAAATTCGCGAACAAAATTGCACAAATAGAAGAAAAATTGCACAGATGGAAGAAAAATTGCACAGATGGAAGAAAAATAAGATGGAAGAATAATAACATATTTGTACTAAATATAAAGTGTGTACGTAGTGCAATTGTTACATCGACGATTTATAATAGCGGTTATTTGTCCAAATGTTGCGCATACATTTTTCTCGGTTATCGCAAAAACACCAGTCGACGGGATAAAATATCGAAGTACGCGCGTTATCTTCAACGCCACCATTAATGCACCGCGCGGTCTCGTAAATATTCCGAGAAACTTCGCGCTCCCATACGAAAATGGGGAATTATTATATGAGGATTACTCCCTTAGGTATGCCTGGATCGAGAGCTTTTTTTCCAAGAAGAGACAATATTGGTGTAGACGATCTTTGCGTTACTAGCTCGCAAACTTATTAAAAAATGTATCCTGTTTTTATAACATGAAGAAGTTTTAACGCAATTTATATAAAATATTTTACATATTTTACATTAAAGTTTGCATTTTAAATTTTATTAACTTTTTCAACTGTTTCATGGATAAAAAAATAACAATACAATTTTTTAATAGATAAATTTTTTAATAAACTTTTTTTATAGATTTTTAAAGAGAACATTCTTAATATCTGCAGCGAGAGAGTTCCTTCAGTAAGAATTTTAAAAGCTAGATTATCCAACGCTTCGAGAACTCGATATTTAAGGGTAAGAGTTGGTGAAAGCATGGGTTCACATTTCGAAAGAATCTGTGAATGTTTAGAGGAAAGTTAACCCCTTGCAGCCCTATCGAGGGTGTACTCGACACTGTGATTTACGAGAAGCTTGTATTTTTCCCAACGCTCGAAACGGTGAATGATTACACCCGGCAAACTACATTGCTCGAATGTTTATAGAGTACTCCAAATGGTGAAGATCGATCATTATGTCAGACTATTGTTGTGTAACACTGGTCAACTTAAAATAAAAACAAAATATTTTAACATTTTTCCACCGGTCGGAATTATCAGTTGCATCGATTTCGAAAATTTTACGGAACGCCCTCGAAACAAATATTCTGATAACCAAGTATTATCTCATAATTCTCTTGTAAAATTAAATTTTAGTTGCAAAATATTTGCAATTTTTTAAGAGAACAATTTATCAATAATTTTTAAAAATTTTTTAAATCGTATATTTATTAACAGAATAATATGTCTGATAATATAAAGTTCACATTTAAGAAGAGCCGATTACGAAAAATTAATATTAGTATATCAAACTTGATATTATTGAAAAAATACATTTTTTTACTCTTAGCTTTTTTTCTTTAAATTTTTTGGTTTTGAAAACAAAAATAACTTCTTGTAACGAGAACATGTATCTGACGAACACTAATCCTTCGGTGTTTACTGACCAGATAACGATCAAAGATCTGTATCATATTCGGGGAACAATCAATCATTTATTATAATTTGGATTGCATATGTCACTATATATTCCACGTTACAGTTTTGATTTTGATCACTGTGGACTTTTTCATCATTTTTATTTCAACAACTCGATTCTTTCTCGCCTCTGGATGACGAATCAATTATGAATATCTTTTGACTACACTGTTACTGATACGAAGCTTTTATATACTGCGGTTTTAATACACCTGTCAATAATGGAATACTCTTACTAAATACGGTCTCTTGTCGTTCTGCAATTTTCTCTATTGTTTTTATCATACTTCTATTTGTTACATTATTATTATTGAGTACAACTTATTGAATACAGCTTATTGAAAACAGCTTTCTTGTAAATTTATTACAGCTATACAATTAACTTTATTTATTGTTAATTTCAAACGTGTTCTTATGTATACATACATATTATTCACGGTATCTTGTACTTTTTTCCTTTAATATTTGTTTTCAACTTATTGAAGAGGACTTCTGTCAAAACGTCCCACGAGATTAAAGTGTTTTTAAAAAAATTATATGAATTATATGTTGTATTTCGATATTCAAAATTTGCTCGCTTATTGTTCTCAAATTTCTCATACTTGTTTAATACGAACTTGATTCAAATTGATCTTAATAGTTCCTTGTTTTAAAAAATGCAAAAAACATATTTAATTATTTTTTTATTTTTTTTTAATTACACATTATTCTGCTCTCTAAAAAATTACTGAAAAAATAAAACCAATGTTTTTTTCTGCAACGATCAAATAATTCGAATCGATTAGAGAAATCGATCGAAATGAATTACAGACCACCGAAAATAGCCGCGAGTACCATTAATGCAACTATATTTCCGTTACAATGATCATAACGATAATAGGGAGGTCGAATTTGGCAATTACGAGGCGCGAAGTACGTCGATCATAGTTGCCGACGGCAAACTTCCTAATTGAACGCCGCTCGTTAAACTTACTCGCATCTGCCGCATAGTGTATCTGCTAATTAACACTGGCCTGGTATTTTTCGAGCCCGACTCTCCCGACGAAGTTAGAGCTTTCTCTTCCGTGTTAAACGCAACGAGCTAAGATCGAATTTCATAATTGGCCAGAGGTTCTTTGTACTCTATTTTTCATCTGTCCGAGATAATAATCGTTCTGTAAATTGGAAAGACCTGGGATCTTGTCGCGATGCAAATCGTGACCGCGAGAGGAGCAAGAGATCTGAGATTGAGATCGAAATAATAGCGATTCTATAACGATGTTGCGTCAACTTACTGCATTCATTCTTACAAACTCGAAACGCTCTAAACTATATACAGAAAGAATACACTTTTAACAATCGTGGCAAGAAGCTGTTTTATGCTTGAATGAGTAGAATGAATAACTAAACACAATTTCTGTCGTAGAAAAAATCTCGGTCATTTTTATTAATACATATGGCAAGAAGGATATTTCAACAAGGATATTTCAACAAGTTTCAACAATCCCCTAATTGTCACTTTGCATGTAACTAAAAGTATCAAAATTCTTGGATGTTACTGATGTTAAATGTCAGTACCAAATTCGTTACAAGTAACTACAGTGTGAACGTTGGTGGAAACTCGAATAACTACGGTACTCGAAATGCAAACGGGACCAATCTGCACGAGGAAAATGCGGTCGTGCATCTCGCTGTCCGCGTTTGCGCCAGCGATGTAATTAAAATGTCAACGTACCGTGGCAGGACTAGGCGCGCCGTTTGCTCGATTTCGTCGCTATATATACTCGCGGCATATGCATGGGCTTTTACGGTTTGTTTCCTTAAGTCGACGGAAAACTCGCGACGACGGGCGCCAACAAGCGTCGGGGCTCCGCGCCAGCGTGTCGAAAAGAAAATAGACTACGTAGAATTCTCTTCTCTTTCGAGCGACTTACTTAGCCTGGTTTCAACGCGTCACGGGGCATGACTGATAACGTGCAAATATCTCAACACAGGAAATCAGTTGCAAAATTGCGTGATATTCCAGCTGTAATTTGTAACAAGGTCATGAAAAAAGTGAGACTCGCTCCTTTCACTTTAACGATACATTGAAATCTCCATCTGTAGTTTGAATTTGAGTCAGAACTTGAAGTTTGAAATTGTGAGGACCACATGGGGAGAAGGCGTGTCCTTGTAATATAATATTTTCCCATCAAATAAAATTTGTTTTATTAAAATACCTTCTTGAGATTATATAATAAAGGATGTGAGAAATTAAAACTGAAAAATGATTCTTTAATAAAACGATTGTTCAATTTTAAAAGAAAAACAAAGATTTTTATCATATGTAAAATGCATATATACGCTTTGTAAAAAATGTTCTTTTAAACTTAATGAGGCGCACGCGATGTATATTTATATAGAGGTAAAAAGTTTTAATGTGAATTCATGTATATTTCACAGCACAGGGACCGTGAAATAATCGTTAAAAGTGTTAAGAAAAATAAAAATCTAATATACATATGGTTTGAAAAGGTTAAGAAAAATGGAAAAGACGGAGAAAAATTGTTTTTTCTGAGCAGAATGTGGGGTGGAGTTTATACAGGATTCTCCATTCTTGGTCGCTTCCTGTCCGAAGGAAGAATTTTCTAAATCTGGGTAGAATTCACAAAGATAGTGTCTACTGATTTCCCAGGGGGAGTAATCCCTCTCTACCGTCTTTCTTCCTTTCTAGAAAAGCCACTTCTATTTCTCCTTCTTGTGAATCTCTCGGAATTGAAAGGCGACTATTGTCATTAAGAAAAGCTTGATCGATTTAGTAAAAAAGAAAACAGTAAGTCGAATGCTCGTAAAATGTTTTTAAAAATCGTTTAAATCATGTTCTTATACATATATAAGCCATCTTAGTAGAATTGGTCTTCAAAGGGTTCAACAATTCTAAAAATTTTGTAATTTCTACAAGGTACGTAATTCGTAACTTACGAGATCTGAAGACTTATTGCTCTAAAGAAAAATATGTGAATTGGACGATACGTAACACATACGTATTTTTCGATATTTATGAGAATCTTTTCAGATCTCTCCCTCATTCCGATTCTGATGAGTCACAATATTTTTAGGATTGTCAGATCGTAGTGTAATTTCCTCGTCCAATCGAGTTCCTATCTCCCCCATGAAATTACCTAGATCGTTATTGCCAATTCTGCCTCGAGTCAAAAGTACCTGAGCGATTCGTTAGATTGAGATTGAAGAATTTGCTAGGGCTCATGCTTCAGTGATCACGGGGGGCAATCTATGGCGACACAGCTGCGGTTATTTGTATGCAAAATACTGGGTCGTTGGCCAGCCACCGTCCCCGGGGATTGTCATCGCCGGTCGTCGGTCTAAAGCTTGTCTCGGACAAGCGAAGCAAGCAACGTGTCCTCACGAGTTCTTCTTCTCGTGCAAAGCCGCTGGGATAACTTTCGGACAACGTGCGCCATTGTTTCGTGGCGGAGAACTTGGCCGAATAAAGTGGTAGACTATATAGAGAGAACCTTGTTGAGAGATGATTCAGAGAGGGATATGGCGGTCATGATTAAGAGGAAACAAAGGTGCATCCAAGGAGCTATCTCTTCCCATCTTTTTCATAAATCTGGATCGTTGCCATTGAACATGAGGAGTTTCACTCTCCTTTTTTGCAAGTTATATACTTCCATAAAACATTTGTATGAATTATGAGAAAGCCGCAGGTGAATAGGGATTCATAATACAGAAGTCTTTCGCACGGCTCTGTCTCTTTTTTGTACGTTATGATATACATTCTTATATCATTCGTGTATATTCGTGTTGGAAGAAACTAATAATGTACGCTATGATACTTTATTGTAAAGGATCGTGATAATATCTTGAGATTTAATTAAAATAATATCAAGTGATGAAAGTTGTTAAAATGCAATAAGGAATGATAAATAAAGAATGATAAAAGGACGAAACGAAAGAATAGAGATTTCATTTCCTTCCAATAGAAATGTTACAATAAAATGAAGAAAAATCACGTAATTCTGGTGACTCGTAAAGATTTTCTGATTTTCCCTGATCTTTCTAAGGAGACAAATTTCTTAATTTTTCTCTATTTTCCAGAAGAGTGACACTTCCAACACGCGAAGACAGATGAAGAAAAAGAAAGTTCCCATTTTACACTCTATGTTACGAGTAGAACAATAACGCTCCAAAGCGAGGCGGAAGAAGTAAGTCAGAGCAATCCAGAACAAACAGTAAAAATACCCGTTTCCAAAAGCACGAAAGAAGCAAGGGAGGAACTTTGCGCTCGAGTATCTACCGATACAGCAAATGCATCGACCCGAGAGGAGTTTATCGCCCGTGGGAAATTCGCAGACGCGTCCCCGAAAAAATACCTACGGTAAAACCGTAACCGGAAAAGCAAAGGAAGCAAAACTTTTCCCAGGAGGAGTGACGATGAGGTAAAAAGCTCAGTGCAGTTGCGAAAGACAATTACGACTGGGCCGGGAAGGAGAGCCGTCTGCTCTCCATGGCGCGTCCGACGATTGAATATTTCAGCGGAGCCATTAAGAGTCGACACGGGCACGGTTCAACGGAGCACCGGAATAAGGATCGCCGAATTAACAAGCATGCCGTCGTAGCGGATTTCTGTCCGTTGCATGCTACCATCGCGCAGACACGGAATGCCGTTTCCGGAAGAGAAAAACGAGGGAAGCCGAGCGTAGAGCGAAGAAAGTGGTTAATTTAATTCGTCGCCGAGACAATGACGACTACCGGCGAAGAGAAGAGGAATTGCAGTATATATACATAATTATGTACGAAGTACTTTCTATCTATATTAGGACATACTAGCGGAGTATCACTTAGAAACACTAGATTGACAATACGTTGGGTGGAAAAAAAAAAAAAATTCCTTGGAAGAATAAAGGAGAGATTAATAAATGCAGAAAGATAAAGGATATTGGGTTGTCGTGTTTTTTACATTTCTGAGAATAATAAGCAATTTTCATAATTTTACCTCAAATAAACGTATTGTAGAAAGTTTAAAAGTGGGAAGTTAACAAAATGTTTTCACTTTTAAATCTAAGATTTTATTAAATTTCCAAGTTAAAAAAATGTAATGTACATTTTTTTATGTGCGTATTTATATAGCATAATCAATAGAAAGTATTCGAATATTTATGTATATTTTCTTTTCACGTTAATACCTATGTGACTATTTCCTAAGTAAGGTATTTATATTTATAAATTATCATATTACATTCTCTAAATTTAAAATTATAGAGTAATATAATATAAATATGAATTTCCCACTAAACTTTTTCTATGTACAAAAATTTACTATAAAAAATGAAAATTGACATTTTTGTAAAATAATCATGTCGCTTTAATAAGATGACTTGATTATCTCAGAAATCGCTTATTTTATATGACTGTTTCATAAAATTGAAATCTTCGGAATATAGACATTTTATGTGCAATAATCCACTAGTAGAATAAAACACGATATAGAAATTGCAAATGATATAAAAAATGAAAAAAATAAGATACGAAAAGCATAAAATCGTTTGAATGGAAAGGAAAGGGTTTTTGCTATCGAGAACGCTTTATAAGGATATACTAATTGGATAAGTTCAATTGACTAAATTGTAAAAATCTTCTTCCTTAGGATTAAAAGAATTCGAATGCGCATTGTGAATCCCGATGCGAGATTTTCTTTTTTAAAAAGAAATAGAAAAACTGTACACGCATTTATCGATTAACGATGCACTCTTTTTATCACAGCAAGGTAGTACTTCTCCGATTTACAATTTCACAGGAGTTTAATATTTGAGAAAACCTCTTGTAGAAAGGCGAATATCTAAGTACGACGTGATCGCGAAATGACAAATGAGACAGAATAAAACGCTGACAGACACAGCGATTTGAAATTAAAAATCCTCCGACTTCCACGGTGTTGATGTGCTTTTTTTTTAGCAAGAGAAATGGACAGATTGATGAGATGAATAAAAGTGCAACATTTTTTAACATGCAACGTGAATTAATAATCAAACGTCTCCAGAATAAAAAATTAACTCGGGGAATAAAATGCATTTAATAGTTATGCACTTTTATATAATAAATATTATACATTTAGTAATATAATTTATACTTTTCCAAAAATTTTGTGCACACAATCTTTATACGTATTCCGTAAACTGTATATATTAAACTGTATATATTAATATAAATCATAATGAAAAATTACAAAAAAGTTTGCGACAATAATTCTAATTTTTTCAATATCTCTGGTAAATATTTTTTATCGTTTATAAAAATGAAATTGACCGCGGAATCGAGGTGTTCTCTCAGACGAAGAATTCAATTTAAATGGCAGAGCGGTAGAAAACTTCTGTATTGTTCTTAATGACAATAATCATCTCAGGTAAAACCTGATTTTGGTACTACAACTCGACATACAACTTCAGAATATGTATTAATATTCAGGGCGCAAAAACTCTCAGGGAAGACATCGAAAGCGACATTTCATAAGCTCGTCGACTCGCTCAAACGCTCTGAAAGATATCTATTATCCTATTTAAAAATTAGTATCGGAAAGACGGCTTTTATTCGTCGTTATCTTGCTTCATGTGTCCTCTCGTCGTACTTTCATGAATGCCAAACACGTCTCTCTCTTCCCATCGTTCTCTTTCTCTCTTGCCGAGAGAAGGGTTACACAGAGCGAGGCCGAGGCTTTGAAGGGCACGTACGTACGCTGGCAAATCGGGGGATGCACCGCCCCTCTCGCGAATTCCGTTTCATCTCGTTAATGCACTTTACCCGGAGTTCGGGGACGAAGTTACGGCAGCGTCGGTGTTACGTCCGATCAAGGTACTTGTATGTATCGAGAGACAGATCGAGAGAACGAGACGGAGAGGAAAGGAGGGGAAGGAGAGACAGACAAGCACCCTACATATCTCCATTAATATTCGTTTGAATTGCGAAACGGAAACTTCACGCACATGCACATGCAACGTGCATGCATTTTGACAGCTTATTCGGTTCTGCTACTTGTGACACATTCTGTATGAGTTTCAACAATATCAAGTTTACTAAATTATGTCATACGGAGTTTTAAAAAATTGTCTATTATGTATCGAGTTAAAATAACATAATTCTTTTTAGAAATATTTAAAAAAAAACATTGGTTTTGCAAAATACAAATATTTGAGAGTTTTGACTAATAATAAATTTATGGAAATTAAAAAATTCGAGGAAATTTGGGTAACATGGTTGTACAATATTTAAATTGAATATAATACAAAAATAATCCACATAAATTTAGTAAAAAGCCATATAAAAATAGAAAATTGAATATTAACATAAGAAGAATGTATATTTGATCCCAAATTAAAAACATACATCCAAAATATTGGGACAGAAGCTGAAGACACGGTTTTAATTTTTAATTCATTTTTAAACTTTTTACGTTTCAGATCAAAATATGATTACAAAAATGACTTCTTGTTCTAAGAAATATGTACAACATTATCGAATTATCTTTTTCTATTATATATAAAAATTTTGTTATTTCTTACATAATATCTAAAAATTATTTGACATAAAAATGATATTTTTCCTATGTATGTATACCTTCTACCGATTCAAAATGACTTGTATGAGAAAAAAATTTTTTGTTGAACCACCGGAGAAGAAAGCATGAATGAGAAAAAGCATAACAGAATTATAAAGAATTCAATAATCGTTCTTTCGTCATAGATTAAGTTCTATACTTGGAAACTCTCCACTTCTGTTGTGTTCATGTATACATCGTTGGTTAGTAAATATATCGTAATCATCTTTGGCGTGCTTATTACGCGCAGAAACGTGCAAAGTAACTCTTTTTAAGGGGGACGAAATTTAATTATTACGGTCGATTCCAGCCGCGACAGTAATCCGGGCTAAAAGTTTCGCGCGGAACTTCTGTCTGCGGCGCGTTTAAGTGGAAACTTTAATTCCTCAAAAATTGCTCGAGAAGGGACGTGAGAGGGTAAGTAATAAAAAGGGAAGATGTACACCAGGAGACGCGTCAGACACCGGGAGAAAAGAAGAAAAAAAAGGGACAAGAACGAGAGAGACAATATAACCGAGTTATATTTTCCGCTCCCGCGAACGCACGCGTGGGAAACCTTTTTCGCTTCCGCTTGTTTCTTCTCTTTGCCGGGGTGGAGAATATTCAGTGCACGGAGGAAACAATAACTCGCGCGTTTTCAGCGACTGTATTCCATTCGTGGAACTTCGGTCAGGCGATTAGGGAAAAATTTATAGAGTACATCCCTTCGTTGTACTTCGCACAATTGAATCGCAAAAATGCAGAATATTTTACTCTTATAATAGTGTTGCTAGAATAGTTGCTAGAATTTTTGCTTGACAATAATTGCGGAATAGAATGCGACCTAATCATCGTGTATTTTCAAATTCGGTGTAAAACTTTTCTAGCAATGCAATATTTAACATTTTTAATTGATATTTGTAAATCAACAGTTAATTTATATCTTTCTGAAAATAGTTAATTTGTGAACTTAAATTGATAACTTGAAGTTTATAAAAAAAAATACTTTTATATCATATATTTGTAAAAATAAAAAGCTGTTACCTATTTCTAAAATTTTTTAAATTTTTAAAAATCCTATTTTTAAAATTTTTCTATTTTTTTAATTTTTCTATAATTATTTATGAAAATTATAAGAAAATCTTTACAATTTTTCTCAATTAATCATGACTATTTCTCGATTTCAATAATTTCAATTTTCGTTTAATAATTTGATTTTTTTCACATGTCATACATTTAAAATGTATTGCGTGATATCGCGTCGCAATTACAATACTTGGGCCAAGCCATAAAATTTTATTTTATTGATTATAGGAAGACAGATTTTCTTCTGCAGAGAATGGGAAGTGTTTCCGAAGATGCACGATCATCAGTCGATCGATAAATGAGTCGTGACGATAAATGACGGTGGCCGAACAAGATGAGCCTGGAATACCATCCATGTTGGTTCAAGGCAGTCTAAGTTTACATTAGGTCCACTTCCGTTCGATTGATTATTCCGAATCGTTTGCTCGGCGATTTCTGTTTCACCGAGAGACCCCCATCGATCGCTAGCTCGCTTTCTCATTAACGAACCACCGTGTTACTCATCGTTGCGATCCACAAAGAGCCTGGAGTAATTCATCGCACGGTTTATCTTCCTCCCAAAACTTTTAGAGCTTTCAACGATATAGTAAAGGCGATATAGAAAGGAAGGAAAGCATCATTCAATGCTCTTTGATGAGATTGTCATCAAATCTTTCTTAGAGAATAATATTCATAAATAATCTATCATATATTTTTCGGAGAAAAATATTGCGAGGATTACGTTTGATCCACGAACGAGCGTCTATTTTCGGATTCGCGGAGGATTAAGAACGGTTGTACACAACTGAACTGAACAGGTGTATGGATTCAACTCGTTATTCGGGCTCAGCTCGTTACTTCTCGCCAAACGCTCTTGTATTTCGAAACGAGTAAGAGGGAAGGAACATTTATTACGCTCGGAGAAAAGAAACCGAATCTACCGCAAGTTGAAAAATAATCTCATTTCAGTGGTCGAGAGGCCGTGACCGGTCGTGACCGTGTCGTCGAAAGAACTAACATCTCCTTTCCCTCGTCTCCCTCGACCGACGTTTTATTCTTGGAGAAAAATATTTTTAGCCACCGACGACAGGCGGCAACGTCTTGCCCGTCGTTGTTACGCCGATTAATAACCCCTTCTTCACAAGCATCCCTTTCTTTCCTTCCCTCCTTCCTCCTTTTCCTGCTATCCAGTTTCCGTGGTTGCCATTGAGGTCCATTTGTCTGCGGGACTTCGGGCGACCACATTTCTCCGCACCGTACTTGAACAATTGGTGAGAAAACTTGGAACCATACAATGCGCAAAGGAGATAAAATCGGGACACTTGCATCTTTTTTCTTATTATCGAGAATCATTTTGTCAAATTATTTCGTCATCAATTATTGCGTATAATACATGTGAATAAATCTGAATTATTTCGTTTTGGCATATTTCATTTCTTTCTTCGGAAATTATAGGAAAAAATCTGGTAATTTAACTAAATTTTTGATGTATGTAATAATATAATTATAAGTTAAAATTAATCGTTAAAAATTAATAATTGAGATAAACTGTAGTAAGATACATATATAGAACAAGGTAAATGACTTTTGTAAAATACACTTTCTATTTCATCAGAGAATGTGTTTTTAAAAGTAAGACAATAACAGTAAGTCACGCAATTGTATAATATTATTGTAATCTCGTAATGTATACAATTATAAAATTTATTTAGCGAAAATTGTTCCCACCAACCACTTTTCTATTGCATTTATTATTCATATTATTAATATTGTGCAAACCATTATATTTTATAAACATAAACATGTATAACATGTATAATATGAGAACATAAAACTTGTTAAAAATTTAATTAACAGAATTAAAACAAAAAAATGCAATTTTTTAACAAAATCTAGATTTTCAGAATCATCAGACTATAAAGAGCTTTAACAACAGAATCTTTTAATTTTACAACCTAGTGTATGTATGTGTCAAATTTATACATGTAATCATTTATTTTTTATGCTTTAAAATTGTCTATATATACATTTGTACAAAATAATTTTACAAACTGATGAATAAATAATAAAATAAAAAATAACTGTGTCAGGTTCTTTTCATGGTTTTTAATTCAAAACTTTTAGTACTTTGAAATTTTATATTGAGAAAAAAACATGGAACTTCACATACGTTACCTGTTATCTACCATTTCGAAACACTTTGTGTTCACAGACTTCGCGGTTTCTCTCTGTGCTAGACTAAGCGTGCATTAAATAATGAGAGAGAGGAACAAACGAAAAAAAGCTCTTTTCCTCTTCCTTCTCCTCCTTCAGTCGCTCTAATCGCGTTAATGCAAGTTCAATGCCGAGCGACGAGAGCGTTTAGCGCGCCGCGAAAGGAACTCAATCACTTTGATTTTTCACTCCGGGAAATTACCGCTCGCTGACATCGAGAGCTTTCTTGTTCAGCAAGCAAGAGAGAGAAAGGTGAGGAAGTACGAGAAACTCGATTAGCCGCCGGTAATTCCTCCGTTTTATTCGATGCCGAATTGCTTTCAATGCACCTTTAAGAGACCTTTATTCGAATTTATCTCGTGCTCATATATCGAGCAATTGCGTTATCATCTCGTACCAAATATATATATATATATATATATATATATATATATATATATACAGAATGTCCTTTTCCAGGATAGCAAATTCTTTACTGAATTCGGGATCGAATTTTCCTTAGCGAGAATGTTCTTTTCACCACAAAAGATGGTAATATTTGAATTCCTCTGTTCTCAATCTCCCATTCGTTTTCCATTATTTCCTCACATTTCTCTCTATTTTCCTTGCTTCCTCTCTCTCTATTCTCTAATCGTTTCCCCTATTCTTTTTGATTTCTTCTTTTCCCTTCAACTTTCTTCATTTTTTTTTTGCATTTTCTCACATTGTTCGCCCTTTCTGTCTTCTTCTATTCTAGTGGATTGCTTTTGATACATTTTGAAAGAGCCTTTATTTATTTGAATTTATTTCGCGCTCATATAAGTAATCCATCGCATGCAAAGAGCAACCCTTTCACGACGCAATTCTCCGTTGGGTGGTTCATGCATAATGCATTCGCGCCAACGGATGCTAGCTTACGCCGCGGATAGAGCGGTATCATTGTTTGCGAATCATTGAATCGACCGAAAGCATTATCGTGTAGAACGATACAATTGTGTATCGGGTATCATGAAAAGTTGGGAAATGTTTGGAACTACATTAACCCCTGTAATATAATACTAATCACCGCAATACTAACATTTGAAAAATATTATTTATTAAATATATTTGAAGTAACAAATGCTCTTGTTAAGAAATTTTGTGCAATAGAACTATATTTGTAATAATTTAATTTTAAAGACGAGTTAAAATGTACGAAATAATTGGGAAAATTCAGCATTATTATACATACCCTTAGAAACGTACGTTATTTTCTAGAATTTAGATCTTAACTAATTTTCAACCAACGCTTACCGAACTAATTTGCAAGCCAAATCTTGTTTCTCTTATGCAGAAAGACAGAATTTCATTCGTCGCACTTTGTAAATCGCTAATCAACCGGTAGCTTCTGAATCTATTAAATTCATCTAGATAAGAATTTACGAAACTTCGTTTACGAGGTAGCGTTACTTAAAAAAATGACAGATAAACACCGTAATTGGTATTTCAGAGCGGAAACATTGTAACACACAATATCTGTAAATTGTAATACGATTTTTTTATTATATTGATGTAGCTTTGTAAAATACGCCAAAGATATCAAATGGGAAATCGCAACCCTCTGAATAAAAGCGTTTCCTGTAAAAGTTACGCTGAATGAACGATAAGATGGCTTGTTAATAAATTTACGAACTTTGCTGTGGTCGTTGATATTGTTTTGAACTGGTTCGATAGAGTGTATGAATTATCTACGCGTGATAATGCGCGTGAAAATCCTTTAAGCAGCTTTAGATGGCCGATTTGCCGCGGGATAACGCTCCATCGACATAGAAAATCAACAAATTTCGCACCATCCTGTATACTCACGCATGTATCTAGCCGCCTTTACCTTGAAAATCTAACCAGGTAGATCTTCGAAAGAAAAACGTCAATGTTATATTAAAGTTTGAAGGTAAAGTCAATTTTTTTGGAAACGTTAAATAGTCAAAGCAAATTCTTTATGTAAATTTCGAGAAAATGAAAATGGATACTTTATATAATCGACATTTGAAATCGGTTTAAAGAATTTCTTACGATTTTTCAATCTTTCGGAACAAGTTTTTCTCGGAACGAAGCGTGCTTCTCTACACGATTTTCTAACGTTTCTGCATCTCTCCAATGACCGAGAGATAAATTGGTCGAAGTATTCATGGGTCGAAGTATAATTCAATTGATTTGGGACACCCTATATATTTGGTTCACCGAATTGAGAAGTAAGAAAATCTTCTTTCAGTTCCTTAAATCGTGGAATGCTCCTGTCTGCCAGAGAGCGATAAATCAGCTCGAAAGTTTTTCCCACGGCGGAAGTTCTCGCGGCACGACGGCGGATCTCGTCTCGATTAATCAAAAAAGTGGCGTTTATCCACGAATTGCCATTAATATTATTCGGTCTAGTCGTCATGTGATGTCAAAATACAGCGGTGACGCGCGATGCGTCAAGTAAGTAAGTTTTCGCTACATGAAAAATGGTCATTCTCGACCGACACTTGAGGAAAACGGAAATTTGGCCAAAATACTACGTTCTAAGATTAATCGAAATCAAAATGAGTGTCCCACGTCAAGACAGGAGTCATCTTTCTCTTTCTGATTTTTTTATTCGAATTAAAGAGAGCTTTCTGTTCCAAAACTTTCTTAAATCCATATTTCTATCTCGTATCATTGATTAATCTTTTATTGAATTAATATACATATATATAATTGTACATATATGTAATTATTATAATATATTAATATATTAATCTATATATGTATATATATATATAATATATATATAATATATATATTTATTATATTATATATACACATTATTATATATTTTATATTAAAATATCTATCATTAATTTTTTACTATCGAACTCCTGTTTTAAGACAATTTGAAAATAAGTTTTTCGATTTTAAAATGGATTGGTTTTTTCTCAACAATATTTTTAAGATATTTGTCACATGTTTTCAGTCCGTAATACCAGAGATATCTTTGGCTTCAAATTGACTCAGATTTAACAATCTACAATAAACAATTAAAGTTTATATATAAAAGTTTAAATTTTGATAAAGGAATAAAGTTTTTGCATTTCTGAAATGTTTGAAATTTATGTAGTTTCTGAAATTTATTTCTCCAATCACTTATCGATATAAAATTATTCTTTCGAAGAACTGAGATGTGATAGGAGAAAATTCTTTCACACCGATTTTCTAATTTGCGTAATTTTTCCATCGTGTGTCGCTCAGAAACCATAATGCATACATCGCATCGTTCGATAGACCATTAAATCCTTACACCACATTAACCGAATACTATGAAAACGCTTAGCATATTTTCTACGCTCTGAAAGTTTATAACGCGTGACACGACCTCGTTTCTAACGTTATTAATGGTTCTTTTCTTATGAAAAAACATTTTGGAAAACTGATACTCATACAGTCCAGCGAATTTAGAACCAATTTTTCCTTGACAGAAAATATCAAAGGAAGTTTCTTGTGATTTATTAATGTTCTACGTTAACTTTTTGTATCATATAAAATAAATGAAATTTTTAACGAAGTAAAATTTATAATCAGAAAACATTCTTTACTTTCGAATTTTTGATACGTTTTCCGCGCGTGTAATTTTTCAACATTCAGTATATTTACAATATTTCTCGATTTGAGATAGCTGCTATTTTATCGTTAACCCGAGACATTTCGATTTTCTCCACGTGCGTACCTATGTGTCCACGTGTGTACCTATGTGTATTCTTCCTTTCAAACTCTGCTCCAACTGTAAGTATCAGTTTTAGCGATCGGGCGAACGAACCTACAAATTCAAACGCGAACTCGGTCACCGGGAAGATGGAATGGCACGCGATAGTTGGGAAAACTTTTGCCGAGTTTCCGAGCCACGGGAGCACGTTCGACAAGGAAGAAGAATCCGGAAAGATTCGTTCAAGTTTATCGCGCCTCCATGCGCAAAGGAGGCACGCGCATTCCGATCTCGCGTATTGCGATCTCAGTCGAAATTTCGCAAACTTCGCCGCTGAAGACGATAAAGACCGACACTATTACTACGCGAGTGGAATTGAGAATATCCTGATTTCCCACCGTAGTCACCGATCAATATCCTCCGCTTTTCCAGATCTTTGTTAAAGTTCAATTTAATAGATCGTTTAACACGAAATGTCGTATTTCAAACAAGTTGCACAGTTTCATCTTTTCGAAAATTACCTAAAAAATTATTAGTACAAAAAATGACACTTTTTTTAAAGGATTATTCGATATCAAGAATTTTCTTGATACTTTTCATTTCAATAGCTCGGATTTTTTTTTCCTTAAATGAGCGAGTCGATTAATGTGCACTTTCACAAACTACAGATCGGTACTGTTTAAAGCACTAAACTAGTGTAACGAGACATACCAACGATTCTCGTTTACCGGAGGCTAAAGAGAAACGCGTGCTGGAGACCAACAATTACAATAGAAGCGGAAATCGCGCCTTGTTTCCCTCAGCGCATAGTTACACGTTCGTTAGTTCCATTTTCTTTCCTCTCTCTTCCTCTCTCGTTCGTTTTATTTTATTCCACTTCTTTTTTCAATGTCAACCACCGTGATGAATTAGCTACCGTCCTGTTAGCGTACTTGTCTCTACCATTTCTTCATTTGTTATTTACAAGTCGAATAAGTCCTTTTTATTACGCCACGCTATATCTCATCGATCTTGTTCTCGCTTGTTCTTATCTTGTCTCCAAACTTGCACTCTCACGACACTGTATCCTCAGTATCTGCAATCGCCTATCCAATCTCGGTTTTAGAAAACTTAGCGATGTTGAAAGTCTCTAAAGCTATCCTTGTCCGTAAAAACTGAACTGAACTTAACGCACAAACAAACAAACAAACTCACACATACATTTATCACTGGAATACAATAATCCAACGACACTTTACGTGGAACTACTAATTTTAAACGTACATGATGCACTTTACTTAGGACGGAAAAGCAAATTGCGAAACAACTATTGCCTCAATATCTTACGCGCACGAGACATCGATGGTGAAATTAGTTAAGTTCGCGATTTGATAATAATTAATTTTAGCGATCACGGAGAATAACTGAGTTTGGCCTCTCATAATACTTGCAATCACGAGAAATAATAACGAGAAAATAATAAGTTAGACGCTCGCTCTCGAGTGTGTCGCTGTTAAAATGGCAAAATAACTGTGTGTAAACAAACAGTGTGTAACGCAAAACCGTTGTATTTGTATGTCCACACTTGGCGTACACCACAAAAAAATGAGCGTCGAGCGCTGCCAGCTACACAATTCGTTTCTCTACCACAAAATATTTAATATTTGTAAAATGAATATGTATATATGAGATATGTTTTGTTCTTCATACTCCAAATTGATTTGAATGAATGGACTATCATAGCGCGTCTATTTAAATTTGAAACAATTATTTGAGGAATAAAATTTAATTTAATCGAGAAATTTATGTGAATTGATTCAGTCAGAGTTCAGTGATTCTTCTTGTCATTATTCTTTATCAAATGTTTGTTCCAACAGAAGAGCAACAGTGTTTTAAAAATTCAAGAAAATTTTCCATATAATTTTTAAATCGAGAAAATAAAATAAATCGAGAAAACAAATAAAAGGATAAGGTGATTTTGCCTTTTCTTTTGATTTGTTAAAATTTCGCGACAAATTACACATTTCGAGTGAACGTTTGAAAAAAAAAATTAATTTATAATTTCCATTTTTCAATTAAAATAAAGATAAACTTTATGTGATTTCAATTTCAGGTTTTAATTTCTTTTAACAGAAGCAATGAATCATTTATTCAAATTTTCGATTAAAAAAGAATCAACTAATTCGCTATGTAACAGCTAAAAAATTTATTATTTAAAATAAATAACAATAAAATATGAAATTAAACATTTTAAAAATCAATACGTTCGACGAAATGTGAACGAACGCGTATACTTATTCGAGACATTTGTACCTAACATCAAAACGTATACATATGTTCGAATTCGAATATGTCGAACGTGGATAAAGGAGAACGAAGAAACGGGGTGGATGCAACGAGTAAAAGAAATCATACGACTGTCACATATTCTGTCCGCAACCGAAGATGGAAGGTGTGTGTAGCGAATATGCTTCTATCCCATCGATCAAGAGCACCGACTCGTCTCAGTACAGCAAATGCGTGAAATGGAGTGTACGCGATAGTGCATAAAATACGAATATCATCCGCGTACGACGACCCGCCCGCACTATCCCAGCCCCGTCGAATATTCGGGGCCGCATAGATATCAATTTAGCGATATATTATCGGTGTATCGACATACCGGGACATTGCATCGAAATATCGACACGCTCATCTCGCTTTGTTGCGCCGCGATATTGGCCGCGTTAACGTTGCCTGCGTTACGCCTTTCCTCTCGAGTAACACATTGTGAACATAATTCATCACACTCCATCGATGGATTAGAAAGACCGTGTCTCGTATCTCGAGGAGAAAAAGCGTACGACATTTCAGATCGACCTTTCCCCTTTCTCTATAAAGGAAATAAGATATTTTTGCTTTTGTGGAAAGTGCCACGTGCAGGTAATGCAACTTGATGAAATTGCATTCCGCTTATTAAAATAAATTTACAATTTTTACGATCGACTGAATGACACAATGATGAGGTGCACTCATCTAAATTATGAATGAATTTCGATTTTCCCGTATTAAAATGATTAAATTATCGAGATATTATCCACGAGTTCTCTTGCCGACTATCGACGAAAATTAATTTGTGACATGGAATATGCTATTAACAGCCGTTAATGCGAGTGAGGTGCAAATACGTGGGAATATTTAATCGAAAAATATCACGCGACCATTTCCATTAAAAAGATTGCGATTTAATCCCTTCGGGAGTGTACATCGTATTGAATACACACATATATGAGTAATGATGTTCAAAAATCACTATATTTCCTATTTTCGAAAATAAAGATTAAAAATTTGAAAAGACCCCTATACAAATTTTAATTTTTAAATTTCAAAGAATGGTGTGATACTCGAGAAATACGTACATATATAAATAAACGTTATGTTACATGTTTTCCACAATGTTCTTAGTACATAGATCGCACACATCACCGTCGTTCGTCACATTCTCGCGTTGCAGATACTCGGCTCATGGTTTCCGTTTGCCGACTTTTTGTAGCGAATTGCCACGGAGTGGCAATAGGCAGGCACACCGTACAACGCGAAACGTTATTACATCCGACACTTTATTTGCTCTATCGCTGCTGGTACAGGCGAGGGCATTCCGCTGAATTCCGCGAGTGCCACGAGCGCTCGCGCGATGTAATTTACTGTGGCTGTATGTAAGAGTAACGTACAGCGCGTACGTATGTGTTTGCATTTGTACTTGCATTCGATCGTATGTCGAGATAATTATAATGCGGCACGTGTGAGCGTGTGTCGCGTCCTTCCACTTTGGTAAGAAGTGTCTTGCGGATTGCAATCCGGACACGACCCGGTTTTACAATAGGAACGCGCGCGTCCAAAAAGGATGCCCAAACACCATCGTGCAAATTAGATTCAGCTTCGTTGCTGGTTAATCCCTCTGCACATCCCGTTATTTAACCCTCAGATACCCCGAGCGTTTCCAATTAACGTCCCAAAAAACATTGTATGTTCTTTTCGAAAAATCTCCATGCTTTAAATTATTGCAATTAATAATGAAGAAATTATGTCTTCATTCATGTAATATTAATACATACAACTCAAACAATTTAGCGATCTCTCTACTTGCAATCTAATTAGTAGACATTTTATAAGCTCTTCTTAACTCATTTTAATATTCAATAAACGTGCGCTTACAGCTGTAAATATAATATTCCGCGCATCCCTTCGCGGAATTATTCAAAAGGATAATTTTCTGACTGTGTTCTTAGAGGAATGTAATACAAGATTAGTGTATAACTTTTTAGTCAGCGTTTGGTGTGTTTCTCAAGCTAAATTACCAAAAGTAGCATACGTTTCTCATACTCTCCTCTATGTCGTGTTCTTGTGTATTTATCTGATACCATTCGTCGCGCACATCTGAATACACGATGGTCTGTCTCTGATCGTATACAAGTATCCGTACAACTTGCACGTCCAACAAGTCTCTCGCTCAAAGGGAAGTAACAGTACGTATCGTGTGTGCCTGAAAACACGTCGTGGCAATCTCGTTACTCGGCTAAAGACGCCTCTACCCCTCGGCAATATTCGAAGACGCCCGGACCAAAAGCAATTTCGCTTAAACCTCTCTCGGCACTGTTCTTTCTCCTCTTTCTTTCTTTGAAACTTTCCACTTCCGAAAGACCGTTTCTGTGTGCTAAAATAGCGCCCAGTATTCGCTAAGAGCACCGCGGACGCTAGGTGATAAGAAAATTCAATTGCGTCGCAATGTCGCACGTCAATAGTGTTTAAAAATCCTGAAAAAAAAGAATCTGCCGTTCTTCTATCTTTCGCCAAAAAATTTCCAAAAAAATTCTAGCGGATTGTCGTGCATGGAATATTGCGTGCCAAAAGTTTCAGTGTAGTGGTAAAGAAGTCATCGTTTTCCGATAATCAAGTGTTATGTATCATTAAAGCGATATGTTTCTTTTATCCCTCATGTGTTTACAATTTTTCGAGTTACACTAAAATTTTCAAAAACCGTCGAAAATGGGAAACTCCTTTTCGCGTATAATATTATTTTACGATATTTATTTAAATATTTACGATATTTATTTAAAGTTTTCAAATAAATTGCTCTTAAGTGCAATCGCAAGTTTTATAAATTAGATAAGCGTCTGGGAGCTTATAGCATCGTGAACTAAGACAAAGTTTGGGGTACTAATAATCAAATTAGTCCCTTAATTCCCTTTTAACGAAGACAAATTTTCTCTTGTGTAGACATCTTCGTGGAATCTTCTTGCTATTATAATCGATGTAGATCGAACGGGATTAAAAAGCGATTATACGGTAAACGAGCAGTTTAACATCCATATACTCTATACATATACTCTTAATGATCCTGTAATACGATCGAGCTTTGACATCAATGGAGTGTGACATGCTCGCGCATGTTAAACTTACTCATAAAGACATCCAAAACCCAATTCATCATCAAGCAAAATTCATTTAAAGATAAATTTGCAGAGACACGGAGATTTATACTTAATTTCACAAGTTGAATTTGACATTAATAAAATTAGACCCAAAATATTTTTCAAGCATAATTATCTCTTTAAAAAATATTCATCAATATTTTCATCTTATTATTTAGAATTTTAATATTTAATTTAAAAGTTCAAATTTTTTAATCTTTTTATTGAAAAAGACAATCGGACTTGTCCTATTACTCTATTCATGA
The DNA here is from genome assembly GCA_901521435.1 of Crematogaster levior. Taxonomy (NCBI): domain Eukaryota; kingdom Metazoa; phylum Arthropoda; class Insecta; order Hymenoptera; family Formicidae; genus Crematogaster; species Crematogaster levior. The sequence goes on along the minus strand of CABEGB010001269.1, from coordinate 178,019 downwards.
ATTTCTATACTTCGTTCATTTCGTAAAAATAAAAATTATAATTTTAGTAAAAGTCTGTGAAATATCATCGTGTAGCATCACTAAAAAAATGTTGTAGGCCAATACATACTGGCAGGAATAAATCAAGACAAGAGTCATCCTGCGAAATGCGGAAATTGTTCCACACTAACATTACGGGATAATTCCTTAAGCGCTTAATAATAGTAAGCAGAGTTTGCGATATTACACGTTAATAAGATGAGTACACATTTATATCTGCAGGGCCAAGGTAATTAACGCGATACAATGTCGAAATGTCAGCATGTCGACGGTTACTGCATGATGTATTTAATTCGCGTGCTAAACCGGTCGAATAGAGCTTTATCCACTTTGAGGAAACGATGAAAATTACATTGGATTACGCACAAAAAGAAAAGGTATTATCCGGATGAACGAAATGCAACTATCTCCTTCGAGTTTAAATAAATATCGCATGTATCGGTCAAATTACATGTAAATTCTATTTTGATGCAACTGTAGCAATAATTATTCTTATTGGATATTATACAAAAATATTGTAAAACTCTCTTCAGTTACATGCTATTTATAATTAATATTCAAACGTTGCATTATAAATAATTAAAAAGATAAAATAAAAAATATGTATATTGAGATACATTATGCATACGAAAGAGAATAAAAGGGAATACAGAATACAGAAAAAAATCGTTTATATTTTATTTAAAATTACTACTGTTGTGTGCATAACAAGGTACAGTATGGAGTTGTATTAACTACATAACTGTATTAATTTGTTCGATCGATACTTCGTACTTGTTTTGTCGTGTCATCGTTAATCGAGAAGCTAATTTACTTATCGTTTTGTTTTTCTTTTCTCGACGTAATCTCTTACCTTTGGGAATGCGAGCTATCGGATGAAATTTCACAGGATTTTAATTAAGGCGAAGAAATCGATTTCTAATTCCCGCTTCAGTGGTGTGCCATACGAGACAATTCCCACAGGTTTGCGAGATGGAAAGGGTGAAAAGGGAATTTCCCGCTGTAATACACCGATTCCACTTTTAAGTGAAATGTTCCGAAATTTCTCACCAACGATGAAACGAAAAAGTATAATTCGGCAAGAAGGGAAAAAAAGAAATACCATGAGTTTTGCGGCTTCGTACGTGTACGTATATGTTTTTCTGCATCTTTTTTGTCACGGCGGAAAAGGCAGTAATGCTCTGGCGGTGTCATTTTTTCCAGCAAACCGACGACGGTTCTCGAGCCGTGCGTTTTCACATGAAATATTTTCAAATGGAAAGAGTGCAATTAAAAAACGACACGCGCACCGGCGATATTTGATAGTATTACAAACGCGTGACATCGCAAAATTATTGCGCGGAGTTGTTGTGGGAATATAGAACGGAAAATTTCGTTGTCGCAATTGTGAAACTCACCCTCGAGCTCCTCCGTTGAATGCACGGCTTCCACAGGGTCGTTTAATCTTAGGACAGGACAGCCTCACCACGGATGATCAACGACGCTTTAATAGTCACCTGTGACACAACAAATGCAACTCTCATTCTCGGCTCCCGAGACCTTTTTCATTTTCCATCTGTATTAATCATATGATATATACCATGCAATATTTTCCAATGGAAAAAACTTGTCGTATTTTGATATCGATGTCGTATTTATAATGATATCTACAATCATTTGCACTATATACCAATAAAAGCAATACGTTTCTTCTGCAATGTTTAAATTCACTTCTGGCTACTCATTAGAAAATAACAGCTATTTAATTTCAATTTCCCGATTATCACCCTTGCCGGAGAAACGGTGATTTCCCGATTGTCGGAAATTTCCGTCGGATCTTTCGACAATATGTAAACTAATTAACAAATTAGCGATACGACTCTCCGCTGTTGAAAAGGACGCGAAATAGAACTCAGTTATACGACGGCCGTACGACAGTAATGGCGCTCGCAGCTGACGACGTTAATAGAAGGATTTCGGGGGTGAGCCTCCTCCTTCCACCCATCGGACTAATTAACCTCGTTATATCGCTGGTCCAACCAACAGGACGCTACTCCTGTTCCCGATGTAACGATCGTCGTACCTCTGTACGAACCGACCCGACGCGAGACACCTCTTCGTCGAGAGAGTTTAATTAATTTAATTACGGTCTCCGTAACATCCTTGAGTGACCGATGTAACCTAATGTGACGTAAATCACACAAAGAAATACCAAGTGTCTTCAGCTTGCTTGAGGTTGATTTTTTTTATTAATGAAAAATATCACAAGGGTCATTCTTCATAAAATTAAAAAACAATTCGTTAAACAATCTCCTTATATTCGAATAAAAATCGTTTTCAGATCGTTCGAGAAAGTTGTCATTCATAAATAATGCGGCAAAACTGGACATTATTCACTGACCATTATTCACTAAGCAAATTTAAAAGTATATATTTTCATACAAGGCTTAGTACTGTAAACGTTCTTGTTAAATTCTGAATAGATGTAAAATATCGACATCAAAATGCGAGTCGTATTAAAAGTCCTAGAGAGACCAGATGTTACATAGATCGATGGTAACTTTAGTTTTAGCAACTGTCGCACATTTGTTACTGTTCCATCACTGGATGTCACAAATGACGATCGATGGGTTTGATCGAAATATGAAAGAGTTTCAGCTCGCGACAAACGCGACTGCCGTTACAAATCGAATTTAGCATTCGAGGCAACGTTGCGGACGTTTCGAAAATTTACGAAATATCACAATTTTATTTCCGCTGAACGAACCGGGACTCATATTTCAAACTATCCGATCTACCAGTTTTTTTATCAAAATGATCAAGTATCTAACACACATCGTGAGTATTGGCAAATAAAGTATTAGTAACAGATACTTACTGACATAAAATAATAATCCCGTAAATAAAATAAATTAAAAAATTAATAATTGTTTGATAAAATGTATGATAAAATGTACGATAAAATCCTACTGGATAAAACTTCGTTTTTTGAGAAAAAAGATCGGTATTAACTGATAGGCGGGAGCCCACACGGTTCAAAGTAACGAAGCCTCATCGGTACATTGCTCCGACGGGAGACATTAACCGGAAGTAACTCCGCCTCCATCAGGTGCCTCGTCATACTGTTCATTACTTATCGATCCAACCAGCGAAATTGAATTTAGCGAGAGAGAGAACACGACAGAAAAAAAGGATGGAGTCAGGGGGGAAAAAAATGAGGAACAGGCAGAAGGCGGGCAGGGCGAGAGGGTACGTTTCGAACCATGCGCCAAGTGCAAAGGATGGAGAATGCAGTGCGGGGAGAGACCGATCGAAATAACCGAGACGGGGATCAAGGAGGGAATCGTGCTCTCTCGTAGAATTTATCGCGTTAGTACTGCGAGCGAAGCTCTAACACCCTCAACATCGGGGATTCCAATTAGCCACTTTAGCTATTTCGCGAGATCGAATTCTCGTCTATCAATTCTCGTCTCGCGTTCGTCTCCTCATTCTCCCCCTTGCTTCCCCATGCTCACGAGACATGCGTCAATTTCACAATAGCATTGACGATGTTGGAATCTTCGTCTCCGAATACTCGACTATATTAAGCATCGCGAATATTAAATGCTTACTAATTTGATACCTTCGATAATGTAGTGAAACAGAAGCTTCATTATTTCCATTATCCGAATATTCTACTGTTCGAGCAAAATATTCGATGTCAGATACATTACATTGTTTCTCTTATTGAATCATAGAAATATATTGCGTTTACATCCTAAAGAAAGGTATTTTTGACTTTCGAACAAAAGAAAATTAACTTAAAATTAAAAATTAAAAATTAAAAAAGTAATTTCCGCGCAGATATGAAAGGTTCATGAACGTACAAGCAAATTGTTGTCGGTTTTGCGTCATCAGATCATTCTTTTCTTTGAAATAAATAAAGTTAAATGTCGAGGGAACGATTGCTCTTGAAACGACAAATCGAAATCGAAATGGCGAGACAACTTAGGTAATTTTATCGAATCCGTTTTCTCTTCGTGTTAGCGCCGTTAGAAAAGCGAGCTGTGTCGTCGTCGCACCCGAACTCGTAGTATTGACTTGTTCCGCAAGCATAGAATTCCGGTGGATGGAATTCTCTCGACGCGACGGCGCGATTTTCGTTCGTATAACCAAGTGCAATCGTTAGACGTGCGCGCGTGCGCACGTTCACGTAAAATAATAACGCAAAGTCCCGTTTTACACGTGTTCACAATTCCTTTCTTCTCTTTCTCTTCTTCTTCTTCGTTCAACGACTCCTTTTTCCGACGGTATTTCGCTTTTATGTTCTCGTGCAATAACGAGGTGTTGCTGCATTTTCACGTCCACACTTCTCTCTCGGCTTTTTACTTTCCCCACAATGTTTCTTCTCCATGTCCATCAGCGACTTTCTTAACTTCGGGTTATGGAGAATGCTCACTACTGTTTCGCGTCTTGTGTTTCGTTCTGCGAAACGAGCTCGCCGTCGTCGGTGAAAAAAAAATTCATCTTCAACGTGACGCGAAAGAAACCAACGACACGAAGTAATTCTTCATCGCGAAATACTGTAAAGCGCAGCGTAACGTTGACGATACATACATGGATAAAATTGCGGGTCGTGTGACGATATTGAATGTTTCATATTTCAAACGTATACTTTTCCAAAGTATCTCAAAATTAATATTTCACATTTAAACTATGTTTTTCGAAATATCCTGTGTGATTTTGCATCCGCCACGCGAAATATATTTTTACGATATTTTATCTCGATCCGGGACACTGTGTATAAATCCATTTATAACAATCAAAATAAAGACCCTGTGTGTGTGTGTGTGTGTGTGTGTTTTATTAACCATTCGATGGATACAGTTTATAAAAGGCAAATTACACGGTGGACTCTAATTTCCTTTTAACGAGAGACGATACGCATACATCGTGCATCATTCGATTACGCAAAGTGTCCCACAGCTTGGTAGCCGCGGTATTGGATGAAATTGCGGTACGCGTGCGATTGTACGGACGTAAACTGCGTTTGTTGACGGATGTATTTAGCGTGAGAACCGAGAGAGTGAGGAGAGGAGAAGAGTGTCACACGCACATTGTGTCGCGCACATATCGCGTCACCGTTCATCGTTTCATTCGGGCTCGTTAACCATCGTTTGCGTTCCCGTCCGTTCCCTTGTCGACCAAACCAGCATGCGGTACGCCACAAAAACCGCGAAACGCGCGCGACAAAACTGTCCCGGACGAAAACCGCAGCCTTACCAGCAGCCATGGCAGTCGTGTCTTTCGTTTAACGGTAATTGCGCTTAAGTATTGCTCGCACAAGTATTTGAGAACATCGCGCGATCCGTGCGGTCTGCTGTGTCCATGTATCTTGGATAAAAATTAGAAACTTATAACAACTGAGAAAATTAAATTACATACGTTTAGATCCCAGGATCTAAACGTATGTAATTTAAGTATTCAAGAGTTCTCTCTTATTGCGCTAAAAATGGTTTGAAAAATTCTAGGTGGTTTACGTGATAGATAGAGACCACTAACTTATTTCATCTTGGACTATTCTAAGTATTTTCCTTTTAGGATCTTTTAGAATTTTCCTAAAAAGGATTCCCAAGAAAATCTTAAAGTCTAGGAAAATAAGATTACATGCGTTTGGAAAAATACTTAAATTCTAAAATTAAAAAAATTAAATTTTAAAATTCTAAAATATTTAGAATATTCCAAGATAAGATAACTTAGTGATTACGTAAATTACCTAGAATTTTACAAACCATTTTTGGCGCAATAAGAAAGAACTCTTAAATAAGCAAGCAAGAGTTCTGTTCCTAGCAGTTCCTCGTTATGTTTTATTTATGACGCAATTACTTATTGTAATTAATATTGTGCAAGTTTAAGTATTAAAGTAAGTAAGGTGAAATCTTTTTTTGAAGATTTATCGTGAATCTTACACTGCTCTTCGTCCATCACTCCCTTTAGAGATAGAAGATAAAAAAGATTCCGTATCGACGACGAGAGAGATCCTAGAAAGAAAGCTCTGTTAACCGTAACATTTCTGATATTCTGAAATCTGTGATACATGCAACTGTAATAATTATATAATCGCAACTGTCTGTAAAAGAGTTATGCTAATTGTATCTCTTTTCGTACTTTTTCCTTTCCATTTTGTTTTATATTTTCTGGGAAGCGTGCACCTTCGCGTTTACGACTTGAACGTGAGTGAGGGTTGATGCGACATCCGTCTGAAAGGGCAACTCCTTTGACTAGGTATCTCTTCGGGACATACAGCGTGTCACCCGTCGACGCGCTCATGTTAGTATCGTCTCGTTTGCGACCGTGGAGACTCTCACAATCATTGCACCGCAAATTGCCCCGTCTGCAAACGTCTCGCAGGGCGTCCTTGTAATCTCACTGGGACATAGTACACGGTTGTGTATTCGCGTCTGTCGCGCTATGGGAGATCGTAAAGTATGAGAATCGAGTAAATACACACACGCACACACACGTTGAACTGGGAGTTTTAGGAAAATGCGCGACGTTCTCTCCGCGAGAAAGAGGATCTTACCGAATCCCACCTGTCGTGACAAGCCCTCTCGTTGATAGTTAGCTTACGAACTGTTGTCTCCCTGTTAAATGATAATGATAGAGAATTAGGATGAATTTAGTGTCTTTAACGGAGGTTTCAAGAGAAGACATTCTACTACCGTCGCGGCTCTGTGATCCTCGACATTAAATACTTTCGTCGTGAAAAGTCGTGTTTTAATATCTCGCTTAGGTAAAGCTTTGCTTTAAATTAAATGGAGTAAAATGTCAGTGGTGTTCTCCGTGAGTATACAATTTCGTTTTTAATATGCCAGTATTTTTAATCTAAGTTTTGTACTCAGTATTTTTTTTAGAGAATGGAAAGAACCGCGGTTTATTTATGATAAATATAAATATAAATTCTTGAAATTTATTGCGTAACTTGTAAAATATTTTACAAGTTCGATTACTTTTTTGTACTTCTTCGTAATTTTTGCAAAGATACAATTAAATTTTCATTTTAATCTTCTTAACCAGAATATAACTCGATATAATTCGATATATAACATAACAATTAGTTTTATTGAGTTTAGGGGCATGTAGTTGAGGGACTACTATACATGAAGTATGTAGTAGCAACATGCATATTATATATTGCTTCGAGTATTTAGAGAATTGTCCCAAAGAGCGGTAGTGTTCATTATAGCACCCCTGGCGGGTTTATAGCTCGGGTGGTTCATTATGCTCGACGAAAATCAGATTGGCAAGCATCAACGGGTGTCGGAGAAACCCCTTCGTCCTTTATCTAATATTTGCCAGGCGATGCACGGGACATTCGTGGTCGGCGAGTCCCGGAAACGATCTGGCGTCGATCCAACATCGCGCACGTAGCAAACCTTCCTTCAGATGTATAGTTCGCGAATCTCGTCCTCATTATCGTTTCAAACTGCCACCGACGAATACGAGGTCGGATACCCGGAAATTCGCTGGTCGCGTGATCCACGCTTGGCGAGAAAGAGAGAACTCGGCAGGAATTTCTTTCTTCAGATTCGTCGAAATTCACTGTCGATATTCCGTCGAATCACGAACTTTCCGAGGGTTTTCGGAATCCTACAATCTGCCCAGAATTGATGCCTCCCGACTATTGAGGTCGTTGCATACGAAATGTCGAAGCCCGAAAGTTTCAGTTTTATGGAACGCTCGCTTATAAAGTAGACGTCTTTCGATAATCAAATATCATGTGTCACGTCAAAGCGACGCGACTCTTTTACGAAAGTGCGTTACAGCTTTCGCAACGTCGAAATATTTTTACGGTACAGCAAATACACGGAAATGTTAAAAGTAAAAAGTATTAAAAAATCATTCTATGATACTTTAAAATATGCTATATTATATTAAATTTGTATAAATTCTGCTCTTAAAAAGAATTAGGCATTAACATGAAAAAAAGGATATTAATATGAAAAATTTAACATCCGATATAAATTGAGACACGTTTTCAATTTTTTACTTTATTAAAGTTTAAATCTTGTAAATTTAACTTAAATAATTGAAAAAAATTATGCCATTAATAGCTTCTCATTTTGAAAAACATACAAAACATTGTTAAATTCTTTTGAGTTCAATACCTCTTGTTTCAGGAAATTACTTGAAAATTAATAATACAAAAAATCAATATAATTATGTAATCGTTGGCACCAATGAAAATTAATTGTCTGTGAGGATTACATCAGATCTTTGAAGAGATTAAATTTTTCTAAGTATAAACTTTGATAAAAATTTCATACGATGTTTATTTATGTATTATATTTATTTATGTTTATTTATGTTTATTTATGTTTATTTATTTATTTATTTATGTGTATTTATTTCTTAAAAAATTAATACAACATAATTATGTTTCACTCTTTTATTAGTAAATAAAGATATTATTTAGAATTATATTACCTAGAATTACGCGTCGTCCAAAACTCTCGAAGTCTTTCGTATTTATTAATTGTTAATTTCATTATTGAGAAAGTCTCTTGTTATATAACCAATTATTCTTAAAAAAATGTTGTATATTTCGAAAAATATCTTTTCGAATTAGAAAAATAATTATAATTGAAATTGTGCAAAAATGTACTGTTTATCAGCGGCGATCGAAAATTTGCAAGGTGAGAAACAGATTAGAAACAGGTAATCTCGGACACTCCCTATAACACGGAACGGTCTTGTCGATTGAATCATAATAGGAGACTCGCAATCCGGTTTCGCGTGGTCGAGCGCGGAGCAAACAAGCGAACGCAATAGATGGATATTGGAACCGCGCAGGTTAACGATCGGGCATTACATCACGCATTGACTCAAGCATTGGCTCGATCTCGAGTTTAAGGTCAAAGACTTTATTTGCTCCTCTCTCGATCGGTCGACGTATAATGAATGGTATAGAGCATGGCCGAGAGCGGCATACCGCGTTTAACAGCATAAATCACGAAAGCGTTACCTGAAACGAGATTCGTCGCAATCTCAACTCGATCCCCCGCGCTACAATTCCGAATTTTCATTCACTCCCGAAACGTGTGATAGACGATCTTCCACCGCACCGAACAGAATCCAATTATCTCGCTTTTTGTCTATCGAATCACGGTCGTAAGCCGACATAGGACGAGGCGAATGGTGCCAATTTTCATGCCGCAAAAACATCTCGTACGTTGCGGAATCACGGCAACTAGAAACGGATAAATCTCCAATTTTCGTAGTCTAAGCTGTTAATTGAATGACAAATGGAGTTTAGAAAGTTGCGTTTTCGTGATGTATTTTTTATTAAAACTGGAATCATTACAGTAGACTTATATTAAATATTATTTCAAACTTTCTCATGATTATCCGCTAGTGCCGTCCAAAACTTATTACAAATTTCTTAGATTTTCAAAAATCAAAATTTTATGCAGGAGTCTCCTCTTTAGGAGCTTTACATGTTTCTTTTGCTTTCAACTTGCTTGAAATTTTTATGTCGTCAGCGATGTTTCGTTTATTGGCTTCCTCCTGTTCAAAATTCGCGAAATATCCGAAATCTCGTCTCTCTCCCGTGACCGAGATTGAAAGTGCCGTATCTCGAATAGCTGCTTTCCGGATTATCTCGCGCGCATAATCCTCGAATGACGCGATGTATGGAGCCATTATTCTAACACGGGTGTAAGGTTGTGCCTCGAGTAAATATATCTTAAAACAAAGGAGTTTCGCAAACACGCGACGTATACAAGAAGCGCGAGTCTCTCACGCAGATTTCAGTGTGCACACATTCACGGAAGTCTGTACCAACCGTAAACACAAGTCGCCAGTAAAGTTCCGATGAAACTTTAATCAGGTCAAGCGAATTTATAGGCAAAATATTCTGCCACCAGGAATATAAAGTACCTTCTATTTCTTTTAAACTATAAATATACTCCTAGATTACTTCTTTCGTTTAATAATTCACTAAAACTTCCTCAGGCGAAACATCACTCACAATCAGACATATGATTTATGAAAGTATACTTTTTGAAGTATTTTGACAGGTTCAAAAAAAGATTAAAATGCATAATAAAAATTTATTAGATTTCTTACTAGAATAGAGTATAATAAAAATGTATAAAAAAATAAATTATAATATGTATAAAATTCACAATTACTTATTTATAATCAATACAGTATAATTTAACGCTCAGCACTTTACTAGTTTAAATTCACTCGTGGTTTCCTGCATCTACAAGAGTAATCTATTATAGAATTAATATCCGTGTATTTCTGTGCCAAAAATTAAAACTCCAAGAGACATTAATTTCTCTCGTTTTACACGGTTTTTTGCTTAAAATCGCACGAGAGTAAAATGTTTACCGGAATATTTACGAACATTCGAAATATTCGTAATTCCACCTGCATACCTCCTGTAGCTACTATTCATAGCTACACAACTAGGTACATTTTTCCGAGTGCCCACACTTTGTGTACCTACGTATGTACGTGCATAAAGGTAAAATACTTTCGCGTTGGCGATGTAAAATTCAAAAATTTTGCAACGCCGACGAGGCAAAATTCGCGAGAGACACACTAATTCCGACATTTATTTATTCTCATCATGTATCTCTGCGAAGGGAAAAAAGGCTAAATTAGTGTTTCACAAGGACAACACACGCGTAACTCGTCAAATAACACAAACGAGAAAAATTATGGTCTCCAAAATTTCACCTTTTGTACTCTGATAACTAATAACTAATAATCTTCCATTTATCACGCCTAATATACCTTCCCTCGTTTTTAGTGCTTTCATTTAACGCTCATGTTAAAGTAACTCGCTTTCCACATTGTCCATTGATGTTTTCATTTCATTATCGCAACGGTGACGAACGAGCGCGATACTTTCACGGTCTTATCTGTAATCCGACACTCTACACTACAAGAAGATGGAGAAACGAAGCGAACTCGCCCATCCGCGTCGTCGTATCTCTCGCGTTTGCATAACATTAACGTTTAAAAGACTTCCTTTCGGGACGGAAATACGACCCGTCTGTCTCTTGCTGGAAAGAAAACTCCGCGTCTCATATTGCGCGTTGATGTCGTTACATTACTTCGGTATAGCGTTTTCTACAGCGCGATGGCACGGCAACGCTTTGAAAACCACTTTGATGAGTGTCAGAAGCAAAATAAATTCGCGTGAACAGATATATTTTATATATTCTGCTACTAAACTGTCGTACATAACCGGTAATTTTCGCGGAAATATTAACACATTTCACTTATTGTTACCTATATCCACTTACAAGCTTATTCCATAAGTTTCTTTTCATACGATATTTCATAATTAAAACAAAAAATGGAGATTTTTAAATTTGAACTGTCATCAGCAAGAATGTTGCGACGTTACTGCAACTTGCGACTTTTCAATTAATAAAATCCTGTCTCGTTTTCACTTTCAATCAATCGCCGAGAGAGCGTATCCTTTCGATCGTTGATCTGTCGACATAAGTATGTAAAACATTGCCAGCTGGATTTGCGCGAGTTTTCACACATCATTGCTTTTATCTCGATTGCATGTTTCGTTTAGATGTCGCAATTATGGTTGATTAAATTATGTTGAAAAAATTTTTAACGTAAGACAACTCTTGGCAACTCAGAATTATAAAAGATGCCTCACAATCTATCCGTCCGTTACTTCACCTTGGGTGAAAAAAAAAGTAATAGATCTCATTATTACTTAATCTTTCTAGTAATCCGAGACAGCAAAGGAATAACAAGTGATTCATGAACCGATTATAAATCAGAGATTATTGAGAGCATGATTCATCGAATAATGATCGGTTATAAATAACAACTTTTAATTCACCGTTGATTAAAGAAGTATTACTCGCAGATTGATTCGCGAGCGAAAATTTTATGCAAGACAACGTCACCCTGTCGCAATGTATGAACAACATTTCTCCTGTGACCATGAACACTTTCGAGCGGAAATTAGTGGAGTGGAAACTGCGCTAGTGGGTACTGGTTTCGATGCGCGATTCGCGGCACGCGCGTCTTGTAACACGTAATCGAATTAAGTGACGCGAATGCAGTTATATGTTATTGCATTTCGTGTCTGCTTTGTCGTTGCTTCGAATATCCCTAATACAGCTTTAGTCGACGTGTCTAACTAGCATAATAATGGTGTCAATTGCACGAATATTAAATTGTGTATGTCAAAGAACCAAAAAAATAACTGTAAAATTATCAGGTGTTGAAGCTCGCTTTGTAAATTATGTAGAATGAGGTAGGCTCTGAATTTTAAATTTGTTCCAAATGAACCGCTGCAAAACGATATTGCATGTGACATTAAAAAAAATATCATAATTTAGTTATATTAAAAATGTAAATTTCAATTGCACATGATAAATTCGTATTACGTAAAATAATAAAAAATAATTGCAAATTTATATAATTTACTTTTTACTTTTTAGATTAGGAAACTTGTTTAAGTCAACATTCTGCGAAATGTTATAATAAAAGGAATTTAAGAAAATTCAGAATCAAGTTTCTTAAAATAAACATTAATAAGAGATCATTACTTTCCTAATCTTTTAATACGCGATAGATCAAGTATCTTGGGTAATTTAAGTTTAGTTATCAAGATGTTTCTTTCGAGTTTATGAAAAAAACTCGATATCATGTTTTTTTTATACGTGTCAGAATACTCTTTTCAGAATAAACTAGAAAAAGATATGGATCAATTCGATCAAGTTGAGAACCTATAATGTAAAAACAATGTAACAAGTGTTAAGGAAAAAAGGCTTTTCAGCGTGTTTTTCCGCCTTTCAACTGTAGAGAGTTATGACGTGGGCAGAAAATTTTTCCGCAAGACCCGACGGTGAGTTCAAAAATAAATACACCACGATTCCGCTGTCGCGATGAATATTTCATGACCGCCCTCCGCATGACGTGCGGTACATTTAACGCGTATGACCTATTTGACAGAGACGCGCCGTACATCGCGATCGTTCGTTGACGATTCATTAACGAGCTTAACGACCGCCGGCATGTTTCGAAGAATTTAGCGCACAAAACGGAGCGAAGCTTCCATCTCGCATTATTACCAGCACCAAGAGATTTCGTGACGTCTGCTTCTATTATTTAAATTTCGACCGCATGAAAAAAAATCGCGATGATGCATTAATTAAATTCAACCAAAATAAATAATATAGAAAGCTAGAGGTCCCAGTGAATTTAATTAACCTCAGCGAAATTAAATTCATCATTTATAAAGCTATTTATAATGTTTTCCATTTATGACTGTAGTCCAGTCTGTGGAACAATACTCGTTGATAGAAAATGAATTTTCCTCGATAAAAACATTGTTAGAGAAAATCAGAAACTTTGTTAGAGAAAATCAGAATACTGACCCATTTTCAATCTGCACAGTTCTAAGCGAGGCGAGATCAAAACTAAAAAGTTTTTTTTACATACTATTTACCTTCCTCCAACTTTTTTCATTTAGTACTACGGAGTGTTTTAAAGAATACGCGGTTAAGTTTTATCAGCGTATATTTTATTCATTACTGATAATACGTTATCATGCAAGCATAAGTAGACGTTGTTTGTTGTGTACGTGTCACGAACATGGCCACAAATTCCCAAAGGATCTCTACACGCTTCAAGGAGAATTGGAAGAGATTGCGAGACGACGGAGAAAAACAATGCGGCGCACCTGCCGTCGAAATAACACCGGGAAAACCGTCTGTCCTTCGAGTATCGTGTAACACGTTCGCGCCAAGAGATTCTCCATCTTACTTAGGCTTAACGTTGCAAAAGCCTTGAAGTTTGTAACCCTCTTTCTAAATCACCCTATATACTCGGGTCGACCTGGCGTCGGGAGGTCATTTACCTCGTAAATTACGAGATATCGAGATTGCGCCCCGTGATTTACGTCATGTGCGTAAGGCAGGCACAGCGAGTTTAACTATCGGAAACAGAACTACCGTGAATGATCGTCGGCGAATACGCGACGCGCAGAATTCGGGGTTACAAAGCGATCGAGTGGTTTGCACCGGGGTTGCGCATCCGCGATCTCTTTGCCGCGAATTCACGTTTCGAGAATTTTAACGGTTGGCTCGATCGATCTCTAATCGAGAGATTATTCGCATGGAAACCGCGCTTGCCAACCGACTGATGACGATTTCATTTTCGTTGAAGCAAATCTCGTCAAATCGATCGAGTCGTTTAGCGAACAAAATTCGATTGCAAAAAATAATTTTTCGATTCTTTTTTTTTTAACTTAGTTGTCAATAACAAATTTGGATTTAGTTGAGATTAAGCTTTTATATCTTTACCGTTCCTTATGTTGTTCAATGCCTCGTTCACATCTTCATCTCACTCAGATGTATCTCGCGCGGATAATGGCTAACAGGTGCACCATTATCTGCCTGTTCGAATAATGGACGTCTCATTGTGCCTCGGATAATCGGAAGCTCACGGTATCTCATCTCTCTGCTATGCTCCTTTCATAGAATCTAGACAAGCAGGTATATCGTTAACGCAGAACTGGAATACCGCTAAGCGCCGTCCCGGCGAAGTGATGTAACGACGCGGCTGACGTTCGATCCGTCCGGGCACAGACGTCGTCGTCACCGCAACAAGTTGCTCGACAAACTCGGTCTCCCGAGGGGTTCTTCGAGAGGCTGAGCCCCTTCCGCGAGCACCAGAAGTGCTATGCACGTGTGTCGAATGCGAATACACGGGGAGCCATACGATGTCGCTCGGTTTGCACGGAAGCGACGGTGGTGGTGCACCACGTCCGCAACGATCCGACAATCGGTCTTGATTTATGGGCGGATAGCGCGTGTTTAAACGGTCGGATACTGTGGATTTTCGCGTATACGCGTTAACGATTCGAAATTCGAACCGCCTATCGTATCTACCGACCCGGCGAGATCACTATTTTACCTCATCGTTATCGGCTGATCTCCGTATATCACCCCGGAACAATCGCAACGATTGTTCGACCGAGGAAACGTTTCCAACACTAGTCGTGTAATCAGGTAACATCCAGGTAAGATTCATCAAACTAATTACGGGATAAACGCGTATCTCTTGCTGATAATAAACTTAACGGATGTGCAGATAAGTGAGGACGATTGAACGTGTTATCCTGAATGCATTGAATTTTTTAAGATAAACGAAATTCCATTATATTCCTGTAGCAATATATTATAGCAATTATTCGCTAGCGATAGAGTAATATATATATATATATATATATATATATATATATATATATATATATATATATATTGCGCTCGTCACAATCCAATTTTCAGAAAACAAATTATTCAAGCACCAGCGAGAGCAAATTGCTACGAGACATGGATAGGTTTCGTTTTAATGTTTTGTTTTACACATTATTCGCGTGAATTAAATGGGTCAATTAGTTACGTATGCTTGCAGGTTCGCGTATCCAGCTAGGCACACACTCATTATTATCATTGTGCTCGTAATAACATTTCGGTGTTATTGACCTACCAATTATACCTCCCAGTTCTGCTTCACGACAGATATTATCATGTTACGCGTATACGAAGCTGAAATATGTACCATCATAAATTTCATCAGATAACATGTCTCTTAAACAGTATGTTTAGGATACACAACAGGATACACAGGATACAATAAAAATAATAATTTATCTACAGCTTGTGTAAAACCGCAGTGAAGTAAAACGCTCGTAATAAATTACATCGGAACAATAAAAAAATAATCCTCGAGCCACCGTGATAAGCTCTTCGCGACACATACGAGTACAGTTAATTATTCTTATCGCGGAGTGTACGAATAAAAGAAATGCGGAAATGTAATAATAATCTTTATATATTTATATATTAGATACTTTGTAAACGATATTAAAGACTCGAAAGTGATTTTTCATTTTCTAAGAAACATAAAGTGTTGTTGAATTTCTTTTTCAATCATATCGCATCTGGTATCCCTGAGAAAAATCATTGACATAAAACCAGTATTTTGTATACGGCCCGATACGGCCGAGAGAACGACATCAGAAAAGAGGAAACCGGCAAATCGTGCAACGAGAAGGCAACAAAAAAAAGCTAGAAAAACATCGTTAGTTCGCAAAATACTGATAAGAAGTAATTACTAATAAGAGTAGTAAACGCGATTACAAATTATCCGTAATCAGGTGGAATATACTTCGTAATTGCAGTGCTTCCTTTGCGGAATAATCGCACGATGAAGATATAAACGCAGATTTCCGATAAGCGGAAAACGACTCAGCGGTTTTCCGTTTGGATTATTTCACTCTTCTTCTCAGGCTGACCGTTATTGTTTTCGCTCGGCAGTCCGTACGTTTATGATACTGACCGTGCTGCAGTGTCATCAGCAGAGAGTGAGAATGTGTGTGCGTGTGTGTTTTATATGTGCCAAGTATTTATTTTGAGTACCGTCCGTTCATCTTTCGTACGGCGTACAATATTATAACAGCAGAAGAGACTTAACTTTGCTGTGAGAATAATTTACGGTACTCCTTCGATATCATGGAAGATGTGCCAACGAGCTTTTGTTTCATAAGATGAAAGCACATGTGCTTTCAATTAAATCCTCGATTCTTCTGCTTGTAGATTACTATCTTTTTACTTCACAATAACATCCATCGAGATAAATTAGTAAGATAAATTAATGTACAATTAATACGCACACAACAGTACACAATTAACTTTCTGCGATCCGATCTTTTTAATTTTTAATTAGTATTCCGCTGACACTAATTCGTGAAATCTAATAGTACTTCATATTTTTTTTACTTTCACTCCACGCGTTTAATAAATTCATCTATCTTTTTAAATTAAATAATAAGATATTAGTTTTTCTATCTTGGAAACTACAAGTATACGTCTAAATTAATAAAGTTACGGTATAGAAATATATATATAAATAAATTATAAACAACAAATTGTATCGTTCTTGCTGAAACAAAATTTAACTCGTAGCTTTTGAAATAAAATTTGCATGAAATTAATCACTAATATATTATTTCGTTATTAATTAAATTAATTACAATGGAAATTAACAGATAACACACGTGTAAACATTTTGCCCGTAGTATAATTGATTAACATCGGAATCGTACAACGGTATGTTGGAATGGGTGCTCAACAAATGTTTGTACAAATGTCTAAAATTCCCGAAGTATCTGCATGAAATTATTTACGATATGCTAATGTAATATCGCGAAATATAATAACTTTATTCAAAATTTCCTCGTCGGGAATTAACAGCATTATAGAAATTAGCTAGAGTTTCTCTTACAGTTATTAAATCTTGTTTTAACACAAAATATTCTAAAGAATATTGTAATTTTTAATTTTCACTTACAGATTCTTCGACAAATTTACATTTTTTGTCATCCGTCCCCTCTCCCCTTCCCCTCCGTGAAAATCGTCATTTTTTTGTCACAATTGTATAATATTCAACATTAACTATTCTTATGATTAAACGTTGAATCCAAACTTCGGGAAAGCAAAGTCAATTTAGATGAATAATGAAGTTTCGTTATATTTAATTTACGTCTCCAGAAGTTTCATTTGCATCTTCATTTACGATCGTTTATATTTTAGAACCTTGTCACAGGTTGCTTGGACGTTTCAATTAAAGCACAATCAATTCTGATTAACAAAGAAAAATAAGCCTATTAAAATCTAGATAATTTCAACTCAGTAATAATTCTCTTCGTTTGTAGCTGCAATTTTTCCGAGACCTATGGATCTCCCATAAAAATTGGTAAAAACGACTCGCAAACACGCAATGTGAATCGAAAGTAGAATCTCAGAATTCTAGCTTAAAATATATTGTTATTTCTCTCTCTCTCGTGTAATATTAAAAATCGATTGTTAT
Source organism: Crematogaster levior (assembly GCA_901521435.1). NCBI lineage: Eukaryota > Metazoa > Arthropoda > Insecta > Hymenoptera > Formicidae > Crematogaster > Crematogaster levior. The sequence goes on along the minus strand of CABEGB010001269.1, from coordinate 160,094 downwards.
CAGCTAAATAAAGCGAATTGCTGATGAAAAAAGATTTGATGAAAAAGCTGATAAGAGAAAATCAAGTTTTAGATTTTTATTATATTATTGATACAATCGAGCATTTTACGCAAATGTTCACAATGCGTAAATGTATAAACGCACAATTTTAATGTTTCATTCCATGTTGAAACGTCTTGACGAGGCTGCACGATTTATCAATGACTGACAAGCCGTGTTCGGCATGGCTCTTCCACCAGATATGCACGTTAGAATTTAAAATTCCGAGAGACGAGCGTTAGAATTTAAAATCACAGCGTCGACGACGTACCTCACTTTTCCGACGTTGAGGAATACGTAAAAATTGTGTCAAACAGATAAAATGTATAAAAGATGTATAAACAACGAGGATAGCAATTTTGAATGTTTATCTACGAATACATCAAGCAAAAATACATCCCCGAAATGGTCGGTCGTTATTCGCGAATGTGTTTGTCGGCCAACGACGCCGTGATCCAGGAAGTTGCGACTCGCCGCGCGAATCGTCCTCTCCGGAAGGGCGCGACGCCATCTGACGCTTTCCTCCCCCCGCGCGAAAAAAATGCGTGTTTACGTAACGCGGACGGTTGCGCCGTGGCGTTGGTGCTTGTCATCGGACAAAAATAAATGAAAGGCACGCGATTCTCTCATCATTCTGCGAATCGTCGATGTCGCCATTCAGTGGACGGATTCTATATTTCCACGCATGGCACGGTCATCGACGCATCAGGTGTCAGTCACCCCGGAGTTGTGAGAATACGAAAGTATGCGCGTGGCTGGTTTGACGTTCGTACGTACGCGTGCACGTACGTACGCACGCACGCACGCACGTACGCACCGTCGACTCTGCGAAGACGAAAGTTGCGACGTAATTCAACTGATCGCGCCACGGATTCGCGAGCGGAGCGTCGTGCGATCGTACATATTGTACATGAGCGTTATATACAATATATACATATAAATAGGACGATTCCACAAGAGAAACTTATCAGGGAAAGTTGATGTCAAAAACTTTCTGTGAACAGCGAGAATCTCGCGCGAGATGAAGGCTCGCGACGATGCGATCGCAAACGAGAGAGAAACAGAAAACGAAGATCGCTACTCACCCGGTATTCCGTTGACCGTGGCAGTTCCAGCAGTGACCCGTCGTGACCGTCCTCGTCCTCGTCGTCGTCTTCGTCCCGCGTGTCGCGCGCGCCTTTCACTAGTTTCGCAATCGACGTAGAAGATGCGGCGTCCTCGCGGATTCCTCGCTCGCGCTGCCGTGCCGGCTTTACTTTTTCGGATCACACGCGACGCGCGTCGACGGACCTCGCCGAGGAACGCCACGAGATTACGCGGACACGCACGAGCGCGAGGATTACGAGGCCGAGTGCGGAAGAAACCACTCCGAACGCTCCCATCGGTCAGCTGCTACTGGCCGCTCGACGACTGACAGCGAGGCGGGAAAAGGGCGGACGGCCGCGAGTCGCGCGCCGCTTCGCAGCGCTGCGCGAAAACTCCGGCATACCTCGCAACAGATGGCGTCGCGTTCCCTCTAGCATATCGCGACGCTCGTGACTGCGACTCTATAGATAAAACAATAGATAAAACTCGACGTTTCTTTTCTTTCTTTCCTTCTCTTCATCTTTCTCATATTCTAAATACCTTTTATCGCGCCAACGAGTCTGATAATGAACCACTTTTACAATAGAATTCTTCCCAGGCTTACTTTTTTTTTTGAAGCTTTGTAAATTTTATATTTCTTTTATGATTTTTTTCTTCACGAGAAACTGATGTAAAATTAATTCCTTGCGTGATTTAGAGTTTCAGTAGACCCGTGCGATAACGCGTGATATCCAATAAAAGAGTACAGCTTTTCCATAAAATGTTCGGAAAAACTGCACGCTCATTGGATACCGCGTATTGCGATATTATCGCTCTGGCCCGTCCTTATGAAAATTAAAACTTAATAAATGATTAAGTCTAATATATTGAATTTATAATTTTACACGCGTATTAACTCATTATTTCTAATATATGTATTTAAAATCTTCTTTTTATTGATATTTTCCTTTTATTGATCTGAATCAATTGTTTTATATTTTAAAATCATCATTGATATTAATTTGACATACTTGGTGCACGTATTTTTTAAATAGGTAAAATGTGACTTCTTTCAATCTTTTTAATTTGCTGCGATATTCTGTCACACTTATATCAAGAATTATTATATTCTTGTCAAAATTAAATATTACAACAAAAAATTGAACATTCTTGAAAAATTTTATGAGATCTTAAAACACTGTATATAATTTACTTACTGTATAAAATTGATCTTTTTCCCGTTCAAAAGATCCTCACACTAAATTATATTTAAAAGCAAAATTGACATTGTCGAATACATAGGAAGTAAAAAATATAAACAGTACCCCCGCCCTCTCTCTCTCTCTCTCTCCCTTTCACCTCAACGTTCCCGTATATCATTTCGACTGTTAGATAAAATTAGTGCAGACAAACAGTGGTAATTGGGATTAAACATATAGAATAAACGATAATAGCACGAATATTCAACAAATAAAAACGATGTCAGAAGAGACTGAAATAAAACTTCAAATTATTATTCGTACGTATTTTCTATGTTAGCATATCCTTATAAATATTGCTCGTATAATGTATTGACTTTTACTTTAAATATCCGATTATAAACAGAAATGTTTTAGTTAAAACATTATATTTACACATTAGAAATAACTCTACGCATGTTATCTAATATCTATAATAATAAATAAGCTTATGTATAATGTCGAAAAAAATTCTCACGTGCCGTATAATATAGAATCACGTTTAATAACAAATAATGAAGCACACAAGTTATAACAAAATATACATTTACAAACAAATATATATTTTTAAACATAATGATATTATTATATTTTCAAAAAAGTCTAATAATTTTATCGTGTTTATTTAGTATGTAAATCAGATGCAATTGATTTGGAAGAAGATGAAAAACGTGAAGACGATTCTTTAGACGATCCATTACTAGGATGTAAAAATTTTCTCGAGATGGTTTCTCAATATATGCCTGACGCAAAAATAATTGAGCCTATGGTCATATCAGTTGCAGACAATATTATAACGGTAATTATACGTATAATTAATATGTATGATAAATACTTGTGTTATATTGGTTTTTAATTTTACATTATATTATGACGTAGAAAATATTACTTGAAATGTGCAAAAATAAAGTTGATATTGTTTTTATTACTGGTGAATTGGTGGAGAAAGCAAATGAAATAATTCAAATTATTAGTGTTAATCTCGAAGAACTTTCCACAAAACTAGTACGTTTGATGATAGGAATAGAAGACCAACTGCAAGAGATTATGTATTATAGGTACACTTTTATTTTTCTTTACGTAGCACTTTTTAAATTTGCAACTCTTACAATTGACTCATTTTCAGACCTCAATGTGGAATGCGTAATAAAACATTATTCATTAATTTGTCTGGCAAACACGTAGTTAAAAAAGAATGCCTTGCAGCTATTTCAGATATATTGATAATTATAATATATTTGATACGTGAAAAAGAAAATCAATATTCTTTTCCAGAGCAGGTAAAATACTGTCTAGAGTACTGTTTAAAATTGATAATTTATAACAAATTTATAAAATGAAATAGATTACGAAAACTGTTTGAATAGGAAAAAATAAAATTACAAGTGAAAATCTTGAGACTCCCTTCTTTATCTACTTTTTCACATTCATCATTTACAGAAATAAGATACTTTCTACATAAATAATGATTTTATTTATTTTATGATATTGTTTATAAATATGTATATATAATTAAATACATTATTTATAGAATATAAAAGATAATGCAAACAATTGCCATAAGGAATTGTTTCCCTTACTTTCTATACAAAGTGCAATAAAAATATTGATTGACGTAGCAGATAAAGATTTGAATGAGAGAACTACTGAATTGGTAAAGATAAATGATGCCTGTGGTAGAATATTGTGGGAAGACGTATATTCGAAATGTAATGTGCCATCATTTAGAACTTCTAGTAAGCATGGGTACGCAGTGTTGGTAAAGGATGGAAAAGGATTGAGAAAAGTGCAAAAAGAAGAAAATGTAGTAAGATTGAATCATATGCATATATATATATATATATATATTATATTATATATATATATAAAATTAGTAAAATTAGTAAAAATGAGACAAAACTTTTTTAGTTCCCTCCGATTCCGCTTCAACCTGGAACATGTGTATGGGTAAATAGTGGAGCGCCTATTCCCGAAGGTACATAATTGTATTAATTAAACTGATCCATTTAAAGAATTGTCGTAATTGTTGTAGGAGCAACAGCGGTTGTACCAGTGAAAGATACGAAGCTACTAGAAGAATTTTCAAACGACGACAAGTGTATTGAGATAATGATTAAACCACTACATGGACAAAACATTAAGTAAACAAACTCAACATTTTCCTTATTCTAGTAAACATTCCACTTTTATTTATCAAAAAGTTAATTTATTTTTTTGTCCGTATATCTATTTTGAAGAACTGTTGGTTACGACATAATGAAAGACAAAATTATCATTAAGAAATTCAAACGTATTGGCTCAGAGGAAATAGGAATCTTGGCAGCTGCCGGCTGCAAAGAAGTTGTAGTTGTTAAACAGTTGTCTATAGGTGTGTTGTCTATTGGTGAGAATTTAGAAGAATCTGGAGCACCTTTAAATCCAGGATTTACATACGATATTAACAGAATAACTTTAATCTCTTTATTAAAACATAATGGCTACTCTTCTTTGGATTTCGGAATCGTGCGTGATAAGTGAGGATGTTTAAAATTTACTATAACTTCAAACATACAAGCTATTATAATATTTTTCATTTATAAATAATCATTAATCTTGTTACCTCATATTAATTAAATAATCAATACAGTAGTACTCTTAATCTTTTTCAGATTATCGTTTATACGGGAAAAAATTGAGAAAGCTTTAAGAATAGTGGATGTGCTTGTAACGACAGGCAGTATTAATGATAAAGATTTATTGAAAAACATTTTAATGAAAGACTTTAAAGCTAAAATACATTTTGGTACGTTTTATTTTTCTTACTAATTACCAATATATGAAAACATGTCTTATATGTATCTATAACTATGTGTATTTGTTCTTTCAGGTAATATAAATGTAAAACCAGGAAAATCAACGACATTAGCAAGTTGCGAAATCGAGGACAAAACAAAATATTTCATGTGTTTATCGGGAAATCCGACATCCGCTTACATTACCGCGCATTTATTCCTTTTGCCCTTTGTAAACAGATTGCATTGCAATATCCTCTCGGAATCAGCTATAGTAGCAGTTCAGGTAAGATTGTTCTCAAATATTGTGAAATATGTGCTATTATGACGTTGTTGTAAAATTGTAGATAGAAGATTCGTTTCTTTTACATCAACGTCCTAGGTTTGCGTTGACATGTTTACGGTGGCCCAGTATTAAAGAACCGATTGCAACGGCTTCCGTCCTGTCTAATCTATATAAAGATAGACTATGTGACATCATAAATGCAAACGCACTTTTAATACTACCAGAAAAAGAGGAAAAAATAGATATACTATCTGAAAGCAATGCGCCAGCATTACTTATCGATCATCCCCGAAATGGATAATTTTTCGATCATTTAAGACGCATCTAAATTTGAAATAGAGAAACTGATAACGCTTTATTACTTATTTTTGTTTCTAAGTTTGAAATTGCAAAAATCTCACTATCTTATTTAATGACTATCTCACAAAATGATTGTATATTTCGTGAATTATATTGCCAGTTTCACTAATTCTAATTTTATTATGTATTTCAATATGTATATTACAGTACACATATGAGATATACACATATATATGTATGTATGTATATATATATATATATATATATATATATGTATATATCATATATATACCTCATCTATATATCATATATATATGTACTATAACATAATAAAATTTATATGTACAATGCATTACGTATAATGTATATTGTAATACTGTATTATCAATATACTAAATATCAATATATTATCAATATATTAAAAGCCAATAAATATATAAAAATACATCTGGAATCCTGTTTCTTTTTTTTTAAATATAAAAGTTGTATTAATTAAATTTGTTTGAATACAACAATTATCATGTTTATAGCAATATATTCTTTTTAATTTATTATATGTGTGACTGAGCATGAACGTTATAATACATTAGAATCTAAAAAAAGAGAAAAGAAGAAAAAACTAATCAAATAAAATGTGTACGTTTAATGTAATTTTTCTGTTTTTTTTTCTGGAATTGTCAAATTCTTGTTATATACAAAAAATAAAATTTTCATAAAAAATAACATTTTTTTTATCGCAAAGATTTTATAAGATCTTAAGACACGTTATGTATGATAATTTCGTAACTCGATAGAATTAATTTTTCTGATCAAAAAGATTCTTATTAAATTATAAAATGTTTAAAAACAAAATTGCAATTGTTGAATGCAATAAATAAAATTAAATAAAGAGAAAAGTAAAAACACTACTTCAACAGGAAATGTTTCCACATACAATTTCAATAGCTAAACAAAATTAACTGACGAAAGTGACAGTTATTATAATTATATTGAAAATAATATGCTGCAGGAGCCTATTTTATCTTTTATACCAATAATAATAATAAATTTTAACTATATTTAAACTAATCTAAACTTCCTTTTACATCTACTTTTTTCATACACTTTGTATTCTTCTTAAATTATTAACGCAAGGTGTATAGACGTATTGTAACCCCGTTGATGTTGCAATCTTTTATTCCTTTTCTGCCGTTTTTTCTCTAATTGTAAGAAAAGACAAGAAAAAAAGTAGTAATATGAAGAAAATATGAGAAAAAGAGAAGGTATGGAAAAGGTGTAGAAACAAAAAAGGTCATAAGATAAAAAAATTACGTATTTAATATTATTTTACCTTTTATGTTTTTGTTTTTTTCTCTTACTCAGCTAGTATGTATTTAGTTTGTATTTTTTTAAATTGTTTGTTAACAGAACACTGATATATAATAGAAATTGTCTAGTTAATAAATGGATATCTACTTCTATTTCAACATAGAAATTTCCTTTTTAATAAAAAACTTTATCTTTAACAAAACACCTTTTTCCAATAATTCTCCTAATTGTAAAAAATTACTTTTTTTTTAAGTTGATATATTACAAGCTTGTCCGAATCTAATTTGTCCTAAAAATTTAAATGTTAAATATAGATGTCTCGCAAGTCTCTACTTGAGATAGAATTCTTTATTTAGATCATGAACGAAAAGATCTACGGAATGTAACGTGTACAAAATAAAACTGACATTGTTCAATTACAATCTCGAGATTAAAAGAAGAGAAAAAATGTAAACAATTCATCATCGCGAAACTTTTCGGTGATTAGTCGTTATTTCGACGGCTAAGTCGAACTGACGAACTAACGTGAATAGTTGCGACGAAACATATATACGAAAATCTTGTGGTAATTCTTAGCATATAGAGGTTAATTATAAAATGTATATCATCAACATTAAAATTATAAGAGGTACAGTAAGATATATTCCTCATGTGTATTATACTATTCTTAAGGAAAAAAATCTGCATATATATTTAAATATATAAAATCCTTTAAATAATAGATTATAATAAAGAATATTTCAGTTTTGTGTGTGTGTGTGTGTGTGTGTGCTTGCGCGCGCGTGCTACATTTAAACAATGAAAAAGTTAACATTATGTTACGACATAATTTCTTTGATCACTAATAATTATATATAATACATAAATAAAAATAATTAATTTTCACGCATTTTATAATTTTATATTTATCACGTTTAATAGTTTAACAGTTTCACAATTTAACAATTTCTTTATATATATGTTGAATCGTATTACCTATAATAAAAAATATGTTTGGTACTCAGATTCAATGTCATAATTTTTAAAATTCTAATTCTGTTACGATTTAGTATATAAACAGGATGCAACTAACGCAGATGATCACAAAATTGAGAATATAATAATACATCTACAATCTAGAGCTGATGTACAAATATATGACGTGACAGAGACAATTCCAGTTGAGACTGATATGATGGTAATTAAAAATTTATTAAAAAGTTTTTGCATTAATCATTAAATTCATTTTGCTTATATTGTACAGAAGAAGCTACTTTTTGCGTGCAATGAGAAAAACAGTGACGTTATTCTCATTATTGGTAACATTGGATTTCTTGAGAAACATCTTATAACTGAAGCGATTAAAAATATTAGCGATACCAAGGAACTTCCTGAAAACATAGCAATATGTATATCAAATATAGAAACGAGACTGTACGATTATCATATCATGTTTCATAGGTAAATTTTTATTTCTACTTATGAGGTTTTTTTTAGATTTATGTAACTCTTACAATTGTGATTTGTTTTTAGAACTGTATGTGGAATACGAAATCAAAAGCTAATTATTGATTTATCTGGCCCAGATCATAAATTACAAGAATATTACGAAGCAGTTGCAAATTTAATATTGCAGGTGGTACATTTGAAACATACTGATACAGACCAAAACATGTCATTACATGATGTTGCATCGATTTCGGATAATAATTCTACAGAGCAGGTAAATATTTGTTTTAAAAATAATAATATAACAAAGTTTGATATTATGTATTAAATATAGAAAGAAGGGAAAATTGTCCTCAAGCGTCGTAAAACATCCGCTTCTCCACCTGGTACACCTCCCGTAAGTCAGTTAGGATACTTTCTTGTATATTGGCAACAAAATTTTATGGTACTGTATATACGATTAAATCTTTTTACAGAACACAATTAAACGTCATAAGGAATCATTTTCTATGATTTCTTTAGAACATGCGTTGAACATAATACATGACATAGCAGGTGAGAATATGGAGAGAATAACTTTTGAAACAGTGCACTTAAATGATGCCTATGGAAGAATATTGTGCCAAGAAGTAATAGCTACTTATGACTTGCCACCATTTAAAACTTCCACTAAACATGGATATGCGGTATTAACGATTGATGGAAAAGGCTTAAGGAGGGTGCTGGATGTAGAAAGTACAGTAAGTTGTATTAGACTCACGTACACATAACAAGCTGGAGTTACAAAATATAATTTTTTCAGTCCCCTTCGATGTCTCTTGAGGCTGGAACATGCGTGTGGGTGAAAAGCGGAGCGCCTATTCCCGATGGTATAAATAATCATTATGCTGATCCATTAACAATAAAAAGTTTATTACCGTTTCTGTTTCGGTTGCAGGAGCAACAGCGGTCGTACAAGCGAAGGACACAAAGCTAATAGAAAAATCTGAAAACAGCGACGACACGTATGTTGAGATAATGGTTCAACCACAAAATGGACAAAATATCAAGTACGGAGCTTAATCAGTATTTTCAATAAACGATACAGATTTTTACCTCATTATTAAAACAATTAATTTATTTTCGTTTGTTATCTATTCTGAAGACCTGTTGGTTATGACTTAATGAAAGGAAAAACTGTCGCAATTCCATATACATATATTGGCCCAAAGGAGATAGCACTTTTGGCAGCTTCCGGTTGCAGAGAAATCAGCGTAGTTAAAAATATATCTATAGGTATATTTTCTATCGGAAGTAACTTGGAAGAACTTGAAAAACCTTTGAAACCAGGATTTATCTATGATATTAACCGCATAACTTTAATTTCACTGCTAAAAGAGAAGGGTTTTCATTCTTTGGATTTCGGAATTGTGGATAATAAGTGAGAATTTTTAAAATTTTTAACATGTATGCCAATATATGTATATTATAATATACTCTTCATTTAATTTATTAATTATAACGGTATATTTCAGATTGGCGTCTATACAAAATAAAATCGGGGAGGTTTTAAAAAAAGTAGATATACTTGTGACAACAGGCTCGACTAATGATAGAGACTTATTGAAGACCATTTTGGAGACGTACTGTAAAGCCGATATACATTTCGGTATGTTTCTTCTTTATTAATTACCATCAAAAGGGAAACACACTTCTTGCTTACAACGAAATGCATTTCTTTAGGAAATGTAAATATAAAACCGGGAAAATCGACGATATTTGCAACGAGCAAGATCGATGACACAGAGAAATATTTCATGTGTCTACCAGGAAATCCGGTATCCGCCTTAGTTGCCGCACAATTGTTCCTTTTGCCCTTTGTGAACGAGTTGCACAATTTATACTCGGAACATACTTTAATACCAACTCATGTAAGAAATTGTTCTCACGAAACGAAATATGTAACACTACTGTTATAATTTTTGTAAACTTGTAGGTGGAACATCAATACACGTTGCACAGTCGTTCTAGAGTTGCGTGGACGATTTTGGAATGGAACGAAAATAAAGAATCGGCATTGGCTTTCAGCAAGGGAAATGCCGTCAGAGATAAGCTAGTTAATGCCCTTGGAGCTAATGCGCTTTTATTTCTGCCGGGAAAAGAGTCCACATTAAAGGACTCGTCTAAGGCAATGGCTTTACTTGTCAAGTTTCCCAGCAGATTCAACGAGAAAAATTTTTGTGATGCTAGACCTGAAAAAAAGAAGATGAACCATGATGAGCTGTAGATTTAGGGTCGATTTATGTACACGTAGATTTATATCGAATTATATAATCGAAGAAAGGATTCATGAATGCGTCACGTTGTTTTAACGTGATCTTTTTAGCGAAAATGATAAGGAACGTTGTCCTTAAACTTATTTGTATTTTTAATTTTCTTATCGTATAAAACTATTTTTTAAATATTACGAAAATATATTGAATGCAGCATAATCATTTGATTTAGCTTCTTTTTTATGTCCTATCTTCTTATATTTTATTTTTCTTCAGACATGTACAAAAATGTAAATAGCGAGTGTTAGAACGGTTAGAACTATTATGTTATTGTACAGGGTCGGATTAACGTCTTTTGAGGTCCGGAGCTATTGGCTACATGGAGATCTTTTGACGAAAACGCAGGGTGAGGGGGAGGGATAGAAAAATATTCTTAAATGACTCGGATGAGTGAGGCACAGGGCTATAGATGGAGGGCCTCTCTAAAATAATTAATTTTTTATTGAATAATTTTTTTTCTCTCTTTCTCTCTTATTCAAATCTAAAGAAAAAATATTACTTTACTTACAACTTAGAAAATAATTTAGTCTAATTGAGATTTTCGATAAAAATGAAGTTATAGCTTTATAAAAGAAAATAAGTCACTTGAGACTGGCAAAACATATTAAATCAACGCGTTAATCTTAATAAAGCTAGAATAATTTTTATAAATGCAAATCAGTAAATAATGGTAAATTTTATGCAGTTAGTTTTTATTCATGAATATATGTCAGTCCCTTATAAAAAAATTATACGAATTGTGCATATTATACGCATTTGAAGAATTGTATTTTGAAGAAATTCCATGTTATAGAAGTATGTCAATAACTTAATTGTTGTATTTTATTTTACACTATATACAAATACATGTATAAAAGCTTGTGTGTTACAGAATTCGAATCAGCATTTCGTAGCACGGAACACAACCAGAAATTGTGCACATTTTATGTACCCACTGAGAACATTCGTGGACATTGGCTTTGTAGTTCATGTCCACGTTTTTTATGTCCACAGAGGACGTATCATTTTCAGGGATCACCTAAAAGCGGGCCATGGCGTCTCTCATTTTTCTCTCTACTATAGCCCACCTTAGCCCCCCCCCCCCCCTCGCCCCTAATCCGGACTAGCTATTGTATTATATTATATTATAAATCGTTCAAGAGCTTCAATCATTTTGCGCATAAACATCTTGCATATAGAACAGATCATCAAATACAAATAATTTCTAATATTATAGATAAAGAAGAAGATAAAATTAAAGATAACCAGTTTTGAATAAATTGTTATAGTGATAATTGAATTATTTTTGTAATTTTCAAAGATAATTGAAGAGTATAAACGTCATCGATTATCAATGTGACTTTGTCCATTGTTGATATGAATATTCGAAATAATTATTTTCTGCACTTTAGGATGCGGAAAGTGTAGGACAGCGCAGCTACACTTTCGCCGTGATGTGGAATTGTGGAAGCGCAAAACAATATGGCCGCTCGCTAAGAACAGTCAAAAAATTTGGGAACGAGTGATGCACGGATAATTATCGAGATATTTGAATTCTTTTTCTCCGTTTTGGAAGAGAATTATCGTCCCGCGTGAGATAAAACGGAATAATGTTGACGGCAGCCGCGAACATGTCTAATAATGGTGGCTCCTACAGCGTCGAGAGGCCACCTACTCCAGATGTGGATCTCTTTGATACGATGGAAATCCCGTCCTTCATGAGTGGATTATTTCATTCCGATTACAAGAAGTAATTAGCCTAGAAGCAATCCGTGTAGTCTCTATTGCGATTATCTCTTCAAATACAGAGCGATAGTTGGAATCCACTTTGGACGTGAAACCTGTCATGAATATTGAATTACTGTCATATCTTGTTGTTATCTATATCTTATTGCTATTTGATTGAATATAGGAGAGATAGATTTAACATGACATTTTCGTAAAAGCATATGCGTTTCAGGCATGACGATCTTAAGGAGATGCTGGACAGTAACAAGGATGGACTCAAGTTGGAAGCTATGAAACGTATAATTGGGGTAATTACATGATTTTGATTTGATTGCCAGCAATACTGGTAATAATTCAATCTTTTCTTCAGATGGTGGCCAAAGGAAAAGATGCGTCAGACATGTTTCCAGCTGTTGTAAAAAATGTAGTATCTAAGAATATCGAAGTAAAGAAATTGGTGTACGTTTACCTAGTTCGTTATGCGGAGGATCAGCAAGATTTGGCACTTCTATCTATATCAACGTTTCAAAGGGCTTTGAAGGATCCCAATCAACTAATAAGAGCAAGCGCTCTGAGGGTATTATCCAGTATACGGGTTTCCATGATAGTACCTATAGTTATGCTGGCTATCAAAGACTCAGCTAGTGATATGTCACCGTACGTGCGAAAAACTGCTGCTCACGCCATTCCTAAGTTATACTCGCTAGACCACGAACAAAAAGAAGAATTGATAGGTGTACTCGAAAAATTGCTATCCGATAAAACTACTCTTGTAGTAGGCTCGGCAGTAATGGCTTTCGAAGAAGTCTGTCCAGAAAGGATAGATCTTATCCATAAGAATTATAGAAAATTGTGCAATTTGTTAGTGGATGTTGAAGAATGGGGCCAAGTGGTTATTGTTAACACGCTCACTAGATACGCTAGAACACAATTTGTTAATCCAAATACAGATGTAAGTACACATTGTTGAGGTCGCATGAGGAGAAAGGGTGAATAGTAACGAACATATTTAAAAATTAAAATTTTAAAAATAATCGTAGAATGTAGAAGAAGACGAAAATCGACCATTTTACGATTCCGACTCTGATTCTTCCAATACAAAGAAACCAAAGTTCATGTTAGATCCCGATCATCGTTTACTGTTAAGGAACACGAAACCTTTGTTACAAAGTCGAAACGCATCTGTGGTAATGGCGGTTGCTCAGTTATATCATCATGCAGCACCCAGAAGCGAAGTTATGAGCGCTGCAAAGGCACTAATAAGATTACTGAGAGGCCATAGAGAAGTACAAAGTATTGTGCTTCATTGTATCGCTAGCATATCAATTACGAGAAAAGTAAGTACAGCATCGAAACGCAATACAAATTATTCTATGGTAATTTAACTTACATTGCATATATATGATATATTCATGCTATTTATAACAGGGAATGTTTGAACCTTTCTTGAAATCGTTCTTCGTGCGGACTTCCGATCCTACTCACATAAAACTTCTGAAACTCGACATATTGACAAATTTGGTAACTGAAACCAGCATCAGTGTAATACTGAGAGAATTTCAAACATACATCTCTAGCAGTGACAAGGAATTTGTCGGCGCCAGCATTCAGGCAATCGGTAGATGTGCAAGTAACATTAAGGAAGTGACCGATATGTGTCTCAATGGACTAGTATCATTGTTGAGTAATAGAGATGGTAAATTTCTACAGCTTGAATGCTATATTATGTTTCATATTATATCATATTATATATGTTATATGTTATGCTATATTAAACATGGTTTATACTTTCGCTGTTTTATATTTCCACAGAGGCTATTGTGGCGGAAAGTGTTGTAGTAATAAAAAAGCTTCTGCAGACGCAACCGAATGAGCACAAAGATATCATCGCTCATATGGCTAAATTAATGGATTTCATAACAGTTCCACAAGCCAGAGCATCTATCCTGTGGCTCCTGGGTGAATACTCCGACAGAGTCCCTAAGATTGCGCCGGACGTGCTCCGAAAAATGGCGAAAAGTTTTGTGAACGAACAAGATATAGTGAAGCTGCAAACTTTGAATTTAGCTGTGAAATTATGTTTGAATAATCCTTCGCAAACAAAACCGTTTTGTCAATATGTCTTCCAACTTGCCAAATACGATCAGAATTACGATATCAGGGATCGCGCGCGTTTTCTACGGCATTTTATCTTCGAGGAAGAGGGTGACGCGAAGATGCTTTCACAGTTCGCGAAGAGAGTTTTCCTTGCACCGAAACCGGCACCAACTTTAACATCCAGGTTCAAAGACTCGGAATATCAATTAGGCACTCTGTCTCACTACCTGGATATGCCATGCGTGGGATATCGGCCTTTACCGCCTTTCCCGGAGGTTTCGCAAGACCCATCCGTACGAGACGTCGCACCGCCTACCGCGCAAGAGCTTAAAGAAGAGCGTCATAATAGGAAAGAAAAGGAAAAGAAGAAGAATAAGGAAAAGGAGAAACCGTTTTACAGTGACGAAGAAAGCACTCCCGCTGAAGGTACCGTCCAATAATAATTAACGTTTACGCATGTACTGTATACTTAAATTTTGTCTTTAATTTCAGAATCGGATAATCAATCATCCGATTCTTCGTCCAACGAATCTTCAGACGACGAAGATAGCGATTCTTCAGAGTACACAAGTGAATCGGATAAATCTGAAACAGGCAGTGGAAAGAAAAATGAAACAAAATCCGACGATTCCGACAGCGAATCATCGAGCGATGAAGAGTCAGATTCTGAAGACGAAGAAGAAGAAGAAAGCGAAACTCAAGAGAATGAAGAAGAAAAACCGAAAATTGTTAAGCAAGAGGTGAAAGAAAAGCCAAAGAGCAACTTTGATCTGCTATTGGATCTAGATGATGGTTAGTTTAACAAGAAATAGATTGAAAAAAATTAACACATTAATTATAATAAATTTATTATATTTTTTTATACAGTTATTCCAATGACTCCTGTGATGACGCCTAGTTTGGGTGGTTTTCTTACTCCAATTAATTCAACAGTGATAGATAATGTTCGAGAAGTATCGACATCGTATGTTCCGTTACAAAAGACTATTTTGTTAAATAGTATCACGGGACACGGTTTAAAGATTGAATACAGATTTACAAGATCGCAGCATTTAGTTAGCTCGAATTTGATTAGTATCGAATTAACATTCTCTAACGAAAGCAACGATGCTATTAAGGAAATTCAAATAGGAAACAAAGTGAGTAATATTCCAAGTATATATATTATAATTGTTATTATCATCAAATAATATATTTCATGCTTACTTATTTTCAGAATTTACAAAAGGGTATGTTTATTCATGATTTCACGCAAATATCGTCGCTTGATGCAAATGCCACATTATCTTCGACACTAGGCGTTAATTTTAATGACTCTACTCAACCGGCCAATTTTAATATTGACTTTGTGATTAATGAAGAGAAATATTCGTGTCCGGTCAGTATCAAACCACCGATCGGAGAGATAATAAGATCTGTGACCTTGCCGGAAAGTATGTTTAACGCGGAGAAAGCTAAATTAAAAGGTATGAATGAGCACATAGCGAAAATACCATATTCTGGGAACAGAAATGTTCTTTTTCAAAAAGTGTTCGAGACTGCAAACGTCGCAAGAATATCTAACGAGGATGAAGTTATACGGTAAGACATACATTTGTCGTTAAGCGTTGCATTTATTTATAAGTATCTTAAATATATTTTTTATCTTAATTAAGTCTAAAAAAACTAACATCACAAATGTTTACAGGTTTGCCGCTCATACTTTAGCATCTAAATCGTTGGTATTGATGACAATAAAATTCATTGACGCCGGGCAATTGGAAGTTTGTGTGAACTGTGAAAAAATGGTTATAGGGTCAATTTTGTTGAACGAATTTAAGAGCAATTTAAAGTAAAACAGAACTGTGTAGGTACTATGTAAGGGATTAAATAATACAGATGTGTTTCATACATTTATGAAACAATTTGAATACTCCTTTCTTCATTAAGCGATGGTAAATTTTTTCAAATAATATATTCCATTTAATTTTTATATATATATACATGTGTATATATACATATATGTACCTATATATATGCATTTCTCTAGATCTACGTATGTGTACAAATATGCACATACAAATAAATAATATAATGTATAATATAATATAATGTACAATACATAATTATCCTGTTACGCCATTACGATGGTTTTTATAATAAATTCTAACTGCTTTTTTGTCATAAGGCTGCTCTTTTCAAAGTACACCATATCAATTGTTGAGACCCGCTGATATCGCAGTCCGCGATCTCCCAGAAACGCAGCCGGTACTCCTTGCGACTCGTCAGGAATGTCTTCAGTACTATGTAAAAAGTCCATGTATATTATTATAAATATGTTAAAATGCTGGAGCTGAATACTCACGTCTTAACATTCCGTTGGAGATTGGTTTCGAGAAACCGATATCTTCGTTTGGAAAATGCGCGATTACATCGGACAGAATTTCCGTACCGAAACCCTGGTTCCTATATTCCGAACGAATGTACGCGGTGTCCACTACAGGCATCATGTATCTCTCTTTCGTCGAAAATATTTCCGTGCCTAAGGCAAATAATTAAGAATATTACATCTATGTTATTTCCTTCCTGAATTTTTGCTAACGTCATGTAATTACCTGTAGGTTTAACAGTATAAAACCCGATTGCTCTGCCTCCATGCCACCTTAAAAATACGACATCGAGTTCGTTCACCAGAGCGTACAATGACTCAAGCTTCTCCGGTCGTGGCGTATCGAAGTCTGGATAAATGATCTGGCTCAGTATGTAAAAGAGTACCTTATCACGATCCGTTTGGACCTTTCGCCATTCATCGTCAAGTCGATCGCAATAAGTATCGTTAACGTCGATTATCTCATCGTTTAACGTTACAGCTGCGAAGTGATTGCCGTCGACACAGTCTATACGACGGACATCGCCTTGAACGTTCAAGCTCCGTAAATCAAGTCGACTCGTTCTCGTTCGTACACATTTCCTGCATCTACAAATCATGATTGCGTCAGTGTTCCGTATGAAAACATTTTTCTCATAAAAGTGCGAGTAAGAATCGCGATAACGAATTTGTGTTTTACAGACGAAAATTGAGGGACAAGCTCGATGAAAAAAATCATTACGTAATCGACTAGTTTTAACAACGCGGCAGGCTAAATGGAAACATGAATTCGTAGGAAACGAGTTGATTCATCACCTCGAACATATCATATTGAGCAGCAGACGGAATGAAGATGCGCGGGTAACGTCGTGATAAGAGAAAAATATTTCGACCAGATTGCCCCACGAAAAAGTGAAACTTATTAATTGATAAGGACAATAATTCAGTTGTCGCTCTTGGACTGCTTTATCGGTGAAGTACGCGCACGTGACAAGTGTGGAATTTGTAATTACAATGCACGCGGGAAACGAGTCTCGAATTCGATACAGAAACTTACGTACGCGATTTCACGAAACGATTATATTAATTTCGTAACACAAGAAAAGTGAATGCGTGTTTTCTGTATGCTCTATAAACTATGATTGCATTGAAAACGTAGAGTTGAGACAGTTCGGGATGCGTTATGTTTAAATATAAGATATTAAATACGTATAAGATAGAACTCACGGTGTTTCAAAAAATCATACATTTGTGAAATTAGAAAATTATACGAAATTATAACACATTATGTGTTACATTCGTATATTTTCATATAATTTTGTTATGTTATGAAACACATAATATACGCGAATGTGTACTTAAATTTAATTACTCTAATTTTCTGGCAAAGTTAGTTGAAATTTCCTCGTTAATTATCTCTGTTCATAATTTTTGCATAATATTGTTGATTGTAGGAATAATTAGGGAATAATTTGTATTATTATTTTGTGGTGTGTTATTCCAAACACGCTTGCCAGTGCAGCTGATAAGGTCCGACTGAATGTATGATTGAATGAAACCGATTGAGCGCACAGAATCACACTCCAGCAAATACCAACTAACATTAACATAACATTAACATAATGCAATATAACGTGTGTGTTATATTGCACAGTTATTGTTGAGTGAGAAATTATAATATTGATATAATGTTAGTTGGTATTTGTTGGGACGTAATCTCGTGCATAAGTACACGATGCAGCGATATTCATTCATTATCAGAGGAATAATATTCTTATGTTCTTCGTGGCTAGGGACAGTGAACTCTATTACCGTAGACTAAACTTCCGCATGATTTTTCACAATATGATTATTTACAATCTATTATATTCCTTCCCAGCAAACACCAATTAATTGGTGTTTGCTGGGTTGATTATTGTTTTTTGCGATTGTCTCCGCGTGAACTTTAAAGTCTCGCATTTTGCCTTCGCAAGACAGCGTCGCGCATTTATTTCTATGCTCGCGTGAATTGTCCAAATCTTCTTACAATTTAACGTTGATTGTATGTGTCTAGATGTGAAATTTCAGGAAGATTCTTGATTGCAATCTAAAGAACAGTCTGTGTTAGGCGAAGGGCATCGAGTAGGATCAAGGATATTATACATCAATACAGGAATCTGCCTTATGAAGAATTTTAGTCGCGTGATTATCATTCAAAGGATTAAATTCTAGATTTATCGACAAGTCGGATGCAGTCGGTTGAATCCTAATTTCGGCTTCGATTGGAGGTCGTCCTTCCCTCTTCGAGACACGAGCGTGCACATGTACGTCATTCTATCGCAGATAACACATCTCTCGTCGAGAGACGAGAGTTTTGATAGCGGTAATAGTATGGAGCGTGTCACGCGTCCGCCTATATACGCCCGCGTGCGCGTCGCATCGCGCAGTCGGAATCGGATGTCGCCGGGGTGCGCGTCAGTGCGTTGAGAGCCGAGGTCGATTCCAGGGACGCCGTCGATCGTGACGCGCCGACGTTGGCAAAGTGCACACGGTTCCACCACTTCCAGCGCCGGTTGCAGTCGCGCGTCAGCTGACTGACGGAACGCGCGCTCACCTCCATGTCTTCGTCGCGGCTCGGTGAGCACGACGCCGATTATCAACGATTCAACAACGAGACGAACCTGCCACTCGACCAGGAGATCATCAACGGTTCGAGCCGACGTAAGTCCGTCCGTGGCGTTCCCCGTTGTCCCAGATCCATTTAGATTTCCTGTTGATAATGTGCCTGTGTTACGAAATGGCTGTGTGAGTCGTGCACTGTTGATAGGAAGGACACGTTTATCTTTGACAGTCTCCTTTCCAATCGGGATGAGTCACGATTCTACTTGGGACTTTTCGTCGACTACGTGTAATCATGTGTAGACACAGTTTGTTCCTTTAAATATGCTTTGTTAATTTTATTAACTTGTGAAAATATTTAAGAGAGCATGGTATTTATTTATCAAGAAATTTTTGATGATTTCTCAAAGGTATGTTATGATCATTGAGATAGGTTGCATATTTCCTTCGCTTGTAGAATATGGCACGATGCTATCCTCACCTTCTTCGGAGAATCATGTAAGGTCGTCACTTGATAATACTAATAACACTAATCAGCTGAATTATAAATACAAAGCGGGCGAAGCGAGGACTGGAAGCATGGCTGAGAATGCAGGATTCACCACGCGTGACGCGATTTTCGACGTGGATCTGCATTGGGAAATGAACTATCATAAAGCTGCAATATTTTTAGAGGTAACTATATGTATACTTGATTGTGGAAGTCTATCTAAAATAATAATAGCTAAAACGCAGATATAACATGGAAAATTGAGCGGCCAATTATTTTTGTTTCAAGGATATCTATTGTATACATTCTACAGCTATTATGTGTGTTATGTAATGTACAGAGATATATAGTTTATTTCTCACATTGTAAGCATTGATGAAACATTACTACATCGTTTTGTGAGAACTTAAAATATATTGAATCATATACCAGTACAGATAACTGATTGTTAAGAATAACGCACGATTATCATACTCTTTACTATGTCATCAAAATAATTATTCTTTCAGGAAGGTAGAAACAATGAGAAATTCGATTCTCATCCAAGGCATCCTGAAGATTTGCCGGCATATCTCTTAGTCCATAACAGTTGGTACAATGGATTGGATTTGCTGACTTCGTTAATCCTGTTGTCTCTGGCATTCGTAGAAGAACCTGCTTTGCCACTATTCAAAGTACGTCATGCATAGATAAATGGTATTAATACCCTTTTTTTACCGATATCTTTCATGTATGCTTTGTAGGTGCCAGTGTGGGTACATGGCTCGGTAGAATTACTTGCGTTAATTACTATCGGCGTGCAATTGGCTTTAAAGCTGAGATGGACTGGATGGGGACCAATGCTGAGACACAAACGTACAATGTTGAAGGTAAGATACCCTTCGCTCGAAATATTTCTTCTAAAACTATTGTACAAATAAAAAAAATACAACACTGTAGTTTGACAACGTATTTACAGAAGATAGAAGTGTTGATTGAAAAACAGATTATTCGTATAATCAGATCATCCGAAATGTTGCTCGTTCGTACACTTGTAACTGATAATTATTATGCAACGATATAAGAGTATCAGACAGTAGTCGTGTATTCATTACAACAATCAACGATCGCATTGTCTGGATGAGTACTGCAACGAATATGTAATGACTTATTAACTTAATTACATAATGAGTTTTTGAATTAGTGCAATGTCAGACGCGTCACGATATTCTTCATGAAATTCAAATGACTGGAGAATGACGTACGATTTAAAGTGATTATGACAAACATGGCTGCCAGGTCATTGACTTCCTTCGAATATTCTCATTCGTATCGTATTCTGTTTCAGTGTATCACCTTAGCAATTATGTTTCTCGAAGCTATGACAGTCCTGGTACGACAATCTTCGCATTTCCGTGTGACGCGCGCCCTAAGACCCATCTTTTTAATAGACACAAAATATTGCGGCGGCGTAAGAAGATTTATAAGACAAATACTTCTCACACTGCCACCTATCCTGGATATGTTGGGCCTTCTTTTTTTCTTGATTATTGTGTACACCGTACTGGGTTATTACATGTTCAGTGAAATGAATAGAAATTTCTCCACAATACAAGATAGTTTCGTCAGCCTGTTTGTTCTTCTTACCACTGCTAAGTAAGTACATACAATTTTTTACGTTTTATCAATTTAACGATATAATTTATCGATAACTCAATTTGCAGCTTTCCAGATGTAATGATGCCGTCGTATTCCCAAAATAAGTGGTATGCGATATACTTTGTATCTTATTTGTGTACCATGCTATATGTGATGATGAACTTAATGCTGGCGGTGGTAAATGAGACATTCACGTCTCGCGAGCGCGACAAATTCAAGAAATTGTTTCTGCACAAGAGAAAAGCTTGTCAGCACGCTTTCAGACTTTTGGTTTCCAAGCAAGATCCTGACCAAATACGGTTCCGTCAGTTTGAGGGTTTGATGCGATATTATACTCCAAATAAATGTGCGTATATAAGATTATATGTATATAAAATATAAATATATATATATATATTTTTTTTTTTAGATTGGTAAATTTTTAGATCTTTTTATTGAACATGTTGTTGAACAATACAACTTAAATTTGCTGTACGAAACCAAAAAAAAGCAAAAGAAATGATTTTATATTTGTAATAATAATATTATATGTTTTTTAGCTACGCGAGACATTGTTTTAATGTTTTGTTATATGAATGCATCGGGAAGTGGCGCTTTAAATTCCGAAGAATTTTTGTCAATTTATGATGCCAATACACTTCAATGGGATTTACAATACTCTAACATACCGTGGTACCGCAATACCTGGTGGCCTCTACAATCGCTGTGCACAGGCGCCCATACTGTTATTAGGTGGTCGTATTTTGAAAGTTTGGTGTGTAAGTAAATGATGCATGTGATTTTATATATATATATATATAAGAAAATTTTGTATTTCACCATTTATTTTGCAGATATGCTTATTACCGGTAATTGCGTCGCTATGATAATAAGATTCCTTGAACCGAGTAACAGTCTCGAAGAATCAGCGCATGGATTTGCTGCGTGTTGGGATACTCTGCTGTTTGGAGGATGTGAGTAAAAAAATCTCTTAAAATTAAAATAAATATCTTCAAATGGTAAAATGATTAAAATATTAATTAAATTTATAGTTTTCGTGGCCGAGGCATTGGCAAAGGTATTAGCTCTTGGCATTAAATGTTACCTGAGTTCTGGATGGAATCTTTTTGACCTGGGAACATCAGTAATGACCCTTGTTGCTTGGTCTGTTCTCATTTTATTCCCATCGGCTGTGTTTTTGGTTCTGTTCCGACCTCTCAGAACGCTGAGATTATTTAAGATCAAGAAACGTTATCGAGACGTTTTCGGCACTCTCGTAATTCTGTTTCCCCAGATGTGTTCGACAGCAATCGTCATGCTGGTCTTATATTACTTTTTTGCAATCATTGGAATGGAACTGTTTGCCGGATACGATATGCGCAATTGCTGCAAGTTAGTATCAAATCAATTACGATAATATTTAAAAAAATTTTTTCTCTTGTTTTGTATATATTATCCGATTTTTTAAATATTCTCAAAAATATTTTATATAGGAATACAACCGTTGAAGATTTCTATGAATATTCTGTCAATAGTAGCACGGCATTAGGATATTACTATCTTAATACTTTTGACAATCTCGTAGCAAGCGGCATTACACTTTTCCAATTAACAGTTGTTAATAATTGGTTTATACAAATGAACGCATATGCATTTACTGTGGGCTTGTATACAAGGATATATTTCATGATATTCTACCTTGTGACCATGATCGTATTGACTATCGTGGTATCCAGTTTTTTGGAAGCTTTTCGATTTAGGATTCAATACAAAAAGTCTACTTCAAAACGTGACGGTAATAAATATTTAAGCGATAAAGATCTTTTTCATAAGTTTCATAATTTTGATGTTCTTTTATATCTTATTTTTTAGAGGAAAAAATGCTGCATGAAGAGGTGGAATTAAAATGGAATGAATTACAATGCATAATCGAAGATTTTCAAATTCTCGAAAATCTGCGTAACTCTCTAGTTGTCGGAGGAAGCACTCTCTTCATTGGTTCACGGCCGCGAACACGAGAGGTTTTACAGAGAAAGATGTACACACATGAAATAAATGAGTGGATAGCCGAAGCAAAAACCGAAGAAAAACAACTTGTACCCATTGCAACACATAACGTAGAAGAGGGAAGTGATGATAACTCTGATACTGACAATCTTGTATTAAACGGCAATTTGCGTCATCAGCAAAGCAATAGTGTACCTATTTGATAAAATTGATGACGTAACTTAGATCATACTCTGAAAATTAATTTATATAATTTTCACACTCGTGTAAGTGTATTTACCATATAATAGCGTAACTCGCTTAAGCATTGACGAATATATTTTAACAGTAGAGAAAGTTAATGTATTATATATCACATTGGAGATCTTTTTTTAGTGATCATAGAATTCTAGAAGATACGATTATGAAAGTTTAATATAAACGAATGACTTCCTTTATAACTTTGATATTGCAAACTAGTCATGAACATTACAAAAAGATTTTATTTTTAGAAAATAATTATCTTCGTGAGAACTCGCGTTGTAGTTTCATAGTGTGTATAAATTATAAATTATTTATGCGATAAATATATTTGACACTGATTATTATGTATGAGATACATTATACAAAAACAGTCTCATACATCGGATCATATCAGTTTGATATCATTTTAACGTGAAAGATAAATGGTGTTATCTTCATTATTTGCATTATGCAAGACTTAACTTGATAAGGCGATAAATCATTAGGGTGGATTCGAGGATAGCGGAATCCGGAGCAGGATGAGCTTGCTTATATTTATTAATTTTTCTTGTAAATGAACGAAATTTTAACAGAATTTAACATTTACATTAAAAAGAATAAAGGAAAGAATAAAATATCCTTTCACCTCGAATCGCTCTGTGAATCACGCAAATACGACGTATAGACATATCCAACATTGTTACGTATTATTAGCGAAAGAATATTTTATTATTTTTTCATTTTCAATGTGATAATTCGTGTATTTATTTAACAATATACATCTTTATCATCCCCGTTAAATGTACAGAATATTATATAAAATTGTATTTTTCCCCGTTCTTCCACCAAGAATACCATTGTAATTAAGTTTTAATATATTCACATTTGGTTACTAATATAGTAATATATAAATTATTCATTTCAATTTACTTTAAATTAATGTTCAATTTTCACTCCGCTGCCACCTAAACTAGTCATTGTAACCTCGAAACCTTTATCCTCTAATTGTTTTGAGAACAACTCGATGGATTTGCTGTCAGCGTTCGGCGGCAGCAAAATGTATGCATATCCACCTCCACCAGCACCCGTGAGCTTCCCTGCATATGAATGTAGTCGTGCCATTGCACAAATCATCTCTAACTTTGGATGTGATACATTTAATACATTTAGCAATCCTTGGTTCATGTGAATGAGACTCTAAAAAATATATATCATAAGATTTCCAGCAGACGATTACGGTACGTGAGTCTTAGAAAAAATATGTAACAAAATCATTTATTAAAATTCACACAATGAGTTATTTACCGATAACGACGTGTACCAATCTTGTTTTGTAGATTTATGAGTTTCGCTGTTAATGTCACTGAGTGTTTGCCAAGCGTTGTTCGATAGAGCGTCGATGCTATCCAAGACAGGAATAATAATCGAAGGAAATAAATTTTTCAGGTACGCTACTTGTTTTACTTGATCTTTTGTACTCCGCGTAACATTTGTATTAACCAGCAGGATCTTGAGACTTGGTATTTGTGGTAATACATCCATCAGCTCTTTCTTTTGAAATTTTATTATTGAACCGTATGTGCATACACTATTGTCGATACCGGACGGAGACTCATGCATAATTCGCTCGCAATTTAGAGCGTACTTCGAGATCTTATCGAGCTCGTCCTTGCTAAATATATCATGTTTGTCTTTCTGCAAGAGTGACCAATGTAGAAAACACGCTGCAAGACATACCGCGAACGATGCCGAACTGCCCAAACCAGCGCTGACCATTAATTCCGTAGATATGTGTACGTGAAAGGAAGTTTCTTTTATATTAATGTGTTCTTCGTAGGCGATATAAACGAGCAAGTAAAAGAATGCTTGCAAGCTTGATTTCTGCTGTTTAATAACAGCATTACTGTTATTGTTGTCTATTACATTCTTTAGCGAATTGACAAAATCTTTCACACGATTATGCAATTGATCATTATCTTTAACCAACGAATAATTGAAATTATCGCTAAAGAAGTAGTCTAAGAGTACATGTAAAGGAAGACTCAAGAATAATTTGGTATCAGGAAACTCTATTTTAATAATATTCTCTGGTGATTTAACTAGTTCAGCGAATTTAAGAGTAGTACGTAAGTTTAAGCTAGCTGCCACAGCAGTTTTTCCATATACCACCGCATGCTCTCCGTACAAAATCACTTTGCCCGGTGCGGATATTTTGAACTCTATCATTTTTCTTTTGAATGAAAATTTCTGTACCGTAACTCTCACAGTTTTCTATTAGAAAGTGTATATTTATCTAACATAGGGAAAATCACTTAAATAATAATTATCAGTCTTTTGTATTATATAAATTAGAAGAAACTGGCTGTATCTTTTTATCAGTCAATTCGTTATTGATTTTCTATTCATGACAGGAATTTAACAAGACAATCAGTTTTTCGTTTTTTCCCATTGTTCTGGTGTTAATGTTGTTAGCGAAATAGCATGAATTGTCTTGAGTTCTTCTTCTAAGACTCCATGCACAAGCCTGGATCATAAATGTTTAATTATTCGAGCTTAATGTTACGAATTTCATTAATATTTATATCAGAAGACATTAAAATTTATGCATAATCTTAGAATGATATATTACCTGTGACGAACCAGCAAGGGCTTTCCTTGGAATAAGTCGGAAACGACAACCACTGAAAATTTAGCACCACAACCGTCGGATTGATCCACTACTTCCTGTAAAACACAACGTACTACAAACAATTTCTAAAACCAATAGACGTTTAAACAAATTTTTTTCTTAACATCAATATATTCAACAGACAGAAAATATCAAACACACATAATCAGAACTTGTATACATCTAAACACGTTTGATAGCAGTATAACATTTGGCCTACTAAGTTCACTACTTGGTAGCGTTTAAATCAGACGATATAACTCAAACTATTTTATCTGAGATACAAAAACATCGAATCGTCATACTGACGTTAATGCAAATTAAGGAGTAAATATTCTTAGAGCAAAATTCAAGGTTGTATAGATACATATCTTAGCTCTGAATATCGGCAAATGTAGCCATGTATTAAAAAAATATAAAAAATTAATTTCTGACAAAACAATATGCAATAAAATATTAATGATTTATTTTGCAGTGTTTTTAAAAAATCGAAGTAACATGTTATTTTACATCGTCGATTTTAAATTCTGATTCATTTGTTTTCTTGATAAATTTATCCAATATTAAAAAATATTACTAATATAAGTATAAATTATATATTATATATAGAATGTTTTTGTTTTTTATATAAACACAATATGAGACATGTATTAAGCATCATCCTGCATATTTAATGTTAATAAAAATATATATTCGAAAATGTAACAGAATATTGAGCAGAAAATTGAACAGATAATTGAAGTTAAATATTCAGCAGCAATCGTTATTTGTTTAGAAAAAATTATGCATACCAATTGCATAATGCATGCATTTTCATAACTTTTTTTATATTGATTTCTTATTATCTGTAAGTGTAAGAACTATAACAATGGCCATAGATCAAAGTAAGATTTAAATTTTTAATTTGTATTTTGAATCTACTTATGTTTGAGATTTTAAAATCTTATTCTATGTACTGGTACAACTGTAGATAAGAGATGTAGAATTCACAACAGTAGAAAAAATAAATAATCTGTGTATATTATTGTTAAATTGATATCAGCTTTGTTCGTAATGAATAAAATTATTTATATAAAATTAACAATTCTTATCATTTTGTCGAGTTTTTAAAATACGATTTTCATAATGACGATATAGAGTAAGCATGAGGGAGGACAGCAAGAAAATCAATCGACATTGCGAAAAAGGAGCAATAAAATTTGGTTAAACTTCACATGCCTTTTTTAAAGAGCAAATTTATTTATTTTTTATATTGTAACAATTTACACATTCTCTGATTTCAATAACTTGTTTAATGTGATTTGACTTTACCTGCAATGACATCTTTCCTCAATACAAATAGTTGGACATAATTGAAATATATAAAGAAAATTAGAAAATGCCCGCATGAATATATCGATATTAAAAGTGAAAATAGATCCGGGTATCTTTCAGGAGGTTTTACAAATTGGCTGACAATAGATAGAAGCATTGCACCTGAGATAGATCCATAGAATGCGACAAGGAGCCCAAACTTTTTACTGTAGTTTAACAAATCTGAGAGAAACTTATTTTTCTTAGGTTGTCTTATCCTACTTTTCAATTTTAGTTTAGTTTTATTTAATGTGCTGTTTATCCTACTGTTATGAAATAGCTCGGGCCATGTCCAAGAGACGAAATAAAAGTAAAAAATCATTGTGGCGAGATAAGCAAGGTACAGTTTATCCTTTATGAATAATGGTAGCATACTGAAATGCGAGATGATCAAGAACCAAAAGCAAGGGAGAGGATCATTGTGAAAGTACAGTAAGATCGGAACAGCGACTAAGAGAATGGACTTCTCATGAACTTGAAACGAGAAAAGAAAGAATGCCAGGGCGGAATTTATTAGCGAGAGTATAAATGCGTTTCTTGTAGGTGATAAATATAAACTGACACAACTTGGTAGAATCGCGCTTGCTGTTATCGTTAAACAGATCTTGGCTAATTGCGCATTCGTGAAAATCTGCCGTAATTTACAGACGACATTGATCGCACACCAGATGTTGGCGACTTTGTCTTCGAACACACCTCTAGAAAAAGGGAATAATCTCATAATTGCGCTGAAAAACAGGTTTCTGCTCTTGAGAAATGGCATCCAGATAACATAGAATGTTAACAGTACCACGAAGGATACACCTGTCAACATGCGAATACAGTGAGACCAGGATTTTGTCCTACCCCTTGTGTGACGTCCGAGTATGTAAAAGAAAAATGGCAAGGCGTGATACAGTTCCATCTGTTTATAGTTCAGTGCAAGGACAAACAGAATCGAGCTAATGACGAATGAATCTCGCATTATAACGGCTACAGCGGCGACGAAGAAACCTAGTGACACACAATTGTATTGAAAATGTCCATGATCTATTAGTATCAATCCCGGATAGATCAGCGCTGTCAGAACAGCAAGATCTCTCTTCGTAAACTTGAATACGTTGTCAAATTGGCAACTATCCCGTGAGCACGAATTGACTATAAAGTAAACAATTGCTGGCAAATAAATCAAAATGTCCGCAATCAAAACGGTGAGTCTCATGAAGTGCTTGTGGGTCGCGCTCTCGAATCCCCTGGATTCTCGCAGCTTCACGAAGGAAGGATCTATCCTGTTCGCAACGTGACCTAAGAGGAGGCTGTGGTATGCCGTTAAAGGTGGATAATCTAAACCCCAATACTGCAGATCGTTGTCTGTGGTATTAATGTACCACTTGTCAACAGGCAGATTCAACGTGATCTCCTGCCAATGTCGTTGGGCCTCGTAGTCTCCGTACATAGGAGGCTTGCCTTCTCCACTGTGGGAATGGTAAGTAATGCAGCATCTCAAGAGAACGGCAAAGGAGATGGTCAAAGCGAGCTGCAACTTTCCCTGCATTCTCCCTCATACGAGTAGCCTCAATTGTCGCTATTAATGCCGAATAGCTATCCTCGAATCGAAACTAATCGGCAAGAATTTCGAGAGGAGGTTCCTGGCAAAATGGCACGTCATCATTTGCGCTTTCATTTCGAAAGTAACGGAGAGAGAGAAACGGAAGGAGAAAAAAGCCGGTCTACATACCACGTGTGAAGCTTTCAGTCCTTCGGTCACTTTGTCTTTAATGTATTCCTGGCTATATGGCATATTCAGCCGTGACTTTTCATTTAACAGCACCTGCTGTTAAATGATAACCGGATACCGAACGCAAGTATTTATCAGCCCTGTTGGCATCTATCCCCACATCTACGGAAATTTGCCTGCGATATCGATACCGGTATCGATATCGTGCAATTTATCCACGATATCGATCATCGATACAATCGAAATTTCATATGCGTCAAAGACAGAAAACTGAGCGCGATTGCAATTCTTCTGAAGTCGTGCTGATTCGCAGAGCCATCACATTCAATTTATCTAGAACTACGTTGCTTTTCAGATGGTAAAACGCTATTTGGTATATCCATGCTACTCAATGATGTGGACACGGTCCATCCGAATAGCAATAAAAATAATAAAAAGCAACATTAATAATAAATTGATACTTAAAATTCGACACGATTTTTCGGCTAGCAGAAAACGTGCCTGCGATAGATGCAAGTAGAGGCAGGCTGTCTCACACTTTCCACAGAGTGATCTCATTCGTTGCGTCTGCGCAAAACGCACTATGTCATAAGTGTAATGCCCGAATCTATCGATTGCGTTTGCGTTTACGATTGCCTCTTGATCAATCAGAAGAAAGCTGCTGGCGATCTGATTGGTCAAGAAACAATCGTACGCAAACGCAATCGCCAATCGCTAGTGTGATTTGGGCATAACAAGGACAGGCAAGCCCTAAATTGCTCTCTCAGTCGGCAACTTCAGGTAGCTCAGTGCCTCTTCCAGTATGTATAAATTTCAGTGATTTAAACCAAATAGCGTTTTATCATGTTGAAAAGTGGCTACGTCCACGATAAAATTTTGATGGTGTTGCGAATCAACACAAGTTTAGAACTCACTAGATCGCCAACATGAGGTCTGTTCTTTTCAGCTGCACTAGTGCAATAAGTTAGAGTGAAAAAATATATATATGTCTCATTCTAACTTATTGCACTAGTTCAGCAGTGCAGCTGAAAAGAACAGACCCCTTATCGCTCTCAATTTTCTTTCTGTGATATGGACTACTTTTGTATGTATTTTTTAAATCTTTAATTTGCAGATATATTTAATAACTCTACCGGTAACGCAAAAGTTTTTCGTGTCTTATTGTTAGCTATGCTCCATCGCAAATTATTACTGATAAAATACCGATTTAATATTATACATAAATAATTTTATTTCATAGAAATAAACATGCATATTTACGACGTAACAAATGTTTGTGGAAAAAGCAGCTCAATAGTTCTCAGTGATTTTTTAAATGTGATTGATTTTTACTTTTAGATCCAATGAAGAACTAAAGGTACCAATCATATTAAAGGATCACTGAACGATCACAGATCAATTATATATTTTTTAAGCGGCGTTTACAATGAGACTTTTAAGGCCCGTCTACAATGGCAGTAAGCAGTAGAGAGTAAGGAGTAAGAAGTAAGGAGTACGAAATGGGATTTACCCATTTCATTACTGCCGGTTTTTAATTTGTCAAATCTTACTTCTTACTCCTTACTCTCTACTGCTTACTGCCATTGTAGACGGGCTTTAAGACTTAATCTTTAAGCCGAAATTGACCAATCACATTCAAAGTGTGAGATAGGGTGCGATCCATTAGTCGCTGCAAATTCTTTAAAGCACCATACAGACCAATCATGGCTTTCCTTCGGACGCTTCAAAGCGTGACCAGCGTCTAATGGGTCGTCTACAATGGCAGTAAGTGGTACAGAGTAAGGAGTAAGAAGTAAGATTTGACAAATTAAAAACCGGCAGTAATGAAAATGGGCAAATCCCATTTCGTACTCTTTACTTCTTACTCCTTACTCTCTACTGCTTACTGCCATTGTAGACGGGCCTTAATGGATCGCATCCATAGTCTACTGTGATTGGTCAATTTCGGCTCAAAGCTTAAATCTTACATCTTAAAATCTCTCTGGCCAGTTTCACAAACGTCGGTTAACTACTAACTGAAGATTAATAGATTCTCTGTCTTTTTCTATATTATTATTTAAGAAGAGACAGAGAATCGATTAACTTCCAGTTAGCAGTTAACGTTTGTGAAACTGGCCCTCTATCTCGACAGAAATAACCCCGGACAATTCGGCGTCATTGTGCGCAACACGTCACCGCGCACGTTATCGGCGATCTCGGTGGAAGAGTGAGCGGAAGGGGAAGAAGCGGCCAATCCGAGTCGTGGCCTCGAGCGCACACCTTCGTCGGCGGGCCAATCGGCGTCGCGGAAACGCTGCGGCGTCGGCGGCGCGCTAGTCGGGGGGACGAGGCGCGTCGACGAATTCCGATCGACGCGGCGCGTTATATTTAAGCCGTCCGCGGACCCGGTGGTCACCGTACGCAGTCGGAACGTGGTGCTCCCCGGCGAGCGAAAATCAATATTTCCGTCGCGTCGCGCGAGGAGCAGAGAGCACAGTGACCGGTCGCCATTTGCCGTGCTATTATTCGCGCGCTCTCCCACGTTGCGGGGCTCTCTCTCACATCGACGGCGTCACGACGACGGAGCCGTTGCCGTCATCATCACCGGTTAGTCGTACCGCATCGCTTCGCTTTTTTGTGCGCGTACATACGTCGTACATTGGACACGCGCACCCCGAGTGTACTACGAGAAGAGACGGAGCCAACGTCAACCAAGCAGCAGGCAACGACAGGATCCGCACCTAATAGCTTCGCACGAGAATCGATCGATCTCGACAGGTCCGACCCTGAACATCGTCGTTGACCGACTATCCGTCCTGCGGTTGTCGCGACCTTTCCTCTCGTCTTATCCTCTTTGTCATCCTTTTCTCTCATCATTCTCTCGTCTCTCTTCCCCATTCCTCAACGCTCCGTCCGTCAACCTGAGGGACAGCCAAGGCTAGCCTCGGTGAGAAGGCGGTATCCCATTCCGGTGGCGCGGAAGCCGCGTCACCGACGGTCTCTCTCGCTCGCTCGCCAATAATTCGTTCTTCCCTTTCTCTCTCTCTCTTTCTCTTTCTTCCGCCCATCCTTCTTCACTCTCATCTACCTTCTTTTCGTTGCCGCGCTCCGAAAACGATGGCATTTCTGAGAAGCGTCCCGCGGCGATGCTGCGCCGGCAAGAAGCTGGCCAGGTGCGGTGCGCCACCGTTGGCCGTGGTCGGCCTCCTGGAGAACGCCGCGGCGGCGACGGCGACGGCGACAACTACGACGACGGCAGCAGTGGCGACGGCGACAGCGGCAGCGGTTACCAGGGCACCACCATCGTTGCGCCTGGTTGCACAGGTGCGTAACTATGCCACCTCCTCCTCCTCCGCCGCCGCTGCCGCCACTGACGTCAAGAAGCAACGACAGCAGCAACAATCGGCGCTACCTCGGCAAATCGACCCGCTCGATTTGAAGTTTAACGACCCGATCGCAGCATTCAAAAGCAAGACCACCATGGAGCTGATGCGTGCCTACATCGTCTATCAGATGTGCTCCATCGAGTACATCGTGGAGAACAACATGAAGGTGAGAGACAACTACTTGCCTTGCTTGTGTATGTTTAGCCTGATATTTCATTCGTAGGACAATTGTGTGTATGAGATAAATAAGGGATCCCTAGACTCAAGCCCGTCCGGACTCCGAGGGATTTGTTTGTCCGGCGACACTTCACATTGACATGGATAGATCTTTGATCTTTCCGCGAGGAGAAAGATTGGATAGAAACTGCTAAACTTTAAAGATACTGAATAGAAATTTTGCATGATAGTTGAACTAATTGTCGATTAAACTTCGGACCTTATGTCCGTTTTTACCAATGTGGATTAACTTTCATCTCAGTTTAACTTGCCTTTTAACTTTTCCTGAGAGACAGAAAAGGAAGGGTAACTTAAATGAAGGGTAACTTAAATTAGGATTAAAATTAATCTACATTGGTATAGAAATCTAAATCGCCGATTTTATTCCCAATTGTACGAAATCGATTGGACTCAGGATTTATCGTAAAACAATTCTTCTATTGAAACGAAAGGAAATATATCGCCATTGATACGACTAAAGCTATTTTCCTTTCTTCTGTTGATTGAAACGGTAGTGTAGAAAAGGCTAGCAAAAGCTATTTCCAAGATGTTTATTTCTACCACGGTAGATCAACTTTAATCTCGGTTTAATTTACTTTTTATCATTTTCTCATTCTTAAAACTAGAAGTTAAGTTTTTAGTTTATAAAAAAATAAGTTAAACCTATAGAGAGAGACGTAAATAGCTTCGTAGTTTTGTATCTTCTTTTCCTTTTTTCTTTCTCCTTTCTTCTCCGAACAATCTGTTCTTTTTTTTTTTTTATAAACATAGGCCACGGTGCGAATTAAAGTGACTGTGAAACTTTGAGCTATTTAAAAATAGTCGTTCATATAAAACGTGACGTGGAAATCCCCGGATGATAATCGATTTAGCAATAAGCAGAATCTCTACTCCTGATCGATTTAATCGATAAGCTTTGACAATGTCGATAATTTAGCACACAGCAATGTTTTCTCCTTGTAAAGATTGACGCATTGACGTCGTATTTAAGTGCATCTTCCCTACATGTATTCGTCGAAATATAAATTTAACTTATTATTAAAATCTTGCAGCGACCGAAATAATCCTCTCACTAAAATTGATTTTTAAGTATCGCGATACATGTCGTGCGCGACTCTAAATACACCTGAAAGAAAATTGCGCGAAATAATGCCTAATTAATTATCGTGTCGCTTGTTAATCCAGCAGGACGCGCTAATTACGCGAACTTTTAATCGACGCAAATCTCGCACATATACGATTATGACATAATCGTCGCGACGGTACGAAGAACTGTTAGCATTAACCTTGGTTAATACCTGTCTCACCTTGCATTACGGATTATCTCTGGAAGAATGTCACTCTAGGTTGCATTCCAAAACGTCTTATCTGAGGAAAATTTTACTCAATACTCTATAGCTCACGTCACATATACTATAGAAATAGTACGGTCCCTGTGATCTGAAAAGCGGGTCAGAAGTTGACGCGCTCCAAGGTCGATCGCGGTATCGAGTTGAGGATGGATTTTCGATACAACAAGGAGTTGTTTGTGATTTCGCGAGTCTCAGATTGCATTTTCGTTTTTATAGGTGTCGACCCGAGTTTTCCAGGAGAGGGAATTCAAATATCGGTCTTTCTATCACTCGATCTTGGTCTAATTGATCGATAAATCACTCCATTACGATCGCACAATAACCGTGATGTTAAACTAGCTGATAACATGGTCGCGGACCATGAGACCTTGAGGGGAAAAAAGGAATCGAAGGAACGAATATTCATCTTTTTCTTACAATTTTCGCTACTCGCAGTCCTTTCTTCTTCGCCGAAAACTTACGTAACATTTGCACGATTTTCCGTTAAGTCGTCCCGCCGATGATGTGGCACAGCGCGATGTTATTGATTTCACTATTGTCGGACACATCGGATCGACCTAGGAATTTTGCCGCAAACCATCTCGTCGCCGAGCAATTACATAACCGCCGCGTCTAAGGATAGTACACTCTGGCACGCGGATCCAGTGGCGATTTCCTTAATTCGTTCAGAGAATAGCAGACTCGGCTGATTTTCGTACCATTATGACATGATACAGCAATTCCTACATAAATGTGTGCTCTTAAGTAACGACTTTACTGAATTCGAATTACTACTGACCAAATTGATTTACTTAATTAGTATAATTAATTGCCAACGCTCACCGGCATTCCTATAAAATTACTAAGTGAGCGGAATATTCAGTTTATGGTAAAATGAAAAAATGTATCTTTTTTTTTCTAGTGTCTATTTACAAGTTTGTAAATTATGTTGCATGAAAAACGAAGTATTTCACACATTACGAAGAAAAAACCAAGCGACCGATAAGTATCCTGACGCTTATTTTTATATTTATATTTTAATAAGTTTGAAAATTATATGCAATTATATAAGACATACTAGGTTGTTTTGTTAACGTTTTGACGTAAAGATTGGACACAAAGAAATTTTTCCACGAGAACTTTGTAAAAAAACAAGAAATTTATACCATCTAGGTATTTATTCTAATTAGACTCGTACACAATCGCGTACTTATCGTGTAATTGCGAGGAGGTAATTGAATAAGTCACTTGGTTTTTTGTGCCTTAAGTTACTTACAAAAGTTACGTTACTTAACAACAAAAATACAACAATTATTGTTAAATACTTTGCAATGGTCGTGCTTTAACTTCGAATCTTTGTTCCAGAGACAAAGCTAATCCGGTCGTACATATTATAAATTTTCCGTGTTACGTACATGCCATTGCGGAATACTTCTTAGCGTCGTGAACGAAATACATCTGTCTAGCTGTCGAACTTTACGTAACGTAAAATTCATTACGTCCGTCGACCGCACGCAATCGCTCACGATAAATCATCCCGCCGAATGTAAATGTTGCGCCGTTGTTTGATTAACGTTTCGGTCATTCGACATAATTCAGCGGCACGACGCTAATTGTAAATCGTTTTCCCTTCATGGTCGGACGGGAAATATTAATTTTTTCCCCCCGGAAATCCGCTGCTCGAACACGAACGCGAACTATATTTCTCTTCTGTCTTCTTCTCGATACTTCCGTATCGATCGTGTCCGTTTCAATATTGCGATTCTCCGCCAGTTCGTCGCGAGACGAAATAATTCTCGTCGCAGACAAACGATATATCGGCCCGAGCTTATCCTCAATGGATTACGAGGAAGAAGCTATAAATGCGACGTAAAGTAAAAGATAGCACGGGAAAATTGGCTTGCGACAATTGCATCGAGCTGTAAACAATTAGTGCGACTTTGATTTTATCACCGCGGTCTTATCACGATAGTCTTCGTCATGGATATCGCAAATTGCCTATTCTCAGTACAATGAAATAAAACTAGAAAAAAGAGAAAGATTTTTTTTTTGTCGCAACGAAATCTATTCTTTTATCGGAGACTTTTTTGATTTTGATAGTTTAAATTTAAGTCGAAATGGTCAGAATTGTCATAAAAACAGTTAGGTTTTCCTAGGATAGACACTTCTTCAATTTCACGAGAAACCGTAGAGAGGAATTCGCGTGTAGAGCTTTGCAAATCTTGGATCACGAACGGAAAACTGCACGTGAACGTTACGACGCGTATCGCTTGCCGACATCGGTGCAACCCTGAGAACGTGACCTGACCTCAAGGAGGGGACGTTGGCTCTCTCGTTTTCGCCAGACTCCGACTTAGACGGCGTGCCAGACCAGGCAGCTTCCCATGTACTTTCCATAAATATTGCACACGATTGTGTTATAAATTAGAAAATTATAATCAGGAAAATGATTTTAAAGGTGAACAGTTTCTAGCAGATGTATAAGATGAAGGTAAAATCGAACTGCATAGTCAAATCAATATAACATCAAGGATAAATGCGATCAGTCTCTTTGAGTGAATGCAAAAACTTTTTTTTTTGCGCTGAATGCAAAACGTGAATGTAAAACGTTTTTTTTTGTGCTCCACGATTAGTAGATTAAAGAAATATGTTTTTTTTCTTTTTTTTCTCAGTATAATTATTGTACTTTGTTATTATCTTATCTACATGCAATTATGTTTTCTAATTAAAAAAAGTGCTAATTATAAAATCGATATCGGGTCTTCGTGCGTTGTTACTCTGATAAATAAACCGAGTTACCTGTCGCTAAAGATGAGATTTTAGAATGTGTTTTTAAAGTTGATTAAAAGGAAAAAATAAGAGAGGTACGACAAGAGAGTGTTTGGATGTACAGCTCGATAACATCGAAATTGACAACTTGCGAAAGACCCATCCGTCTATTCTTGATTGGCATGGGTTTTGCATTTCCTGCGAATTATTTTTCAACGCTGCTCTTGTTATGCGATGCATCGCCCGGCGTCACTGTGTCTGTCGCTCTCGTTTTTCATTGATTAGACCCTTGGTCGTTTCTTCGAACTCTCAGGCGTCCCGTTTTCAAGAAGCACACTCTTCGTGTCCTTTAGTCGGTTTTCTTCTTGACACATTTCTTTCTTTACTCACGGTTAGTATCTAACGATGAATTAAATTGCGCGTCTTATCTCTCACTTGTATAAAGATCGGAGCGATTCCGATTCTCCAAAATGCATCGCTCCTGATACAAAGCTAAATTATCCCTAATCCCTCCAACGTTTTTCCTGTAACTTAATCTCTCCAACTAGGACATTTCATGTCCAGTGTGTTTTGCACTATATTAATAGCTTCGAAAGATTTCACAAAAATGTTTAATCCCTTTATACGACCAAAAATCAATGTTAAAAAAATTTGGAAATTATTTGTTTAAATATTTTTTCATAACAATTATTTGTTGAAAAACGCACATTACAACTAACGACTGTTTAGAAACTTGTTGGGGAGACATGAACGATTCTTGGTTGGAGGGATTAAGGCTAAATATCTTTTTGATCTCTGCACTTGAAATTACTTGTTTCATGCGAATCCAGCGAAACACCATTCCACCAGATTTCTTCAAAGTTGACATTGTACTGCCTTTGCATTGTATATTAAAACTCGGCTGTTCCTGATGCGACGGTTGAACAGACTAACGGTCCTTTCCTTTGGCCTCTCTTAGCCGATTCTACAAATCTTCACGCTCTTGACACACTCGGATTTCGGGCAGGCCCGGTGCGCATACATGAGTTTTCCGGTTGATGTGACGTAAAAAGAGATTAGAGTAGTTATATGTGGTGTCAATGACGCAAGCTGTCTCACACATGTGCGCGATGGAGACGAGTTGGCCGATCGGTATACATAACGACATGTATAAGCCCCAAGGCTGTCCAGTTCGTCTGGCGCTTCCTCACGGATGAAGGACGAATAAACGGATTGACCTCCAATGAGTAGCAATTCGATCCTATTTGAATCGCTAATCAGTTGCCATATCTCTCGACCTTACTATGATGTTTCTCTTTTATATCTTCTTCCGACCAATTGCGATTCTAAAGATGCGTACGATCCTATCGTCGGTGGCCAATAATAGTCGAAGAAAAAGACAAACTTGAAGAAACATTTATTCAAAGAATAAGTGTTTCTTGAAAAAAATTGATTGGAAAATTACACTTGTAAATTATCGAATTATCGCACATTAGTGAGACATCCTGGAATGAATATTTAGATTAAAATAGCTAGCAAAGTTTAAAAATTGACAGTTTTATCGATATTGATCTGCGTTTCTGAAACAAATTGTCATTATCGACATTATATCACGCTCTTATCTGATTCCTGGTTTTTCCCCTGTTTATTTACAGACACAATAATGCTTGCCTATCATTCTATAGCTCGATCTTTCGATCTGTCCTGTAGAATGATAGGTATCAGATAACTCGTCGAATCTGAAGTGCAGAAGAAACGAGTTATCGGTCTGAATTCAGTCTCGTTAATAAGTTAGAAATCACGATAAAAGCTTAAAATACCGAGGGGTGCACTTGACTCTGAATTTGCAGCCGGGAATTTTTCCAGATCGATCGTCGCAGCTCGAATCGCAACCCGCGTATCACCGCGTTCTCCAATTGCACATCGACGAGGCATAGATAATGCAGTTCGACGAACCGTACCGGTTAGTAAGAACTATGTTTATCCTTGTCAAATCGTAATAACATACGTACGTATCATTCGCTATAAATATACTCGAGATAAAAGTAGAAAGAATGTAATAATCGAATTCGATGATGGAATAATATTTCTCGTCTTTGAGTTAGGTCGTGGTCTCGAGTGACTGGTCGCAGAGTTGTGTAACGTCATTTTCAAACAATGTACCGAAGATGCGAGTTGGCTCCAACTGGTTGGTTTTGGCACGTAGCGGAAATTCTGGTTAATCTCGCGCGGCTACATAACGGCGACGTTGGTGACAAAGTACACTAGATTTTTTTTTAGATTCACGATAGGTGAATCAGCTGAGACGAAACATTCGCGACCGGTGTATTCGTAATTTTACTCTCTTCTGACTGGACGAAATTTCTAAGGGAACGCAATCATAATTACGTGCAATTCATCATCAGGTGACAGCGAACAATGAGAAAATTATCAAACGATTTGCAGTTACTCACTGTGTTGTAAAGCTTATCAAGGTATATATACCATTGGTAAACGTTCGCTGAGCTCCGGAGGCCCTCGAGTTTGATAAGCATAACAATGACTTAAGTGGCGACGTTAAGTACATATTGTCGTTCGTGTAACATGTATAATCGACCTGCCTCTCTATTTATCCAACACTTAAGAATATGCATTTTCAGTTTGCTTTGAATTATATCGCTTCGATTACGAGCTGCTCTCGTAATCACACTTTAGTCGCGAGTATCTTGTGTGTTCACGTTCTGGCGAACGATTAAGGCTTCTTTTTTTAAAGATCGAGAGATCGAGTCTGTAATTGATCACACAATAGAAATATAAACTTCATCTACGCGCCTCAATTATTCTTACATGTTTTATAAAGTGTATGAAAAGTTTTCCACAAGCAAATGAAACGAGAAGTCTTATAAACGACGTTAAAATTAGAATCGACTTCCAGGCGCGCCGTTGCTGCCTCTCGCTGCATCCCAATTTTATTTCTACGATTTCATTTGACGAAACCCGAATCGATAAGGGGAAACGATTGCAATCAGCGACTTCTTTTCCTGTCGCGCCGACAAGACGTTTTTTCACAATCTGATTATCGTACTTCCTTTCACTGAAACTCGCATTCGGCGGAGCTGATGGGTGATAATCGGCGTGTCGTCGATTTATATCGCAAACGTCAAGTTTATTCTTATCTGCAATTTTCTTCGCTCACGGATCAACACATGGAAAGCGACACATCTCTTCACAATGACAAGGTTTTTAGAAGCAATAGAAGCAGGTAGCTTGCACGTTTCGCACTCATTCTTCTACAGTAAAGTTAAAAATAGGTGACATATGCATCCACATGGGAAGGAAAATACTGTCGTGATAGGGGAGAGAAGGGACAAACAGGATGGACACAATATGACACACCGCCGAAATGGCGCTTTGACATTTCCATGTCTATTACATCTAATAAACTTTATTTGATTGACGTACTATTTCGCCGTACTATGATTTCGCAACAAATTATACTGTGAATCACGGAAATTATGTAAATTATGACGGATTTTATTGTTGGTATCGAATGTCGATGTTGTTAGCGAACAATTAACATTATAACTTTGATTATATACATATTTGCATACAACGTGTTTGTGTTCATTCACGTACATGCACTGTGTACCCCGTTTGTCTCTACACATACGTGAAAATTTCCTCATCTCTACTTGCATTACATTTTATTTCTTAAGCACTGAATGCATTATATTTTTTTTGCCTACGTGCAAGCAAAAAAATTTTTATAATTTTACAAAAATGAATTATGATTTTATAAAAATTGCGAAAGCTGCAGTTTATTTCTAAACTCTTTAAAATGCTATTAATTTTATATATTATATAATCCTCCTCTTATATTTTATGCACATTATATATTTCATTATATATTTCTTGTACTTTATATTTTTTTTTATTTGTTTATAACTTAACGGAGGGAAAGAGTCAACGATGTATTCCCGGAAACGAGCATTTCTCAGATCGATATTCGGTCATCTTATAGCCGTGGGCGCCATATAATTCACATTTTTATTACGAGGGCGTACTGCCTGTAGATTTCGTCTCTCCGCACGATTACGTAATATGCTCGCTGCGAAGCTGACTCTCGAACGAAGAATTAGCCGCGCGATTTTATTTTTACATATTTCTCCGCCCTTGAGCGTTACATTAGCTGAGCCTTATCAACAAAGTGCTGAATCTCACTACTTGAATTTTGTACAGTTTATGAAAATTGCCAAGTCGCTGCTGGGTGAAAAGCTGTTCTCGAAGCTCATGAAGGCAACGTTTTACGGACACTTTGTCGCCGGCGAAGACGAGGTGCAGATCACACCTGTTTTAGATAGGTTGCGACAATTTGGCGTTAAACCAATCCTCGATTATTCCGTCGAAGAGGATATCTCGCAGGAAGAGGCCGAACGACGTGAGATCCAGTAAGTAATTGCTTTATACATTTTTTTGCGCTCGCAAGAATTATCGCTGTCGTGATAATTTTTACGCGATGATTTTCTTTTTTATCTTTCATCCTTCTGCGTAAGAGAAACTGTTTCGTAGCTCGAGTCTCTTCGTCAAGTGTGAAATTTAAGCTTGCGTATCGCTTTACCGGCAGGACTAATATCGAATATAGTTCTCTTTACATTCACTTATTCTACATTCACTTATCTTCGATTTTGTGCGTGAAGAAGAAATTAGACTTTAGCCTTTAGAGGGCCGGACTGGCCATTATAGTAGTCAGCGGAAAACTCATCGACTACACGTAACATGAAGATTTAACATGTGCATGAATTTTACGTAAAAAAAATTTGAACCCAAAAATGCCGGCCCTCTAAAGGTTAATTTCCATCCGATATACGCGATTGAAAAATTACAATCCGTAAAGATGGAAAAAATCAACAAGAAAGAATCGAGACATTTAAATAGAAAAAAGTCAAATGCAAAGAGGTGTAGGTTGCGATGGTAATAAGTGTTTACAGCCGCCGAATATTCAGTATTCTTCCATTTCAGAGCTTCAGTGTCGGAAGCGGGCGACGAGAAAAGGGAGGGCCCGTTAAAAAAATATCACGTGGAGAAGTCGTTCGCTGATCGCCGATACAAGGTGTCGTCGGCCAGGACATATTTCTACCTGAACGAAGCGTCATGCGAGCGAAACATGGACATATTTATCAGGTGTCTGGAGGCTGTGGCGAGTGAGTCACGGATTTTATTTTGGTTCTTTCTGTAACATTTTAAAGTC
This sequence comes from Crematogaster levior, assembly GCA_901521435.1. Lineage (NCBI taxonomy): Eukaryota > Metazoa > Arthropoda > Insecta > Hymenoptera > Formicidae > Crematogaster > Crematogaster levior. The sequence goes on along the minus strand of CABEGB010001269.1, from coordinate 117,637 downwards.
CTTTCTAATCCTCGAAACCGACATCTTTGGTAGCGCGAGCTATACAGGATGTTTATCACAATCCATTTAGAACTAATTTTTTCCCTCGAGTCTTTTGAACTTAAGGTTAAATGATAAAAATATTTTTGCCGGCGAAAATATTTTTGCCGACAAAAATATTTTTGTTGACGTGTAAATTAGAAGTCTGTATTTGTTTTTCCATTTTTTTTTTCATTTTTTTCCATTGCTGATCTGTTCCAATTTAGTTACACATAAATAGAAAATTAAAGTGTGCTGTTAACCGATCTCTTCCGCGATCTATTCAGACTTTTTTTTAAACACTTCTTGACTTTCGGATATTTGAACGATGTAGGTAGTCAGATGGGTCATGTAATCTCACCACCCATGGAAATCGATACTTCGATTCACTATCTGTTAAGATTACCGCATTGTCGCGTATACTTGATCTTCGTGTGATTATTATACGAGCACGATTATCGATTCTCTGATTATGTGCAGATTAATATTCGCCGCGTGATACTTATTCACGTGAGCGCTGCTCGTAAGTAAACGATCAAATGTTAGTAAATTAATGAATTGAGTGAACGAATTGTGTAAATATTAAAATGAAACTTAAGGTTACATTTAATCGAACTTAATAAAGCTATATAACATGGTGGAGAGGTTTTGCTTCCAGGGGAGGGAGGTAATAGCGCGATTACGGGACGCTCCGACGTCACGAAGTCGCGTGCAACATCGATCGCTGCTTTCAGCGAATTTTCGGTTCTCGTTGATGCGGAGCACACGCCTCTATCTATGATGTTCAGCAATATTTACAAAAGGAATTATTATCAATGCGTAAAAGAAGGGGAACGGCACGTGCTTTCGTCGTCATTGATGACGACGATGGATCTTTTGAAATTCCACGAGTCAGGCACAGACCAGTCTTCCACTCGGCTATAAATATCAGTATGAGAACGGATCATAGTTCGTGCTTTTCCTTCAAATTATGTGTCGGAAACGTTTGATGGGTAAAAGGCTGTCACAAATTGGCTAATGTCTAAGAATTAAAAAGAAAATAAAGAAATTGATATTCCAGAATATATATATATATATATAAAGAATATTATATTTCGTAAACTTTTAGAGGATGAAGTTAAGACTCTGCAGCTGAAATATCCCTCCCAAAATATTACCACTCATTCCCAAGCTAATCCCTATCCTGGTAAGACACTACTTCCTTTCTTTCCTTTGGAATTCTCTTCTCCATATCTTACATCTTTTTAATTATTACCCTGAAATATCAAATATCTTCTTTTTACGAAAAAATAATCGACTTATAATCGGTACTGTAATATAACATAATATAACACAAGATATATTTTTACAGGTGCTTCGATGGGAATGGGTATCACAGCCGTCAAATTAACGGCGCTTGGTCGGCCGCAGCTTCTGGTTAGTTAGTACCTTTATTTCTGTTGCTGACTTTAATTTGTATACCTATCATTGCAATGAAATAATTTTTGTTTCAGTTACAATTGTCAGAGGTAATTATGCGGGCACGGCAATATACGTCGGACGTTATCGGTGGTGAGGGTGCCGTTCTAACGCATCACGCAAAGCCTGATGATTTTAGGAAAAAGTTTGAAGAGGCACGCATCAAAGACGAGGAGTCGGTGCAAAAGTTCCTTCAAAAAATTCAATCGGATAAGGAAGGGTATGAGTTTCAAAATCAAGAATTTTAGCGATCTTTTAATAGAAAACGTCATATTGCAGACATAATGGATATTTTTATCTACAGTGTGATTCATCTTTTTCCGTGGAGTGGTATTCTAGACGAAAATTATGAACTGAGTGAAACGTTCCAAGTACCTGATATTAAGACGGGCAAAATGGTTAGGCTGATGTCGCAACTCACGTCCAAGGAAGAGGAAATGTTCAGAAACATGATTAGGCGTCTAAACAATATTGTCATGGTATGTGTTAAGTAATGAAACTTTTTTAATTTTGAAGTTTATGACTTTTAAATTATTTTTTATTTACAGGTGGCTGACAATCTGGATGTTCGTATCATGATAGATGCAGAGCAAACGTATTTCCAACCGGCTATTTCTCGTTTGACACTAGAGATGATGCGCAAGTACAATACGAAAAAGGTAATGTCTTAATATTCTCAGAGGATCGCGATGTTATCATTTAGCTACTTTTCAGTGAATGATATTCTCACTGCCATTTGTCGGTCTACTTCTCAGGCTGTGGTATTCAACACTTACCAGACGTATCTACAGGACGCGTATAACGAGGTGAAAACGGATCTCGAACAAGCAGAACGCCAAAACTTTTATTTCGGTGCTAAACTTGTTCGCGGCGCATACATTGAACAGGTTTGTGAATATTTCTCATATTTCTTTGAATAAATTTTGAATGGCACGAAATACCGAAAAGTTCTAATCCAGGAAAGGGCAAGAGCGGCAGCTATGGGTTATCCAGATCCCACGAATCCAACTTTCGAGGCGACGACCGAGTCCTATCATAAAACACTCATGGAGTGTCTGAGGCGGATGAAACAATACAAGGACAAAGGAGAAGATCCTAAGAAAATAGGAATTATGGTCGCCTCACATAATGAAGATACCGTGCGTTTCGCGATCGAGAAGTACGTGTATCACCGAGATTTAGTTTTATCTTTATTCTTACTGTTGGAGAATATGTGTATTTATGTATGTGTGTCTATATATACAAAATAATCTTTTTACCTTTTTTTTTTTAGAATGAAAGAAATTGGAATTTCTCCAGAGGATAAAGTCATATGTTTTGGACAGTTGTTAGGAATGTGCGACTACATAACATTTCCACTGGGTATTCTTTAAATTCAATTCTTTAAATTAAAATATTTTTCTTGCGATGAGGTAAGGTATATACATGCATTATTTGGAATGCAATTTTCAGGTCAATCCGGTTACTCCGCATACAAGTACATCCCGTATGGACCAGTTAAAGAAGTGCTGCCATACTTGTCACGGCGCGCGCAAGAAAACCGAGGTATACTGACAAAGATCAAGAAGGAGAAACGCCTACTGCTGAATGAAATCACGAGACGTATAGTGCGTGGCAAGATCTTTTACAAACCCAAGGGCAATTATACTCCGGTTTGAACAGTCGATCCGTTTAGTTGCACACAGACAGAATTTTAAGTATCAAATTTAAGTAGTGATTGTAAATTATCGAGAACTCTCCTGAAAGAACTTTATGTGGACGCTTCGGTTTGAAGTAACTGATTGAAGTAACTTGACGGACCTGTTACTGTGGTACTCGGAAGAAAGAAAGCGAGAGCATCGCGCGCGCGTCTGCGCGCGCGAGTGTGTGCGTGAGATTTTAGGATACACGCAGTGTTATCTATTATGTAAAAATCGCCTTAGTATTGTCGAATATACCGATGCTCAAAATGCTGAGTAAAGCTGCAGTATATATTTCGTTGCTCGTTTCGTTCGTCGTTCTTAAAGAAGATGCCAGTGATTGTGTAACAATAATTTGGTTTCACTCACGAGAAGGTGTTTTTACAAATATCGAGCAAAGAAAGTCTAAAACCAATCAACTCTTTCTACGACTAGTATACAAAATTATCAATAGTTTTTTTAAATGATTTTCTGTGCTCAGTATTAAAGGATCGACCGGGATCGTCAGCTTTTTCGCTATAAAACGCAACGATGATGATGGTTAGAAAATCTTACATCTGTATTTTTAGTACATTTACGGTTCTTTTCAAGTTTTACAATTTCTTTGAGAATCTCGTCGAATATTTTCCATGTGTACATAATACACGCGCGCATCAATTATTTATGATTCGTGTTCACCTAAATGTCTTATCGTCCATAGTATCGATAACATTAAAAAGGAGGAGAAGGATAAGAAGAAATAAAAGGTCATTGCGCATAAGTCGAGATGTAATACGATTTGTTATCGTCTCAACACTCACGGTAAAAAGAACGTAGTACTGTTTACTGAGTAGAACACTCGCGATGCATATAGTTATTAGGAAGTAACAATTACATCGCGAATGTTTCCATTAAGCGTATAACACCGATAAGCGTTTTAATATGTGGTCTGCGAAATAATGCAGAAATGATTGAGTAAGGGAGAAGAGACAAATAAAACATGTATTACGAAAAGATAATTCTTAGGAGTGCGCCAAGATGAAAGTATAATGAGATTCAGAAGTATCTTAATGAGAGACGTGCGGATTTTTTAATGCTCTTGGATAGCATAAAGCAGAAAAGAGAGAGAAAGGAAGACAGAGTCGTTCTTCGTAGTGCACGCGTCTCGAGTCGCGATACAAAGGTGATTTTTGGCTGATGATAACGGAGAGATCTGCGAGAAACGCGATATTTCTTTTGTGATACGTTAATAGTACGTAATTAAGTCACGTATACGTACACGAGATATTAATCCCACTTTGCTTCAGCCTAAAATTGCTTTCTGCGTTACAAGATAATCCGTAAGAAAAGCGTATGGCGTTATTGGAGAGCACCGCAAATGCTGTCGATAAAAAAAAGAGATTATACACTCCGTGATTATTTCTTTCCAAGGAAGAAGATGAAAAAGGATCGTTTTAGAAACCATAAATTCATGCCGTGATTCGAATAAGAGTTTTAAATATTAACAAATCCTTTTTTCATCCTTTATGATAGAAAATATCTTGAAGGAATTTATTAGAGAAATTTATTAGAGATTAGGCGATCGATCTGATTAATGAAAGAGAGAACTGCGTTTCGTACAATTTAGCGTTACTCGTCGGTATCCGATGCGGAACCATAATTCGCGTCGAAGATCAGGCTATCAACGATCAGCAAGTTACGATATAATTTAGCCTTTAAGATTGTACAAGTGTTTTTTAGAAGTTGCGTAGCGCATTCTGATATTCTCAGGCCAGTATTTTCATTATACTCGCGATAGACGGTTCAATAATGTATTTCTCCAGTCGGTACTATTATTCTTTTTTTCTTTTTTTCGGACTCGCATTGTCAATAGATTATACTCAATCATTTCTTTTCTCTGAACGATTTATACGCGAATGCAGTCATTTGTGATCTCCTATCTTTTTGTTCTGTATTCACGTTATACGAGAGCGTTTATGTTCGGAGTATGTGTGTATGTAGCCTACATTTATATACCGTAATAATCCAAACGAGATACGTTTGCGTAGAGTATATCGCTTCGTAGAGACGCACTGCGTGCGCGACACTGATCGATTCATGGGAGGAAAAGGAAGAGTTGTAGAAACGAGTCAAAAAATTTCGCTGTGAATTATGTGTTAATGCTGGAAAAAAGAGAAAAGGGAACCGAGAAACATGATCGATGAAGAAATAAATAAAGGGGCATTGTTACAAGTTACACGGGCTAATAGCTAAAATGTTTCCATGTGTCTATATGTGTATACTGACTATCCATGGGTGCGTGCATGTATGTATGTATGTATGTACGTGTGTATATTTCTAAATGTTATACATTGATAAATTTAATTGAGATTCAAGGCTTTCTTCAAAGCCAACTAATTCGTGCTCTGTCACGCTCTCGTGAGAATGCGAGTTTCTACTCGCGGTCCCGTTAAGACGTAAGTTGCTGACAATAACTTAGATAGACAATGACGTGTTGACGTGTGTATATATACACAGACGTATAATCGGTGTATGAGATCTATCACTCGCATTTATATCTTTTTATTGGAAGTTAGAAGAGAGTGGAGCGTGAGACTGATGCGTTCCGAGGATATGGAGATGTTGTCATCAGAAACCGATGAAGAACCGTCGCGGAACTTCCAAATATTTTAAATTTGAGTGCTCGGTGTTTCGACTGTCAAAGCGGTCGAGTGACGAGATTGACATCCATCCTTAGTCGAATTTCCTTGTAGTTTTGCGTTCTAAGAGCTGGAGATGATTTCACCGATTTTCTTCTCTTCTTCTTACTCTCTTACGTGCAATTCTTTCTTTTTATTCAATCGATACTTCGAAGAAACATCGATAGTTGGCTGGTTTACAGTCCCAACGAGCTCTTAAAAGTTCACGTATCGTCAAGTCAATGTTCATTAACGAGGAAGAGAAGCTCGGCGAAATCTGCCATGAGTCTCGTGGCGATTAGCGCTTTTAGTGTATTAGTTTACGAAGTACAAAAATGGATACAACCAACGATCTCTACGATGAAAGTAATTCCAGAATTAAATATAGGAGAGCGGAGGGAGGATAGAGGAGGAAAGTGCATGCGATTTGGAAGGGATCTCGAGCGTGTTCGCTTTTTGGGGGAGATGAACGGGTGGGTGAGCTTGAGAAATGGTGATTTTGCGCGTCGCACACGAAAGTGAATTAAAACATCGATCGATATAAAATAAGATAATATTTATTATTTCATGAAATACAGATAATATATGCCTTTCCCCAATGTCACTGACGATATACATTCCTTGCTCCGCGCCTCGCTAGGACACTGAACGTTCTTTTTGTTTTTCGCTGTCTTCCTTTCACGCCCCTTCAAACTTTTCTTTTTTTTTCTCGCCTCGCGGATCAATTGATCCTTGGCGAACCTCGGAAGTAAGCGAGTTTATTGCTGAGTGAAAACTATGGATTTGCCTGCGAGTGTTTTCGTGTTCCAGCGATTTTTCTCTCCTTCCACACCTTGGAGAACCTCGTGTTCTTTCCACTCTTTTTGTTCCCTCGCCGTCGTCCTGTGATCCTTACTCTCGATCAAGCGTAATACGATTAACTCGAACATCGGAAAACATGTACGAGGCGCATAAAAAAACTTTACCGTAAAATGGGAGATAGATTCGTGCCGACGGGATCCCAAAATGTGGTCTCGGAAGTATGTACAATGATCAAATAATATTTGATTATATTTCTGATTCACAAAATTATTGTTGATCTAAACGTAATTACGTATTTTTTTTCGCCAGTGAACATTAATTAACAAATTTCAATTTATTCGACCCGTTTGGCCAATTTTATTGCTAATAAAATTGATTAATTACACATGTTTCTAAAGTTATTTACTGATATTTATGATTTCAATATTGATGTAGTTTGGGCGCAATGTCAATAAGACATATTAGCATGCGTTTTCCATATCCGCATTAAATGTAACATTCTACATTTGAAAAGGACCCAAATCAGAGGTCGAAACGTTGTGATTATTAGTAATCAAATTGGCCAGACAGGTCGAATAAATTGAAACTTGATAATCACATATTCCCGGTTTGAAATTATTGTTTGCATAAATTTGAATAAAAGTGCGACGTGAATCGTGAAATAAAAAAAACTTTAACCCTTTGCTGGCACCGTGGAGTACCAAAAGTCCCCATTTTTAAGTGAAAATGGTCATTTTTTCGTCCTTTTATCTTCAAAAAAATTTTTTTTCACAGTCACTATTAAATTTGATCAAAATAACCTATGCCACATGTATTAAGACAAGTATCAAAAAATATCTGAGAGTTTTTCTAGTAAAAAAATCAGTAGCTTCCTCGCAGCAAGCATTTTTATGCCTGGGGTCTCAAACAGCCCAATGTGCCAGCTATAAAATTCTGGAGAGTGTGCCAGCTAAGGGTTAACACATATGGGTTATTTCTTTCGCGTTAAGAGATATCTTAAAATTGTTTCTCTCTTCACGGATGACGCAAAAAGTCTATCCCCGTCAATGCGCTCTCCGCATCGCTGCTCCGCAGTTTGTACGGTCGTGCAAACAATACGCTACGTCCCCGTCGTGGGGAGGCAGATGAAAACCAGGCTCCGTTTCCGCCGGATGATGTATGTCAGTGATATGTTACCCCCCTCCCCCCTCTGATCGTTCTAATTTAACATTCGACTCGCCTACACTTGTAACATTAAACGAGATAACACTTATTAATCTCCCTTAAACTTTACACGATTACAGTTTTCGCATTTACCTAAATCCTAGGATTCGTAACAAAAGCGTCAACTGACGATCTGTCGAACCGGGAGATTGCTGCTAACACAATCTTGGGAAGGTACCCTAAACGTCTAAATGTCTCGTAAACCTGACGATTTCCGCGATTCGCGCGAGCGAATAGCTCCTTTCTTAGCTACGGAATATCAGCGGAAGTCGCCGTTGTTTATCTATTCGGGAAAAATGTCTTCCCGACGTCATCAGTCATCGTCACACACGACTGTTGTTGGCGAATTATCGCGCATAAAAAAATGTTACCCGAATTATCGCGCTGTTTTAAATCGTTGAAGGCGTTTACGTTGATGGCTAGACTCGCCCCTAAGCGTCAATTTGTCTTCGACCTTGACGCCTGATCGCGACTTTGCGGGCTCAGCTCGGCGCTCGCATGCCGAGTGTGATCAGTATACAAAAGAATACACTCTCGGGGAGTCATTTCACTCAAAAAAATCGCGCAAGGCTTGCGTACGATCATCTACGATAGACAGGGAGGTTTGTGTATTTGTGGGAGTACGTATATATATGTATATATATTTATATATAGGAGTCTCGCGCAGGACGATTATACCTTGTAACTTGGCTTGAAAGACATCAGGTACATCTCGACGTTTTGTTACGTCAAACGACGATTTGTTCGAGTGATAGAAAACGGTACGCTCGATATTAGAATACGATATATGTAGATTTACGTGCGTGTGCACGTGTATGCGTGTGTCGTTTCCTCGCTATTCAGTCGTGTGCATCGATCGCACCGTAGCGAGAAAGTATACGTGTGTACATGTACATATGTACATACACATGATTAAAGTGTCTGTATACACAGCCGTTCCATCCAGCTTCGGAAGAGCGCTCCTCATTAATTGCAGCTCGAACGCGCTTGGAGGGAGCTTTAAAGCGCCCATCGATCGTCGCCATCCTCGCTCCAAATTCGCGGTAGAGCGAGAGAGACGGAGAGACAGAACTCTCTCCCGAGAGTCGAGTGCTAAATAGGACATTGCAATAGCTCAACAATACCCTGCGCTCACACGCCGGATATTGCATATCGAGGCTGCACGCTATCGGTACACGCTGGATTACACGCTCCCGCGACTAATTCTTAGCGCAAGCTCGAGAAAGGAGTCTCTCTCTCTTTTTCTCATGTGTCAAGGCTACGAGGAGAGTAACGATCTGGTTCTCTTTGAGTTTTTTTTTTTTTATAAAGCTCCGCTTTCGAGATAGAGAAAAAGAGAGAGAGATGTATATAGCACTCGTAGCTACCATACATTCGATACAGTAGCACTCTCGTTTCGTCTCTATCGAACGACACGATGACGCTTAGGAAGCAGCGCGTTCGCGAAAGGACGTCTTCCTCACGAGAGCGTGAAGATCGAGGAGCGCTCCTTCGAACCTTCCGCGGTATCGATGGCACTCCTACGACGCTCCGGTTCCGCGACGAGCAGCACAGGGTTCTTCAGCAGAATATTATCGTCGCCATCGTCGGGCAGGCCGTAATCGGTGCGGCAGGCGAAAGCAACGCTATTCGCCCTACGCCGCGTTTTGACCTTTAACGTCGCGCCGCCGACCTGCATCTGATGTTGCTGCTGTGGTTGCTGCGGTTGCTGCTGCTGCGGTTGCTGTTGCTGCTGCGGTTCCTGCGTCGTCAGGCCGCTGCTTCTGCGGCTACCGCGTCTCGGTATCCCGGTCCACGATCTCGTCGCGATGCCGGATGGAACGGCTCGTTCTCAGTCTCCTCGGTGTCTAATCTCGGTCGTCGTCGCTGTCTCGACACTGGTGGATCCGCGCTCGCTCGCGGTCGAATCGCCTGGTCATAAGGGCGCCAGGGTCTTGCCACGGCGGGCGAGACGGCTCTCCAGCCACAGGTACGGCACCACCGCCAGAACCAGGGTCACGGCGAGGCCCAGCACGCGATAACGGGTGCACACCGTGCCGTGCAAGCTGAGCGCGAAGGTCAAACCGAGCCAACGCCAGAAGAGCGATGTCGACAGCGGCCCTTGCCACGCGTTCGGATACAGGCCCATTACCAGCGCTGAAAAAAAATCAAAGATTGAGAAGTCTCTCCTTTGGTCTTCCCCTTTCCTCCCCCCTCGTACCCTTAACTCGGAACAATTGCCGTTTTTACGCAAGAATGTCTTATTCCTTAACTACCGATTCGTATTCTCAAGATTTTTTAAGAGAAATTTAATTTAAGAGAATATAATTTAAGAGAAAGAGTATTTTTAAGAGAAGTGTAAATTAAGATACGCTATTTTTGATACTGTTTCTCTCTCTACGCTTTTTCTTTTCGCGGATACAAAGATGATATCTCGTCTTTTGTCCGATTTGCTTGTTTGATACGATTTTATACGGCGTGTGTACAATTGGCGAACGGCAAACTCGCATCCTGACGACAAATGCAGACGACAGTGTCGACAAAGCGGAGCCTGGAGATCGCTTCTGAAACTTCAGCTTGGCTTAACCACAACGTGGATTCGTAGTTTCTGTGAACCATTGACCATGGTTTGCGAGCTGTCTTCGCTCAACACCGCTTTGCCGGTCTGACGTCCGCGTGCTGCAGAGATCAAACAAGACTTACTGTATATCAGAGTTTCCCAGATGGAGTTACAAACTCCCCAAGCTGCTGATATGACGTGGAAGAGAGCAGGGTCGTCTCCTGTTGGTCTCCAGGTTACCAGAACAAGTAAAAGACAGGCGTGGAAAGCGAAACCCACGACTAGAACGGAGAATGGAATCTTTTCTGTTTCTGATTCGTGATTAACACATTCAACATGGTCGGGCCAGAATTATTTTCATACATCTCTACCTTTAATCGTAAATGGATTAAATTTTTATTTTTTTATTTTTTGTTGTATTAAACTCATATATTTTTAAATTGACGTCTTAATTTGTCTTTGATTCTAAAGTATCATTTGTTTTTTTACATATCTATAGATTTATTCAGGTCCGACTGTATTATTATTATTGAATTTGAAGCGTTAGAAATCACTCACCTACGACGAAGTACCTTTTAATGTGCCTCAGCAGCATCGAAAGCGTCGCGGCGGCCAGAGCTTGCAACAGAGCCAAGCTCAGGAAGCTTAAGGTCACCGTACCGGCGCCGCCTAATGCGCATACCACGTATGCCTGTGTAAAGAATGATTTTTGTAGCCATTTGATTTAAAAAAATATACAGTGATTATGATCTAATATAAGAAAATTTACAGAGTCACTCGAGTCGCAATTTGTTAAATATTTCTTGTGATATGATGATCGACGTATCACGAGACGAAATAAATAAATAAAATATCTTGTCGACGTCTCGAAGAGAGAGAAAATGTAAAATATCTTTTAGCCTCCGAATATAAAATAATTTATTAATTGTTTATTGTATAAAATAATTTCATAATTGACAATTTTTGAGAAGAGAAATCATTTAATTCCACCGAATTAGATAATTAAATTAAATCTCGAGACAATTAATTGTGATATTTTTCATAAACATTATTGAGCAAAAAGAATGTCAAGTTTTTTATCGATTTGTCTCATTTTACCTCCATAAAATCAGCGTAAATGAAGCCCTGTTCCAATCCGATGAACAACGTGAGCGGCGCCGCGAGTTGAAGCTTCGGGTCCTGAAACGCGCATTTCACGGATTTGAGGATGTCCTGGACGCTAGCGCGGTCGTGGTTAGCCTGAGGTTCCTGCAGCCTCGAGTCGAGGAACGCGCAGGATATGCCTAGACCGAGAACCGCCAAGCCGAGCCAAATGCTGACGAGGACCCTCGACGTGCCCGACGTGATCGTCGGTACGTAGAGTGATTCGTTGTAAAAGTACATCTCCTCCGAACAGTACTCGGCTCCGCATACATCGCTGTTTATTACGTTAGACGGTATCAGGTCCGTTAGCCTGATGAGGATCGAGGTGATGAGGCAACCTGAAATCATAGAGATATTGAAGAATGAGACTGAGTATGCAGCATTAGAAACAAAATACTATGTATAAAAATAATATCAGTATGTACATTAATGCATATATAAATTATTACATATAAAAAGTTATTACATATGTAAGTATATGAAGGGAATTAGAAAAAAAATACTTAAGCACACACTTGTTGAGTTACAATGCACTAATCAAGAGATACTTGAAATAAGAATCGCCACTGAATTAACTTAAAATTTTTATGAAACTTGTAAAGAGTAAAATGGAGGAAAATAATAGCTGTGACGTACCGATTGCGAGACCGATATCTTCGGCTAACTTGATTCCCCGGTTGAGCCTTCTCAACAGGCACTCGCGTCGTGTCTCGTCGGGATCTTCGGGGTCGACGCAGACCAACGCCAGGCTGGTCGCAGACACGTTGATGTGCGATGTTCTCGCCAGGAAACTCGAGCTGGCACAGCAGCCTAGGATCACGTAGCTGGGCACGAGTATATACCTGGCGATTTAGAAGAAAAAATGCTATACGTATATACATACATAAAACTAATATATGAACTAGTCAGAACTTGGGAATTCAAAATTTAAAATTGACTTTTTGATTCGTCTCATCTCTCTTATCAAATCGCGATATCAATGCGACGAATGCAATCGTTCCTAAGTTGAAATTTCAAAATTCGAATGAAACGAGCGACCATCATACCATTTGGGGTACAGATGTACGCCGACGAAGATAGCAGTGACTACGTGACTCGCGGTGATCACGAGATTCGTGCCGAGCCGTTGCATGACGATGGGCGCGAAGCAGCTAGTGACGGCTGCCATCATGTAGAGATAGGCGAGGAGCACCGGACCCATACGGGGCTCGAACGCCCCCAAACCCGCTTGCAGCGGGAAGATGGGCAACGTGGCGGCCGAGCAGCTCGCATGGCCGAGCAGAAGGGCCGCAATGTGACGAAGAATGACCTTACGTGGCGGCCTGGGTCCGGACGGGGTTGCACGAACCGCCGCGATCAGCCGGCGCACCGACGACGCGCCCGCCGACGAGTTCATGGAGTCACGACGTCTCCACGATAGCGCCGAGGTGCGCGTCGACCGGCAGGAGATCGGCGAGTACGCCGCCATATGCTGCAAAAGTGAAGAAAATTAGAATAAAAAGGCGTGACGAGCGTGACTCGGCTACTACTTCAAGATTCAGCGTCAGTTAGACACACATGTCATAAGAAGAGTTATGATCGTATGTACGTATACGTGCAATCGCGAACCTATTTTTCTTCAACGTATATTCTCCGAATCTAGTCTTCTAAATTTAGATCTAGTTTCACAGATTCAGGATCTCGATGGTCTCAATGTCAAATTGGACTTTAGATCAAAGTCTAGGTTTGAGCTTCTACCCTCCCCTAAATCACGTAATGCTGGATCTTGAAGTGATTTCAGCTATTATTACACAGAATATTCATGAAAATTAGTAGAGACTTCGATCGATTAAGCTTAGCGAGATCTCTCAGAGTGTTGTCATGTGTTGTCAGTACCTCCAACATGGCATCGTTGTCGCACAGGGTAGAATGATGATGCCCGCTACTTCTCGCGCGTTTATGCGTGTGCGCCAGCGGCGGTGGCTGCGGCGGTAATCGCATCGGACCAAGACCGCCAATCGGTGCCGGCTTGTACACCGGGCTCCCCAACTTGTCCTTGGACAGCTCGTGCAGATTCGGCAAGGAACCCATCGTTATCCCCGCCGGTGTTCTGTCGCTTCACGATTACGCTTCGTGTGATGCCTCCTCACGCGCAATCAGGCCCCTCACTCGAACTCATTACGATCGGGTAGCCGCCGTCACGATCGACGTTTTTCCTCATCCGCAAGTTGGTCACCTGAATGGAGAGAAACGAACTTTTCGCACCAAGCGCAACGATGCTCTGTTTTCATGCGTGGATCAAACGTTTCGGCATGTTGTTCAATTTTTGAGATTCAAATCTGGTATAGAAATGAAGAGTTCTGCGATTTTTGCGAACTTGGTACATGTGTCGGAATTATTTTGTTTTGTACTTTTAAAGCAAAGAATACAAAACAAAAAGCGACGTAGAAAGACTCAATATGTTTTAAATTACACACGTCTGGAATCATTAAAATGACAGTTATCCATCCTGATGGCAATCTCCTTCGAACGTCAGATAAAGAGTCGCTTAACGTCAGATAAGGAAGTCAGCCACGAGAATCTCCACACTCCTTGCATAATTCAATCGAATGATACTCACGCTAATTATAAAAACGGAGGAAAAAAGAAAAAAATAAAAGAACGAAGGATAAAAATCGTAGCGGTCACCCGCGCAGCCTTGAACGAGAACTTGCCGAGCGAACTAGACATCGGCGTAAATAAATATTATAAATGAGACGTACGAGCGTGGCCTACGTCGAATGGTTTTCATCCAATCGCGTGATGAATGATCGGCGATCGGTGATCGACGATCGGCGATCAGCGGCTGTAACCGGAAATTTATAGGCGAATGTAAATTTGCGCACCAAACGGGTCCGCGATCGCGTCATTTTCCTTTTTAATTCCGCCTCGGCGGAAAGAGGGGAAGAAGAGGAGGAGGAAGGGAAGAAAAAAAAAGGAGCGTGATCGCCACGCGACGCGACACGCTCGCCGCGAATGCACGGATTGTTATCTGCTTACGCAACAAGCACCTGCTTTACGGCGCGCACATGTCCCCTTGGCAACGCGCTGGTCCCCGTTATCGAGACGATCGGATTTATTTCTTGCCTCTATTCGTATTCTAATTTGTAACTGTCAGATCTCCGGATTAGCCTCGCATTGGCTGATCTAATGACTGGGAAAACTTACAATTAGATGAGATAATGGAACGATTTTCCAGCTATCCGCTCAGAAAAAAAGGAATTTAAATTACAAAGTATGAAAATTATACGAAGAGTAATAACGAAATAATTAGCCGCGTCTGTTTTCCGTTTTATTTTTAAATGTCACGAGGCAGTCCAATTCTTAAATCTGTGAGTCTTTAAAAATTCTTCGACTCGCGATGTTCCGTGGCATCAAGAATATTTTGCTCCGCATCGTTTGAATCGTACATGCGAGAATAATACCCACAAGGACTTCTTCCGGAGGGTGAAACGTTTTCGAGTCGGCACTTGTCGAACGAGATCATCGAAGAATTCTCGACTTTGATTGACAGAAAGTTTCGGAGAATAAATGATAGGTTGAAAATGATTAGTTTGGCCTGATCGATTTATGTCTCTCGATCTCATTTGTTCAATCCTATTCCATTATTTCGACACGTGATGAAACTGACGTAAATGGAAATCTACCAAAAAAAAATCCGTAGTTAAGTAGGTGTAGCCAGAGTAGACCGAAGGTGAACTAGTTTTCGCACGCAAAACTGTAGTCATGTTCTCCAGGAATCCGCGGGAAAGATCCAGAATAGAGGAAGAAGAGGGGGAAAAAAAGATATAGTCAAATCAGTAAACAGATCTCTCTGCTGTGATAAAAAAGTCTGATAAAACATAATGATTAACATTTAAACTCGAATACGGAGCATAAAAATAACTTTGTTGTTACAGAAAAAACTGATGATACTGCATATTCGACGTTGCAACGACAAAAATTCGCTACAACTAACTTAATTTTCAAATAATTATTCAACATAATAACAAAACGTATTTAGCAGAACAGAAATTGTTTTGCTCTTATAGCTAAATAATTTACTAATTTTGCAAAATTACTTTTTAACTTCAATAAAATTAATATTCTTAACAAATCGCATTGCTGTCCATATAACAACTGATGAATGATTTGTTAAGCATAATTAAGTATTGTTAGCATAAAATATGAATTATTATATCGAGACCGATGGTAAAGACGAACAGTCGTGTGAATTCCTCTAGGAAGAAACGGGCTCTGATAGTCGCAGTTCCGGCTGCTTCCGCCACTGGAAACCCTTTGCCCTGAAAACCCGACGCGATAATCGCGTAGCTGCATCCTGTGTGCGGTATTCGCTGCGTGGATGCTGAATGTATCTCGCGGCGTTGCAACGACGTGCGTCACAGGGGAAAATGCGGCCGATGCGACACGGTGCTGAATCGATATTTCGTTTTTCAGCACTGTCCGCGCTCCTGACCTTGGTTATTATTCTCGCGTCGGCCCACGTAACGTTAAAGCTGCCGATAATTACGTGGGTTTGCGTCGGGTAAGAGGTACGACGATTGAGAATGAAAAAAATGCTGCGAACTCATCATCTGACGAGGTCCTAAGGAGAATCGACGGCCAATGGGAGAATCGGACGATCAAATTTTATTTTTTAACTGAAATCGATTAATTTTCCTCCGTAGAAAGTAACTCGATACAATCAGACCGAGCTGATATTCTAAAAAATATTGATAATCCTACGTTTCTATCGTGTTTCGTTGTCTTTCAACCAGAATATGATTATTTCAACACGGAGTACCTGATGAAGAGACTAGAGTTGCGCGCAAAGTAGGGCTGGGTTTATTTTTCACGCTACGTTACGCACGACGGTATTATAATAATGCGGCTGTCGGCGAGCAAAGTCGAAGACAACAAAGTGATGTAGCGGTTTATCAAATCGTACACATGGCCGAATACTATATATTTAGATGGAGAACATTTCAGACGGGACGCTTTTAAATCTTGCTTGAGGAATCGAGGAGACCGAAGATCGATGGGAAGAAAAGTACCTTCACTCACGAGAGAAGGAACGGAGCTTACGTTCTCGCGTTTACGCTGCGGTTCAACCGAACAATCGCCATGGTCTTTGCCGACTAGAGGCTGCCGAAACTCAGCCAGTCGTTCCACAGTGGGTCGTCACGATCGCCCCTCGTGAGGTCGAAATCATCGCTCTCATCCCGTGCAGCAGCAGCGAACCTCGTCATCGGCGTTCGCGACGCAAACGTCCCTCTGGAACCTAAATCACATGCGTCGTTTGCAATGTTAAGTTCTCGGCACTCGTTGCACTCGCGAGACCTGAGCGTCTGGGGGACCAATCGTCGGGGACTATTCGCATCCCGGAGTTTAGACGTTTAGAGATCACCGCGGGTTTTGATGATCCACGCTCATCGCACGAAGCTTCGACGCACTCGTCGCAGAATCTCGGATTTGATCGCGCTCGATGTTAAGACGATGGTTCGCGTTTCAAAATCGAAATTGAATTGCAATCGCGAGGTCGTGCGCGAACAAATCCGCAGGAATCTGATTTCGCACCTGCGAAACGTCGGTGGTTACTGAGGGCAACGTGATGACGATATCGAGACGAGGATTGACGCGTCGCGAGTCGATCGCCATGAATCACACGCGGAGTCTGTCATAGTCACTCTGGGGATGCTGGGGAATTGTTATTATTAACATCGAGACGACGAATCGAATTAAGTACGAAACACGCGAGATGCGAATTGCGGAGGACGCGTCCGAACACTGTCATACGTGCGCGCGAGATTTCCCGAGTTGCAGAGGAGGATTCAACTGATGCCTCCTCTCTGTATCTACGAGAGAGAGAAAGAGAGTCACGTCAGATTTCGGAATCTCTTCGGGAGATGTAAACACGGACTCGATCCTGCGGAATTCTAATCTCGTTCAACGTAGTATGAGCTTCTCGCTCATCGTTTTCGAAGACGCGAGCGGGATCGCGATCGACGGTGATCCCGGGATACCGATCCACGACAGGATCCAGATCCTGGGCCGACAAAGGGACGACTCGCGGAGCGGCTCCGTCTCTCTGTATCCGCAATTCGGTATCGCTCGGTTCTGCTCGAGCCAGCTCGGCTCGGCCTCCTCTTCTGATGGTCGATAACAGCGAGAGTGCGTACTGAGGGTGCGCTCCTTTAATTCCTACTGAATCTCTCCCGAGTGTGATTTTCCTCCGAATCTCACTCCAGCACGCGAAAAATCCTGCCGCCAAGTTTAATCGATCAATTAGCGGTGGGGCCTTTATTAATCCGATTGTCGGCAAATCCAGTCACGCACGATCTGTCAGGCTTTGTTTTTCACGTAAAAGTGTCGCTATCGGTGCACGCCTGTATTTTCGTAAAGTCCCAAAACGTCCAAAAATTACAAAAGGGTAGAACTCGTTCAAATTATTGAAAAATCAAGAGGTAAACGCAGGCGCGATAAGCGTTCCGTTTCTGAAAAAACAACAAAGCGAGCTCGGATTAATTGGCTTCGAAATTCCAATTCACTTGTTAAAAATCAGGTCGGGGTCACTCGTGAACGATATTAAATGATCCCGTAATCAGTATCTACGAGACACTAATTATCCGCTGTTATGGGGACGAAGGTTTCCGCTCGCGAATCCAACGGCCTTCCACGGATATGCACGCGCCGCGAGCGTGCAGTTGCATTTTTCGCTTCTGTCGCGAGTGTCGTCGACGGTAACGTCGATTGTCGCACCTGTCACGCGTAACTGTCACGTTTTACAACGGGAGAGGAATCAAGCGCGAAGTTGAAAGCGATTCGCGATATCAGCAGGTCGTAAAATTAATTGAATTGGTAAGGGAGAAAAAAAACGCACATACATTTTTCTGAAAAAATAGTAAAAAAACGGAAACCATCAAAAGAGTCTGTAATTTTGTAAGAAATTCTAACATTCTCTTCTTCTATTTTTTTTCTAATTGATAATTCGATGATCAGAAAAACGGGTCGACGGTCGTTCAATCAGAAAAATGGATCGACGATCGTTCGATCACTGTCACGACAAACTCATTCGGACGTTTCAATGCTATACTTCTAAGTTTCCGTTTGACTCGACAATTTCTATCCGGTTGCATGGATGTCCTTCGAGAAAAGATTTGGTGAAAGACAATAAATCTATCGTGCAGTGCGCACATTTGTGACATTATTAATTCGTTCACATCTTAACATTCATATTTATTTGCAATAATGTAATTAGGAGACTACGATCAATAAAATAAATAAATGTTCGAGATTTAAACGAACATGATTTTTTCCCCGATAAGACAAAGTCCTAAATTAAACTTGCGGACAAAGACGCGGATCTCTCGAAGGAGAACGACGCGATGAATAATCACGGTATGTGGTATTATCTCATTTAGTCTCCCCCAAAGATCACATTCTCCGATTAGTGATCGCAATCGCGATCGCGACAATAGGACATGCGCGTCCTGCTCCCGTCTCTCAAGGCGAGACAACGAATCGCCTTTGTCATTACACAGCGGTTAAGAGCCATGACACACGACACAAGCACGGAGAAGTGTGTCAATGTTACGGCGATCGCATGCCAGGTATCTATGTATAATACATACTTGCGTGTCGCTCTTCGAGCCGCGGGGTTAATCACCTTCTGCCCTGTGTTCTTAGTGATCGAGACCGGGCTTTTCTCAAGCTAATTGTAAGAGCAATCAATGATCGTCAAGGGGCCGTCGTTTTGCAAGTTCGAAATAAAATTACAGATCAAGTTAAGTGTTATCGAAGTTCGCAGGTATCAATATAATTATTTTTTGAATATGCTAAGATCTCATTATTGATCTCGCGTAGCGTCTCCAAGTACGGCCACATTAAATATCCGGATGAGACACCTATGATACACATCTTCTGCTGCCAACGCGCGTGACTTCGCGCTGCGAAGGACTTGATCGTAACGTTTCCGTGGCGAAGCATCACTCCCCGCCCTCCTGTCTTCTGTTCTTCCCCGTCGTTCTCTATCAGCGATGATATAACGAGTAAGGTGCAAGCGGTCAAGTCGCGGCGCGACCTTGAAAATCGAAGATCGAGAGTATCCCCGCCGTGAATGGTGATGGTGGTGGTAGTCTCCCACTGTGGTCAGGTGTGTAATTACACATATCGCGAGTCCTGTCCCCTTCTTTCTTCGTTAGACGCACGGAAGGTAGGTCCGATCCTTGGATATTTTCTTATAAACGTACGCTGATTACTGGCTCGCGTCATTTGACGCTCCACCCTCCTGTACGCGGAGGGATCGATCCGCGGGATCATTCCGTTCTCTCGTTACCTGATTCCTCCGGCCTCCCTTCGTCGTCACACGGCCGATCCAGTGCAGAGAAGTGGGTTCCTTCCGATCTTCTCTAGAGTTCGAGGATCGTCTATTTGTTGAAGGATACTCGTGAGTACACTCTCTGAACCCTGTCAATTTCCGAGATTTCAAAGTTAAAAACAATCTTGTTCGCTCTTTTCAACAATCAAAAGAACGTAAGCTCCTTACTGCTTACCACTTGTTGAGGGCGAGTGAGAAGTTAAATCGATAAAAGAACATTTGCCAAAAGAAGTTTCTATAAAGATATTACGAGATTTTTCATATGTCTTCCTTCTATTTTATCGGGGATTTGGAACCCTCTTTCTTCCGGCATACTTCCGGCAATATTTCGTGGTATACAGAGTATCTCGTATTCTCCACCATTCTAATAAAACGTCAAACATTAAGATCTGATATATGTCACGTACTTTCATACTAAAAGAAAACCGACTTTAAATTAACTGAAGGGACAACAATAATTTGAAATAATTCTGTGTAACATTTGGCGAATTTTGTAAAATTCAATTGGAGTTTAATGCGAGAAAGAGCAGTGAAAGTATCGAGTAAATGTGTGAAGAAAAAACAATACATACTTCGGGCATGTGTAATATAATGTAACAATATGTGCGAAGTATCATGTTCGCTGACTTTGTTCCGTACTACTTATACAAGGCTTGGAATGTCAATAGGAATATAAATCCGCGCATGTATTTATACGTGATTAAGTAAATTAATGTATTTACTCGACTCTTCTGTAATAAAAGAATAAAGTACAATAAATTAAAATAAATCTAATTAATTAATTAGAATTAAATAATCTAAAATAAATTATTTTTACTAAAGATATATCTTTTGGAATTTTTTTAGATGGTATATTATTTCTCGAAGATATTATTCTGAGACAAAAACCCTTGGAAATCCGTAGAGTCAAATAATAAGTAAATTTATTCTCTTGCTCCGTATGATTAGGATGCGATTCGTTTTCAACTTTCGCTCCCGATCGCTCAATCTTGGTGACCAAGCGATTAATTAATTAATACCCGCGCGATTATCGCCTCCGCTATTCCGCCGCTGTTCCGCGCCATTTACGAGGCTCGTAACTTGCGATACGCCTTAGAGGCTCGTTAGATCCGCATCCAATCCGAGATGCCGACGCACGTTCCACACCCATAACGTAACAATATGTTCGTTCAGCTTTCAACTTAGCGCAGGTCTCTAATTAAGTCACTCTCCGGTGCAAAGCGATTGCTTTGTCAATAATTTTTTGCTAGCGAATCGTACGATTCATCATACATCATACGCGTATCAAATTTTTCATGGTACATCATACGTGTATCAATATTTCATGTGCCATGGGTCGGTTGTCCTAATATCTAATTTTTGTGCTTTCAGTCTTATTGCACTTGTCTAAATCTCTCACAGTTTCGCAAATGTACTTTGTGTTTTGTGAATACGAAGCTGCGGTCTATTTTACGCTACAATGCTTCAAGGCGTTCCTCTTCGTCTTGCTTTAATAAAGAAAGAAGCTGTGTAGCCTAGATCTCTTGAGAGTAACAAACGCACACTTATAGGCAAAGAAAATATAAGGAAATGTGCTCTCGAAAACGCTCGCAAGATGTAGCGAACGTTAATAAAATTATTTGTAATCTCATCGAATAATCGCGGCTGACAAACGTATGAGTTCATTCAGTATCGTATCATTCACGAGTATCATCACGTTGGATTCGTATACTATATGAATCAGCCAATATACAGTAAGCAGTGACCGTCGTGGGTAAATTGATAATAGATAACATTTTACGTAATATATGTTTATTAGGTACGAGAATCCGATACGGCTTTAAATAACTTATTAATTGATATTCATCCATAACTATTCCACTTGCCTACTTTACCAGTTTTTCCTGGTTACCGTATCTTCGCTTCTGATTGCGATCGCGTGTTTACGGAACCGTGTGTACCCGCGACTATTTGCAAAAGTGACGCATACATTTACTTTAATGCAATTAAATTAAATTTTATTTAAAGTGAGAAAAAGAAGGAGAATCAGAGATTGCGATATCGATCGGAAACAGCGTCGAGGACTCTGAGGAATCTAATTGCTAATGTCGGAGATTTATATTTTTCATTTACTCTCGGTGTAAAACTTTCACCGAAGAAAGGTCGCCATTGGAGAGCCACTCGTAAGAGCGCTTTGCACGCTTCGCGGAACGCATCCCGTATAAACGACGACGATGTCCGTCGCCCCGCGGAATCCCTCGAGTGACGCTGGAAAAATCATTAAATCCAATCGGCCGGAAAACACTACTCCCTCTTTCCTCTCCCCCGCCCTTCTCACCGGGGAAAATGAGACGGCGAATGGCTTTTAATCGATCGACGGCGCGCGCGAACTCTTCTCCTGAGGCGACGTATAAATAATGTATCGAAAGAGAGAGCCCGAGTGAACTGAGTTGCCGTAAAAATACATACCCACGAAAATCATTGTGCAAAGACCCCTCGAGAAACGCGAGAAAACGACGCCGGATTGTCTCACTGATCACGTCGGTGAACGGAATTGAGATACATATCTCCAGATACACGTGCAGTTCGAATATGAGTTACGCATTCGCATTCTAATCACTTGTATTCCGCGCAATTCGCTGTTTATTGTCCTTCGTTATTCGCGCATTATTCGAGCGAGATGCACGCATCGTTTCGCCTTGATGCACTCCTCCTTTTTTTTCGTTCGTTCCTGTGCTAATTGCTGGAAAACGCGTGAGCGTACGGTGCATAACGGTGAGGTTCTGTATCGTAAATCTGCATGAATTATCACGAACGAAAACTTTTAAGCTGTTAACCAGCGAACAAAACGTATCTGCAATCACGTGCAGACGCGTGAATATTTTCTAGACTTTTTTCGAAGACGACAATTCTATCTATAACTGTGAAATAATAGTTGAGATACGATAGTTAGATTTTATCTGGAATCTACGAGTTTCTACGAACGTGCAATTACGCGATCGTTCATTAACAATACAGTTTTTCGACGCGCTCGTTTGTTCCGCTCGTCGTGACGTTGCGGAACGGTTTTTATCTATCATTAAGTATCCCCTTTTAAGTTTTCAGTATTGATGTAACGCGAACTAATGACACTTCTGAGTAATAAGATATGGATACGAGTTATATTTTCTGAACGTAAATTGTATCTCTCCTGAGATATCACAACACATCGTACGTTCCTTTATTTTCTTTCGTATTTAATCTGCGAGGCTACCTTCGAGCAATTAAAGTTCGACTCCCAAGTTAAACTTGTTTCTTCAAGTCTGAGTTTCTATCACAGTGATAAACAGCAAAAAATAATTAAGCCTCTAACCAGAGTCTTAAATCAGGCATCAGACTTTTGACCCCTTTTTTATTGTTTCATAACATTTCGATATTCTTTTGCGAGAAATCCAATAAATGAAATTCTGCGAACAGTAGCAAGATATCTTCAATCCTGCGAGACGTGGAAGTTTGAAATCCGTTCGATCTCGAAGATTTTAATTGCAGGAAATGATCGAAAATAATCTGAGATTGGCAGATAATATCGCAAAAATTTGCGCGAGTTTGTTAGCCGATGGAGTTGCAGCGACTAATCATAAATTATACGTGTAATGTATAATAATGGGATAATGCGTGACAATAACAGTAATTTCACGCAATGAAGATTAATTGTATATTATACTCGCTACTCGTCGAATTGTAAAAAAAAAAAAGAAAACACTTTGTAAAATTGCTAAGCGTCGAAAGATTCATACAATACAAATATAAGCTATAATAAAAAAAAATTTGTTAAATCATTAAAAATTGTACAGTCGTAATCGTCCACATCATCCGCATATCCGAGATAGATAATTCTCTGTAATTATTAAGTTATAGATCGTGCAGCAGTTATCGTCGACGGTTTTCAGATTGTATCTCACGGAGATTACAATTACGAGCGACTTTTTCGTTCGAATTATCTCGCATCCGCAGAATCGACAGAATTTATTTGCGCCAAGATTGCATAATATTTTTATTACCTCAATTTTATTTGCATCGCGAGAAAATACTGCAAAAAGATACAGCGCGTAATTTCATGTAGTGAATTTACCCCGCTCATTACGACGCTATTTATGCATCTGTCTATCACTGATGATGGCGCAACCGTGGCCAAGGATTTTTACATCAATAAATCATAGCATAATAATTCTGATAAAACTTCCTCGCCCTGCAATGAACCTCGCATCACCGTCGACGATCGGAATCATGTAAACCACAATTACACCCTTCAATTGCAATTGTCCGACGACAAATCACCGAGACGGATATCATCTATTCCTATCGTCTAAGGCAAATAACTATGCTTGCTTATCGTCGGCTGTATCAGTGTACCGTTCGCGTGTGTAATTATAGCGGATTAAATTACAGATTCGCAATTCATACATCGAGCAGACTTTATCGCTGACAGAAGCAGTTCCTTCAGCTCCGATCAAAACCGTCGAAACAGCGAAAAATTGTAATTTATCGCTGTTAACGCAAACATTTCGAGACTATCGCGAGACGCGAGGTCTCATTGCCAAGTTTACACCTTGGCATTTGCCATTGATCATTAATTAAATATGAAAATCAATGGACGAATTCCTCAAACATGTCTCATCGCATGTTTTTTTTTTGTCAATATTGAAATATTCATTATTCGAGACATTCGGTCACGGCTCCTTTATCAATCTCTTGTTTCTTCAAAAATACCTTGGTCATCTTTTTACGTCCGCCGCTTTGTCTAGTGAAGCGTAACAGTTTTTGTTCTATAGATCGATTTACCTATGACGTATCTCGTTTAGCTCCGTCAGCTTCATCTTCATCTCATTCGCCTTACGTAATTTATCAAATCAATACTTACGTGTGACGTAAATTAAAGCAGAATAAAATAATTAGAAGAGTACAATTATACAAAAATTAAAAGAGTCATAATGATCAACGAATTGACCGAAAGTTTATTTTGCTTAAAGCGTGTTTTATCGTGACCAGAGCATTGTATGTTATGACATGCGTTCTGATATCATTAACGATATGTACGAATGATAATTTTCGTTCCATCTCAACGATTTTGGTTCAAGGTGATCCGGCACGAGGCTCGTGTCTCAAGCTTCTCGCACGTGTACGAGAACACGAGCTTTTCAATCCGTGTTCACTCATAATTACACGATTCCTTTCCCATTTATTCTTCCTCCGAAGATGATACTTGTGCGCGTGCGATAAAAAAACGAATGTTAATATAAAATTACGAAAATGATGACAATTATGTGATGACGATTAATTTCTGTTATGCGAGACTTTACTTTGGTGTTGATCGTAACACGTGCTAGAGAGTACACTCGTCGTCGTAATATGACTACCCTTGATTCTTTAACCCGAATTCGGTATCCCTTTCGTAATATGTCACGACGTAAAAATTATATAAATTTGTGATATGGCACAAAATTTTCTTAATATAATTTGGCATTTGCTACACATTTTTTTTACCACAATGTTTGTACAACTGCGTTGCCTCAATTATACACAGCGGACTGTTACAAATTAATTCGTCAATTGATAAAGCATATCTGCAAGTATGTGGTATATATTTTGTATAATTAATAATTTACAATAATTAATAATTAATATATTTACATAATTAATAATTCACAAATAATTCATAATTAATAATTCACAAATAATTCATTCAAATAATGATTCAACAGCGTTCATTTCGTGGCATTATTAGCGAAAATCTTTCTAGGGCAGTAATTATTTCTCACAAAGAGCATTTGTATCCAATTAGACCGTTCTCTCTTTGTGTCCCGGACCTGGTGAACGTGTCACGCGGAATTCGCTCGCTCACTTTTAGGGTCGATGCAACGTGCCATTTGCGCAGCGTTATACGTAAATCGCACCGGTGGAGAGACCTTGAACGATCGTCGGCATGGTACTGACCGCCGTAGCTGTTATCTTAGCCAGGATATTGAAATTAGAATGCTACTGTGCCGATCGATCGTGAATAATAAAAACAGTTTCGTAACGACTTCCTGTCGCGTTTTCGATAGCGATAAACGTGCGTAATCGGCATCTTTCATATTCATGAACGACGCGAGCCCTCGGCGAAACAACACATTTTTTCTCATTCAAAAGATTAGATGTAATGGCATTCTAAGAAAACTAACATTAGAAACCTAACTTAACGTAACAAACCGAGAATTTCTTACTATGGGAATCCTTAAAAATACGATTCCCAGGCTATGCATGCTCGAAGATGCCACTACGTGCCTCTTACCTACCATCTCGTAATTCAATCTGTCGTAATTTATTGCGTGCGACGTTTATCCGCATTCTATCCGAATAATGCGAGATCGGATAAAAGCGTCGATGACTGATATATTCTTCGCTGGCGAACGCGACATTTGTAATTCCCGTCGTATGTTAATTATATAATCTTACACGGCGTGCAACATGAATGGGAGATGATTCTCCTTCAAGATATGCATTTTTCAGATCAAGCGAGGATGTTACGTTCGACAATGCAAAAATTGGCATTTCTCTACAAGCCTTACGCACTGGCTTTAGTATCGGTCGGCTATGTCCTGGCAGAATTGGGCCACTTTCTGATAGGTAAGTCCCAATGGTGACTATAGTATTTCTTAAAATTATTAATTTGTGTACACATTAGTCGACAGATTTAATCGAGTGTGCACATGAATGAATTTCAAGCAATCATATTTCGCAGAATTTGATGTTTTTCACTTGCCACGCTAATTTCGTGGTTCTCAGCACATTTGATTTTATTAAACAACATCGATTTCTCAATTGGTAAGGTGTGACGAGCAAAGCGATCGCCGAGGACCTGCACTACGGCGACATATCCTGCCAATTTAATTCGACGACGCTGTCGGTGGCCGATCTTCCGGTGCAATGCGAAACTGCAGAAAATTCCAGCCAGTGAGTCTCGATGATGCTCCAGAAAACCCCGGCTGGAAAAATCGTTCCGCCGGGAGAATTGCGCGTAACTGTAAGCGCAATTAGTTGAGATTTGCCGTTTCGTCTTGTGACAACTCGATTTCCTTGCAGGTGATTGATTCACTGCGCGCGGCTTAATAGCGCTAAGTCACGTATCGGCAATGAAACGAGATACTGTTACGAGATACTCGCGAGAGGACACGCGCCGAGATCGATTGAGAGTCGTTAACGTCCCGGAAAAAACTATTAAGTGTCGCGAATAACTTTTCGCGTGATTCACGACGCGAGAAGCCTCGTGTAAACGAATAGTATGCGATTTGCGAGGCAAATTGATCATGTTGAACGCAGCAATTTCGCGTTCGTCATCGCGCCGCGCTTACACTCGATCCGCTCGTATAACGCGCTCTTTGTTGTTTGCCGCAGCTGTCGATCCCTGGAACTGAACGGATCTTATTACTGCGAGTGGAATTACAACGGCCTCGGGCTTGACTATCAAATCTTGGCAGGGCCTAGTTTCATCCTAGTCTACACGATCGTCGGTATTATCCTAGGTGTCGCGGCTGATAGATACAACAGGTAAGCTGCGATCGGATCAACTTAATTACGAATCAGAGGTCGAAAAGTTTATTATTAGTAATAAAATTGGCCGGATGGGTCGAATAAATTGAAATTTGTTAATTACGAATGTCGAACCTTTGCTATCTTTTTACTCTCGCTCCAGAGTGAGGCTGCTGACGGCCTGCACGCTGGTATTCGGAGTCGCCATCACCCTGAGTGGGGCCGTGTTGGAATACTGGCAGCTCCTTATTTTGCGAATGGTCCTGGCGGCGGGGTAAGTCTTGGTAATAACGACGGCGCTTCCGCTTTGTTCGTTCGCAAACGAATGAACGGTTCGATTACGATTCGACTCGCGCCGCGTTACATTAAAATCCGAACGATTAAATTACAGCGAGGCGGGATGCAATCCGCTGGCGACTGGTCTTCTGTCAGACTGGTTCCCGGAAGAGCAGAGGGGTCTCGTCATGTCCATTTTCAATTGGGGTATTTACGGTGGTTACGGCATCGCCTTTCCGATCGGTCGCTATGTACCTGAACTGAATGCCTGGGATCTGGTGAGCTAATATCCGATTGACATTGTCTTCTTTGTATAATTTTCTACCTCTCTCTTTTTGCGTTGCTTTTCAATGCCAACATGTTCCGGGGAATAATTGCTCGGTATACATCCCGAGATCATTTCCGCGCGGAAGGAAAGCACAATGAAGGTCATGTTGAATTGCACACCAAGTTACCTCGATAGCGCTAACGAAATATTTTCGATGATGAAGTACGAATAATAATCGAGTTTTCAGAATGCAAAAATTCTGATGCAATCAGAAATATACTGACGTCTTGAATAAACTGACGCAAAATAATATTGACAACACGATAAATTAAATCCGAGATATTAAGAGATAATAAGAATTAATGTAATCAGATTGAGCTGTTAATTGGCAGGGCTGGAGAACTTGTTATTATGGAGCCGGAGTGATCGGCTTAATCATCGCCGTCTTCACCGGTCTGACGCTGACCGAGCCAGAAAGAAAGGCGATCGGCGAAGAATCGGCCAATGACGGGGAGCGAGTATCGGTTTGGAAAGTGCTACTGCAACCACGCATTATTCTCTTATGCTTCGCTGCCAGCATCAGACATTGCGGTAAAGGGCAATACCTTGAAGCGAAAGGATTGAGATACATATCGAGGGTACATTAGCGATCTAATAGAGCTTGCACTAATCCAACGAATTCGTCTAGCCGTGACACTCACTCTCTTCTCTCTGAATATTTAAACTAAACCTAATAAATAATAAATAAAACTAAAATCTATATTCGAATCTCGTCGATCTAAAGAAGGGAACAAAAATCGAGTCCAAGCGATAATTAAGGTAATTAAACCTCTTTGAGGCTCAAAATTAAATTTATTTTAATTATTTGAAATTGATTTGGTCGTAACTAAATTTGCAAACCGTCATAGGCTAAAGACAGACAATTTTTAGCAAGCCCATTTTCCTCTTCTGATCGAGCGATTCGTTTCCAATCTATATCACAATCTTTTTCCAATCGCACGTACTGCTTTACGCAAACAGGACATTAATCGTCACTTTCTTTTTCAGGCGGCTTATGCTTCGCTTATAATTGCGACTTGTACTACAGAGACTACTTCCCGGACTACGATCTCGGCTGGTGGCTTTTCGCCGTCACGATCGTTATCGGCAGTATCGGCGTCGTGGTCGGCGGGATAATTAGCGACAAATTTGTGGAAAAAATGGGAATTCGTTCGCGTGTAGCGTGTTTGGCGATCAGCCAGATAATTGCGACACCGTTCGCATTCGGGTCGGTATACTTCAATCCTCTTTGGGCCATGATCACGCTAGCAATCTCCTACTTCTTTGGTAAGACGCGACGTTATTAAACTCTGAATTCAAACATTCGGTAAAATACTAATATATATTTTGTACAACGATTGTTTTTCAATTCAACAGCCTCGTTTTGTTTTTCAGCCGAAATGTGGTTCGGAATAGTGTTCGCCGTCGTGGTGGAGATTGTTCCTCTAAATCTGCGATCGACCACCGTCGGTGTTTTCCTGTTCGTCATGAACAATATCGGCGGAAACTTACCGATTCTCGTCGAACCCACCAGAATGTCCATCGGTTTCCGGGAGTCGTTGTATATTTATTACGCTGGAGCCTATGGTATCAGTAAGTAACGGAATAGGAAATTAATTCTCATTGCTACCGTATAATCGTTTACGTTTCGCAACTGTTTGTGTCGTTGCGCTTTTTATACAATAGAAGATGGTTTTTATAAAAACAATCAACTCTCTCTCTTGATATTATTATTATATAAATATTGATGAATCTACATAAACAGCTGCGAAAGACAACTAGTAAAATTGCTCTCACAAGTTTTTCGTCATGGAAGAAAGTGGGTAGTCGGACGATAGTATGTATCATATGTACTTTGTATGTAGGTTCCATCCTGTTCTTCTTCACCATGTTCCTAATGGACGGTCCCGCGGAGGCGGAGAGAAAAGTGGATAAGGAAGCTCCACCGGCATACGACAATAGCACATTTACTAACGACGATGGCCAATTGCCAACGTTGGAGCTGTCGGCGTTTCCGGCGCGGCCGCCGATCTACGAGCATTCTCGGTTATGAGCTGGAAGAGGCTCTTGCTCCAAAGAGCGTAATGTAAATAGTATCTCGAGCTATATTGAGCTACAAATCGTGTAAAAATCATGTACCTAAAAATTAGCTGCGTTAATCCATTAACGTTGATCGAAAATTTGTTACAAGAAGACGTCTATAGCGCGGATGATTTATATTTTTTTATTTATAATGAAAAAATATCAGACACATTTGTGATATTTTTTTGCGTCTTTCGTCGATCGGACGTTAAGGGGTTAAAGTTCTTCATGTTTAGATTTGCGAAATTGTGCGTGTTTTACCAAGCAATAACTGCGATATATTCTTAATTAAGAGATCAGTTTTGTTTGAGACACGTTGCAAAATGTTTACGCGCACACGACGGATTACGTAAGGCTCTTGATAAAGAAGTTTACGAAAAGCTTGATAAACTCCAACAATCTTTGAGATACGTTTCTGTGTTCTTAAAGTGAAAATGTGTAACAAAGAGCGCGCCAGATTTTTTATTTTTGTAAAAAAATAAAAATTAAGATCTTACTGTCTGCTAAAAGAGATTGAGACAGCAATTGCGATCTGCGTCGTTTAGGAATGTCTAGGATCGAGCTATTAGGATTGATCGTTTTATCGAATAATGTACGCACACACGTGTGCATTCATGTGTTCAGCGCGGATTGCATCTCGCAAAAAGTGTTTTATTGAGAAAGTCACATAAATTAATATTAAGCTATATTAATATTAAGTGGCTAATATTGATTTTGGTGTTATCACATGTAGACAGCCTGTCGAGTTCACCATGGCGGATAATACAAAACGGTAATGACATATCATACATTTTGTTGTACCTATAGACCACGCTGATGAAACGCTACACACAGGATGCGAGTAATTCTACGGGATACGGATTAGTAGCGCTTGAGATTCGCTCCGTTCATCTCTCTCTATGTACAAATTATTTAATATAAATAAACGAGTCTCTACACTTGTAATGTACAAAAGTAATAATCATGGAGGAGGAATCGCAGGATGTCCTCTCGACGGGACATGGCGACGCTTCGACGAGGGGGTCGTTTTGTCATGAGAAATGCTGTGTACATATCTACATATAGAGCGTACGGACGACACGTGTTCGACGTTCTGCAAATAAATAGTGTAATGTAAATAGCTTAAGAGTGCACGCCGCTGCAACCAGATTGATCTACCTACGTGCGTCGAACGATGTTGCAATTACGTCTCGGCAAACGCAGATAGAAAGTGGAGGGAGGGAAGAGTGGGGAAAAAGTATGTGTGGATGCAGTGCGTATATAAGCGTAAAGACTAAAGCCTCCTTTCGGGTTCGGCGAACTCTAATACTTCTCGAGCCAGTTAACACCTGACGACTTAGCGCGAATAATGCTCTTAATACTAAAACGGACACTTCCGTTTAATAAATATCAAATAGCGGTTTTGCGCGTCGGTTCGTCAATACGCAACGACTTTGTATGTTTATTTTGATTGCAACACAAGGCGATGATGCCGACGTGATATTATTCAGCTTTACGACAACGTCTGATCGAGTTTCCAAATCCACGTCGTTTTCGAAATCAACGGTTTCAACGTCCGATTGCGTCGATACATTTTTATTCCGTCAAATCAGACCTCATTATACACAAGTGAAAGAACGTGCTGTCGGAAAAAAGATAAACCGCCCAGCGCAAATTCGCATTGCTCGGTGTCATTCATACCACATTATCCGAAAATAAAAGATATCTCTGGAACACTTAAAATCAGTGACGAGCAAAAAGCATGTCGACCCGCACCAAACATACAAACAATCCTTTCATTTCTGCGACCACATACTCGTTACTTATTTCTTTTGTTACTTATTGTCTCAATCGCTCGAAGTCGACGAGCTTGTACGTCATTGCAGGTATAATTTATGCTCGCTCTCCCTCTCCCTCTGCACCGCGCATATTCTTTCTCCCGTATGATCGCACCAATCATCGGAGGAACTAATTCTCTCACGATTTCGATGCGTAGAACTCCACATAATTTCGAAAGATCCATCGCGAGTCAACACTCCTCCGTGGATGTGCTGGAGATCTGTGTGCTAGCGCCGCTGGAAAAGCTGCTCCTGCAGGTCTCGACAGCGAGAGCGGTGTCTGGGACTTGGACGAATTGCACCTTCTCCTTGGGCCACCTGTTCCTGCCGTAGACGCAGTTGAAAATGTTGTAACGGTGATCCATCTCCAGTTGACTCAAAGTACTGCTGTGTCGGCGCTTTAGCACTTTCTTCGCCATCAGGCTGCGATTGTTCTTGTACGAGAGCTCACGATGGAAGCAGAAGAACTTGCGCAGCTCGCGTTTCACCCGTCGAGACCGATAGCCGAAGAGCAGTGGACTCGCGTAAGCAGCCAGGATCAGGAAACTTAGCGCGACTACGTCGTACTCATGCGGGAACAGGTAATCCGAGGACTGTGGTAGATTCTTGATCACGCTCAATAGCACGTACGGCGACCAGCAGATTAGACCCATTACGATTACCAGCGCGCTAATTCTGGCTGCTCGGGTCTCTTCGCGATATCTGAACAAAGAGCCGTTGCTAATCCGATGCTTTAAAGAGTTGATGTAGCTGCTGGTGCTACGTACACTGGCCACTCGGTGCAACGTGCCTGGCTTGCCGGGCGCCGGCGTGATCGTCACGATAGGCGTCAGAAGACAAGACGAGGGCTCCAAACTATTGTTGCCGACGTTCTCCGTGTTTCTGCCAATCGCATACGATTCCACGTTGGCGTCAAAGATGCCAGGTCTCGACAAACGGCGACTGGGTCGTCTTGATCTCTTGTTTTCCAAGTTACCAGTGTTCGACGTCTCGTTTTGTTCCCGTTGTTTTGTCTTGACCGTGACAGACATCTCCTCTTCGTTGACGAAACGAGCCGTCACCTTGACGGAGTCCCGTTTAAGATCTTCCACATCGTGCGACTCTTCTGTTCTCTCGTATCCAGCGGCCGAAGACAGAAAATAACCAGAAGACTTTCGATCCGCCATCTCACGAGTTGTTTTAGGAACTTTCAAAGAATCGAAGTACTCGTAGCGTCGCTCGTCGTCTTCAGACTCGGAACTACTCGAGTCCGCCCCGGCGATCCATCCGGTGGATTCCCCAATCTCGTCCGTCAGATCGTACGAAGATTTCCGTCTCCGACCCGCTTCCAAGTCGTGAAACTTGTTCGTGACAAGGTCCTCGTAGGACGAAACACTGCGTTCCTTCTTGAGGTAGTTCGTCTGCAGATCCGCTGCCTCCGTCAGATTATTATCGTCTTGATCGCGCGACAGCGACGACACTTCCACCGGTTGCAATCCTACCGTGAAGACGATTCCCGACGATGTCTTCTCGTCGCTCGGCCCTGTCTGTATAGCGTCCGACGATGATGAAAAGGATCTCCGACGTGATATCTGATTGGCCGAGTGCGCGGTCTCGCTCGTCTCGTCGATGGACGAGAGACTCGAGATCTTGGGTATTCTGCGAAATTCCTCAGGAAACGGATCACCAGATTGATGCTGCGGCTTCGTGTAACCGTATGGATCTTCGCTGAAGCTGCCCGTCGAAAGAATCGGTCGCGAGCCAGTCCTACGAGTTCTCTCGGAGTTTCGATGCGCGGCTGAATAGATGCTGACATAGATCCAGCAAATACCGGCGAACGGAAGTAGATACGCAAACACACTGTGCACGACCGTGTAAATGAGTCCGTAAGTAACAGAGTCGTTGGTCATGGTACGGAAAATCATGGTGGAGTTGTCGACGCTGCTATCGACCGACTCGATCGTTTCAAGCAACGTCGACGTCACGCCGACGATCTCCTCACTTGTCCCGTTGCCGAAGAACGCGAACGCGGATTTAATCGACGTCTCTGCGGTAACATTTGGCGCGAATACGTGTCCGTGGTAGGACGAGTTGTCCAACAGTACCATCGTCGTGCTGCAGGACAACCACAGGCTGCGCGGACTCGGGTTCAACGCGGCAATCAAGCCGAATACCGTCGAGACCAGCCAAATGGAAACGATCAGTACAGCCGATTTGAGCTTGTCGATTCGGGCTCGATAACGCAATGGGTCCACCACGGCGAAATACTGATCTACTGCGATCAGCAGGACCGACAGTACTGACGACGTGGTGACGAGCGCGGTGGCACCCTCCGATATCGCGCAGATATTGCTGGCGGCCGATGCGGACGTCGACGTCGACGTCGACATTGGGTCGAACGGCGATGCGTCCGATGTCGACGTGGACGTCAGAGTGCCTGTTGCCGTCGGGCCGTCCATCATCAGCAACGGGTTCAGTACAGCGCATGTCAGCAGATTCGAGACAGTTAGGTTCATCACAAATCTGAAATCGAGACAGAACAGACCATTTTCAACATCGAACGCTGATAATGTCCGACATGCGATTCTGATTAGTGATGAATGATTGAATAACATAGTTCATTGAAATATGAGATAAAATTTTTTACAAGTAACAGATCAATTATAAGATGAAAAGAAAATGAGATGCAGGATATAAATATAGGATGAGGAGAGAAAAAGGGAAAGTTATTATTAATATTTTATTATTCCATTTCGCACGTGCCAATTTTGAATCAGTATGACTTGATAATTGAGACCAATGTAAATGACGTATAACATGACGTTTTCTTGATGAAAAACGACATTAAAAAAGATATAAAACCACAAATGACATTGAAAGGAAAGTAAGATTTTTATCATTAAATTATTTTGCTAGGCTTTTAATTACAAGTCACGTGTTATTTTAACAAACACGTCATCATGTGTGAATTGTATCGAATCACTTAATATTTGTATTCCTCGTGGATGGGTTATATTCGCCGTTTCTGCCAATGTGACAAATTCATCTCGGAAACGACAGCGTTTAAAGGATTCATGGTATTTCGTTTCACTTGTTTGTCTGTCAATAGATTGACGTGCAAATTCCTTCAACTAA
Organism: Crematogaster levior; assembly: GCA_901521435.1. Lineage (NCBI taxonomy): Eukaryota > Metazoa > Arthropoda > Insecta > Hymenoptera > Formicidae > Crematogaster > Crematogaster levior. Next base: position 82,642 of record CABEGB010001269.1, on the reverse strand, counting down.
AGCTCGCTTTGATCTAAGTTTAGCTCAGAAATATCGTTCGCATTATTTTGCAAAACGTCGGATACGTGATAATGATGAATGAATTTCCCTTTTTGCAAGGGTAGAATGAAATATTACAGAGTTTCAAGTTGCACTGTTAACAGCGATGAAATGTTCTCAAAATACGGAAGGTTTATTATTACATTTCGTTGTGCAGCAGTTGCCAGAGTTTGGTACTCGGAGAGTAATTGATTTCCTGGCTCAGCAGGTGGAAGTCTACGTAACAACAATGATAGATCCAGTGCCGTGAGACTCTATTAATACAGCTTACTAATATCAACTGCTTTGCTTACGCGGGAATTAGTTGAGTCTCGGGCCAATTGAATTTCAATAAATGATAAACATTCATTTCTCGATGTAAAAACATTATTTATGATCACATACATCGAGCTACAGGCCACATTGATTTGCATAAAGTCAATCACGAATTTTATTTTGTTCAGCAAACCAAAGTTATACACCGCAATCCGAATCATGTCAGTCATCTTTACGTCTCATGTGTATGCGGTTATTTTTACGTTATCTGCGAATAAGCCTCGAGTCATTTGCGTGTCGACTAAATTTCCAATGAAAATTACATGAAGACTGTCTACCTCCGTTTCCGCATTACGTCGCATCGACGACAACACGACGAAATCACAAACTGGAATATTTAGACTGGCAAAGTCCCACGAGGAGCACGAGAGTCGTGTAAGTCTATAGAAACGATGCTTCGAAACGTTATTTTATTTACGAGCGTGATGGAAAATACATCCGTCTGCTCTCCATATGCAAAAGGACGCGAACGCAGACAAGAATAATCTTCCCGCTATCGACTTTATGACGACTGAAACTCGGCGTTCTTGATGAAATCATATTTTAATGCAATGAAGATTCCTAGAGATCTGGGAAAAGATCTATTCTATATTCCTGAAGGACATTTCCTGTAATTGAATTTTAATTATAGCCATTAAAAGAATAATTCGAGGCGTTCTAATATGTCTGCGGAATAAATCGTAGTGGGATATAACTATCGAATGCGTGACGAATTTCTACTTATTTCGTTATTTCATTTTATCGTGGTAAAGTCATAAAGTTTGGTCGATTATCGACTCGGGAATAAAAAATGCAAATGTCGTCGATATCGATGCGCACGATGGGTTTATTAACCTTGGCACGGAACGCAACAACACGCGAAGCAAATTGTGTGTTATTTATCACCATGGCGTCTCAGTGGATGTTACGTGAAGGTACGACAACGCCTAAATATATTATTTCCACCCCTCGCCGTCTCTCGCGCACGCTGGTTTTATTTCCAGTTTGGCGCGAACACCCAAGACACGCGTTCGTATTGCATTCATATGTCTCTTGTATCTTTTGCGGTTTTCGCTGACCGCGAGAGTGATTACGCTCATCGTCGCATACGTCAACGAGTTAACAAATTTTAAAAACTGTCGCCTACGAGGATTGACGTCGCTCGTGTGACTGACAGGGTCGTTTATCGACGACAATATGATAGCGATTTTGCAATCGGCATTAACGTAAACAATATTATTTATGCATTATCCTTTTTTCTACGGGTAACAACAACAAACAAGTGCACAATAATTCGGTTACTATCTCTCTCTTTTTTTACATTGAATACTGAAATGGTTGGAAAACATATAAGAGACATGTAGCAAGATGTTAGAGAAAAGTCTCAAGGGATTAATAGCGATAATGAAGGTTGATGATGAGGTTTTTTCCTCAAAACCGAGGAAGGAAGTTGCATGAAGAGTTAGTCTCCCATTTTTGAAAAAATAGCATAGTGTCCATATAGCTTTTTGCTCTTTATTTTTAATGTCTATTTTTATGTTTTTTTTAAATGTAATATATCTATAACTAAGATTAATTATTACGCTGTATGCTATTTTTTGCTATATCTTTTTAAATATATTCTTCTTTTGGGAAATTAAATTAACTTTGGAACAAAGTTTATACAATAATTGAAGTTACTCATTAAAAAAATTAAAATTTTTTGGCATAAATAGCCACTAAAATAAACAGACTCAAGAATTTCCATCTTGATTATGTTCGGCATAAAATAGCTGGTCCACTAACCTGTTAGAGATGGTGCGCAGTCCTGGTCTGACGAGAAATGCGAGTAGAAGAGTCGCGTTGAGGAGAAAGCAGCCGAAGAGCACGAAGCTCCAGGCCGCGATCCCCGGATTGCTCCACCATTTTTCCAGATTTCCCAGGTCCGCAACCGGTCCTCTTCCAATTCCCGTCGCAGCTCCATCCATTCATAAATAATAAATGTATTACGGGGCCTAGAACAGATTGCAATATCGTTTTCGTTAGAACGGTCGTCCGTTGCTCAAAATCGAAATTGATTAATTTAGTGTAAAATTAATTTTATAATATTGAATTGTTGTAGAAATCGTGAATTAAACAAATTAATTTACTTTGAACGAATTCTAAGAAAATTGCATTAGACCATGAATTCCTTGATCACGGCTTATTTCTCGAACAACGCTGAAGAACTTCCTGTTGCAGAATTCTTGAAATAGGTCAATTTCGCGCGACGTTGCGAAGAAATAGCGCGATCCCGACGCATGACGCTCTGAAGGAGTTTCCGACACCACGTGTATTTTTAGACGGATTTCCCCGTATGCATGTACTGCAAAAATATCCGCGTGGACACGCACACGCGTGTCCAATTGCACGTGCGCAAATGAGATTTTAATTAAGATCGTACGGAGACCTTAAGAAAGAGACGAGTGCACGTGACGGGAAAATATGCCTTTTGTGCTTCACGCGAAAAGATGGTCCCTCACAAACATTGTTATACTCGTTTATAAATAACTTCCCGAACAAATACGGCTGATTTAAATAATAAAAGAGAGATCCTCGGAAATGGGGACCGAGGTTAACGTAATGAAGACGTCTTCTGGATACAAGCATACGTTTCTTAGTCTCTGTCTCTGTCTTTCTCGCACTTGATGACACGTTATGTTCTCTTTGCTGATAATAAAACAGACTGATCTAAGGAGATGAGTGGGTGCTGCGGTGAATACAACTTTAAACAAGGAAAAACGCACTTTTGTTCACCGTGACACTCGAGGCGCGCAAACAGAAAGCGCAAAGACGTAACATGCATTTTTAAAATAAAGCAGCACCTCTCTCTCTCTCTCTTTCCTTTACCCGATTGACGTCAACTAATGTTTTTTGATTGATATTATCACTATCCACTCATTTTCTTTACACCACTCTCACTTCAATGATCTACCGCGATTAAATCAATAATCTTTATCACGCACATTTTTCCATTTATCTCTCGAAGTGTTCGTCGCTTTTGAAGTGCCTGTTTAGACGTGGTGCGATTTTTAACGTGATATACTATCAAGATAATCATTTTAAAATCGCATCACTCCTAAATTTCCTGATACTTGTAGCGTGACGCTGTAATCACGATAAGAGTTATTTAATTAGATCTAGAAAATTCCTCACTTTTTAGACTTTATACCGCCTATTTAAGACGGCTAATATTTAACGTCGTAAACTATAATGTTAAATGACAATGACCTAAATTTCGTCAGTCTATCGTAATCTGTAAAATATGCCGAGATTTGCTTTGACTCGTCTAGAAAAATTAATCTTGAGATATTACCCTGATATGACACATATTCGTCTCTTTCACGGATGAATGGAGAGAGAAAAGTCTATGTAAGAGTCTTTGTACGATATGTAACTCCAAGTTCCCACACATTTCTTTTCTGTAATGAAGAATAACGGGAAAGAAGGTAAGCCAAGACAGAAGTGTTGTCCATCATGCCGGCGTGCAGTGATCGACTTTACACGCTCTATTACTGCGAAATCTGGCAGCAGTTCAAGATTTGGACTGTTCAGAAAATGAATGAGAAGGTGAAATAGGAAACGAGAGAAAGAGAGAAAGAAGAAGGAACATCTCGGAGGCATCAATCCTGCGATCCGCAGACAAGTCGTTTATTTCCGTTTTCACGAAACTCTCGCGAAAAATGTTCGCTCGGAGATCCAATCATGCAACATGCATCTAGCCAACATTCGAACGATTTATCATCTTGGTTGATCAGTCCCGAAATCGCATTATCGCATTACCGACATATCCGTGATACTCGACGACGCGAACGTGCCAATGGAAACAAACAGAATCCCCCGTGATTTTATGAAGCGAGTGATAACAACAGCTGAGCCGACAAGACTATTTCGCCGACATATGACGGTCGTTCTTGTTACGCAATAAATGCGCGATCCCATTTAAAGATGGGATTATTCCACGCTCTTATTCCACAGTTATTCTCTCAAGCTTGCCTCCTCGACACGTGACGGGGGAATGACATTTCGAGTGAGACTTTTTATGTTCAGTGCCGAGTATTACGAGTGAAATCGTCGCGATATGTTCAGCAGTAAAAATTGTAACTGTCTCATAAATGTAAGACATTGCGAAAAAAACTGAGAAATAAAAGGCTATATTTTTCTCTTTACTCTTTATATTTTGGATGGTACAATATACAGCTATTAACGTCTTCTTATCTCAAAAAGTGTTTTAACCATCCGTGTTTCTAATTTAAAAAAAAATTAATTTTGTACTCCTTGCAGTTTGTCAATCACATCCTTTTCCAAACTTTAGGTTGAACTTTAGTTTGACGCAGCTCTTAAATCACATACGCATTATCTATTCTAATCAGTTCACATTCATCTGTATCAGCGCTCGACCGGATGACAAACTTACAGCTGCCAGTTCGTCACGTGCCGCGATTCGGCGTCAGATTCTTGAATCGCTGTTATAAAAGGCCTCTACACGCGTACCGATTATGCGAATTTCGCTGCGTAATGCATGCATCTTGTAACGGCACTATTTTTGCGCGCTGACTCGATAAAGCGCGAAATCGCTTCCGCGCGAACGACCGCGACAACGTCTGCCATTGTGTATCCCGCCAGGAATAGCGCGCAAAAATCTAAACAGAGTCGCGAGTCGCTCATTATCCGCCCGCCGATTGCGCACGGTGCGATAACAGGACCGCCGGTAGCGAATTCGAAGCAGATGTCATTGTCATTCCGCGCAAAGCGTGCACCGCTCACGTGACGGAGTCGACATGGACCACGATATGTCGGCCCGCGCGATGCGGGTACGCGGAAATGTACAATACATATCGACAAAATTGGCGACGTCGGCGACGCAGCGTAACGCCTCCGACAACTCCGATAAGAAATCCGTTCGAATCCGCGTTTTCGATGCGCGTGTCAGCGACGTTCCTTCGCTGGCATGTCGCAACCAGACCCCAAGCGAAATCTTCCACGAGATTAACGTCACTGGAGTTATCGCTCGTGTTGTAAGAACGATACAATAATACAACAAAACGCAATGTCGGACGACAGTTTCGAAAGCCCCGCGTGTTTTTCACGCGACGGTTTCCCTGTAAGTCTCGGACAGCGAGATACAAGGGCGACCCGTGGAGCACGATTTATCAACGAAGACAAATATCTTCGGATATCTCTAATGCACCTGAAGGTCGTTCGAAATTGGGTTAACAAGAATTGAGAGGTAACTCACCAGAGATACGTGAAACTTAGTCGACGGTAATCTTGACGATGCAAGGGCGTGACATGGCGTCGATCACGTTTATTCCCTTCGCACTGGCTCTCCGTGTTCCATTCTCGAAGACCTTGAAGCTAAAATAGACACGAGAAACACATTATTCTTTCTGTTCTTTCGCTTTCCTTTCGATAAACAGTATTTCTCAAGCATTTCTTATCAACGCGGCGCCGAGATGCAATTTGAAATGGATTTTGCGTATGAGATATCTTTTATGGTTGTAATTTCATATGATATAAAAAAATATCTAACCGAAAACATATGTAAGACGGAAAATTTGGAAGCTTTCTTTCACGATATTGATTTCATTTGAACGCAAATAAAAAAAAGATGTTTCAATGAAGAACGAGAGGAAGAAAGAGAAATTGTAAGGCGTAAATTACGTCGAAATTGAAACTTTTTCGCATCTCAATCATTTTCGTCATACACGTCTTTTTCGAGAATAATTATCCGTTTTTCAAACAACGATAAGCCTGGCAGATGCACCCATGAATCGAACAGACACAAACTCAATGATAAGCGATATTTTATCGCATTTACTCAGAAATTAAGTCAGCGATACTTTTTCTGGCAAGGATTGATAATCCCAATTATTGTAAACTGATTTCATCAGTTTTAATTATTTATCGCGTGTCACTCAAAGTTAAATTGTCCGCGAGCGGAAAATTCGTCAAGATGAAGAACACTCGAGAAAATTACACGTAGCGTTAGAGAACGAAGTAGCGTTCGAGTTGCTGATCAAAATTAGAACTTTAAGCAATAATAAATATTGATTTCAACTTAGACACGGTAAAATGCTTTCGTTCTGTTAAAAAAAGAGAGTATATTCAGAATGAATATATACACGTTACTGTAGACCGGAAGATATAATTCGTTTAAAAAAAAACAAACCCCTCGCAAAAGAATCACAGTCTCATAAAAATAAACTTTGACCCCCGCGTATTCGCGTGGCTTCTATTACACGAGGTTGCCGGATTTGTGAAATATTTTACTCACCCCACGTCGCGTAAATCAAAAGCCTTTCATTCAAGCAAGATTCTTGAAATGGTGTTCGTTATCGTCTGAAAATTTCCAAGAGACTGATAACCGCACGAAATTCTCTGAATACCGAAGATCATCGATGAATTATCCACGGACGCGAAAGTCACTTTAATTGACAAAAGTCAATTCTTGAATCTCGCTCGCGAGAGAAATTGAAAACTATCACGAGGAGGAAAAGGTGGCGAGTGTTTCGGATGTCTCGCAAGAACCAACTGGCACCAACGAGCAAACAACGTGGAACTGAGGAAGACCCCGCCATTGACGAAATGTTTAAAATCACTTTAAGGAAGAAAGCAGGAAGAGGGGATGTCTATATTTAACGCTAATGTTAGTACACCGCGAGTATCGTACGATTGCTCGAGAGCCAATGTTATATCTTATCGACCTCGGATAAAGCCGTTCTTATTGCAACGCAATCTCTCGAGATTACGCCTTGCGCGATTATCTAGTCGTAGGACGCGCAAGAGAGAATATACCAGAACATAGGCAGGTATGGAAAGTGCCGTGTCGCGAGGGGTTAAAGTTAGGTCAACGTTAAGACCTGTATAAAAGTGTCCTTAATCCTTGCCACAGAGCCGTGGACGAGGATCGTAAAATATCACACTCATCGCGATGCAGATGCGTCTTTCCATTGCAACTTTTTACATCGCAGCATCGATAGTATTAACGAAACAGCGAGCGAAAAAGATTCATGTACTTTTTTTGCCAGGCGTCTCTTTGGCACTCGTAATTAAAATTAATCAATTCATCGCTCGCAGACGCGAAAAAAATCATCTTTTTTCCCCGCTACCTTTATTTATTGTTATGTCGTTTTATAATCTGAATCCTCGGCATTTCCGTGTTATCTCGGAAAAAGAAAAAATATTTATGACGCACGTTCCATGGAATTCGATATTCGCATTACCACCTTTTTATTAATAAAAAAAGAAGTCACGTTTCTCGACTACAGAATGTGTGGGCGCGCGAGCCGGAGTGTCGCCGAACACAGCTTCATTTCCTGATTGAACGAACATGAGATGTTCCAAATACCTCAGCATTTACCGTTCTCTTTTCCTCTACACGCGTTTCTTTTTTCTACGGAGTCACGTGCGGACGATCACCCATGACAACATCACGCCTCGCTAAATCTGAAAATATACTTTTTAGAAAGTCAATGAGTTTTTTCTTTTATCAGATATATGAATAATTTTAATATAAATTACCAGGATTCTCAATGAAGTCTTTCGACGACCGTCTGACAACCGTCGCTGTTGTTGATTGTCAGCAAAATATTCGTTGTTGCTGGTACTATCATTACTGATGGCAGTTGCAAAAGTATATCTCACATGCATGACACCACTTGTTTTTAGCGTTAATCCTTGTCTCTCAAGTCTTATACCACTTTTAACGCCGATAAGCATAATACCCGTGCGCGATAATTGCGTAAATAATGCAACGCTACAAATTGCTCGCAAAAAAAACGCATTTACGAAGCGTCTCGTCGATTATCCCATTAAGATAATTATACTCATTTGACAGGAATGAAGCTTATATATCTTATTTTTCACAACTAATGTCGCGATATATCATTTACATGTTGTAATAAATACGTCTTACAAAATCTAATCGCGCGGAATGATACATCTTACAAAGGCTCATCGCGCACGTAATAAGCGATCTGTTTATTTCAATGCGATTGCCACAAAAATCGGCACGCTTGAATTATTGCAGTTTCTGTTTTCCTTATTAATGATCTAGAATCGACATTGCGACAAAATTTATTACAAATTTCTGTCTAAAAGGTCTCAAATAACACCATGGACGTCTTTTTCATAATTTAACGGTATCGTCGGGAAAGCGTAATAATTCACTCGCGAGTCTCTAGCAAACAAAGAAAGTTAAACAGGAAAGAACCACTTTAAATATCCGCTTTTTATCAAATCTGGAATTCTAGGCCTCTCCTCGATGAAAATAACGATATCGAGAAGATTTATCGAGAAAGCGTATTAATTTTAGAACATTCTAGACAGCGAACAAAGAGAATGTAGGAACGAATGTAGCGAGCAGTCCTACATGCGGGTTTCCGACATCGGCGTGCTTCTGACATCACTGTAACTTTTTTCACTTTCGTGCTCGACGTTTGCTTCCGAAACAAAGCAATTGGGAAACCGAGGTATCCAATGAGCCGCTGACTGCCCTATATTTTAAGTTTTAGTTTTCTAATAATAAGCAAACAATGTTTCACAGAAAACTTATGCTACCTCCTATTTATCCTTTGTAGTCTCTAAAGCTCTACTTTATATTTTAATAGACATAATACTTTACTTTAATGGGCGTGTCAGACTTTTTAATCGGCTGACTAATACATTACAATAAACGAGCGTAATAATGTATTACAACATCACATGATAAAGAATGACGCACTGACTCTTCCTTGAATTCATATATATATATATATATATATATATATATATATATATGTATATTTTTGTGTTAATTATTATTATTCAAATAATAAAATATAAAAATATATAATTATTATTGTTCAAATAACAAGATATAAGTGAGCTTGTTGAAAATTAAAATAAACTAAAAACGGAAGACCAAAACAAATGAATAACAATCAAAGTAATAAACTGTTTCGGCTCACAAAGCCTTCATCAGTAAACGTAAAATTAAAACTGAAAAAATTATTACATTATAACTAAAATTACATAGCGTGGATGAATATGATACAGTTACGAATAAAATACAGAAGAGCTGATAGTGATGAATATAAAAGATGTAAACCGTTGTTCATCGAGAATGCGGTAGTCATTTTAGGATTAAAAAGCCCCATATATATTATTATCATATTATTATTTGCCATATATTTTATTATAATTATTACATATATATTCATATATATGTATTCAGATATATTGTAGTGCTAGGAAAATTTCAGAAAAAATGAAATATATAAAATACTGAGCAAACATAGAGCGGACTAGCAAGCATTGAAACAGTCTCAAAGTCATTCGAGATGGAATCAATGACTTTTTGACGCGTTCGCGCTGCAATTTGTTCCGAGTGAACGGGCTCTGGTTTTTCAACACAACCTGTCGCGTTTCCTGAGTAAGAAAAAGAGAATTCCTGTGTTGTTATAATCATTTGGATGGTCACGCTGGATGATTATAGCGGAAATTTACAACACGATTTTGTCGCAAGAAAAACAAAATTTTTTACGCGAATAGCTGTTTCCTTCGAGCTTTCGACGCGCATGTAATTCGCGTTTCGTAACGCCGTTAACTTGTGCGAATCTCTCAATTAGCGAATTCCACGGACAGATATCGGACGACAGGAGCGTCATTTCATAGGCTTATTAGCATCTTGGGCGCTGGCTCGCGGCCACTCGCGCGTAACTCGTGTCGCAATCCGCCACTGGTCACCGCTACATCCGTCAGATCGGACAAAGATCGGCTTGAAAGAGAGAGAAAAGGGAGGCGACAAAATATAGAATACAATTTCAAGACGGAATAAATTGAAAATTATACGCAGACGAATAAACGCCACTCAATATTTTTATGATATTAATGACGACAATTAATATCTGACACCGCGACGGATTTAATATACCTCGACCTTGCATGCTGCAATTTTCAGCGTTTCCTCCGCGCGTGTTCTTTTTGCATTTTATTTTTATATTCCATTGTCAGCTTGTGCGCGTTTACCGCTTATCCTCTAGCCATGTCAGTGTCGACACCAAGGTTAATACTTTTTAGTTTGGTGCGCTCAACGGATCGCTGATCTTGAAATATCGTCTCGACGCCTACGTCGGATTTTAACGCCTTAAAATTTCGTCGTGGCAAAATGCACGGACCGTTATTAATAAGCGAGTCCCGCAAAGCACGCGAGCGGAATAATAATGCATCGGAACGCATCGCTTCGTTCGCGGCGAAGGTATCTCATTCGAGCGAAAAGGCAGCGGTGATACGCGCGCGAAATCGATCCGACGCGACGTGAGCTCGAGTCGCGTTAATTGCTTCGTGCGCGATCGTGATCTTCGTGTATTAGCTTTTTACGTGGAGGAGAGTGCGCGTAAATCGTTCCACGCCAATTTTTTCCCGCCAAATCGCAATGGCGCGTATATGCAAAATGCGATCGTATCGCGCAAAAAGATCGTACAGATCAAGATCGCGTGTGACACGTCGAAGAGTCGTGTATCTACTTTGACGTGTCACCCACGCTACTCGTTATCTACGTTTTTGGAATTTACGTTGATAATTTTTGCGAAAATACTTAACGGCTATCCTTTTTCTTCCTTTCTTAAAATCACTGATCATTGATCGAGTCGTGTGAATAATTCGTAAGCGATTTTAAACAGGGGAGAAATCAAGATCGCATACCTGCACGTCAAAAGATTGTTCCAGATACCTTCGATAACGGCTTAGTACTTCGGCCTCTTGTCCGTTTTCGAAATATATTATTGATATATCTTGGGAAAGATAATTTCGGAAAAAATACTTACGAGCGCTCTCGATATATCGCTGATGATCCTCGAAGCGATTACGATCTTTGTAGTTACGCGAATAATAATGCTTAGGTAATCTCAGAAACAATTTTTACGTCAGAATGTTCGTGGAACACTGCGAGTATTCGCAGACAATTACTTATCGCGTTACATACGTTGATGTCCGAGTGTTACAAGGAACGGATCCGAATGCTAATCCAGGTGACCTGCTGCGGAATGTTTTAACAACGCTCTAGCGTGTAATATTCCCATCTCCCAGTCGTGTCTCGAATGATTTAGCACCAGTTGGATAGTCAACAAATGCGGCCAACAGTCGCATTAATCACCGACTACTATAATTAGTTCGGCGGAGCTTAATAGGTGAATTAATCCGATTGATGAACTTTCCTTCTATAAATTCTTTATTCGGTTTTTCTCTTATATCGAGTTCTTCGACGTTGTCACGACGGTATCGCGATTATGACGGTATAGACGCATCATCATCTATAGTTTTCTATCTCGTCGCACGCGTCGTTAAACGCGAGAAGATAAATAGTTCAGCGAATCGCTAGGCGAATTTATCTTACGAAAATGTAATTTTCACGGATATTTTATTATCTAGGCGTTGCTGAATTTATAGATAGACGTCATCGTTTGCGTTTCGCGCTATTTTATTGTCGGAGATGTCTGTTTCTCACGTAGCTCGCACGGTACTCCACTTCGACAAATGTTGATAAAGGCTGGAAGATATGGCGCAACAATTTGAGGAATTCGGCACGTTACAAAAGAGTAACCGGAAAGTACCGAGCTAAAGCTATGTAGTCGGGAGGACTCGAGGGCCACTTTGCATATTCGTCGAAATTCCAAACGAATTCGTTAATCCCGGACTTTGTCACGTCGCAATTCGATGGTTGCACATACCTCCTTTCTCGTTCTCGCGGCGATTATGCTATCGGGATCGTGCCTCGCGTTCGTTTCATGCCATCCGGAGGAAAATTCCTTGATCCAGCTTGAATCGGCTGTAACGACTATTTTGCGACGTCGTAGGAAAAACGCGGCTTATCGCATCGACGTACATAACCCCGTCTAATGCGGCCTCTTGACTCCACATTGTCATTTCTTTCTATGATAGACCGTTCAATAAGAATCATGAAACGCGTGAACGTCATTAGCGAAATGGTTTTTTCGCAAATTCTCTCTAGGATACAGGATTTAATAAAAATAACGATTCTAAATTAACGTAGAATCTCAAGGACAACCAGTCATCTGTTTATCACAAGATGTACAATTAATGACTGCTCGAATGGGCCGCTGTTACATGTATCCGCAAAACAATAAATTTATGACTGAAATGGGATTAATGCGATTAATTCGACGTATAATTTTTAAATCATCGAAAAGTACTCGTCACCTTCCACCATCAATAATAGCAAATGCAAAGCGCGCGCGACTTAATGTTGCAGCAACAGTGACATGCTGGCGCTGGCATTGCGCTGGTTATCGTTATCATTACCGGCACGATTTGCGCTCGTAATCATGGCACAGATCGACTTACACCTATCAGGCCTGTGCGAACTGGGTTAAGGCGAATGAGAATCACTGCTGACCAGGTCAGATTCTTATCAGACATTAACACTAACTGCATCAGCGGGGAACCAACGAGGTATCGCGTGAACTTTTCTAGATAATCGCAAGGAAATGTTGTAACGGTACTTTTCCAGGCGGCTTCCCCTCGTTTTTCCTACGGAAATCAAAGATAAGTCATGTGCATCGGCGCGGCGTGTGTCAAACGTCAGAAAGATAATTAATGTGCTCGACTTGATAGCGGCGGTAACTAACTCGTGCGGAATTAGACTAAAGCTCCACATAAAGATCCTCGCAACGTGTCGAAGAAATTTCGTGTCCACTACGAAATATCATTATAGAATGTGGTGGATCGCGATATCGAGATGTTTGAACGAACACGGAGCAAAATGCGCTGCGGTCGTATGTACACGTTACGGGTATAATCTATTAGAACTGCATGTTACTTTCACTACGGGAACTCTCGACTTTCTTACTTGTGAGCCATAATTATACGACATAATAGTAAATTTATCGGGTTTCTATTTTCATTGCCGCTAAGAAGAACAGATTCGCGAATTCTCGACTCCCCCGAAGAGCCTTGATTTCTCGTTCCGCAGACTGGTCGTTTATTAAGATCCTTGATATCGCAGATCTCTGGAACCGATTGTTTTTCTAATTGTTTATTTTGAAACTTTTTATACGTTCTTTGTGTATGAATATTTTGCTTTGCGTGTATACGAAGCGACGTCGAAGCGAAATCGCGAAGTCAATTTTCGCACATATACAGAGACCGGTGCACTCTATTAAAAGACTGTCTGTAACAAAAATAACGGAGCACGGGTACTGTTCCATCGTGATTCGCAGCTGCCTAATTTCGCTCGGTACCGAAAAGCGTACCTACCAGTCACTTTCGGTCATGTCCGGCGCAAATTTTTTAGGGACTCTTGACGTCAATCGGCTGACGGAAGAAGAATTCTGAATGAGATCCATGTCTTAATCATCGCTTATAATTATTGACGACCAACCGATTGGTCGCTTTATTGTCGGTAAACAGACGCGAGTTGTTTGCTTCCATTCCGTTTCGCACATGACGAAACAAGGGAATGGAGAAGTCGTTCTCTTACGCACTTAATCAAAAATGACGATCAAAAATTAATAGCATTATTTTTATCATTTGACGCACAAAAAACTGCATTGTTAACAATGACATCAGTCGAGCACAGTAGCAAACACCATGTGAAGCACCGTGTGAATCATCGTGCACCTTCCTCAAGTATAAATGCACATGCCACGAAGTCATTAAACCTTATTTTACTTGTAGAGAATACCGCAATTCGCATATTCACCCGCGAGACATCGATTTGCAGAAGCAAGTGTACGCATCGTGTGTATGCAAGTAGATGAGCGAACTAATCATTTTTACTGGAAATAATACATAAAGACAATGACGAAGAAATACCTGAATGAACACCGTGGTAATGTTGGAATAAATTTGTCGTGGATCGTCTCTTAACAAAAAAAGTAAATTAACAACAACAGACTACCATCTTTTTTTTTTTAAAGAAAATATGACTCACATTGGGTTGGGTGGCGATTTGCGCATTGTTGCGTCAATTTCTAAATAAAGTTAACAATTTCGCAAACCACAGACAGATTCTCACGAACAGTTTCGAGATATTCACACGAAAAATCCGTTAATTCTTTCACACGCGTAAAAATCACGGCGTGCTGTAAATTTTCAATTGCGATTACACAGCCGCAACACGAGACGTGTAGCCGGCCGTATAAATCCGGTACCAAAATAAATCGCTAAAATTCCGCGGGGGCAGAAACCGAAAGCGGCTGTAGCACGCGCCATTACAACGCAAAGGTCGTCGGCTACAACGAAATATATTACGTAAGTTAGTATAAATCCGAACTTTCTAAATGCGCGCCGACGCCGTCTCGCTACGATCTCGATCCCGTTCACGGTAATCTACGTTTTTTCCACGTTGTGTCAATGCGTAAAGCCCAGGTGAAATGTGTCTCTCGCTGATCTCTCGCGACCCGAGTCTCGATCGTCGAAAAACCACGATATTTTAACGTGCATCTATCACGGGCTATTTTGAAATATCTCGCCCGCCTGGCGCAGGCCGTCGAAAATAATGATGTTACGCGATGATGCCAACGGTGCCATCGACTTCACCACAACGGAATCTTCCGCCTTTTATTTTCGCGTCACGAAGGGAGAAAAAAGGAAGAAAAAAAAGAGAGGAATAGCCATGGAGAAACGTCGATCGGTTCGTTGCGCCGAGCGCCTAGTGCGTTGCAACGGAACCGAGCGTTTCGAATGTTAACTCTTGACAGATTGCGCAAAGTCGGCGTGAATAGAGAAATATAACGTATGCGGAATGAGCACGGAGAGGTTGATAAACGGGCTTGCATATTTCAATCCTTTGCGTCCAAACGACTCTTCGTCGTCGATCTTACATCAATGTACGTATTTTAAGTCGTTATCGAGTATATACGTAAAACGGTTCTAGATGGACTTTTTATTACATCGACAATACTGCCCGTCTTAAAATTATCTATTCTCTTTTATTTTATATATATATATATATATATATATATATATATATATATATATATATAATCTATTCATTTTTGCCCTTTGCTATTAATGTCTATATTATCTATTCTTTTTATGTTAACATATTCCGATACGCGGTATCTGAGTCATAAAATTGATATTTCAGAATATTTTGTTCAAAATGACCGACAAAGCTTCAAATAATACGCTCAAATAATTTCTAGAACACGAATCTGCATGTTAGAACGAAACATGTCTCTATCGCTGGCCTTTACGGGATATGCGGCAATATTCTACTCGGGGGAAACCCCGCCAATAGTAGAGTATACATATACAACATTTAACGATATCGCGGTTCGTATTTGCATAGCTTAGGCGTGGACAAGGAAATTCGCGTCTCCGTAATCGTTTCGTTAATGAGAAAATAACGACACGACACGCACCATGCTCCGACATCAATTTCGGAGAAACATGAGTCTACGATTTTCAAGAGAAACAATTTCCATTTCCGCGAATAAAGGAATATTGCAGAAAAAGGAAATAAAAGTATTATCGTGCGAGTGAAAGGGAACATTCATTCGGGTGGCAAATTTAAATGTCGGGATTCGACTGGATTCGCGCGAGACATCCTCTATCTTGAAGAAGCCGGTACCATTCCGTCGAGGGTTAAAAACCCTCGTCAGAGCGCCGAACTGACACGATAAGAAGATAAGGACTCACCGTAAGAACTCCCCGATTCAGCAGGGCCTCCTTCTCGTTCGTCTTTCCCGCGTCGCGACCCGTAGGCAAGTTCAGGCCGATGAGTTCAGCTCGCCCGCTCGGCAAGAGTCGCCTGCGCGGCTGGCCGTTGCCCCGAGTGTCAAACGGCACGGACAATGGCACGTCCTGACGCTCGCCGGCCGCATGTCAGGGACGCGTGTGCTCCGAACGCTCCAAGACTCGGCAAAGAAAAGAGAAGGAGAAAGCGCGCTTTGATAAAGGGAAGCCTCACGTTTTTAACGCCCGTGCGCGCGGTGCCCTCCGCACCACCGCAGCGACGCCACAATTGAGACGCGTCCCCCCGCGTGCACGCGCTTACCCTCGACGTTAAGAAAACGCGCGTCCCACCGTACGCGCCGCGCGACGCACCGTAACGGACTGAAGTGAGCGCGTAATACTCCAATCTAAGCCGCCGTACCGTACGGTACCGAGTACGCCCGATCGCCGCGCGACCGGCCGCCGAGAGCGGCCGAAACGCGCGGAATACCGTCCTCTCCCTCCTCCCCTTTCTTCCTCTCTCTCTCTCACTCCTCTTTTCTTTCTTTGTTACAAGTTTCTCGCTCTGTGGTCGTTCTCTTCTTCTCTGTCTCGCCCGTATATGGGATGCTTACCGCAACCTAGCAACGGCATCAGTGGAAACCTCCAATGTGCTGAACTCTTTCCTCCACTCCCACTCTTTCGATCTTTTAATGATGACGGTAGGGTTCTACCCTTTAGTAAAAGACTAATCGAAGCGTCGCGATTTGTTATGTGAATGAGGTGAAAGGAAAGGTCACGCGTCTCGGACGTCAGTGCCTCGTTAGCGAGAAACGTTTCCGTTCGAATTAAGACTCATAATTACATTCTCTCACACACTGGAGAGCCTCCCCGCGTTTCGTCACCTGGTAAAGGCGCGTGATCACGATTCGCTTCCCCTCGCGCGCACCAACGGTCACATCCGTTTACCTTTTTGGAATACCTCGCGATGACGTAGCCGTGAATTCGTACGTTGATACAAATTGCCGGTCACATGAGCCGGCCGACGTGTCGCCGCGGTGGTTTAACGAGCGCAGCAAACATGCGTGGGCAATTTTGCGAAAGGCGGTTTGTAGACGAGCACGTGAGTGTCACATAAATTCATGGAAAAAAATGGAAACTTCTCGCGTGTACACCCGCATTCTGCTAAATGCGGCACGGTCTTCGTATGTTTTAGGAATCGACTAGTTTAAACTGGTTAAAGTCACATTCGACCACGAAGTCTGCGACCGCAAATCATCAACGTGTCGCGAAACGTCGCGTAAATAGTGAAAAATTCTCTTCATTGTTAGCAGGAAAATCTGCGTCAATACGTGAAACCACGCACGTGCAATCGTTTACTCAAAAACTCACGATATACTTACGGCTAATATAATAAATTGATAAATGTCAAAGCTCTTTTTTTTCGCACTCCTACGATTTCCCATTCGGTTGGATCCCTGCGTTATTCAGCTCGCGGTTAGCGGCTCGAAGAGGTTTGTATGTATGTACACGTGCTTTTATAAACACACTCCACGGGGTGTCGAACAGTCATGCTTCGCCTACACGAGCGGGCGTTATTTCGAGTACCGGGTCTGGCACGTGTACCGATTATATCAGCAATTTCGGGGCACCTTTGCACGCATGTGCCGTATTTTCCAAGGTCCTTAGAATTTCGAGCACACGCATAATCACGTATCCATACTTGCCGCAAGGCCACGGCGAAGGGATGATAAGAAGGATGGTTTTTAAGTCTCTGGAGAGCGAAACGTTTTGAAGGTGCCACGCGCAGGTTGTACAATGATTCTTTCGACAAAGAACATCTGATCTTCGACAAGGAGTGGCTTCTTTAAAATAACTTGGCGCGAGAAATCTCACTCGAACTCCGCGGGATAGGAAGATTTATTTATCTGGAAGTGATAGATCGCCGGTATAATTACTTCATCGCACATTTTTTTCTCCTGAAATTCGCGGCCGCTCATATTGCCCACTCTTCGACGAGAGTGAACGTGATGGATGACGCTCGTTTGATATCGACGACGATTAATAGCAAGTACGGCCGAGCAGCGTGGGATGAAATATGTTTATATATTTGCATTTGCTAGGAACAGTGGGTTTGCCTCGCCTACGGTACGATTTTCGTCCGATCTTCGTTGGACAGTCGCGCGTATCTCGCGAAATCGCGTCGAGTGGAACACGCGAAATTCCGCAATCGGGTGAAAAAAAAAGAAGAAGAAAAAGGTCACTCTCGCGCGGTGACGGAATTAACGATCGGCGAAATGAAGCGGATTCGCCGTGGTCGTAAAGGTATCTGGGGATGGAGAATTAATTGGTCCGATAGCGCGACACGGCGCTTATTTCGGGCGTAAAGTAAATTCAAATGTAATCGCTCACCATGCGAGCGGAATCGTTTAATAAGACAGATTACGCGCCCGGCACCGACCATGTCAAATTTACTTCTCATTGTGTTCTATCGTTTGCTCCGCTTATCCGTTTATGGCGTTTACTCACGCCGGACCACGTCGCTGCTCGACACGAAACGAGAATGTATGACGAATGTTTGTTCGAGTGCTTGTTAAAAAAAGGGGAAAATAAGACTTTTCTACGTAACGAGAATAAGAAGAAGCTTAAATAGTACTCAAATAGAAGTATTCGATAGAAATACTCGAGTAATTGTATCTTCCATCGAATAGTAATTCTATTTCTGATTCTCGTAAAATTGTTTGGCAATTTTCTTAATCTACAGTAGGCAGACTGTATAAATAAATTGAAGAAAATTATCTCACGATACAATATGGTTATTTATGGTTATTTATATGGAATGGTTATTTTCAATGGCTAGATGTAGATGCTTTATCAGACATTAAAGATTTACAAAATTTATCGAGAAAAAATTTCCAGCAATTTAAACGTTCAGAAATATCGGTCGCTTGTGATATTAATTCGTTGCTCGAAACGCTGATAAAAAAACATCATTAACGCAACCTTAATTTGATCAGCACCGCGACGTCAACGGCGGCCTTTGAGAAAACATCGAAAAAATAATTCATAACGTATAATTCATAACGATGACGGTTCTAGAATTAAATATAGACGGCTATTAAAACATCCGGACCGAGCAATTCGTTTAACCGAATTCGACAAATGCTCTTGTCTCTGATATAATTAGCGCCTCAGAAACGAAGCCCTGTGACGTTCCGCGATATTTTTCGCCCCTTGACCCGATTAAGCATTGGGCAGAAAATACGCTGAATGCAGCACAACGAAGTGACGACCGATATCAATCGTCCATAATAACATAACAGCTGTAATGACATTATCCGCTAAAACGATGTAATTTTAAATAGATTCCGATTTCTCCTCAGCTCTTTACACGCTAATTGATTTCACGATCGCTCCCGAATATCCTTTTGATCTGACTATGGCGATGTGGTGTGGCCCCTCTCGTACGTTGCCTCGATACGATCGTCGTCCCTCGGGTTAGTTTCCCGTTGAATTTCCTCCCCGGCTGTCTTCTCGCCTGCCTGTAAACCTGTTTCCGTTGCTTGCGACGTTTCCGATCTTTGTTGTCTCCGCTCAGCCTGCCGCCGACAGGTTTCTTCAAGTATCCCAGCCTCTTCTTCTTGGAATAGGGTAATCTGGTGACTAATAAGTTGTACAGCTTCTTGGTTGCGATCCGATCTCGATGGTGCGACATGATCGGCCTGACGACGTCGAAGCGCGACGTCGCGACGTCGGAAGAGGCGGCACTGATCGCTCGAATCTTCGCCAGTCTTTTCAACTGACGACGATGATGGGGATCCCGAATTTCGCACATGCCACGTGCCCGCGTGCGTTCAAGCTTCATGCCGATCCCCGGCACCACCGACGTCGTGCAGTCGTTCTGGGCTCTTTCGCACGACGAGCTCTGCACAGATTCCGAAGAGCACAGCGTCATACACTTGGCGCTCCTTTCCTCTTTAGTAGCGCAGTCACAATTCCTGTCGCTCTCCATTCCGCATTCCGATGAGTCCTTGGAGTTAGTAGTACTATCCTCCTCGTCGCAATCTTCCGTCACGGAGTCGCAGCTCGTCTCGCAGGACGATGTCCTTCCTGATATCTCGGAGCTCTCACTCTTGGATCTGCAGTCTTCTAAGCAGGTTTTCGTGCAGTCATCGCCTGTGTTGCGTTTCACAATGTTATTCTTCGAAATTTGTTTACAGCTACATGTGTTTAAGATGTGTTAAGATTAAAATCTGTTTATTTGTAATATATCTGTTAAATGAATAAACGTGTATTTTTCTCGACCGAAAAGCTAAAAGAGATTTTATTAGATAACGTCAGAAATCATAATCTTTTCTTAAATTAAGAAGCATAAAAGCTTAAAACTTGCATGACTATTTCATTAAAAACCTATGTAAAATGTAGTCACAGTGCTATTTTACCTTTTGCAACCGATCCTTCGCTCAATGCCGTTATCGAAGAAGCCGTGGTCTCTTTGATGAAATCTTGATAAATCATTGATGATTCAGAAGATCGAATAATTTCATGAGTAGAAGCCTGTGTTGTCGTCGGAGAGAACAGAGTAGTTATCGTTTCGTCACGTTCGCTAGTTTGCTCGCATTCGCTGGACTCGCAGGATCTCGTCGGAGCAGATGTTACCTTCGAAGGCTTTGTAACGTCATCACTATACTGTGTTTTAACTGTCCTGTCTTTCGAACGTTCCAGTTTCATTTTCACATCGATGGTTGACTCTGTCGTAACCATAGACGATGTCATAGTAGTCGTAGGTAACGTTGTGGGCGATGTTGTTGTAGTCGTCGGGGGCAATTCTGTACTTGTAATGGGTATGTCGGTAGTGGTCGTCGTAGGCGATGTTGTGGTTGTTGGCAACATCGTTGTAGACAATATTGTCGTAGGTAACGTTGTTGTCGTCATAGATAATGTTGTGGTAGGCAATGTCGTAGTTGTTGTAGGTGACGTTGTAATTGTTGTAGCTACCGGTGTAGTTGTTACAGGTGAGGTTGTAGTAGTCGTATCTGTGATACTCGTTATAGCTGCAGTTGTTCCTTCTTGATAGGTCAGCTTTATGGGCTCGGTCGTAGTCCGCGATGTAGTCGTTGTAACCGAACTTTCTTCCAAGGATTCCGTTGGAACTTTTTCCATGGTTTCGTCAGATCTTTCAACAGACTCCGTAGACTCGGTACTCTCGCTTCGATCTTCGGTCGTGGCGCGTCGAGTCGTAGCTTCGCTGATGAGCGTGCCCGTAGTTTGCAATGTTGTGGTGTAACGCATTTTCGATATCCTGAACGGGATCTCCGCCGAACGTCTCGATTCCTGTATCATGTGCACGGGGTCGATGCACACGTCGCTCAACTCGAGGAAGTCCTTGATGGGGTCCTTGACTTGAGAATTTATGGATTTGCAACGCAAAATTAATTGCAGACCTATTCGTAAGCAAGTTCGCGGAACATTGCAAAGAATCTCAACGGGGATGTCCTTTATATCCCGTAAACTCTCCTTGATTTTGTCAATCTTCTGCATCATGCGCAGATAGCGCGGCACTTGCCGCAGATTCTCGTAAGTATCGAACAGCTCTAACAACTGTTCGAGGTTCTCGATCATGAGACTCCTGTGCCAGAATCTCGCGTGCATCCGCAGAGACGTCGCGATACTCTTGGCGAAGTTGATATCTCTCAGCTGCCCGATGATCTCCATCGTCAGCTGAGCGGGCGTGACCTGTTGATATTTTTGCACCCTGAGATATCTCTCCACCACGTTGAATTTGTTTAATTTCATCACTAGGTACTTCTTAGCCTCGATGACGTCGTTCTCGAGTAGGTCGTTGGGCAGCACAAGATTGAAGAGATATCCGACGTCGATCGTTTGGTTCTCGTACACGTTGCCGAGCAAGTGAATATTCTCGTCGATTGTACCGACGTCGTCGGCAATGTTCCTCGCAATAAAGATCGCGTGCTTTTTCAGATCATTGTCCAGAATTTTCTCGGCATATATGTCAACGTAGTACTTAAGAAAGGAGTTCATAGTGTGGAATTTCTTCAGCCTCTTCGTCGGAATTTCACTGATCTCCGTGATTTCGTGAAGGTGTTTTACGAGCTCCCTCTCAGCGAGACGAACGTCATCGTCGTAATTCTCGTATCTCACATTATAGAGAAGTCCAGATAGCAGTTTTGGCGTGATTGTCAGCATTTCCTGTTGCAAGAACCTCAATATCGTCGTCAGGGAGAAACCTCTGGGATACTGCTTTGATATTTTGGACAAACGGTATATTCGATACGTGATATTCAACGCGGGCGTGTTGCGATCATCTGGATGCGGGAGATCGTGCTGGTTCCTGATTCTGCGACACACGCTCGCGCTACTCCTCAGACAGGATTTCGTAGTGTGATCCTCGTAAATCTCAGTGCAGATTCTAGACGGTCTCGTGTCCTGGTTCCTCAGGACACTGGGGACTAGGTCGAATATGTCGTACTGTCGCTCAAAGATCTCGCGATGTACCTTGCGCAACGCTTCCACTTCCGCTATACTGAAGTCATCGTAATAGACGTACAGGGGGTTGCCGAGGGTGTCGAGTACTCGCGCTCGCAGGAGTGCACCGAACTGCAGCAAGTATTCCGTAGCTTCTTGCAATGTGTAACTCGCTTTCGGCACCACGAAATTCAGCTGCTCGAGAAAATCGCGGGTCGTCAAGATTACGTTGTCCTGATTAGCTGGTATCACGTCGTGCCTGTGAACCTCATAGTTGACCGCCTAGAGAAATTGGAATATAAAACAACTATTCTGTATTCTAATAGTTGAGAGAGATTGACTCCTTTCTTACGTGTCGACACATTTTTCATAAATAGACAAATTAAAATATAATTAATCTAATTAATTAAACAATATAATAAGCGATCTTTATTTTGCTTTACTTTATTCTTATGAAAGTAAAACTATATAGTATGGTAGACACAGAAACGCTCAATTTGTGAAAAAAAATTTGACAGGACTGAGAAATCCAAGTTGATAACACGGTGGACATTTGTTTCGATCGATTATGTCATAGGCAGTAAGGTCGACTAATAACGTTATCGGTTAATTCTCTAAATTCCACATCTACCCGTGTGATATTTCTTTTATTTCCTCCGCTCTGTTATTAAGATCGCGAAAAATTTAACGACCCATATCGTACATCGTTCTCGTTGTTAACTCGTTCGATAACACGCCAGTGATATTGGGATGTAATACTCTTATTCATGTCGAAGTTGATTATCGCTGACAGTTGGTATCTCTAATTTGACAAATGATAAGCTAATAACTCTTCCAAGAAATTAGTAAATTCAATCTCTCTCGTCGGACAACGTATTTTATACTACGAGCTATATATAAATGTTCGTTATTAGATAGTAGAATATAATGACATTCGAGTATGATGTATTACACGTTTCTAATGAAACAAAAAATATGATTTTTAATAAAATTTATAGATGTACTGAAAATGTATACTTTACTATGAATATATATTTTACATACATATACATATATATAATTTGATTTGTTTATACATTTTTACATTTATTTTACGTTTAAATAAAAATCTAAATTTATTTTTAAGTATATTAAAATAAATTAAAAGATATTTCAAAATTCGGCCTTCTCCTCTCTCTTTCTCTTCCTTCAACTTCCCAACTTCCTTTCGCGGCAAGGTCGGGACATCCCCGTCTCACCTGCGCGGATGACGCGAGCAGCAGGATCAGAGTGAACCCAATCCCCCGTACCACGATTCGCGACGACATTGTCGGTACCATAACTCACTCGCGAGACGACGTAGACTTCGCTCCGACAACAATGCAAATCGATCGAGCTGTCGCGTAGCTTATATAACGTGCACGTCTTTATGACGTGCACGTGGGTAACGACGACTTGTGTGGCGGTATGCTGTGTGGTCCAAACGTACACAGCGAAATTGAAATTAATCATAAGCATGACGATACGGCGTGCCCGCCCTGAGTTCTACCTGTAGTAAGATCTCGCGAGCTAACATTTTAATCTTTTTCCCTACAAGTATCCGACCACCACTTTCCCAATCGTTGTACCTTCAGCTGGCGATCTATCCACTTCTCATCTCGTAAAAAAGCTCTAAAAAATTTGAGTTTTATCGGAAGCTCTTTTATCTTCAAGCCACTTTATTAAACGTTCTATTTTTCAGGAATATTTAAAGACCGAATCTCTCTTATCGCAGCCCAGCCTCCTGAAAATTAATATTTGATCGGGATCAACCTCGATCGAAGAGCCCGTCCGTTTCCAAAGGTGGTCGCGAAGCTTCATCCGTAATTCTGCCCACCTTCGGTCGAGCTTGCGCAGTTTCCACCCCAATATGGATTCTTCGAGTGATACATGCCTCGCGCCAAGGGCGCAGCGATTTCTACGGAATTTCGCGTCCGGGAGTAGACGCGAACGATCGCTCGTCGCAACATTTTCGGGTAATCGGTCCGTCGTCATCGTACAGCTGGGATCGGCGTCATGTCCGAAGACTATCAGCACGCCTGTGAAAGGGCAGAACTGCTGGGCTTGCCGAGGCCCAGCGAGGAGGAGTGGAGGCAGTCGCAAGCGGCGCAGAGCGAGAATCGTCCCGACGATGACGACGACGATGGCGCATTACAGGTAATTGCGCTGCGCCTCGTTTGCGCTAAAAATTCAAAGGAATCCGGCAAACACTCCTAACAGCAACATTACATCACTATAATTAACTCAACAACTGTTACGTACAACATGTGTCACGCTTATATTATTCAGTGGGAAATTAATAATATTTATGTAATGTCACGGCTCATTAGTGTGTTTGCTGGGGAGAGGGTTCGTCTGGAGATATGCCCGAAATAACAACCTGAATTTCTGATCGAGACACGCCCGCCGATGAAGCTATCCGTCGATCACGAGTCTCAACGAGAGTTAAAAATATCTCTTTTTATCGTAAAAAGCGTCAGGAGCGAGATCAGTCTCAAGCGATGCAGTTTTCTGCAATTTCTTTTCTTCTTTTTTTTTCTTTTCTTCTTTCCTCTCCTTCCATTCATCCGCTCTCTTTCGCGTGTTTATGAAACGGCTAATGCACCTACGGCGATATCGCGTTCGCGATAGACGTTACGTAGCAGAATCGGGTTGCGCGTCCACGTGCGAAGCATATCATTCGAAATAAATCCGCTGACACCGCGGAGTTCATCGTGGGGGTTCATTAGCTTCGACGATCGTCCACGCGTGTCCGTGATATAATTTTCGTCTGATGACGACGCTGTTATCTTCTAGGACTTGGATTACGTGGACGAGACGACCGGACGCATCAGCGGCGGCCTGGATGAGCTGAACAGCATTCTGAGCACCACGCAGAAGAAGCTCAACAGATTCAAGGTGACTTGGGATAATTAATTGCCAAGCAGACTTGCGCGCGCTTATTTCGCATGTTGCTCGAATTAATTATTATTTTGTCATAACGATAGCGCGGAATTTTTACGACCGATACGACGGGCCGCTTTATGTTCTTACCCGCTCGCTAAATTGATAACGCTTCCCTCCTGCACCGCCGGTCCTCCACCGCGGCTAAATGAGATTCGTAAACTCCGCGCTGACGAATTACAAATAAATCGACATTACACGCGCGTTTTCTTCATTTTTTTTTCACCGCGGGAGATGGAGAGAAAGGAGGCCCCTGTATGAAATCAAGAATTCCGCAGACAGTCTGCGGCAGTCTAGGAACGTTGCTCAAGGGGAAGGTGAATTCACGCGGCGGAACGCCGCGTCACAAGCCCGAGGAGCCAAATCCTGACGCGAAGGAGCAAGAAAACCAGGAGAAGCCGGAGTCTGATGAAGTGATGACTATGGAAACGTCGGATGATACAGCCGCGGATGTCGGAGATCAGTCCGCGAATAGCGGCGTCCAACCGAAGCAGATCGATCTCAGTCAGAAAATGGGATCTCACCTGGATAAGCTGGACTCCCTGATCACGAAGGCCGAGAACGCACAATACAGTATGCAACATCAAACGAAGCAAATGAAAAAGTTCCTAAAGAAATAATTGTAACAAACGAAATAAATCGCTAATTAACGAATTACCGGATGAATAAATTCGCGCGAGGCTGATAATCGACTAAATTAATCGTATCTTCCATTTGGTGATTCTCTCATACGAATAAAAATTAGAGTATAAGAGAATCTCTTTTACAGATGTCACGCACGTAAAATAATCCCGGGGTGTTTCTTTGTTAGCTTTGACCGAAATAAATTCTACATTCTTGTAAATATGTGTAGTTGTGTACGAAAACACGATAAGCAATTTTGCGAGCAGCCAGCGCGTATAGGAAGTCGTATGAACTTAAATTGTTACATTGCACGTATGAAGTTTAATTGTTGCATCGAATATTGATACCTTCCTCGTGATATATTTAGAATCGATTTATCTAAGAGAAATCTTGTGAATAATTGTTATCAAGTCTTTTATATGTCACGCGATGTTTTCTTTGTCGCTAAAAGCCCAATATTGTTACGATAATATGTATTGTTAAATGTATATATATGTATATGTATGTATGTACATATATATATATATATATATATATATATATATATATATATATATATTTACATATGTCACAATTATGTATTATTTAATTTTAAATGGCACTCTTTAAAACATCTAATAATTTTATGTGTATATGTGTGCGCGCGCGCATACACACACACATACCCACACACACATGGATATTGTTAACGAATGTAGTATTGTTACATAGATACGAGTATATTTCCGGTAATTGAGGCTTTATGCTTGAATCCTTGACAATACCGACATATCAGGTGTAAAAGATATGGAAAGGCAAATCGTGAGCCAGTGATAAGCTTTCCTATTCTGCAAATAATGTGATATTGTTTTACATCGATCTAGGGATTATTACTTCCTACGATCTATATATATTTTATTATCGAATAGTTTGCGCTCTGTTCTAAATATAAATTGTAACTGCTGCGTACTAGTATAAAACAAACGACGGGTATGGTTTGCCTTAATCCTCTTATACTTAAGTTTGGCGATTCGAAACGACGACACTTCCTATTTTTATGAAAATATTTTCGTAGAAAAAATTTAATATTTGCTTTATATTTTTAAAGGTAAGCAACAGAGCCCCATAACGGTACAATCATTGAATTTATTATAAAAAGAAGTAAATTGTCTACGATGTATTACTCTCAAATAATATTAATCACAAACAATCTCAGTCTCATTTCATTCGTACCAATTATTCTCCCAAAAAATCGGTTTAATGGACTTAGAAGCTAAAACTTTGACTCGACCTTGACTGGCTATTCTTTTCTACGATAAGAATGATTATTGGCTATTGGCTTCCAAGTCCATATCCGACCAAATGGCTTCAGTCTCACTCTCCTCGGGCGCTTCGTCGTTATCTGTATCCGGTAGACCGTCACCGACATCATAGGTCGTATCAGCTTGTTCCTCACCGACGGTCATATAATAAGCAGAATCCAGTTTGCTAGAAGAACTATCTAATCGATGCATTCCCTCTATAGCCCTCCTGTTGTTTGGATCTAAGCTGAAAATAAAAGATAAGTTTTTCTTACCTAGATTCATAGTGTAAATTAAAAATTACAAAAATGGAATATGTACTTTAAAGCTATGGCATAATGATCTAGAGCCTTCTCCTCGTTGTGTACTCTCGCCCATAAGTCTCCCAATGTCTGATGAAGTTTGCAGGTAGAATGAATCTCCACCTGTCTCTCGAGTAGTTCGATGGCTGCTTCTAAATTCATTTCTTGTTCGTATATCTCCGCGAGCAAGTATACTGCAGCTAAGTAGACCTCATCTTGAGATAATGCTTTTTCAAGAAGATTCTTAGCCTTGCTCACTGATACAGGATCTTTCATCAAGACGGATGCATATAACTGCAAAAACAGAACTGCATTGTTACATGTTCAGACTTAAATTTTGAACTTTCTTTCCAACTTCAACTCACTGTTAGAACTCTTGCGGTGTGTCCAAGTTGTTTACAAGAACTACTGGCGATATTCAGAGCCTCTCGCAATCTGTGCATACCGACAAGACAATCTACCAAACCTTTATGCGGCTCATATCTATACGGTTTCAATTGCACGGCATGTCTAAAAAAGAATAATGCGTCTTGATACTTTTTTTGCTCGATAAGAATATTGCCACGTAATATAGTGGCCTCTATATCGTTAGGGTTCAGGTTCAATGCTTGAGCAGTGAGAGTATTTGCCCTGCTAAATTTTCTAGCGGCGTACAGGGAATACGCCATGGCCACGTAAATTTCGCCGGTACATTCGTTATTAGCCGTTATTGCCGGTATCAACCGCTCCAATTCTTTGATATGATGCATCTTGTACAGAACCGCGGCATACATGTCAACCCTGCAAGTAACAAACGATCAGATACTTCTGTGTGAGCTGTGTGTCCTGACAAATTTTTGAATGATATTGATGAACCTACCCTTTTGTTATATCTGGCTCGATGACACGAGCTCGCCTCAGGCACAATAGAGCATTCTTATCATCGCCAGCATAGTAGTAACACTCGCCCATAATAGTCAATAAATTAAAATTATCCCTAAGCAGAACAACGTTGTCCAACGACCTCAACGTAGTCACAGCGTGAGTGTATTCTCTATTATGAATATGAGCGTGAGCCTTGATCCACGTATTGAGCCACTCCAAGTTCATTGAGCTAGAGATAGAACTAACAATCAGAGAGTTTACTTCCACACCCTTTACCCCTAAAGATAGAAGACCTTCGGCTGCTTCCAAGGCCAGTGGACATTCCTTCAAGACTTCTTTGTACGTGGTGATAGCAGATCGTTCCATTCCTTGTTCGTGAAACATCTTGGCTAGTGCCATGTTTACCTTGGCAGTGCGTTGTTTGCCAGGGATGCTCTGTAATACTTGCAGTGCTTCTTGTAGGTTCTTAGACTTCACTAAGCACAAGTGGATCTGATACTTGATATTGACATCTGATGGCAGATCCTTCTGGCCATCCAATATCGGCTTTCCCGTGCCTTTGGACTTCAGCAAACACTTGCGAAACTGCAGAGCCTTTTTGTAGAGAGTTTCCGCTCTGCGATACTTGCCTAGATGAAAGTGAGCATCCGCATAATAGACGTATACGTGAAACTTGTTGTACCCAGGTAGCAAGTCGGCATTGTGCTCGCTGAGAGAGAGCACCAGATTCGTCAGAGAGATCACGTTGCAGTATAACGCCTGATCATAAAGCAATTTAATCTGCTCAAACAGTCCTGCCATGGCTAGTCTTCCTTCGAGACAAATTTTGCTCCGAAACTGTTAGCAGATCTCAAATCCTGCGATAACAATACCGAAAGAGAGAGAGCGCGAGATTCTCAGAATTTTACAAAACGTAACATTGCAACAACTTAACCAAATCTCACAAAATTTATCGCTCCTGTTTTCACTCAGAAATCCGAATTTTTTTGCCTTTCTGCATTTTTATGCTAGTACCAAGATGACGCGAGTGTTTGTCTTTGTTGGAAATAATCGCTTCGAGGTATTGTTTCAATGTTTCACTATGCAGGTAAATATAACCTGAAAGGATCGGACGCATTCGGAGCCCGATTCCCGATTCGTAGCAATCAGAGAGAAGCTTCTCTCTGGAGCAATTATCGCCTTGCGCTTGCACGATGCGCCAACAGAGAGCGCTGCGGTATGCACGCGATACGAGGTGTCGCTAATTACAGAGCATTGTTTTTATTTTCCAAGAATAATATAATTTGCGTGATATCCTGGAAACCGGATATTAGCGAATTTTAGCGAAGCGGCTTCTACTGCGATTACAACAATCGTGTATTGTTTATTCTAATGAAAAAAGAGAAAATTATCAGTGAGAAGCTACCGACTTGAAGTTGTCTCGCATTCGATTTTTTTATTTTTACAACAACAATGCCTATCTTATTTAGCGAGTGGAACTCGACGGTCGAATCGAGTTAGTATAATAACCGAAAGAAAAACGTAAAAAAAAGAAAACATTATGCAAGAAGGTAAGTTTTGTCTTTCGTTTTCTACGCAGCTGATTCTCGCGTTGTAATCTTTCCGCGAAACTTGCAGAGAAAGCTCGCACGGGCACGCAAAACAGCGGCAGGTTCATCGATGTGCTGATCGGACAATGGATGAGCCGAACGGGAAGCAATATTCCGTTTCAGCAAGCGGAAGAGGTGCGAATCGCTCTACTTTGAAGAGCTTTCCTTCGTTTTTTTCTTCTATCTAGTTTCTAACGGACTTCGATCAAACTCCAATTAATTTAATCGACGATTATCTTGTCGAGTGATACCTGCAGCATTTTGTCAACGTGAATATGAGCTCTCAATTATTTTGTTGCTTGACACAGAAAGAAAAATTAATCAAAGACGCTAAATTATAAGCTTGAAATTTTACCTTGAGCTCTTTATCGGTTGAATTAATCGGCGCTCTCAAGTTAATAAGGAGTTTGATCAAAGTCGCTCTAAACGAAGAAGACGAGCTCTTCCACAAATGCTTCGCGACAATAGCAGGTAGCCGAAAGTTCGGACACGCAGGATGGCTGCAAGCAGCAAGCGCTGCAGAATTCGGAACACGTGATTCAAAGCCTGAGACGGAAACTGAAGGAGAGCCAAGAGGCCCAGGCCTCCTTGTCTGCTTCCTTGGAAACGGAGGCGCGCAACAAGGAGGAGATTCAGACGAAGTAAAAATTTCGCTTCTTTCTTCCTTCTTTTTTGTCATGATGAATCTCTTCTGCATTCTGCAACTTTCTTTTTTTGGCAACAACAGGCTGGACGCCACTTGGGTATACATCGAGAATATCACGGAGTATTTCAATTACATCAAAGAGAGCCTCGCCAACTTTCAGCAGCACCGCGCTAACTTGTCCACCATGTACGATAACGTGATATTGAAGCAGCAAGAAACCATCCAGAAGCTGCATCTGAACGACGCGAAATCAAAAGGCGCGTTTTTACGTATATTAAAAATACTTATATTAAAAATATCGTGATCCTAGATTTGTGTTATTGTAACAATTAATTCTGTAATCGTGCACAGAGCTGGAGAATCATGTCGCGCAATTGCAAAATAAATCGTTACTTCAAGAGGAAAGGTAATTTTCGTTATACTTTCGATAAATACTTCGCGTAAATAAACAAGGATTTTATTAAAAATCATTTTTCGAATCAGATTACAAGAGGCAATGGCGGAGCGGAATAAACTGCGGAAGCAAGTGGAAAACTCCGAATACGAGCTGCAGTTACAAAGAAATGAATTGGCAAACGCACATGCCGAGGAAAAACTTACGCTCGTCAAAGTCTGTTCTCATGCATTCTTAAAGAGATTTCACAATTTTTTTCTCGCTATAATTTATTTGTATTTTGACTGGTGGCTTTTCTAATTTAGGAACAGCAACGGTTGTTGTTAGAATATGAAAATTTACAATTGCGACTGCAGACGATCGAGAAAGAGAAATGCGACATCGCGAAATCGGTCGCACAATTAGAAAACAAATTGCTACTTCAAGAAGAGAAGTAAGTCATCGCGCCAAACATAATAAATTGCACAAACAGTAATAATATTAACTGAATAACTTTTTTTAGAATGCAAGAGGCGCTGACGGAGCAAAACAAATTGAAAAAACAAGCAGAGAATGCCGAACGTGAATTTCATTCGCAGAAAAATGAATTAGCGAGCGCACACGCCGAAGAAAAGAAAATGCTTATCGAAGTACATAAAAAAAATGTTAAAAAAACTAAAATATATTTTTCTTTTGTTTTTATCTTTCTTTTTCTATTAATCCATAATGTTCTAATTCTAATGTTTCTGATTCTAATGTTTGTTTCAGAAACAACATCGACTGGAATTAGAATCGGAAAGTTTACAATCACGATTGAACATGTTAGAGCAAGATAAAAGCAATATTGCCGAAATAGTCACGCAAAAGGATGCACTTATCTTAAAACTTCAGAATGAAGTCTCCATGTATAAGTGAGTATTTAAAATTAATGAAATTTGTTGAATGTTTCGAAATTAAAAATATTTTTCAGATTGTCTTATCGTTAGACTTTTTCATTAAGTAATTTCTTTTTCTTATGACAGAAATCAAATTGACACGATAATGGCGAAATATAATGAGATGGGTACTAAATGCGAAGCATTAACAGAGAAGCAAAATATGCAGGAGAAAGAATTGCTTACAAAAACGGAAAAAGTAAGTTATATAGAGGCTCGTTCGTTAATTTTAACTAATATAACATTAGTCTTTATTAATATTACATTATTATTTTTTAATTATTTCCTAGATTCAGAACTTAGAGATTATATTAAGTGCAATAAAGCAAAGAGAAACAAGTCTCATTAATGATATAAACAGAATAGAGAAAAAATTAACTAACGAAATGGATTATTCCAAGAATATGGAAAATAAGTTTTCGAACATGCAGAAGGACTTGCAATTTGCACAGAAGCAGAACGCTGAGATGCAAAAGACTTTAGAAAGAACTAAGAGTACCAACGAGTTTACCAATATTGAGTTTCAGCAGCAATTGAAGACCCTTCAAAGGGAAAAAGAAGAAATTATAAAACAAGAAAGCACGAAGGTTAAGGTAATAAACGAGTAAATTTAACACATTAATAAAATTTCTCTTACATTCGATATTCCAAGAATTTCTTGAATTTTTATTTTTTGAACTCTTGTAGAACGCAGAGATTTTATATGAAAATACGCGAATTAAACACGCTGAGGAAGTATCGCTTTTGAAGAACAATTACGAAACACGATTAGTCGAGTTAAAAAAAACTATAGATTATTTAAATGAGGTAATCAGTGGCATCAAGAGAGAAAATAGTGTGTTGAACAAATCTTTGTCAGAAACAAAAGCGGACAACAACAGTTTAAGAAATAATTATGAATTTATTATGGATCGTAATAAGGATCTTCAAGGAAAGTTGAAAGAAGCTACGGAAATGACGCAGATAAAATCGATCGACGATCGTAAGTTCACGATTGAATCCACGAAGGCTCAATACAATGTAAGTGAACGATTATAATAATTATCGATCGTGGAACATAAAACGATGCAAAATCTCTACATCCGCGCTTAATTATGAATTATCTTGATTCCTCGAATCATGCTTCTTAGATTCCCACATCCGTGAGTTTAAATGATAATAATGAAGATAAGCCATCACCACAAACATTGAATCGCGCACCTTTGACGAAGAGACAGAATCAGAACGAGGTATAGATTTTTACATGCCATTAAATATATTATGCACTATATATAATATGTATAAAAATACAACACAACAAATCGAAAAGGAAATGCTAAAAGTAAAACGTGAAGAAGGCTAAATAATGAATAATGATTATGTTTTTGCACACGGGAGAGTTAAGAACTATTGAAATAAGAGAAAGTGAGAGTACGAATAAACGTGTTTTTTAAATATATAATTTTATTCATCCTGCCATTCACTTGTCGTTACTAGGGATGTCGAGCTAAGCTAACCAAAAATAGGAGTGTTTCATTGACTTTTGTTTTCTGTTTTGTGCAGCAAGAGGCGGAAATTACGTCAGCGAGCAAGAAGTTTTTCAAGTTGCGTTCCGTTCAACCGCGTACTTATACCAAACGACGAAAAGATTGAAGAAACTTGCCGAAGATTATTGTTTCGGATGGAACACATCATGAGTATTGGATTTTTTGTTTATCTTTTTTATTATTATATAGTATTTTCTTGTTTTCATTCGAAATTAATTAATTTAAAATATACTTATTTATAAAATACATAAGTTTTCATTATAGAAATTATAAATATCAGAGTCAGAGGGTGCATTCGACATACGTAGACCTGTATATATGATTAATATCGGACAAGCAGTAATCGCGTTCTTTAGAGTAACGTCGTAAGTACTAAATCTCATCATCACTCTTCAGAAAAAACGCCCACGCACCTTCGACAGAGCATATGAGATTGTAACTAGTGTGGAAACGCGCAGAAAACTTAAATTTAAACGTGAGTCATCGGTCTGCCATCCGGCCAATAAATAATCCCCTTTGAATCGACACGCGAGGCCCAAATTACGCAATGTAATAAAGTCGTGCAAATCTCACCATCGTTCTGCACCTGGAAGATATCGTTCCGGATGTTATGGTGCATTCCGCAACTTCTAAAAACATATCACTTTCATAATGTGCGTGCGACGATTTTAATTTTTCTCGGTTGATTTGTAATAAGCTCGCCCCTTAGAAACGAACTTTGATATTTTTTAAATCTTTCTCAAACTCTCCTATTAGTCATATCAGCAAGAACTTTTAGAGCCTTGTCCTCGAGATGTCTATAATTTTCCATATTTTTTCCAACTCTCACGTTCACACGAGAAGCGAGTATCTGCCGCGAAATCTGGATCGCGCAATAATAACCCGAGCTATATGACAGGAACTATTTAAAAGTAGCACGTCCCACTTTCCACGAGGGCGACCATATTTTTTCCCTCCACTTCTTCCTTCTGTGTCAGGACCTCGACACATTGCCTACGCCCTATACCGACGAGCTGTATATTGGAATATGCAATGTAATCAGACAGAACAACGCGAGTCTTTTGTTTGAACAGATCAGACAATCTTTGATCTGACATTTCTGTCTCCCAATAAGGATCCATTCAAATCACTCAGATCCAGCGACGTGTATAATAGAAAAAGAATCTGTCTCTATTTTTATTTGTTCCTCATATATTCATTTATTCTCTCTCGATTTCTCAATTTAATTAATATATGTAATATGTTATTACATCACAAATTAAGATAGGAAATAAAAGAAATTTGAGACAAAATTAACTGTTTTATCAGACAACTGAAAAAAAATAAAAATATTTTTTTTTTATTGTATTTTTTTAAATTAGACATTACAGACACGCAATTGGCATCTGTGACTTTAATAGTCACATTTTAATAATAGTCATTTTAATAATGTAGCCAACGCAGTAGTGACACAATCATGTGAATCTTGTTTCGGCTTATTTACCGGATGCTATAATCATTACTAAGCTGCCCAATTTTCACGGCAGCTGCGTCTCTCAGCGATTTTGGAAAACCTATTTCTCGTTTAACTGAATAAGCCGCTAATATTAGAATCCCGAAACGTGTGAAATCACGCACACTTGCGTCGCTTATACGGGGTGTCGCATCAACCAAGAGAACTTTGGGAAAAAGATATTTTCGATAGCATCTCGTTTTTTGATCATTGAGTCAACGAAGAAGAAGATAGGATAGAAAATCTCGAAGATCATAATTCACACGAATATTGAGAGATCCTCGATTACGCTTTTGCCTGGACAAAAATTTCTTTCTGTCAAGACATTTCTCACAGGACACCCCGTATACAACCCTCTTACGTTGTTGGACGGATTTCTCCCCCGACTTGGCCCACGTAGTTCCGTACTCCTCCGGAACATATAAAAAGACACGTCCAGAAGCCGCGGCACTTCAGTCTTTTCAAAAATATTATAAGGATGGCTCTAGAACGTCAAGTGCGCGCTAAGGTACATGTATACATATATTTCAATTGTGTGGTGTAATTCATTTCGATCTGTTTACGGTCACGTGCATCATACAGTGATCTATTTTTCCGAGTTTTTCATTTTCTTAATCTTCGAACAAAAAGAAGTTGATCGTCTTATAATATATAAGAAAATATGTATTTTTCTGAAAGAGATATGTTCTTTGAAGTATTATAAGATACTTAAAGTATCATGAGGTTCTATTGATCTTTTGGAGATCTACGAACCTCGATATCTTAATCCTTTTCTTCTTCTAAATGTTAATAGTACGATTCTAAAATTTGTACATCGTTTTGCACAGATTGCGGGAAAACGCAATCCCGAGCAGGAAAGAGAGGCGCAGGAATGGATCGAATCGATTCTCGGCAAAAAGTTTCCTCCTGGTGAAACTTTCGAGGATGTGCTTAAGGACGGCCAGGTCCTGTGCCATCTGATGAACAAAGTTTCTCCTGGATCTGTACCAAAAATCAACACTACTGGCGGACAATTCAAGATGATGGAGAATATCAATTTGTGAGTAGTGACGAAACATTTATATCAATTATAAATTATGTGATAACTTACATACATTGGATACGTTATAGATTTCAAAAGGCGTTAAAGGAGTACGGAGTGGATGACGTTGACGTTTTCCAGACCGTAGACTTATGGGAGAAGAAAGATATAGCCCAAGTAGTAACGACGTTGTTCGCGCTCGGTCGAACGGTACGTTTTCTTATTATTATTATAATCAATTTTTAGATTTTACAAATTTCTTTGTATAAGTAATTTTGACTGATATAATGATTATCAAAAATATCGACATCTTTATTCATTTTAGACATATAAGCATCCTGAATGGAAAGGACCTTACCTAGGACCTAAACCA
Organism: Crematogaster levior; assembly: GCA_901521435.1. Lineage (NCBI taxonomy): Eukaryota > Metazoa > Arthropoda > Insecta > Hymenoptera > Formicidae > Crematogaster > Crematogaster levior. Next base: position 46,159 of record CABEGB010001269.1, on the reverse strand, counting down.
GCAGACGAATGCAAACGCGATTTTACGGAGGACCAATTGCGAGCTGGCCAGACGATGATTGGTCTTCAGGCAGGTTCCAACAAGGGTGCGACCCAGGCAGGCCAAAACATCGGCGCTGGCCGCAAAATTATTCTTGGAAAGTAAATTAAAAATTTGGCTGCTTGCGAATTCTCTTTTCCAATCATTAGAGCTAAAATATCTCGTACTTTTTGTATGTATACATAAATACGTATATATATATATATATATTTTTATTTTACTTTTGTAATTAAATGATAAATAGCTGCTATTTATTTCCCTCCATTTTATTTCTTAATGATAGCCACTGTATCGCATCATAGTTCATTTTATAGTTAATCAAAAAATCTCTCAATTGAGTATACTTGATAAATTGATTTTTATCATTAAGGATAATATTGTTGTTTATTTAACTTTCTTATCTTTTTGCGCCTCGAGATTCTAGTCTCGAAAAATGTTAAGTGTCAATGACAGACGTGTTGTGTTTCAAAGCAATAAAAATTATTATTTAACTAGTCGGTTGCGTGCTTCAAAACAACAAAGTAATTTATGTCATCTAAAGAATTCGAAATAAAGTTCTATCCATCCGAAATAACGAGATTTCTTTTCCCTTTCCAAAAATCAAACTTTCATCAATTTTATTAGATGATCCTATCCGTAACTTCTTTCTCCTCCTGTTTCGGCGACCGCCATTTAAGGATGCGAAAACGACGTCGTGCTTTGCGCTGGAGACGTCAAAAATAAAACGCGACGCGATGCAAATTGCGTGCAACTGTGCTGAAACTGTGCCAAGTTGAAGCTCCGAACTTAACACGGAGCGTGGGATCTGTTCTATTGATATCCGAAAGATACGTTGCCTTAATGTTGCTCATCCGAAACGTTCAGGAAAATGCGCTTCGCGCAACATGTTCTCATTGATGTATCTTTGGATCGAACGGTAATAATTTGTTGTTTACTGTAGCTTGTTTACAGCCGAAGTCACTCGCTGTTAAAGAAGCATCAGGTAATCCAACCGTAAACTTTATCAATAAAGATACGGACCCTTATCAAATAGGTGTACGATAACATACCGGGGAGAAATGCGATTGTTACATACAATCAAGAACTCTCCAATACAAACGTTCGTATATATTTAGAATGCACCTTCACAGTCATATATATATATATATATATATAGAGCATATATATCAGAGCGCTCTGCAATAAAATAACACTCTCGCGTGAGCAGACGTGGCAGACAAAAGGTACGTTTTCTTTTTTTTGTTCATTCTTTACATTGCGCGAGAACATTAATTGCGTGTAAAGACAACCACTTAGCTTAAGTCGCGAAAGGTTTGCGTTATCCACACGCTCGCGTGTGTTGTTTAATTCATCATAGATACAGATTTCTATTATCTGCGATTAAAAGACGCACACCAGGTTTTCTAAAGCGGTGTCTATAATAAGATTTTAAGACTTAAGTTTTAAACCGAAATTGATCAATTACAATCGAGTATTCTTCTCACACTTTGACTGTGACTGGTCAATTTTGACGTAAAAACTTAAACTTAAGTCTTTACGTCTTAAAATCTCATTGTAAGCACCATATAAGAGATTGTCAAACATTCGTGCAGATATAAACAATTGTTAAAGAAGCTGAGATCTATCTCTCCAATTGGGTTCATCTTCATCATTTGAACTTTGCTGTTTCGATTTCTCCTTCGGAAAGGCTATAAACGGTATCAAGGGAGGAGCGGAGGAAGAGAGATGCAAATTATGAACGCGAGCGATGCTATGGCGGGGTACCGGTCGACAATTCTGCGAGACGAATGGAGCGTGGATGTGGATCGTGCCAGGGTTACAATAGTTACAATAGTTTAGAATGCGAGAGCCGATGGGAATATTTCATCGACCTCGACCCGTCATTCTTTCTGACGCATCTCTAATACGGTCTTTCGATTAGGACACAATGCTAATTCGGTATCATTATGGTCGACAATTTTTTCTCACTCCCATATATTTCTTCTCCCTCTTTTTCCCATTGAGATAGAGAGCAGAATTAGCCTGGCGGAGAGAGACGTGCGCGAGCGTAGAAGAAATCAAACTCTCCATTCCGAGGCGAAGGGAGGAGGGGGAAATTAGAAGGCGAGAAGCTGCGCTCTTTTACTTCGTCTTTCTTCGTAAAGAAATGCGAGGGAGACGGATGTACAGCGCGTGTTTTCATGAGGAGGATTTATCGTTCATATCCAACGATTTAGTTCAGACGTTTAATTTACGACGATGAATATAAGACATTTACCGTTCAGGTGTAAAGTACAAGTACATTGAATTTGTTATTTATCATATCACAATCATCTGTGATATAACAAATTTTCATTCGATTACGATCACGGATAGGAAAGAAAAATATAGGTACTCCTACATGTTCGTCTTATTATATCTCATTATTACGAAATAAGATATTGATATCGATATCTTGTTTCGTAATAATGCGCGAATTAGAAGGATAACAAATATAGAAGAGCATATTATCGAACTCTTAAAATTCTTTCGCAATCTACAAGTTTCGAGAGACTTGGATCTAGACATTCAAAGAATTCTGTTGTGTATTAAAAGAAGTCCAGCATGCTTCTGATTTTCCCGATAAGCTCCATGCTAATTTCTTGCTACATCCCAGAAAGTCAAAGAACGTAAATGAACTTAATTATTTTTTAATTACTCCGGTATCTCGCGCGTTCTTTCGCCGACAGCGATTGTACTCGGAGCAATCGTTTCCGGTATGACTCTCGAATCATTAATAACATGCAATCTATGTTTCGAGCTGAAACCACAATCTACCTGCCATAATCAACAACGTAACAAACGATTCTCGTATCATTCCGGTAACCCACACTTGACGTTCAACGATCAAGTGCGTGAAAGATCATGATCAATCAAGATCCCCGTGATATGGAGACATAGGCATAAATAAAGACACTAGTATCGTATAATGACCGTCGCGTTGTTCTTCTTTTTCAGCAAGGTGTCCCCACATTTCCTCTTTCTTCTTCCGGTTCCTCCTGCCTTTTTTTCCCCACGAGAAGTATTGCGAAAAACCGGTTCGTATCTATTTGGCTACTTTCTCGGCTCTCGGCATGCCGCCCGCGCTATATGCGGAAATAATTTGATACACGTTAGCTCATGTAGTAACACACAGTCGTGGTCACAATAATAATAATAACATATTAACAGTATGTCGAAAGAAAGAGAAGGAGAGAGGAAGCGTGAGTAGTAAGAGTTGTAACAGGAACGCTAACATAGTAAAATCCCTCGTAGCAATAGTATTGTCTCAGGATTGATTGTATAATCTTCGAAAGAAGTCAGGCGACTTTTGAGGCATCCTGTACGTCAGCACAGTTGTGAGTTCACCACGTCTCTCCTACTCCTTAGCGATATTACCATTGCCTGTCGTCGTCCTTCTCCCTCTGTCGAGTCGCTCAACCGATCTCACCGTTTTCTCGCTTTGTCTCCTCTCGCTCTCTGAACGCGCCGTCCACGTCACCGCCCTTCTACGGGTCCCACGATGCTTTCATTTTTATCGGTGACAGGCAAAGCCAGCGTCGACCAGATCTGTAGTATAAATCAGAACGTCAACGAGAGTTCGGTATGAAGGGAGAAGAATCGAGCCTACTTTACCATACAGTAGGCTTCCCGATGTCTCTTTACAAACCTTGACTTCTGACAACGCTCACATACGCTTCGACGTGGAGCCTTGGGGCGTCGATTTGAAATGCAACGGACGCATAATAATTATTGTTTAGCATCTTCCAGTGACCTTCGGAAAAACGTCTGACACTTCGCAGTTTCTCGCTCGTAATTTCTCCCATGGAGAACGCAGACTTTTACGCTCTTGCGTTTAAATAACTTGGAAATTGTAGCAAATTTGTGTAAAAATGGAAATGCGCTCTGGAAGGTAAATAATCTTGAGCATTATTTCCTGAAATTAAAAAAGAGAGCGAGATACGTGAATATTTCATCCTCCTCGTTTTTTTCTATCTAAGCATTTCATGTATATTATTTCTAGTATTTATGTATTTATAATTATTATCGTAAGTAAGTAGTAGTAATAACTAGTAATAGTATTCATGTATTTGTAACTATTATCGTAATAGAAAACTACTTCGTAATAAAAAAAAGTCATAACTTAGGAAGAAAGATTTCACAGACCGTACGAGATTTATTGAAAACAGACCGAAGCATTTGCATCAACTGTCCAAAGCTGTATCGTCTGAAAAAATATCTGAATAGAAGATATCGAGGTAACGATAACACGTCGACCGAAATGTCAAAATCAAGTTTCCTCAACGTGTTGCTCCGATAACACTAACACAGCCAAGACAAAAAAGTCAAAAGGCATAAATATAGAAAAAGCTCGAAATCCGGAGAAAATCCAAATCCGCGCTCCCTCTCGAATTCTTTCGCGAAAAGAGAAGAGAAGAGAAAGAGCTCACGAAAAGTGATTTCGAACATTTCACAAGGCCGAAAGGTGATCTAACCTCTCGCGCGCGCATCTCCTAACCTCTTTGCCGCGCAACGGCACATTCGCTCGCGTAGGAGACTCGGTGCGATTACGACCGCATAGACGGCCAACGGGCCGGTCTACGTACGACGTTGTAGCAGAGGCAGGCGCGGCACGACGCGAGTCAGCGACGGTGATCGCGCGTAAAAATGAAATGGGGCATTGGGTGAAAGTACTCGCGGCGGCGACGGCGGTGGCGAGCGAGCGCGCGAGCGAGCCTTACCTCTTATATCAGATCAGTACGGCAGGCGCGCCTCGTCACAACACGCGTCCACCTCGCGTCGTTTCTCTCTGGCCGAGCGAGCTCCCCTGATGACCTCTCCGTCGACCGTTCTGTCACGGGATTCCTGCTCCGCTTCGCGCCCTCGGACTATGCTGCCGACCTGGTAGCCTCGTCACTCTATCCGACACTCACTGACTGAGAGCAGCTTTGTTACCTTTCTACAGAATGCTGTGCAACCTGTGGCTCCTTTGCGTCCTCCTGTCGCTGGCTACTCTGGTCCCAGCGCTGGAGAACGGCTTGGCCAGAACACCTCCGATGGGATGGTTGGCTTGGGAGAGATTCAGGTGCAACACCGATTGCAAGAATGATCCGGACAATTGTATAAGGTGAGCTCCAGCAGCCTGAACGATATACGGGTAGAATACTCGGTGTGTGTAAGTGCGGAGGGAATTACAGTGATTGGTCTCCTGTGATTCGCAGTGATCGTCTCTTCCGGACCATGACAGACATAGTGGTGGCTGAAGGGTATGCTGCAGTGGGATATGAGTACATTAATGTGGATGACTGTTGGTTGGAGAAAGAAAGGGATTCAAACGGGCAACTTGTACCGGATAGAGAACGATTCCCATATGGCATGAAGAGCCTGTCAGATTATGTAATTCATTGTCAATTCGCTTTAGAAGTGTCTCGTTATTCTGTTTCAATGTTTACCAGTCGCACGAATTCCTTATTCTGCACTTGGCTCATTTCCCCAGGCTCATAATGTTCTTTTGTAACTGGGTAATGTCTCATGAAATGCTTCATCGGTTTGTTTGGCAGATTCACTCGAAGGGTCTCAAGTTCGGTATCTACGAGGACTACGGTAACTATACTTGCGCTGGATACCCAGGCATATTGGGTTACTTGGATATAGATGCTGCCACATTCGCTTCCTGGGATGCGGATTATGTAAAATTAGACGGGTGTTATTCGCATCCCGTTGACATGGATAGAGGTACAGCTATATTCTGTAAATAATCAATGAGTTTTCTCTTTCTCTTAATTAAATAAATATTAAAATGATATTCTGTATATTTACAAAAGGTTATCCCGAATTTGGATATCATCTGAATCAAACTGGAAAGCACATGATATATTCTTGCAGTTGGCCTGTTTACCAAATCTATGCTGGTATAAAGGTAAGCGTCGATACATTTTCCCCAATTTATTTTTTTCTAGAGGCAATCACTGATGTTCATTTAATTTTCAGCCGAACTATACCGCGATTGCGGAAAACTGCAATCTCTGGCGCAACTTTGACGATATCCAGGACTCCTGGGCTAGTGTAGAGAGTATCATCGATTATTACGGTAATAATCAAGACGCGATTGTGCCCAACGCCGGTCCTGGGCACTGGAACGATCCGGACATGCTGATCATCGGTAACTTTGGCCTGAGCTATGAGCAAAGCAAAACGCAAATGGCGATCTGGGCTATACTAGCGGCGCCGTTGCTCATGTCCGTCGATCTTAGGACAATCAGGCCAGAATATAAAGCCATCCTGCAAAACAAAAAAATTATCGCTGTGGACCAAGATCTGTTGGGCATTCAAGGTCGACGGATATACAAAGTGAGTGACTTAAAAGCTAAAGTGTCAGTGCCTCGAATATATTGGATGTGATGTATTGATAGTTGTCATGAGTTAGTTGAAATGCAAGATTAACGGATTGTATTAGTGGTGGTAATTGTTCGGTTGAAACCATCGAAATGTCTCACACACAGTGTGACTCATTGATAACTTACGATTACAGCACAAGGGCATTGAAATTTGGGCAAGGCCCATCACTCCAGTTTACCAAAACTACTATTCGTACGCGATCGCGTTCGTCAACAGGCGGACGGATGGCACGCCGTCGGACGTGTCGGTTACATTGAAGGAGCTGGGTCTACAGTATCCTGGAGGATATCGAGTGGAGGTTCGTAGCGTCACGTGCAAAAGCTTAATCCCGAGAAAATATCTTTAGGAAAAGAAAATTCGGAAGTGATCGTGATCGATGTACTTTTCAGGATTTGTACGAGGACGTGGATTACGGAGTACTGACGCCACAGACCAAGATCAAGGTCAAGGTGAATCCGTCAGGCGTAGTGATACTCCGATGTAATCTGAACATAGACGACGTGTTTCGCTATTCGCCCTATTCACCCTTTAATCAAGTCTTTAAAGTTAGGCAAAATTCATTTGAATGATCATTAATTTGAATGGTCTAACGTATTATCTTAATTTCTATCGGCGTTCTTTTATGCGCGCGCGTGCGCGCACGTTACGTTCTATATTAACATAATATATAAGGAAGAATAGGAAATAAAGAGAATTTTATAAACTTTATTCGCTCATATTATTTAAAACGATATTCCGTATCCATATTTACGCTTTGCTTTTATATCGTATAATCTGTATTATTATATATCCGTATCTGCATTATTTTCACCCCTGACATCAAGTAATCCGCACTGGATTACTTGTACGTGTACAGTTACATTTGATACCGAGTTGATACTCTCTGTCTAAAGCTCGATTCGTAAAAATCCCTTTTTAAACGTTCGTAATTTCAAGAGGATCAATATCACATCTAATCAATATCACGTTAAAGAGAAAAGCTTCGGGTTTTGACAAGAAGCAATCGGATGGAACACACGTGTCTCGCCGCACGTGCGAACGCCAAACGTATCTCTTTATATATTCGTCGCTTCCAACAACTCCCTTTGACGTCCGTAGCGCGTCACGAGGATGCGCAAAGATACTACAAATGTGTAATCGCGAAGACGTTCTCCACAGAGACAGTCTCTATTATAAGTTTACTATAGATACCGCAAGCCACACGTTTCTCGCGCATCTACCTACGCTCCCCCATCCACCCGCAGCTGGCAAGAGAAACGTATCTCATTACACCCACTCCTTCCGCCCTTTCCTCCCTCTTACGCTGGTAATGCGTCACAGCGACGCCCGCGTCGCGTCGCGTCGCGTTGCCTCGCGCGTGCTCCCTTCAACCCCTAGCGGAACCGCAGCCATTGTCGGAGGGTCGGTCGGTCGGCTCGACTCTTCGCGAAACGCGCGTCCATCGTGCGCGTAACACACCCTTTCGTCGCGCGCGAACACCCCGTGTGAAAAAACGAGCGAACGCGAACGAACGAGCGAGCAAAAAGAAGGGGAGAGAAAAAGGGGAAAGGGATAAAAGGGCAAGATTCAACGACGCGAAGCGATGTGAGAGGAATCCGTTCGTCGGCGCGATGAGACGGGAACATCCGCGCGATGCCGATTTCGCGCGAGCAGCACCAGCACCAGCACCAGTACTAGCCGACGCTGCCACCGCTGCCGCCGCCGCCGCCGACCCCGACCCCGACCCCGCCGCCGACGCCGCCGCTGTCACCGCGCTGCTGCACCCTCTTGTCGTCACAGCAGCGTATCTCACTGCGAGCATGAAGATTCCGCCTCTCTCATGACCCAGGTGAGTCTTGGAAGAAAGATCATTTTTGACATTAGAACCGTTTAAATGTGTGATGTATCCATCCATGTATCCTCGCCGTTGGTCTCCTCGCGGAAGGACGATTTCGCTCGATCAGCGATATGGCGACTGTCGCCGGTCCGAACAGATTCGCGTAGGTAGTCTCTCGCAAAGAAATCGGATGCTATTCAACGATGCAAAGGTATGCGTTTGTTTTACGTGATAAGGTTGATACGGTCTTATCAATATCGAGTATAAAGTCGATAACTTGCGCTTGACGTTGACGCTCCGATGGCTTCCAATTCATTACAATTTCGAGTCCTCCGAATTTTTGGTATCCGAAATCTTCAAAGCCGCTCGACTTGTGTGTTAGGCGATCGTCAAATCGGCTTTGGTAGCTCGAGACGGTTCTCAGTCATTGACGTAAAGACAGCTCGCATGAATGAATAATGGCGCCACATCGAATCGTTTTGAACGATGACGCGTTTGCTGTTGTATTACAGACGGAGTCGATAGTCCGCGGCGTCGATTACACGCAATCGCGAAATTCCACATCTGAGTATTAAAATTTTCTCTTATTTTGACGCATCTCGCAGCCTCGGCTTTCTGAAATAGAAATCGATCGTTACAAAAAATTTCGATATAAAATTATTAAAAATCACGTTACGAAACACTCGAGGATTCGAATTACAATATTCACATCTAATTACTGGTTCAATTAATATATTTTATAATTAAGCCTCGGACTCGTTTAGAATTCGTTAGATAATGAACGCGTGAATTATATAATTTTTATTATATAATTTGTATTATTTGCACGTATATAACATTCTTTACTGGTTTTCATGTAACTTATTCTCACAATTAATTCTATCGCTTGTTTACCTGACATTACGAAATATAATGCCATTTTTATTCTCCCTCGCCATTGTGTTCCCGTTGAAATAACTCTGATCTAATCTCATTATACCCGTATTAGATACGCGAGATAACAATTGCTGCTTCTCGCATGCTGAATTAGCACATAACCGGGACTGAAACCAGAGAAAGAGAGAGAGAGATACGCATGGATGACGTGGTGATTCCAAGTGTCACTGTACAAATCGGCACGGTAGAGGCACCTCTCTATTTATCATATTTCGTATGTAGGGCGGCGCAGATAAATCGATACGCGGCACTTTCATTCATGGCTGCCTCTCTCACGGTTGGCACATTGCCGTTGCTCTACGTACCACCCACGCCGCCGAGACCAACACACTTACGATCCAGCCGTTACGTAGCGCGTAGTCTAACCATGATGGCACAGTGGTTCTCCATCTACGTCAAAGGGGGTGGCGAACGTTTGTAACGTGTGTAATCTTACGTTGCGGAAATCTCGACGTCCATGGTACAAAGGGTTGATTCTTAGATCGTTTCGCACTCCCAAATAGTCGGCGAAAAATCTGTAATTTGAAAGAAATGAGCCATGAGCCATGCGACCGATTTTTCTCGCGTTTCTCTTTAGTGAAACGGTGGAAAATATAATTAAATAAATTTGCAATCTACACTCGATGCGATCAGCCCTTAGTCCTTGAACGGACAGGCAATGTCTCGTGACGTAAGCACTTGCGTGGGATGCATTTCACATTCTATTTATAAGTCGTTGTCATTAGTATCATGCAGACAAGTTTTTCTCTCTCTCTCCTCCCTCTTCGACAGATGTATAGCCTGACGATAATTGTGTCATTGAAATTGATTGGAAAGTGAGAAGAAATAGACGTAGATTACATTTCACGCGTTATTTCTCTATTCGAAAAATTTTATGTCCTTTTTGAAGTCCGGAAGTCCAAAGAGAGATATTCTAAATACGTCGACGTGTCAAAAAGTTTACAAGGAAATTCAGTTTAGACGCTTCCACGTCTCCCTCGAGAATGAACTCCTGTAGAATTCTTTGAGAGCAAAAATCATTTCTCGTGCATCACCACTGCACCGTCGCATCCCTCGAAAGCGAGCAACAGCGCGCACGTCAATATTACATCGATGTACGTCCGCCCATCCGCCCGTCCATCTATCCATCCATTCATTCATCCATCCACCCATCCATCCATCCATCCATCCATCCAAAGATCCTTCTATCCATCCATCCATCCGCCGGCCGTTCGTTTGCGTTGAGTGACGGCAGTTGACATTAGTCATCGCGCACGAGGCATCTGGTGGCATCCTTAAATTAGTTAAACTAGTGCATCGAGAGAAGCTAACCCAGTTATGCGAAAGGGGGATATCGAATAAATTTACCGCGCAGCCGCGTATCGAAAGTCTGCGAACGACAACGCACACATGTACTCGGCCCTTTCGTCGCTCGCTCGCACGCGACAGCGACGAAGGGTATCACGACGTAAGAGAGGGGAATCGCGGGAAGGTAGAGGCGGAGAAGGGTACTCTTTGAAGTCGGTCCACCTGTCTCCGGCGGCGTTCGCCACAGCACACAATGCGGGGGTGGCGGTGGCGCGAGTGGAGAGCAGCCCTCGCGCCAGGCGGATTTTCCGCTGGGTGATGCTCGCCAAAGGATCTATTTAAAGGATCGGTTCGGTCGTCTGTCTTTGATCGCGACTTTTGACTTTCGAGCTCCCTTTGATACACCATAGATCGGTGCTTGGTGTCCTCGGTTATCGAATTCACCTTACGAAAAAACTCGGTGTTGGTCCAATCTTCGTGTTCTCCATGGAAAGGAGCGTCGTCGATCTCATGATGTTCCTGGATGTCTGCCAGCTCTATCTGCATACCAGAAAAAAATCCCGGAATCTCTGCACACTCTGGGCAATCGTTACGTTCATCCGTACGGAGGATACTGGCAGCTTTTTGCAATGGTGTCGAGCGTACACGGTGCCCCGTTTGCGGTACCGCTCGGATCGCGCCAAGAAAACGGAGAACGCAGAGAAGTTGAGGCCTGAAAAGCTGATACTCAAATTGCTGGAGAAGCTGTTTTATTGCGGATGCTTACCGCCTTGCGAGATTGGTCTATGAGCAAAGACGCGCGACGTGCGTTATTACGTATTATTGTGTCAAGTAAATGTGAACAACTCGAAAGGCGTCCCACGCATTATTCGCAACAGGCTGCGGTTTTAAAAGCCAACAAGATAATTTCGTTTCGGAGTAGTTGAAGGATAATCTGGTTTTTTTAACGTAAATACCTCGATATCCTGTTAGACTTCCATGATCCTATCAAACTGTTTTCTTGGTCTTCGACTGGCTTCAATCTTGGGATTTGAAACTCTTCTCGATTATTCGATTTAGAGAGGTAAATATTTCTGTGCAGCATCGTGAGCGCACATGTGGACGAGAGTAAATCATCTTAGCGAGAGGGATGTCTGAGAGCGACGGAGAGCATGCAGCTCGCTCGGTGGCCTTAGAGCAAGCCTACGTCCACGAAGTATACGAGCAATGTGCCGAGAAGACCACGCAAAGTAAACACTGGCCACGAGTATATCAGTTTCTTCAAGAACTCGAACCGGGTGCCCTCGTCTGTGATATCGGTTAGTCAGAAATATACTTTATGTGAGACAATTTTTTCGACAAATAAATTTCACCATATTGCAAACGCTTGTACACAATTCTGGCGAAGTATTTATCACATTGTTAACAGAATTTGTATTCCTCATGCTTTATAACACTATATTACCTTTTCGTCCATGTAACAACGTTATGTCGGCATCATCTAGGTTGCGGCAACGGAAAATATCTCAGTGTAAATCACAGCATTTTCAAGATAGGGGTAGACCGATGCAAGCGTTTCACAGACATCGCGCGCGAGAAGGAAAACGAGGTGCGTGTACATATTATATGTATATAGGATAGTATATAGTTATATATAGAATAAGTTTTTTATTTTTAAACTAATATCAGTTATTAATCTCAATTATTACAATTAATCTTTTTTCTAAAATTTTGTAAAAATTGTATATTTTCTGTGCAAGAGAAGTTGCGTAAGAACTAATTTCAAATTGATGCAAATAATTTTAATGGTTGAATATTTTACTTACGGAATTACTTATTTGTGTGCAATAAGGTTCTAATCTGCGATAATTTGGCTCTACCATTCCGAGAAGACAGCTTCGATGCGGTGCTGTCGATTGCCGTGGTGCATCATTTCGCTACCACGGAGAGGAGGGTACACGCGTTGAAAGAACTAGCACGAATCCTTAGAATCGGGGGTCGACTCGTTATATCCGTCTGGGCTATGGAACAAAAACATAGAAAAGTAAGAAAAAAATTTCCCCTGTTTTAATTTATTTTTTAATTAATCTCTTAATTTCCTTCTTTAGTAATCAGTATTTTAAATGTCTGGATTACGAATTATATTATTATAATATATATTTGCAGTTTGAATCGCAAGATGTTTTAATACCGTGGCCCAAATCGTGTTGCATGAGCGCAGCAGATGGGACAAAGCATTCGAGTGCATCGGACGGTAACGAGAAGCGAGATGATGATACTGCACAGAAATATTCATCATTCTCTAAGAGGTGAGTTTTTGGATTGAAATTTTTTCACTGATGTCAGAATTGATCACGACATGCTTAGTTTTCTCCTCATGCAATTTCTTGTAAATATCATATCCATTTCCTGTAAATATCATATACTTTCTGTAAATCCTGTATGTAGGTCATAACTATCATGATTTCTCGTTCCAGAAATAGCCAACGAAAATGTAAAAGCAAGAGTTATTGGATCGATCCGATATTCAGCTTGTCACCATCCACCAGTAGTCTCTCTAGTCCGAATGAGACCTGTTATAGCTGTTTCCGGCGAGCATTACAGGTAACTAGATGAGTGAGTAAATGAGAGAGAGAGAGAGAGATATTACCTATAAATGCAATATTTTTAATTCGACTGAAAATGTTTTTTACAGTATTTGAAGATGTTTTCTATTGATTGTTATGTCTCCTTTTATGATATTACACAAAGATTGTTAAATATCAAGAATTATGCATTTAAATTTATTTACTTGGCCGTTATTATTTTATTTTAAGAACAAAGAACTAGGGAGAGAGAATTAAATTAATTTCTCCTGTTTAATCACTACTTCGAGATTATACATATTTATAGTGTATTATTCAATTATCATTGTTATGATATATCATGTTTATGATTAGCAAGTTTGCATTAATTAATTATTTTTAGAAATTAGCGAGGAGCAGACGTGGAGGTGGCGGTCGTGCATGGTTTCCTGGAAGTTGGCAGAGCAGTACAAAGAGCCGCCGGCACTATGATTCTGAGGACACAACCGATGTGGACGAGCTGCCGATCGAGCTACGCCGCGTAGAGACCACGCATACGCTGACGATGACTAACAAGCATTCCACGGACACGCTAAGCATTAAATCCAAAAGTTTGGGTGATATCCTGGAAATCGAGCGGCTCGATCTGGTGCGTTCCCGGTCCAGCATCCCGGGTTTCTACTCCACGTCCGAGCTGATTCTGGACGAGCGATCAGTTTCATCATCGTCGAGCGGCTCGAAACCGCGACTGGTGAAGCAGAAGTCGTACGTGGAGGAAATAGGTTTGGAGAATTCCGAAGACACTGCCATTGAAAACCTGATCAAGGACCTCCCGGACTTCTCCTGCCAGTCGTTGCGCAAGCGTAATATACCGTTAAAGCAGAGCTCAATGAACGAGGAATTGATGTCGGCGGAACGGCTGGAGGAGAAGGAACGAGTGCGTCGAAATATCATGAAGCAAACATCGCTGAACGAGGAGCTCATCTGCAAGTGGCGAACATTTGAGGCACTCAAGGATTCAATCAGCCCGGTAAGCGCCAGTCGGCGCTTTCAACTGTTAAAGAACGGGCTGACCAATAAAATCAAGCGCTCCACAACGAATATCGAGAAGGTCTCTAGCATGTCCATCAGGAATGGCTTTGTTCGAATGCTGCAGGGATGGAAATCCTGCGAGACCGAATCCGTCGCAACGACGAAGCCGAAGCCAACGGACAATAAGGTACAACCAGTAACAATGGTAAAACGTAGCATCGAGGGTGTCGAACGTCGTCTCTCACGTGAAGACGGTTCGGACTCATCCAAAGACAGCAGTCTGCAGAGCGACACCAGCGTAGATTCTGAAGACAGTTTCGCATCTGTGATTTACGTGCCGAAACAGGACGTCGCTGTCCCGGCATCACCAGCGTCGTCCACGGTCAATGAAGTTTCTTCCGCATCGCGACCAGCGGCATTGCAGCTCGGCACGACGTCGGCACCGCCGTCGCCGCGTGTCAAACAGCCGTTGGAAGGTCAATCTAGATTCAAAGTGATTGGCGCGTCACCATTGCTAAAACAGCAGTCGATTACGAATACAAATATGAGTGATACGCATCTCGGTGATACGATAAAACCTAGTGTGCCGACCGTCATCTGCAAGGAAACTCCTGATAACACTTTACAGGCATCAGCGTCAGGAGAATTCCGTTTCATATCAGAATCGGTAGAAGCGGATGTAGAGCCGGATACCACGTCGTTGATACGTGCCTTCAACGACGTTACCAAAGTAGTTGATCGTGAGCCGATCACAAGTGAGGACGACAGTCGAAAAGCTAGATTGAATCAGATCAAGGAGCTACTCATAGCGAAGCCGGGCTTTGCAACACGCGCTAGATCATCGTTTCCTTTGGTAAGGCGTGCCTCCACAGCGGCTTCGGGTCGTCTGGAGACAGTCACGAGGATCTTGCCACGTTTGTTATCCTTGGAATTATTCAATCCGGAGACTGATGACTTGGATAGCGATTCCAGCGGCGTCTCGTCGCCAGAGTCAGTCGGTTCAGTGATCAGCGTCACGTCGGATGAACGGTACATCGCGAGGAGAGAAGCTGAAGAGAAGAAAAACAACATACAGACAGATGAGAGCCTTTCCAAGTCGAACGGAGACGATGTGTCAAAGAGAACGAAGGAAACGGAAAATAGTATATGTGACGATGAGTCATTGAGTATGGGAACAACATCACTTGAAGATTCAAATGTACCTCTGGATTCTGCGCACGATAGCTCATCCGGGGATTTCGAAGATAATACGCCCCTTGTGAAAACCGAGATATCGCGCGACACTTCTCAACATAATTTAAGAACTGAAACAATCTATCCCACGTCGCGTATTCTTCTGGATAGCGGAAAGTCCATCTCCTCGCAGTCTATGAGGCTTCTGGAGGCCGCTGCTAACGTGGCGAGCTCACTGGAGGACGCCGTGGAGACAGCAATTCAACACAATGCCCAAGTAGAACAATTCTCGCAAGTTGCACAACGGCAGAATACCGATGGCTTCTGGTCGCAGTCAAACGTGCGAGCGTACTTGAAGCAGGATTGTAAATCCGCTTCAGTGGATTTGGGCGACTACGCTGACAAATCGAGCAGCGATCTTATACGAGATATCAGTCGGTACTGCCAGAACTCGTCGTTCGATTTTCTCGAGGTTTGCCAGACGTCGAGGACCATGTCGTCGTCGGACGTTACAGAAAATATAGATGCGGAATCGGACATCACGGCCTGTTGGGACGGATGCAATCAAGTACCCGAAGAGACTTCGTGGATCGTAAACGAAGCGTACGACAAGACTGGACACGACAAGTTCGCCAATGTGGTCCAATCCAAACTGATACCTAAATCCTCTAGATCTCTCTGCGAGGATGCTGTTTTGGACTTCGAATTCGATCGTAAACTTTCATGCAATTCCAAGTACGAAGTTAAGCTTGAAACCGAGCCCAAAACTACATTCATATCCAAACACAATGAAGTGTTTAAAGTCAATCGCGAATCCGAGGAGAAATTAAAAACTGAAGTCGATCTCGTATCTAGATTCAATTCCGAATCCAACAGTAATCTCATAAGTGATTCAAAAAAATCGTTTATCAATGCTGAAAGCACGCTCAATCTCCAATCGGGAGCAGGACGTAAATCCAACATTAATCAGGAGCATTGTCGCTCCGCCAACACTTCGTCGTTGTTGCGCAGCAACTCGGACGACACATTGGACTTCGTGATGGTATCGAAGACAGGCGAGTTCGAAGGTGAGGAGACAGTGGAGAACTCGAAGGCAGCCGGGAAGTGGCGTTCCTCTCAGAGCAGGCTGTCGATGGACTCGAGCGACGTAGGCGATTCTCTGATGGAGAACGCGGCGATGAGCCTGAGTGACGGCAGCCAAACGGAGTCGACAGCGAGACTGTTCACCGGCAGCACGGTGTCATTGGTGTCGAATCCGAATGTGGAGAACACCCGTCGGTGTTCAGTGGAGCGACGAAGGCTGCAAGAACGCGGTCGTTCGTTAGACGAAATGTCGAGCGAGACGAAGAGACGAGACGCCGCGGGATGTCTAGTCACTGCGAGCACGGACACCCTGAGCAATGCCTCGTCCCAGGAATCGTTGCCCTCCGATCGCGGTGGCGGTTCCATTACCTATCACCAATATTATCACGTCTTTCGGGAAGGCGAACTGGATCAGCTTATCAACAAATATGTCGAGAACCTGCATATCATCTCTTCGTATTATGACCACGCTAGCTGGTGTGTCGTCGCGGAAAAAGTGCAGGTCTGGACTATATGACTTCGAATACGAATCATCGTATGAAGGACCAGCGGCTGCCGCGACTCGTTCTCGCGGCTGTCTTCGCCAAGTTGTACCGGGTGTCTCGATAGGAGATGTCAGCAAGAAGGGATCAACTAGGTTCAACTTTATGAAAATTTGCATCTACTTACAATAGTTTCACTCTTCAGTCGAAAATAGTTACCGGGTCTACTAATTCAAGAAAATGAATCACAAATCTAGAAACTGAGGAATATACAATTCCTAAATCCTTTGATTTTTAATGTTTCACACGGTTCGCACCATTTAGGATTTGGATTTACGAAACGGCGTGTTGAAAAGAATTCTTAATTTCGAGATAAAAGTACTGATCCCTCTTTTTTGGGGCACACAGTATACTCCGGTGGATGATTTAAACGCGGCTAAACGCGAGAAATCTCAGTTCGAGACTCTAAATCCGTATCTAAGAGTCCAAGAATCTCTAAGAGTCTTGGACTCTAAGAGTTCCGATCTAAGAGTCCAAGGATCTCGAAATTCAGGGGTCCAAGAATCCAAGGATTTAAGGCTCAAGGATTTCATAATAATCCGAGTTAACGAGTTTAATCACGAGTTGACTTTTTAACGGTCCGTTCTCAAAAACTCTGCGACCTATATCGCTATTGAAATATCGCTTTGCGCTCGTTGAACATTCCTTTCACGTTTATCTCATCAAGATATCTCTGTCCATGATGTCACTGAAGTGATATTACTACAGAAATATAACTAAAATTAACAAGAAAAATTAATGATATAAACGAATCGATATCAAATTGATATGTTGTCAAATATCAACAATAAAATAGAAACTATTTTAAAAAATGCTTAATTTTAATTCGAAATGCTTCAATTTTCTTTTGGTACTATTAATTGGCTCTTATTAATTATCACAATAATTTTTCATGTTTACAGCTCGTTTAGCTTCACTTCAGGGACATTTAGGATTGTTTATTTCATTTATCAGATTCGCACATCTCGAAACAACGATTACAGAAAACACGATTCTTCGAGAATATAAAGTAAAAGAGTATTATTTGTTCGAAGGGTATTTGTGTTAGGGTGTTTCTCGAAGAGTGGTGCGATCTGAATGTACATGCGTTAAGCATAAAAGTTCAGAAAAATTTCAGAAACGGCAATTGGCTCCCAGCTGTGGAGCGTATTTTCTAGCTTCTCGAAGAACCGACAATATGCGAACGCTTGAATGTAGATATACCTCAATAATGCAAACGTTCCACTTCCAGAAATATATACACATGCATACTATACATGCGACGTTTACACACGTGTCTGCGCATGTAAACACACAACATGTACTAGGATATCTCTTATTTGTAGAAAATTTGTAGAAAACTTACGGTGATGGGAGCATCACATCAGCAAATTAAACTCGGCATCGAAATTGGCAACAAAATTAGATACGACAGAATGGTGATATTTCGAACTTTGATGATTTATGAGAGAAAAGAAAACGCAGAATGTGAGATATTTGATAATCGGACATAAACAAGTAAGGGACATCCTGTGATACAAATATACACGCATACATACACACATCAAACATATACGACATACGTACGTACATACGTGATACATATATATTAGGATATAAGAATTCAAAGATCCAGAGATCTAAAGATTGAATGCTTATATCCTTGGATTCTTCGCCCTAAGTTCGATTCCTTAGACCGTTCAACTTTTTTGTTACAAAATTTTTTATTTATTACCAACCTCCTGTCTCCAGTGAGTGCTCACCTCTTTGGAAATCCTCAGTTTCCTCACGATCCAAAATCCCTGAACATTTTAGTCCGCGCAGTCTTTAGATCTGCGTAATCCTTTTAATTCTGAAATACACGATAGATCTTAGCATATATGCGTTATTTGACAATTTTTCAATTCGTTAAGGCATTCGGCGACTAAGAAGATCCAAGGATCCAAGCATCTATTTACGATACCGTATACTCACACGTCGCATAGAGCAGGGCATAAATGTAATCTAAGCTTCGTTATTTTTATGATCTCAATTAATTATCGTAGTCAAGAACCAAGTTTTTATCGCAACCCTTTAACCGGTAAACCGGGTAAAGCCATCCCTTTGCGGAAACAGACACCTGCAATGAAATTGCCGATGAATTCCATGTTATCATATGACAAATTCTCATAAGATTGTATATCGAGAGTATAATGATAGATACATCGGATCGCTAAAGTTAACGCAATATTATATTAAGGACTTTTTAAGGACAGGGCGCGAAACCTGTCCCTCGTAGTTTTCGGCGCACAATATGCGCGGCAGAGCGCATTCAAGAAAGCGAAAAAGAAAACGTAATGGATAAGGGCGAGCTTGGGATTACTGGTTAAAGGGTGATTCGATCGAGAGGCACAAGCTGCTGTTTCCGTTTTCGGAGAACCGTTCGGTTAGACAGACGCATTTAACAAGTAGTCGACGACGGTGTCTTTTTTCTAATTTATGGGATGATTTGCATTCGTACCCGTTTCGAAGGAGGAAACTCGTATCAGAAGCGTGCGTGCGTGTATGTGTGAGAGAGAGAGAGAAAGAAAGAAAGAAAGAGAGGGCAGACCAAAGACGCAAATCTCGAGAAAGAGAGAGAGAAACCGGTGTAAATATGTAAAATAAAGTGTTCCTGACGTAAACGCACAGAAGATCGTCAGAAGGCATAGTTCCAACAAGCGGCAATTTCACACGAAAATTTTCTGTCGGCCATTTCCTCGTCCCCGTCCTTCCTCGTCGTCATACAGATTCCCGGGAAGCCGCGGGGTAAATTGAGAGGAGATCCATTCCTGAAAGGTTCCTGAAACCGCGACCGATGTGTTCGACAGGGTTCTCGGGGATGCTGCGGAATAAATTGTAGAGAGAAATGAGAAAAATTACATTAATATTAAATATTAATTTAATAAGTAAACGACGAACCGACGTGTGCTTAATGCAGAGTAAATATTGACGGTTGAAATATTGTCGTTATTGGACACGAGATCTCGCTCGGTGAAAAAAATGTCAATATTCAAGAATTACTTTTTTACTCCAACAGCCAAGCGTTTTTGGGACGACTTGGACCGAATTCCGGTTAACTTAACTCCAATAGAGTTGCTCGCAGATTAAAATGGACGAGCGACCTGGAGATTCGCGCGAACAACGGCTCGCCTTTCAAAGTGCAAGGTGCACGATAACGAGCTTCCGTGGCGCACCTGCACTCGTTACTCGTTGCTACTCCGTCGGTAATGAGGGAAGCACGCTACTTGCGCGAGATGGAGCAGGTAGGTATGTACTCGTGGAGAGGTAAGAGATCGATACTCTGACCGAAGTCGCACAAGGTGTCCGCGTTCCGAACTGGGCTTTCAATTTTTGACGACAAGCGTCGAACCTGATCTTTTTCACAAATATTCCAAACGAAACGTTCATAATTCTAGCTAAAAACTCAGCCATATTTGTAGCAAATATCGATATTTGCTCGGGCAAGCGTTGCGGTTACGTTCGATCTATATGCTTTACATCTTCAAGGTGTACTTAAAGGTAATTAAAAAAAGGGATTATTAAGGTATATTTGAAGATAATTCTTGAAATTTTTGGGTAGCTAATTTGGATGGTTTCGGCCAGGTCCGATTAATTTAATCGGCGATTAATCTGACGAATAACAGCTGCGACTCTTCATCAATGCAGAGAGAATTATTTTTTCGTCGATACGGAAAGGAGGATTAATTCAGAACGAATTGCTAGAGATTCGACGAGATTCTGCGAGCAACTCTGCCGATTAATCAAAGTTTGATCAAAGGTCCTCTTTTGCGTAACAGTAATCAATAACTATAATTGATGCTCCGCAGATTCATGAAAATGCGCTTCGCAGAGAAGCTTTACGTCGACGAAGGAGCGGAGCTTTCCGAGGTGGAGAGGGTTTCGATCGCGCGCGCGCGCGCTGTTGGCAAGTAGGTACGCTTCTTAAAAAATTTAGACTATTGATAAACAAAATTAATAATAGTCCCGGAAATATCCTAGAAAAGTGCAGCATAGCGTGTTCGATTAATACAAGGCGAGACTTGAAACGATGAAAAGCAGATGGAGCGATAGTCGACGGATTCAAATTTCAGCCGTTTAAGGGACACCTTTAGGGAAAGGCTCGGGGGAGGTCAGCCCGTCACAATTTTCGACGAACGAACGTGAAAGGAGGAGAACGACGAGGCGTGACGGGCTCTCGATGATGGATCCTCGCACAGCATCGGGCAAGCGTTAATCGGGTCGTCGGCATCGCTCGGCGGCGCTCGCTTGCTGGCGCGTAATCGGCGGGAGGAGGCGCCGAGCGCTCGAGGTGGCGCGTGTCCGGGTATCGGCAGTCTACCGTTGACCGTTAACCCTTTCGCACACGGAGGGGTGCGTGGTACGTGCAACAACGCTTCGCGATATTTTCTCGTGGACAAACGTGTCACTTCTGTCTTGCTCGTGCTTTCTCTCTCTCTCCTCAGACGAGAGGAAGGTCCAGCCGTCGAGGGATATTCGCGGCGGACTCCGTCTCCATCCCTAGGAAGTCTCGGGCGAGTTTCACGAGCCTTCCCTCCCGTTTTCACCACGATGAACGGAAACGCGAAGAACGAGCGGCCCGACGTCGTTGACGACCCCGACGCCGCCTCCCTCGGTACCGACATCCTCAACCCCTTCGTGCATCGGCTCGAGCTCGGCTCGACCTACGAGAAGCTCAAGGTCAGTATCTTGTGCGGAAACGGCTTCTCTCTCCGGGATCGATGCGATCGCGTTTTAGGGGATGCCGCCACCGCCGCCGCCACCACTGCCGCCGAGAAACGGGTGTTCTTCGATCGCGGTGGCGAGAAAGTGCGCGTGAGTGTTGGAGTCGTTTCGCAGTTTACACGGTATTCGCAGGCTCGTTTCATACGCGGTGACGGAACCGACGAAATTGACGATGACGATCAATTTTGGCAAAATAATTCGAATCCCAAGAACGTCATATTGACCAGATCACAACCAAAACGTGACATTTTTTTATCATAATTTAATCAATATGATAATGATCAATAATCAAATTAATATTAATATTATTTGACTTTCTGTTCTCCTTGAGATACGATAGTGATGATTTCGAAAACCTGCCACGACAACGATCATAAAATAGCCCGAATCGTTGAGGAGGACTTTTTCCCGCAGCGATTCGAGTATTTCCTATTTTCCAATTCGAATAATAATAAATGTAATAAACGGTATAATATATAATATATAATCTGGATGTAACAATACATGTAATGCTTAATCCCCATTACATAAGACCGCATTGCAATTTCAGACTGTGGCGAAATACGAATGCAGGAATAATGTGACGAAAGAAAATATTCGCGGGACGACCGAGGAGATATCGTGCGGGCCGGTTTTCCTGAAGTTGGTCGCGCCGCGACTTTCACGGCGCAGCGGGAATCGGCCAGGTCGTGCTGCCAATTTCGCATCTATTCGATGCCCTTCCTTCCTCCCCGCCATCATTTTTTCCGGAGATTTATCGGCCGTTGTCTGTCATCTCCGCCCGATGGTCCACGGTGTGAGGCGTGCGTCTCGTGCATTATTTCCGCCCCACTTTCTTCGGCACGCTGTGGTTTCACACGATACGAATATAGTCACGTGCGTTAACCGTGAACAAGGTCATTACGAGCGATCGGTACATTCACTTGGGTTTAGATGCCTCCGACTAATAACTTTGGGATTTGGAAAGTTTGACACAGTATTCCCCTTCCTAGCAAACACCAACTAAGAGTAACATTATATCGACATTGTAATTTCCTACTCGATAATATAACTGTTATGTACAACATGTGTCATGTTACACTTATATATTGTTGAGTAGGAAATTATATTGATATTTGTGTAATGAAATTGATGGAATTATATTAATATCGGTGTAATGTATAATTTACTGTATGTTTACTGTTTACTGTTAATTGATGTTTGTTTCTTTGTCGAACGTGTGTATCATCGTATTGTATCGCTCAAAATCAACTCGCTCGCTCCAGCACGTGTCAATTGGGGACATTTGTATACAGATTTCGCCTCCTTAATGTACACAGATTTGGTTTATGTACAGATTCTTAAAATTCAAAAGTCTAAACCTTTATCGAACTGGATTGTTGACGATAAGAGACCAGGAAATGATTTTCACATTTGTTAAACCCGTTTTCTTGTGTTTTCATTTCAGGTTTTGTGAAAAACGGGGTCACTAACGTTTAACGTTTGTTGCTCATATATTTCGCAAGTCGTTAAAATTGAAGTCTTACGCTTTTCTAGCTGTTAAACGCGATGCGAATAGTGTTCCTTCGTGGACGATGCTTTCTCTTGTTAAAACACCAGTGAAGTCTTGAGCGCGTAGAAAGCCTGCATTCTAGATGTGGCGAGTGAATGAAGGATGGTAATTCTAAAACGAGATTCAAACTGGAATCGTTTCAAGAACTGAGAAAATCAACAAAATTGTATCACATTCTTTTATTCATATCACGTTCGCTCTCTTTACTCTCTCCTTGTAGTCTATGCATTTCGCTTTGTAAACTGTATATAATGGTTTTAATAATTATAATTATAGTTTGTATACAAACACGAAACATAAACAAAACACATTGCACCTTAATATTACACGTCAATGTATGATTTTCTAACAAGTTGCGAAATGGTGTAATACGGTCCTTAATATTTACAGTTACATTCGCGGGACAACTTTCTACGCAAAAATCAGCGCATGACGGACGCGTAGAAGGCTTCTTCGTTACTATTTGCGTGACGTTATCGATTAGACCACTTGAATCGAGTGTCTCTATTGATCTTTGCTAAAAATTTTGCTTCAATTGCTTCTCAAATCATCGTCTCAATTCTCTTTCATCTTTGTTTATAAGAAAATTATGTCATGAATCTCATTCAAATTGATTTATGTCAAGAACAATGTTTTTTTCTCATAAATTTGATAAGTACTCTTGGTAGAGACGTTTGATACATCACACATCCGGCGTCTTGAGTTCTCTTCTCAGTAAGATAAGATGAGACGAAATGTAACTGAAGTATAGTATGCCTAACGGAACAGCAAAACGAACGGTACTCGGATCTCTCCCATCTCTTTTCTGCTCTTTATTCTTTCTTTCTCTTCTTTACGAGACGGGAAGCCTTTTCATGGGTGTCTCACAACCTTGACCGCGTGAGACAGGCGATAAGTTAGTCCAAGAGCCAATTACTTACCTGCGTGTCTCATTTTTACGGTTCTTCGAGGTAATGCAAGGACATTCCGTCCTCCTTAATGAATTTTTAATAAAATGCTGCTCGAGATAAATTTTCATAACGTGTTTCAAATATTAATGTTTACATCGCGTCCACGTATTCTAATACACGATGTAAACATTATTAATATGTCGGCTACTAAAGCAAAGACCTCCGGGTCTACGGATCAAAAATTAAACTTGTTCCATTTACTTTTCAATTTTATATTTGCGACAAATAATTGGAGTACGTAATATCAAGTTCAAAATAGATTTATAAGTGTAAGAATTTAATCGATTCCCAAGACTGATGAGGTAATATTATATTTTGATGTTTCAGACGATATTCTTAACGATCGCCCTTCTGCCATTCAGACTAGCCGCAATTATGACTTTGATGATCCTGGCGTGGCTATTAGCTTGCTTCGGTTTGCACGGATTATCCGAGGAGGATCTTCGACGAGCCCCTCTCAAAGGATGGAGGCGGTATGTTTGAAAGAAATATACATAACGAAATAATCGCAATGAGAAAGAAAAATTCTCTTCCGTAATTTTTCATTCCTCATTCCGAGAGTTCTATCTCTATCATGCTATTTCATTAACACTAGCCACTCTCGGGGTTGCTTTTTAATCTTTGTGCGGGTACGGTATCATCTTGCTTTATTAGCAGACTATGTTACTTACATTTCCGAATATATCAATCGCTTAGAAATCCTTAAATCTAGACAACGTATACTTCTTATATTTAAAAAATTACTACTTTTTCAAAATATTTAATAATGCTTATTTTTATATTTAATAATGCTGATTTTATAACGAACCCGATAAATTCGAATTAAATGCACGATTTGGAGATCATATATCTCAAAGCAATCCGATCAATTGTCCATGAAAGAGAGAGAGGGAAAAAAGAGATGTAAAAATGCGTAATACCTTGTACGAGGCAAGGTTGTCTTTTCACCTTTAACAAAGTCCTTGTGCGATTTTATTACATATTTAAAACATTTTTACGCTGAAATGTTTCGTTTGTATGTCTGTTCTCTTGTAATTCATTCAGTGACTTTCAATATCTTGCAATATGGATAATTGTGTTCTAATTTATTAATGTCAGTAACATTAGCATGCACTTTGAATTTATAACTTAAGTATCAATTAATTTCGAATGTCTTAAATTTACATTACCGAAGAATTTAGAATTTTATACCGAAGTGTTACACGTTATTTAATCAAATTAAATAAGTTAAACAGTTAAAAGTGTTAAAAGTTTTTCCTTCTATATAACCGATTTGAACGAAAAAAACTATGATTGGTTGACAGTGAAGTTGTTAAATATACCGTTTATTTATATCTCTTTTAATAATTTAGTCATGCGTTACTGTCAAGGTTTTGCGATAAGAAAAATCTATAAGATGACCTTGTACCATAAGATTATGACAGGTTCAGCTCGAAGAAATATTTCTAAAGTACTGAGAAGTGTGCAAGTTTCTAAATTATTCGCCAAACAGGTATTTATTTAAATTTATACGATTAGTGTGTCAAATTGTTAAACCAGTTTTTAAGTGAGAACATAAATTAATGCTGCATTATTAATTAAATTATTAATTAAATCATGTGCATGAATTTCAATGAATTCTAGAGAAGTTCTGGAAGATCTATCACAATATTTTCAAAATATTTTCTAAATTCCTGAAACTTGTCTAGGTCTAAGGATCTTCGCGAGTTAAAAAGTTCGTTTATTGAAATCGTATCTCCGATAGACTTTCCTAATTTCTGAGAAACGCTTACACGAGCCCCACTAATCATTTTAGACTCCCTTACGAAAGTAGAAATAGAGAATTGCATCGGACAATGGTGCATGCGCATTGCAAATTAAACCACTTAAAAACAGAGACATGCGCGTCGTGATCTGCTGGATGATGCGGGCGTTATTTCTCTGCGGTGGATTTCATCACTTGAAGGTCAAGGGCCGGAAAGCGGAGACTAAGGACGCACCGGTGCTGGCTCTCGCCCCGCATTCCAGCTTCTTCGATGCACTTCCGGTCGTATACCTTGGCGGACCAAGCATCGTTGCCAAAGGGGAGAGTAGTCGTCTTCCTTTCTTTGGAAGTAGGTCGTTCACTATCGCATTGTCATCTGTTGGTGAATTAAACTGATTGATAAGAGAGAAGTCGCTATACTTTTTCAAATAAAGATCAATTTTAAAAAAATGAAAGTAAATTGTAATCGATAATAATCGATTATGTCAGCAAAACTATGAGGAAAAACTGATTTTAAGGCTAATATGACCTGTAAATAAATAATGTTTTAAATTAGATTCGCGACCTCTCTTTTTGTGGGAACAATCTCTGCTTATCATTATAAAATCACAATGTTCTATTCATTTTATTGTACATAATATTGTATGCATACATGGTGGATGGGATTTATTTGTCAGCAACTAACTCTGACAGTTTTAACAATTGTTGTTAACATGGCTTTTATACAATATGTGTTTTATTTTATTTAGCAAGCTTAAAAATCGCGATTAAAAGCATTAATTAAGGATTTTATCAAATTAAATAAATTGAATAACACCGTTACTTCCCTGCATTTACTGTGGTATCCCTGTTTATTAAATTTAAATTTACACGTGCATAATCTAAAAGCTCTATAGATGAAGCTATAAATATAAAAACTAAATTGAATATCACGTATACATTGGGAGACGAAAAAAAAGGTGGAATGTGTACACAATTTAACTTTTGCGAAGCACACTAATGATTATCGGAACTTGGGTTACTAATCGAACGCTTTCACCATCTTTTTGTCTCTTTTCTTCCCATCGTTCGATCGTATAGAAAGTTCAGACATATTCGCTTGTTCCGCGTTTGCTTTTTCATAGTGTAATTTGAGTATACAGTCATAAATTGAATATACACACGACTGTCGCGTTTTCTTCATGATAATATTATTAAGTTCGTCTTCTCCTCAGTACTACAATATTTAAATGTCCGGGAAATCTAGTATTCGAGCAATTCCATTGCATATACCTTATCGGTTGAAACCTGCAGAAAATTAGTACCATGGATATGTTTCGTGGGCCGACTCACTTACCAGGCCGGCGGAATGAAAATCGTGGTCCGAGGGAAACAGGCTTCCAGATCGGAAGCCCCGATTCTGGTCCTCGCGCCGCACTCGACTTTTATCGACGGCGGCATCGTTTACGTCACCGGATTTCCTTCGATCATCGTCAGGCGAGAATCGGGATTGAATCCGTTTATCGGAAGTAGGTGATACATTCCTGTTTTTTTAAATCTTTTTCTTTAATCATTTCCTATATCTTCTATCTCGAATTTATTAATAATTTGAAATATATTACTCAAAATATTATTTATTATGACATTGAACACTTGTACGTGATTAAACTTGAGCCAAGTAAAATGATGATAATGGTCGTGGTATGCATACTAAAGAGGAAGAAGTCATTGAAATCATTGAGGCCGTGCTATAATACGTGAGATTTTTTTAAATGAAAATCTCGAGTATATTATTGAGATCAGATATATCATCGTTGGTAAACGCAAATGTGGCTCGTAATGATTGTTTTAAAATCGCC
Organism: Crematogaster levior; assembly: GCA_901521435.1. Lineage (NCBI taxonomy): Eukaryota > Metazoa > Arthropoda > Insecta > Hymenoptera > Formicidae > Crematogaster > Crematogaster levior. The sequence goes on along the minus strand of CABEGB010001269.1, from coordinate 18,485 downwards.
CAACGATAATTGTTATGTCCATTGTGGCACGTAAAGTATTATATATCGTTTATTATGTTTTATTGTCTTTATTGACTTGAAGGTTGAATATCAAGGTCGAATCTTTATAAAAAAAAAAATTAATTATCGTTGATATCCTATTATAGAAATAACAGTGTTTCATATTGATTAATGAATCCCATTCACCATTATATAACGAATGATTTTGGAGTAGGTCATTTGTAAAAATTCTATTACTTACACATTCTGATTACAGTTTAACGAAACAATGATTCGTTTGCTTATGCAAACTTGCAAAATAATCTTCTGCAAGAATGAACATCCGGTCTCGGGTCATTGACTGATCGACTTTAAATAATGATTATGACAAATCGTTCGGAAAACTTTCTTGCAAAATGTATTACTTCAAAATAAGTTTTTATACAACGAAGCTAAAGATATTTGGCTCAATCCGAAATCAAGCGAGATCAAAAGCATGATTATTAGTATTATGAAATCGTTTGTTCTTTTCGTTACTTTTTTGATGTACATAGAACTCATCAACTACACACAACCGGTCTATGTGTGGAGGGAAGATCCGAATTCGCGTCAGAATACTATCAAGGAGATCATTGAGAGGACTACTTCCAAAGAGGATTGGCCACAGGTAAACAAAATGTTAAACCATTAGCGAAGTTTATAGTGTACATACAGGATGTATAAGCAGCGAAAGGAAGAGAGAGATAGAAAAAGAGAAAGTTTATAAATATATACATAAAACATATAAAAATATAATTAACGTGCACGCTGAGGTATGTTCTGTGTGTGTATATCTTCACTAATATTATGTTCTATACGTGTATTACAGTAGTTGGCGGATACGAACATCTTTTAAAATTTATTATAACTTGAGAAATAAAGTTTAATAGGATTTGTGCTCGAGTGAGCATTTTTTCTCTCTTTGGACTCGTCCTCTGAGTATTGATATGCAATTATATAGAGTCACTCTATGTACTACAGAGTTTACAAAGTTTGTGAGGAAGTTTGTAGTCTTTTATGATGTTTTCAATAATTCATGGCTACGAGATGCACGCAAGCTTGTAATCAAGACACAAATCGCTTTCTCGTCTGCTGATGCAATTGAACCCAACTATTTTCCACAGGTTATGATATTTCCCGAAGGAACCTGTACAAACCGGTCGTGCTTGATTACGTTCAAATCGGGTGCCTTTTATCCCGGTGTACCAGTGCAACCAGTGTGTATCAGATATCCCAACAAATTGGACACGGTAACGTGGACGTGGGAAGGCCCTGGCGCGTAAGTATAGAGAACTTATCTTTCTCTTTCTTTTTATTTATTTTTATACTTTCTTTATATTTATTTTTTTTATCCGTTTTATTTATTGCTTTACATCCGTTGCAGATTGAAGTTGCTATGGTTGACGTTAACGCAGCTAAACAGTAGCTGCGAGATCGAATTTCTTCCTGTTTATCATCCGAGCGAGGCGGAGAAACTAGATCCCAAATTATATGCAAACAATGTACGACGTCTTATGGCAGAGTGAGTGTTTTGTGTGCAACGGATTAAGAGTGTCTTCCTAAAGTGTATGGATTTTTGAAAAAATTCCTTTTTATTTTACAGAGCATTGAAAATTCCTGTTTCGGATTACACGTATGATGATTGTCGGATTATTAGAAAGGCTCATCAGTTACATCTTCCGCATGCATCCAATATCGTAAAAAGCCATAAACTTCGATACAAATTAGGGTAAGTAGCTAATAATAGCACAAACTTTATGTAATCTATATGTATGTTAAATATATAATAATATATATGTATATTAAATTAATTAGGATTTTAATAATTTTTATTTATCTATCATAGTTTAGTGGCATCAAAAACTGAAGAAGAACTCATCCAGAAAAAGACGAGCAACTTTGGTGAAGTAAATCTCCAAGAGTTCGCGCAGATCCTTAGATTGGACGATAAGGATCCAACCACTCAACAACTATTTCGTATTCACGACAAGGTTCGTATAAAATAGAATGTCTGTGTCTGTTTATTCCCTAACTCTTAAACTTTTTAACTGATCTAGACCAAATTTTACATAATTACATACATAATTTTTTTTACATAATTTTACATAATTATTCTTTAAGATTTTGCTGAAAATATAAGCTATTATGAAACCTGGACATCCCCATCCCTTCTTCCTGATTTTATCTCCTTTGTGATGAAGTCCGGGCAATGCTAGGTTATTTAAGCAGTATACAATCTAAATATAACATACATATATATAATTTTTAATAAAAATGTATATATTATGTATATATATTATTATTTATTAAGTATGTATATGTATTATTTTGCAGTTTGGACAAGGAAAGGTCGATCTTGAGGAGTATATCTTCACCGTGTTGGCGATAGCAAACGCATCTTCAGAATTAGACAAGGTCGAGATTGCATTTGACGTAAGTGCAAACTGTTTAAGTATAAGTCTATTATAATATATATATAATTTGGATATTGACAACTTGATGTAGATATTACTGTAAATTCAGAATTTCTTATAGTATTCTGCAAAATGTAAATATGATTTCCATCCTTGCCATGGAGAAACTGGAGCATTCATTTTCCGCGTAATGATCCGTATTTATTTACATCCTTTGTATATTCATAAACATGTCTGCGAGTAGCAACACATTCACCAATCGGCACATTTCGTTCCCTGTGTCAATTAAAGATAACGAACGCGACGATTCGCAAATCGTCGTCGACAGTTGTTAAATATCCGCGGTTATAGAATTCGAGAAGACTTTGATTTCGTTGTTACGGGATTTACGTTGAACAATTAGAATGTCTCGCTTATATTCGCGAGTGGCATTTAAAATTGAAATCTTAATTCTGCGGACATGATCGCATCACGTGATTTCTAAATGTAGATTAGCCAATGTAGATTAGCCAATTCACCTGTGATGGATGGATTAGCTTAAATTTGAAATCAATCCTATCAAATCTCGCATGTCATTATAAAGCCACAATGTCATACTCGATATCAGAATGCATAGAACAGAATTACTGTCACTAGTTATCAGTTATAGTCCAGTCAGATTTATTTCAAATGGGGCTGAACGCTGTATTATATCCGACCAGTATTATCTCGAAGTAAACAACTACGTGATTCCATTCAGAAATGTGTGTTCTAAAATGGAATGTAAATTAACATGAGCCAGATGTCGTGACCAATTTACAAGATATTCCACGTCTAAAATAGATTTAGACTTGTGTGAGTACGGTCTCTTCAGCGACAGGATAACCTTTTTTCTTCCGATGTTCGCGATCCTCGAGTGACAGAACGGAAGAGTCGAAATGAGCGACATTGTCGCACTACGCAGACATGGCTGCATTCCTGTGGCATTAAATGCAGAAAAAAGTTTACTTCCCTTTCCTGGACGTGCATGCATGATCGAAATCGTTGAGAACGGCCAGGAGAGTTCGAACAACGAGATGATTCTATATTTTCTACGTGCACGCAGGAAATATTTGAGCGGATATGCGAATTTCGTCTTCACACCACTTTCGTCGTCCGCCCGTTCATGCGAATCCTCTTGCTTTTTCTTTTCCCTCCTCCTCTTCCCCTTCTTGCTCTTTCTCTCTTTCTCTTTCGATCGCATCGCGACGTTGTCCTCGGCGGATTAACGTAGGTCGAGATAAAATCGCAACGTATGGTATTATCGTCCGCGCGATCGAGAACAATACGAAAAAAGTTCACGAGGCGTAACGCAGTGAGGGTGCTTGTTCGTTGCCCCGCTCGATACGCGAGGAAGGAATTATTGAAATTCCGCTGTTAGAACTGATATTTCGCATCCATTATTTCCCGCACGAATCGGCTCTGTCTGGCATATTCTTCGGCGCTTGTAATCGGGGGTCTCAGGTTTCCGAGGATTATATTAAGCTTTGTAACAATAATACCCTCTAGAACTACTCTCTGTTGATGAATAACTTGAAATGAACGCAGAGACATACGCGGCAAGTCTTTAATCTTGCTAAAATTAGAAATTTATTACATTTTATTACGTGAATACTGCTCACTCATACCGTTAGATTTGTTACCTTTACATTACGTAAACTTTCACAATGGAAGTTTCCATCGTATGGGCTAGGTAATGAGGAAATAATTGTCTCTATTACGAATTCATGCGCCGAACAAACGAACCCACGTTTTTTCTCATTTCTGTTGGGCCGTTGTATCGTCACGATATTATCGAATCCGGCGTAACACGCTTAAATGAGAAAATAATGGCCAGCGCAGGACTGATGGTGATATTTCAGCGCCACAAGTAATCCCATATTTCTATGGAACTGTGCATCGAGAGTGTAACACTGAACACTGAAAAATATGAAGAGGGACACAAACAAAAAAAGCATGATAACAAAGTATATATTTCATATCTAAAGTCATTCGACACAATGCGCGTGAAACGCGCGTACAAGTCAATTCGAATAAAAAAGGTGATGTCGTCGCTGACCACGGAAAAAAGGAAGCTTGTTACTGTTTTCCGATCCATCCCTGGAATTCGATGAATGAAAAATATGCAATATGTTCCCTCCCTCCCTCCCTCTCTCTCTCTCTCTCTCTTTCTCTCCAACTTTTTTGAAATAGAGCGTAACGAGATAGGTACGTGGGAAAGTCAGTGTGAATTACGAGAGATGTACCAGTATAATTTCAATGACTAACAGCTGTGCTCCGATGTTACAATGTATTTAGAGCGTCGCGATTAACACTGTATAAACGCAATACGGCGCTACGTCCTGTATCATGACACGTATCGAGTAAACAAACCTCCGACGTAGAATAATATCCGCCGTATGTAGATATCTTCCCGCGAGCATGCGTAACCGAACCTTGTCTGGTACTAACAATTGTACACGTGGCAAATTTCGACGATTTTCCGCGATATTCATGAAACTAGGTTACAGGACAAACTCGATTGTACCAGCGTACAGTGCATAATTGCACATACTAGTGTCCGAAATGATCCCGGGGCCATGTACGGTGGAAAACGTTCTAGGCCGGAGATGAGTGACAGACTTCGAAGCTGTATTATTCTCGGAGATAAAAGGCACACGTTAATATTTTGCGAAACTGCTGCATTTAGGTCAACATTAAGTCATTGATGATAGAAGTGCAGTGCTTAACGACACATTTAGATACTTTTCTGTGAGAAATTGTACACGAGAAAAACGTAAATGTGCGATAAATCTTCCATGTGCCATATAACGTCAATAACTATATATCTATAAACTATAATTGGATATTAATTTTTTTATTAATTTATTGCTAGTAATTTTAAACAATGAGAAACGCACTCTGCGATAGCAAATAGTAATAGGAAAAAAAACGAAATCGAATTCAAAAAGTAACATTGAACATTATTATCTGTGTGGATATAGACTACGTGTGACGCAAGAGGCCTGCCACGGATAATACCACTATTGTAAACTAAACCTATCCATCATTTTTACATCGTTTATTCTTCAGTCTGTAAAAAAAGTCGAGACCGATTCACAAACGTGACAGCGATCTCAAGCGTACGTACAGAGGAAAGCTTTCCAACATAGTTAATGACATCCATGAAAGTCACTGTGAAGATGTCATTCTATGTAAAGAAGAATACAACAGAAGGAAAGAAGCTATAGAACCGGGGAAAAGATTTATATTTCAATACAGTTGAACTAGGGCATTCATTATTTTATAGTTTAAAAATAGAAAAAAAAGACGTGACGCACGCTAAAATATAATCTGCATCATCTAGATGCATATGAAATAATATCGATTACTGAGACACCGATTTCAGCAGCGATCTCTTTATTACCTGCAAAGCAGCAAACATGCATCCATTATTAATGAATATTGGCTGCACGCGCTTCCTCATGTACGTTATTAAATAGATATTTAACATACGTGTATGCAAATGTTATATAATTTAGCAAATGACAAGCACACATATGCATCGAGATTATAGCAAATCCGAACCCGGAAATAGAAATGGAAGAAATGAAGTTGAAGAGAAATGAAGAAACAGTCACGTGGTCGTTATCGTGTAATGCCTCGGGTGCGAGCTTCGTGATTATCTTGTCGCGTTTGTTAAGCACTTTATGGATTATCAAGTTGATTTCACGAGCGACAGACAGCACAAAGTGTCATCAACAACCTTGAGATTATGCAAACCATTTGAAAAAAAAAAATTTTCCACGCGTATTATTATCTCAGAAGAGCGTCATCTCGTCGCACGACCTCGTCGCACGCGCTTCGTTCACATCCTTCCGAAATAAAACGATGTCGCTGACCCATGTCCGTACTTCGTTTCGGAATTGGCGTTGTTTCAAGTCCTTTCTCGCGGATATTTTCTCGAATTATTTTGCATACGTTGAATAAACCTCTTGCACCTTAATCAGAGAATATTGGTCGACCGACGGATTTTGCGATTCTATCGCCGATACTCCTTTGAGCAATATGCGAAACGAATCGCTCGTCACGAAAGTCCGAAGACTTGCGAACGTAATTCCGATACGACAATTTTTCATAAATGCAGATAAATGGAAGCGTTCTACTTTATTGAAGGGTATAATTTCACTTAAGAAGTTAATTATCGGTGTATTGCGTAAACTCGCAACGCAAGCGCGATTACATGCATAAATGAAGATATATAATGTTGCGTTTGCATAGATGCTCTAATTTCCGATATACCTGCTAATGAAATGGACCGCGTGGCATCGATGGCTGAATCGTGTGTGGATTAAATAGCCATACAACTGTGCCTTTCGCTGCGAATGATTCGTTTACATGGCGCGGAATAGGTACATGATATGGTAAGTGGGTTAAAGCTATAGAAACAGGTGCGTTGGGATTGCAGTCGATCGTGTGTGACGATGCGCCGCAATTGCCATGCTTCTAGAATCGTAATTCGATAATATCGCTAAACCGACAATACGCATAATATAATTAACATGCACGTATTAAAATGCAATCACGATACATTCATTTTCCACGATACTTCGCAAAGTCAAGTAATATATTGAATTACTTTTATAAAGCCCGATCCGTTTATCTTTCCTCTGCGTTGTTACAATCAATAACTTTATAAAATAATAAAAATTAGTTTGTATTTTAAAATTATACAAGTTTAATTCTCCAGAGTGGAAAGAGTGGAATAAAGATGAAATAAAGTAAAATCTTTAATCAAGCAATTAATTGCCATGAATATTAAGCTTACGTGGCGTCTACTCGTGCTCTTGCATTGAAAAAAAATTTTTCTACTGAATAATATCAACAGGGATGCACGTCGTAACGATAAATAAAGTAGTAATAGTAATTTATCGTCAGCCATAGCGCATGCTGTTTTATCGGCGCCTATGTACGCCATTTACTGACGATCTTGCCACGGTTATAGGTGTTCACAGGTGCTGGAAAATATGATACTAATAAAAATAATGGGGGACGATATTACGGCGACGCAAAGGATGGCGGAATGGCTCCTGCAAGTCGCATAGGCGCTTGCCACATGAAACTAAGCCAAGATAACACACTGCGAAATTTTCATCGGGTTATTGCTTAAAATTGAAGAAAAATAAATATCAGCTCTCTTTGTATATATTTTTCATTGACCTAATTCTTTAATATTAGAAACATTAAATCGTAACCAAAATATACACGGTTATCGGTTTTATAATCTAGAGTTCAGTATCTCGTTAATTTTTTGATATTTAGTTTCCGGTTGTTTCTCTCCAAATATATTAATATCATGATCTGATTAGATATTAATCTGGATCAGAAAATAAAATATCCTTTTTAAGAAAGGAAATATTATTTTAAAATCTGCGGATCTTTAAATAAGCGTAGGTACTTACTCCTACGAATCACCTTCATTCAGAATCCAATGCGACCTTGCGAATGGATTTATATTGTAATTTATTATACATTGTGTCACACAGGTTGATTTACAGTGTTTTTAATAGAATCCGTGTGGGTTGTACTTCCTGTAGCTTCATTAATTATTGAGGAACTTCTGATAACACGGAATAACTCGCTACCAGTTTATTACGAAAATAAATCTTCGTTGCAAATACTCTTAATGCTTCAGAAAACATAAGTTAAGTACTGCCCACTTAAATCAATTCAAAAACATGAATTTGCAATGTAAACAATTGACATCGATCTAAATGGATATTTCGCTCTGAAATAGCACTTAATTCAGAAACATTAGTTTCTGAAATAATGAAAATCGTATAAAATCAAATTCTCGTTATCTGTTTAAAATAGGAAACATATACCAGGAATCACTGCACTGTTGCGTCTTTCCATAATGTGATTTGCGTAAAAACCAAATTGAACATCATCCTTTCTCCGTGCACGCTCAGATTTCGTCATAATCATAACACATCGCTCACTTGCAGTCGCCTCTCTCTTTGTCACAAGCTATCGCTCTCGGAAGAGCTGCAGGAACGACGGTGATTCGAATAAATTCGAAAAAAAAAATCGCCGACCGAGCGGAAGTCATCATGGAGGATGTTGTATTCAAGATTTCCGCGGATAGCCACGTTCGCCGCACGGCGAATACGATTACGCAACGCTCCAGGCAGCGCTTATGCGAACCCATCCACGCATATATCAGACATTGTGCATAGCTGCCCTCACCTCGATTATCTTAATTACATCTGTAATGCATACCGCGATGCCGTCGGCACGGAATACGTAGGCTTCGCACATGCGCTGCGTCTGTGACACCGGCGTCGAAGTCGTCGGCGTCGTCATCGTTGTGGGAGGACCATGTACGCGTGCTCATCGGTGAACGCACATCCATATGTACTCACGTGCTTTCAGCGAACACACGCGAACGCACCTACACGCGGTTTCATGTGTGTACACAGTTGCAGGCGCGCGTGTCGATGCTCCCTCCGCACCGGTACTCCGGTGTTATCGGATTCGAGCTTCGCGTGTGCATGGGGGTTACACACGCACGTGCGTACGCGCACGCAAGTGTGAGCATGTTACAACACGCTGCGCCCTGTAATCGCATTGCATATAAGCGTTATATCCGCCGTCCTTTCTCTTCCTCCTGTAAATCACGGTGCGCTACAGTAACCTACATTCGCGACTCGCGACGCGTAAGAATGTCATGAAAGGATATATGCATATACATATATGGACGGGTGCATCGACGCGATGCCCAGCGAACGACACTGTCAATGACCAATAATACAGAGAGACAAGAACACCAAACGATTTCACGCTGCCTGTCGCGAATGTCGACCGTTGACGCGTCCTCTCTTCTTTTTTTTGTCTCTCTTGTGTGCATTTTTTCCCTTCGATACGACGAACACGCGTGACGAGCAGTATGTGCAACGTGACACGCGAGTCGAAGACCAAGAGAAAATCTCGCTCGTTACACATTCCTCTACTATACTTTTGTCATACATCTCACGTGCTCAGTGAAGCTCGAAAAAAATTTCTTTCCGTTCGAAGACTCGTCAATTCCACGATCGGGTTGCGATTCCTGAGTAGTGATTATGCTCGGTTTCCCGTGATTTATGCCGATGTACATGGCCATTATTCGCGGATACGATGTTCGAGACGAGATCGAACACGGACTGCTCTCGGACATTCGTTGCGCATACTAAGCTGGTAGAGTCGATAATATGAGAACGGTAATGCATTTAATCACGATCAGACGAATCGAGTGGCAACCGCAGACATATTTTAGTAACATAAAGAGGGCTGTTATCCGAGAAATTGGATATTATTCGGGATATCATCATGACATATGATACGTTTGCTAGACAGCAACATTAATAAAGCGGTAAGGCAAAGTGTTCTCACTTGTCCCAGAAGGGTAATAATGTTCGTTCACATGCCACCTGCAGAACAATCTGACACTGAATAACGGTAAACGATCGAAAATTCCATATTTTAAACATTATAGAAATACAGACGCTCTCTCTGATCATGAGAAGATTTGCGAGATACGAGAAATACCCAACTCAACACTCGATCGCTTCCTATCAGTTCAACGACCTTTCCGGTAGGCAACGAATCTAGTTAGAATTACTGCGCAACAAGTATATTACCGCGGTGAGCCGTACGATTGTTAAATAAAACGTGGTTTTCCGTGCTCGGCTGCAGGCACTTTTTAACAATTTAAGCACGTTAAGCAGCGGAAGTGGGCCGAAAGTTTTAATCAAAGGAACCGCGTATTATTATTTGCGTCGACATTGCAGCGCTTTTGTACTTCGCAGAAATTAACGCGAATATATTTAGATAATTTGACGTCGATGTTATCCTTTGTCCCGCGTTTCGAAATCGTGTAATTACAAGACGAATTCAACCGTGTGGAAAAAAATATGCTCCGGATAGACTTCTATATCTTCTTTTTTTGTTGGGAATTATATTTTCCAGTTTTCCGGTTTTTTGTAGATGCCACACAGCTTCCCACCCATATAAAACAATTAGCGTATCTAGGTCAGCGGTACGAACATTATAGTAAATTATATAACTTTATCAGTTATATAGAACTTTTTATTACTCTTTCCAGACTAATGAAAAATTCATTATCGTCATTGTCCATTGTTTCCCATTTTCTTCCGGCATAATTACCATAATGATATCTAAAATTATTATTATATTAATCAACAACTAAATACATCTCTATTACGATTTCCTACAAAATTAGATGTTCCACATAGTAATTCGCTCGATGTTAATTCATCAACGACAGTTCGCTTCATTATATAATTAAGATTTTACAACGAGTGAAATACCGTCAGAGTCAGATGGTGCATTAAGAATAAATCAACGAATCGCTCCAGGCATATGCCGAGATAATTAGCAAAGCCCCCATAAAGTATTTCTTATATGATGAGGCACCCTAACGTTGTGTGAGGGACACCCTATATTTAAGGTATGATTAATTATTTACTGGACGTCCTAGTGACGCAACAAACACGAATAATTCTCCCATGGGAACACACGCATGTGTGTACGTTTGTAATTACTTCGTTCCCATTGCGCAGTTATATACGGAAAGAGAGTCCACAAATAAGTCGTGTAACAAATAATCCGTTCAGTCCAGTTTACGCCATCGAACGATCGATACTTCATTTGCCGAGAAACGTGACCAACTACTAACCGCAAATTACGTCGCCCTAAATTTTTCTGTCGTTAAGTACGATAATTCGTTACGTTCCAATATTGAAGCAAACGCGACCACAATCGTGAGGAAAAAAGCCCAAAGCAGAATTAAATTGTAATATAATCTTGTTTCGGTTTGCTGACGAATGGAAACCCAAAAATGGCCTGGCGGGGAATAGCCATCACGTAAAATTTCATTGCAGCATCGCAAATACAATCTTTTTTTCGATTTTAATACATTACGTTATGAAATTGCGTTTGATCAACCGTGAGAATATTATTAAAACACATGTGAAAACAAAATAAATAAATGCATCACGCGTCTGCGGTTCTCCAGGCCTTGATTAAATTGCTTTAAAAACTTGTGCCGCGCAAATCCCAAAATAAACCGGCTCATATCTCATCGCGGGGTATTCAGCTCAATTCCAGCCCTCCCGCACTCTTACTTCCTTTGTGCCCGCTTCATTGTCTCACGGCACACGTAGGCGAGGGGGACGGGCGATCCGAATGTACGTAAGGTCGATTATAAATATCGCGCGACGCCTGCATTTCGGGCGTGGTTAGCCGAATACATAAATCACCTTGTAGCCGGATGAAGGGCACCCATTGTGGTGGACGGTACGTGCAAGTAACAAAACTAATCTCCCACCCGAAATTATCTACGCCGACTTCCCACAGGTCGCGCGTGTTACGGAAAATTCGCGTGACATCACAATAACGGACACGAGCTCATGACAATCGTCGCGAACAATTACAGGCACGTGGAGGACACGCGTCTATCGAATTGCTGCGCGCACCGCAGCTCGAGTATTATCTGGGAAATATTGATGTCGCGGCTAATATATGTTCGATATGATGATAATACAGTCGAGATCGTTTGTCGAACGTCAGAATTGTTAACTTCGTCAGAAAGGTCAATATCCGTGTGGTACATAGTCGCGCTACATCGTGAAAGCCCGATAACGTTTATTAAATCGATAAAAGTCTAGTGTCTTGAAAAGTCCTCGCAAACTTGTCATCGCTTAAGTCTGAGAGACGTTAACCGACTCGACATGTTATCACATGAGAAACAAAGATGAGTCAGCTTTCTTCTGCTACTCCGAAGAGCACACCTCATAATCGGACACGGATCTCCGTGGAATCATGCGAACTTAATTTTCAATAAATCAAGTAGCCGCCCGAGCACGTTCCTAAGGGGGTGCGCTCGGGTCCTTTCTCTTCGCTCTTAGTGGCGGCTTCCTTTCACGCTCCCGAACAATATGTAGGCAAAGTTGGCGCAAAGTTTCGCCGATCCGTGGCGCAAGGTCGGGTTCCCGGCGCGCGGGGAGCTGAAGGAGGAACGGTTCTGCTCGGCGCGAGTTTCAGGTTCTTACGGGCCTCGAGTCGGGCGGTTTAAGCAAGGCGTTAAATAGCTCGCGAGTTTCCCCTCTGGTGAAACAATGTGGTTCGAATGCGAACCTGCTAGACGGGCGTCGTGGAAAGTCGCCCTTAAACCCAAGTCCGGAGACTCCCGCTCGTCTACCCTATGCCTATCACGATAGCCTGTCGGATCAGCACAAACTATACACGTGTGTAACAACATACATACACACGCGGCGCTCGCATGCACGCGGATGTACGCGCGAGTTCGTCTCCCTCGGGGGGTTAGGTATCGCGTGTCTGTCGCTCTTTCCACCGTGACGTGCGTCAGCTGACGATCGAACATCGGCGGAAGATTTCTCGTAGAGAACGCAAACGGCGCGTTCGTGAAGCAAAGGCGAATGATCTCTCCAAAGGATATTTTTTAATACATAAATAATAGATATCGTGCGGAAGTTGATATCATTCTTCGATGTTTCAAAGAAGATTAGCATCGGTCAGCCGTCACGCGTTGATATCCAGCATTTCGAGTAGCACACATTCGGACACTCGTACTACTTTACGTGCAGATGCAAACCCGAGCTTTCCGGCAAGGTATTCGGCAGATGTGAAATGCAAGATGGATACGCCTCATCAGCCGCGCTACGGGAGACATTCCTGCTGCCGACGTTACCTCGTTAACTGGCACGACACCAAAGATACGACGGATTTACACGCGCCAGCCCGATGCGACACGCGGATTAATTTGCAGTCACGTAATACCGGTAGATGCCACACGCGCATTTACGGCATCGAATCACGAGGCGGCCGTACTCGCCGACAGGTAAACACATGCGTTACAGTCGTCAAAGGATACACGCCAGGGATGCACTTGGCGCGCTCGCGAGCCGCAGGTACTTCTCTCCGGACGTTACCGGCTTTCCGACAAAATTATGATCCCGTTCGGTTTGCGCTGTCGGCCGGTCGTGATTGCATAACAATGAGAGGGATTCCGAGAATTGCTTTTACGTGTCTGGAATTGCTCAGAGGGCCACAATAGCTTCGCGGTGCTGCATACCTGCAACCAGCTGGTGGGCGGAGGGTGATAGGACGAGAGGAGGAGGAAGCCAAGGGGGATGGCGGTGGTGGATAGAGGTGGTCGGTCGGTGCGGCCAGAGGGCTTGGAGAGCGCGGGCCGGGCATTATGCGTCATTGGGTAATCTGGCGAACGATTCAATCGAAGCGGCTGGCATGTCGAGCATGTGGACATAATGGAGCATCCGTCTCTGCACGATAAGCGTGTGTAACCAACGCGCTCGTAGAACCCTCCGGATAGATCCTGCCGTTGTCCTCACGCTGCAGCGTACATATCGCGAAGCTGACGACGATTTCCGACCTCTCGTCCCCAGGGTAACGGCATTCACCGCGATCGTACCTATCCGTGTTGCGTCCTTCGAACTAGTGATCCTTCATGAGCTCAAATAGAATCTCGGAGCTACTTAATCGAACCGATCGATCGCAGCTTGTATTCACGTCAGATTGGAGCTTAAACTTCACGCAAGCGTGTCGTTGATATAAACAACGAGCGATACCGTCATTGGACTTCCATTTAGTCATCTTTGATGAAATTGCGGCCATTTCAATCACGCGTAATTTTTCGCGCGCAAAAAAAAGGAAATGAAAAAAAAAACGAAACCGTGTTAAGGGAAGTTTTGAAAAATTTATCTCGCTGTGACGAGCCGCGGACGCGCGGTACTTAACGTAGAAAAGATTAAAGCGCGTGCATAAAAAGCGGGAGGAAAACGCAGTTTCAACTCTCGCGAAATTAGCGGGTCAGCTCGGTGTGCATAGAAAAAGCGAATGCAGGAAATTGCATCGTCGTGGCAACGTAGAGCTGTGCGTAACGAAAATACCGTTGAATATATTCGAGTCAGCGTCGGTAGAGATAAACATGACATGGCAGCGTTAGGACGAATAATTGTTATTTCTTTGCTTCCAACGCCGTTAATTATTTTGATGCACAGATAATTCCGTGGTCAATATCTAATTTCGCATTTACCGATACGCGAATTACAATCCTATTGTCTATTGTCGGCTACATTTTCCTTCGTGTGTATGTGTGTATGCGAGAGGTCCGCGCGATATACCCTGATATACAACGCGGCCTCTATGACGGCGAAAAAACTTCATTTATTTCACGATTGATTTACCGAGGGATTTTGATTAATCGGCTCCCCAACCTGGGGACAGTCTCTAGAATTGGGTTTCCGTACAACCGGCGAGGTGGTCGACGCATCGAAAATTAAGGACGGCGAGTTACCGGCGTAGACGTGTGTACGCGCGTGACTATCGTGTGTATGTGCGTGTTCAATTTCCGATAGTTACAACGGCGGTAGCGCGAAAGGGTCGGTAAAGTTCAATTTCAACGATGTAACTTCAGACCGCCTCGAAGAGGAAGGAGGGAAGGTGAGGGAATAGCTTAGACGCGCGTCTCTTTGTTGGCGGCGCAGTGAATTTTCGCCAAGTTTTCTAGGAACGGAGGTGTGCGCGCGATACGTGAGGAAAACGAATGAAACACGTCGCTGAAAAATCCCGTCGCCGCGTTGCGTGACAGCTCGAACAGCACGCGGGTGGAGGAGAAATCCCATTTTCCAATTTCGAACGAACGTCACTGGTTCGAGATCGGTGACTGACTTTGTTTCATATTCACCCGCGAGATCTTACGGCGACGTGCGCGAGAGAGTCGTCTTGAGACATTGACGGAACACGTGCCTCGTGTCGTCAATGGCAAAACTGAAACGATCCGAGGAAACACGGAAAACTTCTAGTGTTATTGCATCGGTGAAGTCCGAAAATAGATTGGCTTGGTCGCTTCGTCCTCGTAAATCCACGAACCTTGCTATTCGTAGTATATAGTTACAAGCGAACTGCTTTTACTGCTCCGGTCGTGCATACGATTTTTATGTAGATTCGCGGAAAACAAAGTGAGTAGCTTCGAGAAAATACTAATGTACTAACCAACGATTCTTGCCCGCACGGTCGCCGAGTCTGAGCAGGAAGCTCAGAAATCACCGAGATTTCAATCAGAAGCCATTACGGCCGGTTATACCGCTGTGTCCGAGAGTTTCAGCTTTCTGCAGTTAGTACACATGAAGTATGGTTTGCGCCGTCGACAGCGGGCAAAGTATCGCTATTTCCTGCTCGTTATAACCACCGAAAATCTTGACAATCTCAAGCAAATATACGTGATACACTTTATACACCTGTAGAACGTAATTTATAAAAGTAATTATCTCAAAAAACAAACTTTATTCGAGGAAGCTACCTAAAAATATAATTCACTTTCTGGCAAATTCGCCGGCTAAAAAGAGTTTTACAATTATACATATATGGCATCCGAGTAATTTAGATGCCACGAAACTCGTTACACATCCAGTCGACTCAATGGTAGAGAAGTCAACCATAGTAGTCGTTGAATGCCAAGCGATCTGCGGCGGCGTCTCAAGTGGTTCTAGGAACTTCCCTATAGAATACGTTTCTAGGGTAGTAGATGGCTTTGAAGGATGTACTTTACGAAGTACAAATTACTCGAGAAACACAAGAGAAGCATGGATATTCTTCAAGTATCGAACTTTTAATTTTGTGCTATAAAATACGTGACTTCAACATGGAATGATAAGTGTGAGAAATATGAAGGATTCTCTCTTATTAACTGATTAATATCATTTGTCCGTCGACTAAAGAAATGTGTGTCAAGCGGATACTATCAACATTCCGTCGACTTATGAGAAATGAAGATTCGTGATCAATTAGCGAATGGAAGAACAAAAAACTGGAATTCTAATAATTTTGATATAAATCCCCTTACAACAGAGAGGAATAAGAACACAAAGGCAAGGTTTCGATAATAAGGGATGTCTTTGTTAACGCAAATTCGGTTGACGTTTACAACGGCGTATCAGCATTCCAAGGTGACGGAAGAATTCAATATGACCTAGGCTGAAATCGCTTTCGCGGAGAATGGAATTACATTTCCATTGTGTTTCGCGCATTCACATTCGAATTGTACGGACTCCGCTTCGCCGTGTCACGACGACCCCACACTAAGGCATCTGAGATCCCTTTCGTGTGAATGCGTTGATACTCACCCCTTAGCCAGTCGGCCCATGAGAGAGTGGTCAAGAGGTCCCGCGGAACGTAGAAGTTCGCTATAAGTCATCCGCCTTCGATATTAGTGACCAGACACACCCCCATATGACCCTTTGCCAACATATCCTTCTGTTCCCTCTAGTCCCCGAAGTCCAGTTTCCCATATTGATATCGATTAACTTTATACGCGTATAGAGCCGCACATGCGGATTGCCCTAGAAGGCCGTGTACGAACGCGAGGATGGCCGATACGAACTGGGTATTAGTTGGTGTCGTCGGGACCCCGGAGAGCCATTCATCCCGCATTTGTGAGAAAGAATAGTGCGAAAAGAACGCAACGAACGTTGACTTTTATAGATAGACCGGCGTTTACTGGGTACAACGTACACATATAGCGCGTACATGCACACGATCATGGTCGGTACACCGTCACCAGATTAGAGAAGAAGAGAAGAGTGTATTTTTCTTTGTTTACTGTCGCGACGTTTTCGGCCTCGACGTTCCGAGCCAAGCCAGAAAAGAAACGTGCGCCGGTCACCAGGGAACGATTCCTCCGCTCGCAACCAGCGTCCCGCGGTAATATGTACGACTACACCGCTATCGACCGCTGCATTTACGCGTCCCGGTGGTAATATCGTGGCAAAGTTTGTTTTTATAAATGTTTAAGCCACCGCGGAGCTTGTATAAATATACCGTGGATGAACCGAGCACATTGCTTATTTGTCGAGTAGTAAATTAATGAAAATTAATAAATGCATAAAAGAAGCATTTTATCTATATACAGTACATACATGTGTACACATATGTGGATTCCTCTTATGTGTGATTAAGTACGATAAAAGTGATGTCACGATGACCTATATTTTGCTGTAATAGAAATTGTTTCTTCGAGACAAAAGTACTTCGACGCGCGTCCTACATTCACCTATTATATGATATTTTTCTTTCGATTTAAAGCTATCAGTAAATTACATTTTTCCTTTGCTTTCTTCAGAGTCACGTCACGTCGGAAAAGAACCGAGTGCTAAACGCTATAATTAAAAGAGTAATTACAGGAATTTGTGTTAACGACTTTCCGGAGCATCCGGATGACGACGCTGTTCGTCTTCGTTGCTTTACGACGCGATTAAAAACTTCTCATCCCTCTTTCGCTCCAATTATCGGCGCATCGTCTACGATTTTACAGCCGATTGGTTTAATAAAAAGAAATGACATATTCTTTAAAAATCCACTGAGAGTAATAAGAAAGGAAACTTTTATTAATGTTAGACCGTCAAACGAATAGCTTACATATTTGTTCCCCATTTTGTCAACATGGTACACGAAAAGTAACTTTAAGCAAGAATCGACAAGACCGGCGTAGATCTCAGCCACGGGAATTATGCTGCTGCTTCCCAGCGTGGCTCGCGCACGAAACACATCAAAGCCGAATTCCGAAGGAAAACTGGAGTATGCACGACAGCCGCGCCTCGGGCTGCCGTAGGATGACGCGACTTCGCGTACCCACGGTAACGTAATAAACTGATGGATTAGGACGAGGCTTGGTTGGTACGTCGACGTGACGGCACTCTAGCCCATTAATTCCACTTTACCTTAATTCCGAGACGTAATGTTCGATCCCCGTCATGCAGCAATCACGGTTTCTCATAATAATAATAGGACGGAGTTATCCGGTAATTACCCGGTAGCTGAGAAATCGACGAGACGAGAGATGACGAAGCTAAAAAGACGATCAATTGTGACAATTAGGAGATGCAATCATTTTCGAAAAATGAAACGCGTTTCGAATTTTATTCCTCGGTTCGATTGTCAAACGTACGCAAAGAAAGA